>PUFA01000024.1:1200000-1882500 GCA_003508835.1 Eonycteris spelaea | reverse complement strand
CAGAGATGTTTAGATTCTAATCAATTATGCCACTGAATGCTGTGCAACTAACTCAGTTTGAAACATGGAACTTTAATAAGTTTTTGTGTCATACAAGTGAATAAAAGTCACTGATGTGATGAAGAGACATACATAGTTTAGACCATCCTTTTTACCTGAATCCTTTCAATTTCAATCTATTTTGTGAGAAAATTTGCAAGTAAAAAAAAATATGAAAATATAGCAGCTAGTAAGGTCCCACAATGATAGTGTATTTACATTCACATTATAATATAATACCTTATTATATCACATCACCTGATGCTTAGTCGGTTTATTCTAATAATGCCAGGAGAAAGGTTTTTAAGACTTTGTCAAAATACAAGTCATATTAGGTAACCAAATATTCACTCAGTTCAATTTACTGCACTACATCTGCACAGTTCTGTAGATGGTAAGTAATAAAGATACACCATTAACAGGGCAGTTATGATGAGCCTTAGAAAGTCATTTCTACCAATTCTTTCAAGCTATCCTATTTTTACTATATATACGAGGATTCCAGAGTATGCTAGTTAAATGACTGACTTAAAATTACTCCTGGACATATGAAAACTTTACTTTCCTCTCAATTTTGTTGTGAATCTTAAACTGCTCTTAGAAAAATAAAGATTAAAAAGTTGAGCCTGAATTATTAGCAAACCAATACCTTACTATAATAGTTAAGTTCCAATTTGAGTTAAATGATATTGAAGTCAATGACCAAAATGACAAAATTGTCTTTTGCAACCACTGAAACTGAAAGATTGCCTAACCTCTTCCTGACAGTGACATTGACATTACTGCCTAGTGCTAGTTACTTTCCTGACCAAAGCTGAACAGTTTCAATTACCTGTTTGTATCCTCTCTTTTATTTTTAGAAAACATGCCTCCCTTTCTGATAAATAGGGTTGGATGATAAGATAAGAGCCTCTTAAAGGACAGAATTCACACAATTAAGTAGGAATGCTCTTAAATACGTTGGATGAGTTAACTCTATACTGTCTAAAATCCCAATTGATCCAATATGTATATCACTGATACCAATTCCAGGAGGTGGATTCATCATATACTTGCCTCTTTATATTTTATTTATTCTTCTTGGTGTTCTTTAAGGTTTTGGACTTTAAAGAAGGTTAAAGGAAAGGCAAAGAGTGAGGAAGGTCAAAAAGAACAGAAATGAACTAAATGGGCTTTATCATTCAGCAAACGGTGTTGTATTTTTATTTGCCATAACATTTGTCCACTATCTTTGTTTTCTTTAAAATCAGCCTTATAAAAATATGCTTACTATCTTCAGAACAACAATGCAAAGGGCAAATGAAAACTACTTATTTTGACAATGAACAACACTAAGAAGGTAAAAGAGGGTTAGTAGGTATAATTAAAGACCCTTTGGTAAGTGTAGTCATGACTGAGAATCTTCTAAGCTATCCTCTCTAATGTACAGAATATGAAAAATTTATTTGTCAGTGATAGTTATTAGGTTTTTAGGGTGGGAAATCTAGTAAACAAATGTTTTCAGTTGGAGATCCAAAATGTTAAGGTTATTATTATTTTTAGACACCTGGTCTCAATGAATGAAAATCTAATAATTTTTAGGGGAAAAGTCAAATCAAAGTTGATAAACCAGTGTAAAGAAAAATAAGTAGATAAAACTGTTCCTAAGACAATGTCTCATAATGCCAAGACAAAATTAATTCTAATGAAATGAACTTCATGTTTGAAAATATAGATTATACTAAATAAGACACATTAGTAGATATTTAAGAATCTCTCTGCTATAAACATATATATAGAACTAATGAACTTGAGTTGGCATTAATTTAAAAAACATGACTTTCAGAACTCAAAGTATTCTTATTTTTATTAAGATAATGAGGGGAAATGTGAGTTCTATATCATCGCAGGTATCTATGTAAAAAGGTAAATATACTATATCAGTTACAGAAATGAGAATAACTACCATTTTCAGACATTTACTAAGGACTTGGCACAGTGCTAAGTGCTTTATTTATCTTGTATCTTTTCAATAGCCCTGTGAAGTAGATGTTCATTTGGCAGAGGAAAAAACTGAAACTTAGTAAATTTAGTAGTGAAACAGTAAATGGAGCGAGAATTTTAACCCAGTTTTATTGACTCAACAGCCATGTTCTTCACCGTTACATTATATTGCTTAAAGTCTCAATTGACCTAATAATATACATGTGTCACAGTGATTAAACATAGAGAAAATTGTTAGGCATTGTTCAGAAACCATGACAGTTTTTGTTTGTTTGTTTGTTTTTGTTTTTGTTTTTATATAAGAGTTACATAATATGCTAATATTAGGGTCCAGAATGTTTGGATTTCAGTTTTGATTGATCAGACTAATATCTTAGTCAAATTTTGATAGCCATTTGATGTAGTGATAACAGTCCTCATTTACAGGTATATCATGCAGGGCAGTGCAATTTCACTTGCAATTATTCCCCACAATACCCATAGTTAGCACATTATTATCTCCAGTTTCTAGAAGGCAGTAAACTTTTAAAAAGAATGTTATGAAGATAAAAGAAACTTTTACAATTGCTTGGAAGAAATATACTTTCAAATATTTTCCCTCATTTTCAACTGTCATCATGCCCTCCTTTAGTATGAGGTACTGTTAAATAAATAAATATATATGTATGTTGTATTATAAGGAGATACTTTATTTCTGCCTTCGAGAAACTTATCTGAGAAATTTCATCTGAAATGGAAATAATCTCCTATTTCTAACCACAAAAGCAATTCTATATTAAAAGGTAAATACAGAATACTATGTTCAGAACTGTGCATCACTGCATTTAATTCTCTAATATATTCAACTATGTCGAAAGGTCACTAGTTTCTGGCTATTGTCATTTTGGCAATGGTGGGAATTGGGCAGCAAAGTCAAAGAATTATTTACAATTCCTCCTTTAAATATGAGTTAAATCAACACATTTAATGCTTACCTCCAAAAAAAGAGAAAAATAAGAAAATCAAAATGGGAAATTTTAAGTCAAGGTTTAACCAAGTGCTCAGTGGTGCAAAGAATGCTGCCAGAAACAACTTGTTTTATTTCCACTTAATCTGCTAGAACCATAAATGAAAGACTTCAGCAGCACATTACCTCCAGCAAATAATGAAGATCTCAAAATTTTTTACTTTTTTCAGAATTTACTTAATTTTCCCCAATAAGTACTTTAAGTAAATATAATAAGCAAAAATATACATTTGGAAAATATTGTTCCAAAGGTAGTAGAAAAAACCTTGTACTGACTTTTAAAATAATGCTACAGCATATTTCAAAGTTCAAGGAATAAAGATTATACTAAAAGTCACAGAAGGTCAAAATGATGATAGGCTCCTTTTTAAATTACAAGTTGATATCTTAAACTAACCTTTTGTCAGTATCTATAATGTGCTGTTTTATATTACTTTGCCAAACACTGATAGGTTTGGTAAACTAAGACTTAACTTCACTTACTTTCAAAGACAAATGTTTGCTTAGTGTCTACAAATGTGTGCTAACTGTAGTCCCTCAGACATCCATTAGTGTTTAGCATTTGCACTTAAGAAGGACAATGACAGTGTAAATGAAAATGACCAGTAGCCAAAGGGAACATATAATTGTTTGTAATTAAACAAAAGTGCTGCTGAGTTAATCAAATTCACATCTTAATATACTTTAAAGCATTGCTGCCTTGTCAAAATGAAGACTTCGGTTTTCTGTGTCTTTGGAATGTTTTTTTTTTTTTTAATTGGTAGTGAAAACTAAGCAAATTATACCACCGAGAATTTTTCACCCATTTAAGTACAATAAATAAGCTAAGTATGTTTTGATCAAAGTTTTCATGGAATCCCCTTTGGACTTTTGCTAGTTTCATAATTAACAGTTTGTATAGGCATTAGCCTATTTAAATCTTTTGCTCTGCAATGGCCTGTGCTGTTCTTCTAATTTATTTATTTTTGAATTAGAACACAAACATATTGAAACAAATCCTTTCCTTGGTAACTGAATCTTATTCGAATTTTTCATTTAATTAAAGTTGAGTTCAAATTAATCAAAATAACTTTAAATGTTGACTTCCTTACTAAAGTGAAGGGACTGACAGGATTTTGCAGCAAATCATGTTTCTAGAACCTGTAGAACATTATCTAGTGTCAGTGGATTGTCCCTTAGTTTTTCTAAACCTAAAGGACTTATCAGGCTTTTCTCTTAAAAAGAAAAAAAAAAAAAAAAAGCACAGTGATAAGGAAATTTAAAGTTATGTCAAACAAATTACATTTTAGTTATTAGTGGCTAGTTTGTAAATATCAAAGACCCACTTATTGTAGTGCTTGGAGCTGCATTTGCATGCTGATGAAATGCAAGTGGATGGCTGTGAACTGTAGGGTTATCTAGTGCAGCAGTGGGGAGCTCCAGAATCAGACTGTTGAGCATCTGACCGACTCAAGAGTCCAAGCTGCAGACCTCTTCTATTCACTTTCTTTACAACAATTAAAATATGCAAAGTGATAATTTTCCTTAAGTAGCCTTAAATGTGCGATCTATTTAAATGTGAAGAAAATTGCCTGAAGCTTCTGGTGTGAGGGACAAAAAAGAATAAATTATGCAAATAGCAGAAAAGGACTCTACCACTTGAACGCCTAATTTTCCTGTAATAAGCATACTGTTTCATTTAATTTTTTGCCTCTTATTAAAAGTGACAGTTCTTTTGCACTGTCTGATGGTTATATCTGACACAAGCTAGGGAAATGACTGCTAGACTAAATGCTAAAGCATTTTGTAGCTTTTTTAGATGATGGTTACATTCACAAAGTAATTATGCACTGAAGAGTAGAGAAATAAGGTTTAATTACACAGTAATCGCTTCTGATGGACACGGCAGAAGTGTGAACACCGCCAGACTGCAATCCATCAATGACAAACCCCTGGCCACTTTTAATTCCTCCTCATTTGCATCATAACCTCCGCACCAAGTTGCACAAATGCTGTTAAATGTTAATAGGAGCTGTCTCTCCACTCAAAATGAATGCTTAAGCTGTTTCATTTTTTTTCTCCTCCACCTCAGACCTTCAAAACCAGCTCCTCTCTGAGAGCAGGCATTAAGCACAGAGCATGGTGCGTGGTCACTGTTGTGCTAATTGGGAGCAACACTTAAAGTTTTATCTCTCAAGCGCTAATAATGCACACTGCTGACAAACCAGTGAATAAGTAATGTACTTGGAGGAGAGGGGGGAAGAAAGGCATGCCTAGAATGAAAAATGCAGTTGGGACCGTTGTTCAGTGACTAGCTATTTGATTAGGCCCTGTAGTCATATTTAATCCAGATCCTTAGGGAACATAGGCAAAATTACATCTTCATCTCATCAAACATTCAGCTATATTTAAGCATTCAGCTGATCAAGCTTTTATTGTTTCTCTTGCAGCAACATGAAGACAATGTTGTCCTGCATTCTCCAATTCCAGAATCTGGCAGAAGAAAGACCTTAAGAGCTGTGGGTTAGGGAATGTAGTTAGGAAATCCCAGTATCAAAGAAACAAAGTAATTCTGGTCACTATGCATTAATAATCGAGTTGATAAAACCTTTAGCTGTCAATTATATTTGTAGTCTTTAACACTCAATTTCATCTTCTCTATTTAGAAAAAAAAATAGAGAAAGTGCTCTACCTTGTCTTTAAACTCAGTCCATTTCCTGGGACAGGTCTACATCATTAAACTGCAGATGGTTCTTTTTCTATTAAGCAGCAGGTATCATTCTTGTCTTGACAGGAGGAGGCTCCACCTGCTGCCGGCCCACCAATACTTCCAGCTGACTGCTTTGCAGAACAGGAAAGGTAATTTGTAAGCAGTGTGCTAAGTTTAACAGTAGACTCTAAGAAGTGACAAAAGAGCCATTTTCTGCATGAAGATTGAGAATTATCAACACCTTTCGGTGCATAATAGTTAAGCCTTTATCACTTGAGGAGCTGCTGATAAGGTTAAGAACACTAGACAAACTGCTCATTAGTGGAAAGGTTTGCCTTTTACATTAAAGACTGCTGGGTACTGAAGTTCCTCTCCTGAGCAATACATCCCTGGCATTTGAAAAGAATGAGCTGATCGGTGTACATAAATGAATACAGAAAAGAGGAATAGGAATGTTCTAATGATATTAGTGAGGTTTTTCTCAAGCTTAGAGAATGATAAGCCTGTTAAGTGTGTTCAAAAGCTGCATGATCTGGTAGGTAAGGCCCTAGATTAGAAATCCTAAAAACTATACTCTGTTCTGTATTTTACCACCGACTAGTTGTGTGACCTTGGGTGAGTAATTTATATTTGATGAAAACTAAAACATACGATGATTCAAATATGGAATATCAGGAATACCTAGGCTGTGTCAATAATCTGAATCAGTTGCAAACATTTCGTGCACTAATATATTGATAATAAATACAGGAGAGAAAAGATTATAATGCTGGTGAGCTGGATTAGGAATTACAAATTGGAATTTGTTTCATTCGTTTTAGAGTTCCTATGTGACCAGAGTAATAGGACTGTTATTTCTATATCCTTACTTTATAGTTTTCATATAAATAAGAAACAGTAAATGATAACTTCCTTGGAGGCTATTTATAATATTGCACCTAGTATAAGCCTCCAAATAATCATATAAAGTGGGTAATATTAACCCTATTTTAAAGATTGAAGAAACTGAAGCTCAGAGTTTAAGTTATTTCCTAGGACACACATTTAAACCCAACACTGTCTGATTTTAAAGTCTATGTGTTTAACCATGTTTTTGGATTGAGTGCCATTTGTACAGAGCCAAACAACACAATATGCTTCTTTTCCATCCCTCTCTGGTTATATGACTTTAGTCCTATTCATCAATCTCCTTCTCTTTTGCCTACTTAACATGTTTATAAAATCCCATAAGGGAGAGCAAGGCTTAACTTTTACCACATTAGAAACAGCTTAGCCTACTGATGACATCAGGCCAATACTGAGGAGATAACCTTAAAAACAAATACAGCTTTCTACTTAATTTGTTGAGATTAAGCATGATATTTAAAATCTCTGTGCCTGTCTCAAAAATTCTGGATACATTAATGGAGATGCCTTGCCACCTCTCAGTAAAATAAATGAGAGCAACGTTCCTTTCGAACACATATGTACCTATGTATAACGTCAAGTACTCTTGTGCACAATTGAGGTAAAGTGCGCTGACCTGAAGCAAAATTGTTTCCATTATCTTAGAAAATTCTTTGCCTCTTCAGTGGCAATCTTTACCCTCCACCCTCCCCCAAGGGATGAAAGTAAGCCAATATTAAGAGACAAATTAAAAATAATAATAAATAAAAAGGCAAGAGCTTTCAGCATAGTTCCTCATTGCTAAATCAGGCTGAAGAAGGAACAGATAAAGTAAAGATTTAGAGAGGAGATTCCCAAAAAAAGCACTGATGAGGGGAGAGTGTACAAACCTAAGAAGCAACTATACTGGCAGGGAGATATGTATATGGCTATGTATGCACATGGAAAGAAAAAGAAAAGCAAAAAAATATTATTATTTTTTTCTCATATACCAGCTTTCTTTCTGATATATCAGTTGTCTACATTTTGATGCAAGCATCTCAGCTAGCTTCTTTATAGACCTCTTAGTCACTTCTGAGATCGTTAAGCGACTAAAGTCTGCTCGTACAAATAAGCAAAGGTCTCCAATCCAGCTGGTCTCTATTCCAAGGATCCCATGTTTCAGGATCTGTCAACAGTAATCAAGTAATCGAGGTACTTTCTTTTTCCTTCAGTCACTGCTACAATAGACTCACAACTCCAGTTCTCTCTTAAGATTGTGTTGACAGCCTGTGGGTTAATCATTTACATTTTTTTTTCACAGAGATTTTTCATGGTCATATAATTAATACAATTATAATTTATTCTTTAAAGTTTGTCTCCATCCCCAGATTATAAATTCCTTTAAGTCACTCAATATTGTATACCACTGTATTCCCAGCCCAGTATGGTACCTTGAACCCTTCAAGACACAAAAGCTATAAACAATCTTTATAAAAAGGTGGTAGCAAGCAAGGAGCAGGAAAATGAATGATGCTAAAAGGTCCCTTAGCAATCTCCAATAGTGAGAAGAATGAGAAAGAGAAAACTATATGAAGATGTACTAGAAACCTGAGACCTATCGTTTTTGGAGGAGAGATTAGTGATAGAGAAAATTCTAGCCATGGGTAACTCAGATCTAGGGCTCTTGTCTTCAGACCATAGAGAATCTTAATGCAAATATGTGAATATTGAGGACTTAGCTCTACATAATAGGAAGGAAAGATATTAAAACTGGTTGAGATATGAAAGACTTAAAAAGAAGAAAAGTATACAAATATATGATGAAAGAAAATGTTTACTGTTTTTAATATAACGATTAATGCCTAAATTGTATGCAGCAACAATTCGGGTATCATATGTGTTAATTAATTTTGAGGGGTTCTGTAAATTAAAATACATAATTTTATATAGCCTGTTGCCCACATTGCATAATCATCTACTCACACCTTCAAACTGGAGAAAAAGTTAAGGATAAGTTTGAATTCATGATTCCAATTACAGTTGAAAGCTATTTGAATATAGCTCAATACTATACTATTAATCTATACTCTGAGGACAATTTCTCGAATTACATGCTATGTGGTAAAAGTCCACCATGAGCTAATTCATAAGTTTGTATTAGTTCTGCTCTCCTATACCAGCATCATAAAGGTTCCAGTGTACTTAGAGATCCCTGAATCAAAGGCACTGTACACGTAGAAAGTGGTGCACATATTATTAACCTTTCTGCGCTTGTTTCCTCATCTGTAATATGGGGTTAATGATATTTCTGTACCTCACAAGAATGTTGTGCGAATTAATGTTTGTAAAGCCCTTTAAGATCCACGGATGAAAGATGCCATAAAAGTCCAAAGGTGATAATATTATAGTTATTGAAACTGGAAACACCAATAATGCTGGGAACTGAATATATATTTGGTTGCAAGGCACCCTGCACATTATGAATTCATAGGCACTTACATAAGCTTACAGTTTCAAAATTAATGTTTTGATATATATACAGAATATATCCTGAAGAGATATTACCTATATGTTATAAGCCAAAGGGATGTAATTTGTTCATAACTGGCAAAAAACACGTAATCAGAGTCCTACATTTTTTCCATGTTTCTTTATAGAAAGCACTGCAGTGGAATACACTGGATCTATATTCAAAATCACATAATTTCAGAATGGTTATTTAGACAGAGGCCAGTAAATTAACATATTAAAATGCTAACAAGATTTAATGAGATCATTATCTGTACCTCTCTTAATATTTTGTATTTTTTCATTTACATTTTTGAGTCTACTTAAATCGTTTATACATATTCACCAGCCAAAAAACCCTAACAGTAATCTTTTTGAAATGAAAAATAATACAAATTATCAGTTGTCACCTGTTTATCTGAACTAATTCTAATGCTGGTATGAATGTTTTTCTAAAAGTTTCAGTAGGCCATTTTACTTAATCGCTATACTACAAAAAAGGCGAAGTGTTCCAATATAATAGCTGTATTAAAAATATTCAAGTATCTCGTGAGATATTTATTTATTTATATAGTCTTCCATTTATTTATTCACTCACTTATCCCTACATTCACTTAATATTAGTACCGATTTGTGCCATACACAATAACTTAAAAATACAAGTTGTAGAACATGTATGAATGCGAATGTGAATGTATATAGGTTTATATGCAGAGAAATCAGTCTAGAAACACATATACCATTCCATTATCAAAATTCATAATAATTACCTCTATGAAGCACTTTGGGATTAGCAGAAAAGCTTTCGTTTATTTTAAGAAATTCTATATTGATTAACTTTGTTATAAAAAGAATGTGTAACTTTTTAAGTTTTAAAAGCCACACTCACAGAATCAAAAATAGGTTTAAATGATTATTTCAAGACTGCAAAATAAAAGTAAAGATTGATAAGGTAAAACTAAATTAATGAACTAAAATTAGAATTTAAGTAACATACTAAATTTATTGTCCACAGACTGAAAAGGAAGGAAAAATAGTTAAAGGGGGGGTTTCATTATCCTTCATTATAGTTTAGGAAAATTAACATGCACATGTGTTTTTGTTTTTTCAAGATACATCTTAGAGACTTTCTGAGATTTAATTAGAAGGAATGTAATTTTGTCTTTTAATCCACTAAAGCATGATTTTCAACTAAGTAGAAAAAGGTTAACTTCAAATGATAGTGGCAAACCAGTCAAGGAAAAACAACAGAGTTCACAATTAAGTCAAGGAGTCAAACAACACGTTATATTTAGAAAGTCAAGAGCTTTGTTTTGGCTGCTTTAGAGGTTTTCTCCAATTTATGGGAGGTTCAAGGTTACAGAGCTCAGCATCCAGAGCTCAAAGTCATTCCAGAGTTTGCTCAATATTAGAGTTCAAAGATTTAAATGTGTATTACAATGGAAAAATTTGAAACCTGAGACTACTGACTTTATGAGTATAAGTAAATTACAGTAGAAGGTCACATGGGCCAGCATACCTCTAGACAGCTAAATAACAGAGAAAGCTTTATTTTAGAGATTGAAAATCAAGAAACTAAAACATGTTCAATAATCAAAAAATTGTAAGTTCTTACAAGCATATTTATAAATAAGACACTTTCTAGAAAATATGAAGAATAGGTAAATAGAACTTAGATATTATGTGACCTGAATTCTATTTCTTTTATTCTAATAACCATTCCTATATGACTTTTTGGTCTCTGCTCTTGATTTTTTGGCTTCATCATACTGTTCTTTCACCTACAAACTCTTTGGTTAAGATCTGGAAGGAATGAGCTCTCAAAGAGATAAATAATGATAGAAATGTGAGAAGCCAGTGATAGTCAATTTAACCTTTTTAAATTTGATTAGTTACAAAAACTATATTGACTTATTAATCTCCTCAGACTCTTCTAGAATTTCTTGTAGATAGGTGAATAACATTGTGTGTCAGTGTCGTTACTGATTTCCAGCAGGATATTTTGGATTGTAACGAAGAGATCAGTTCCTAGCATAGTGTTCAGTAAATAGCAATGGCCAATAAATATTAATGAATTAGTTGCTTAAGTAGTGAGTATGCTCATAATATAATTAATTGGTTGGTTTACTCATATGTAGCAAGTTGTAGGAAAATGTTAAAATCTATAGTTTTCCACTAATTACCCTCTTATCTTTTTTTCTTTTCATTAAAAAATTTAAGTTTTTTTTGGTGTGTAGAAAAGCTTTGTATTAGCCCATTTTCTATTAAACTTAATTCTCCAAGGACATGAAACATATAGTGAATATCAAACATAGATCTTTCTAATTACTCTTTTTCTATCATCTTTACTAATTTTTCTTTCTTTGTCAGTCTCTGTTCTGATTATTCTCTGAGGTTCTTGATATAATTTTCCTATAATTCTATACCTGCTTTTTTGTAGCTTCTATGATCTCTTCTACTGACTCCCCAGTTGGTATTTCCAATCTCAAATATTCAACTGAGTAATATGCATCCTTATTCATCTGTTTGCTTGTTCATTTGTTCACTCATTTATTCTTTCAAAAATTATGTTCGACTCCTGCTGGCCCCTCTCTATCTCAATAAAACAGCCAAAGTGATCTTGCAAGTCAAATCATGTCAGTTCCCTGCTGAAAACCCTCTGACACCAAAAGCAGTCAGAACAGAACCACATCATATTCCAATGATTACATATGCCAATCTATTTGTATTTGTCCCCATATATGTCTTCCTTCATGTTAAATTGGTTGACCAGTTCCATAACTCTCACAAGCTAAAGCCCCTTTTCTCTATTCCCCTTAATAACATAACTCATCATAAAAGTATTTTATATTTGCTGTTTCCATTTAATCACTTGTCATTCTTAACTCACTATAATAAGACTTCCATCCCCACCACTCCAATGAAAGCTTATTTATAGAGGTTACCAACAAACTATCTTGCCACAGTCAATGGTCATATTACTTGACCTCTGAACATTTGGCAGAATTCATCATTGCTTCCTTCTTAAAATACTTTCTTCTCTTTCTATCCAGAACATCACATTCACCTGTTTTTCTTCCTACTTCATAGGCTATTATTTTGCAGTCTCCTTTGTTTCCCCTTTTCTTTTTGATCTCCAAATTTGAGACCCTGTGAACCTCATTCCCCCTCATTTCTTTTTACCCCTTGGAGTTATCATTCATTTCTATAAAGTTAAATAACATCTATATGCTTTTACCAAGCAGGACTCTAGCAGAAATAGATGGCTGATTTTATAGGGGAAATTTGAGGAGAGTTTAATTGAAGAACTATTTATTTACAAGGTGTGAGGAGGATGTAGAATACCATAAAGTATAATACAGTATTCTGGAATAAATCACAGCAGAGCTCTGTTTTACAATGCTGTGTCAGAGCAGGCTTGTAAGAACAGACTGTTACATTTTTGGAAGTTTGCAAGTCAGTTGTCAAACACAGCCATCATTAAAAATTAAGCTACATAAACTTACAATTAAACAAATTACATTAAAAGCAAAAGTAGTAAATATTCAAAATCCATCAGTTATAAATTATTTTACATTTTCCTATCAGATATGTTTTTGAGATTTAGGTCTATTAAGCTGTCTGACAGAAATAATATATAATAGGCCACTTCACATCTCTTCCCAATTTTACATTCAATGATACTACACTGGTACCTTAAAATCAGCCATGGATGGAGAACTTACACCTCAGAAATTAGCATAAATTTGACTAAGTGATGGAGAAAATGTTAATAATGCAGATTATACTTAAAAGTGTTTCATGTCTGTAGTAATTACATTGTGAACAATAATTTTAAAATTTGGTAATATATTATTCCACTAGTCAAATCTATTATCTCTATTATCTGATTTAGTTAAGAAGTCACTCATATTACTTACAAACAATCTCCAAAATTTTTTGTTTCACTTTCATCATAAGCATTAACAAATAAAAATATCAGTACAAATTCATGTTAGATCTACACTTGCTTGTTAATTGTAAGAGTTCAGCAAAAATCAACAAAAGCATTCTTTGAAAATCAATTGGCTGTAAGGAATTTACTGTAGAGTCCTGCAATGTTTATTTTTATTTGTAAATTGTATTCTACACATTCTTTATATTAGAAAAATTTAAAACAAACTTAGACACTTATCCATCTATCTACCTATGTACGCAAACTGTTTTCAGAGATCCAGCTATTAAATATTTACTGGCTTACTACTGTTCTGTCCCCTCCCCGAAAACTGAGGAAGTGAGAAGAATAAGTGCTTAAAGGAAACTCAAAAAAAGACAACTATGTAGGGAGGGCTATCTAACAGGAGCTATAACTTTTGATAGAGGGATAAAGAAAGTCTTTGGTGAGGGGGTTGAAATAGGAGGGAGAAAGGAAAATAAATACTTTGATCTCACTCTTTTCTCTCCCTTCCATCTCTCACCAGGATTCCTCATTTGAGCTGAAATCAAGTAAAAGCCAAAGGACAAAAGGTCATGTTATGTAGTCCATATAACTTAGTCTCCTCGAGCACAGAATGAGATAGAAAATGGTAGAGAGTGGATGTTGAAGAGCAGATAGATGGAAGTTATTCAGGATAATCTACCACTTTTGCATCTCAACATATATAATTGTGCTTCACCAGGTGGAAAGTTTGTGTCATGTCTAGACTTACATGATACCATTTATACTATTTCCATTTTATAATAGAATTGCTATGTGTGCTTCCAATTTTATGTTTCTGAAAATTAGATAACACCAATTAAAGATGGGCAATTGGGTTGCATAGTACTTTGATACCTATGGTAAGGTATTCAGTCTCTACCAAGTTCAGAAGCAAGTATAATTGCTTTTTCTCCAGAGATTAGTTTGTTAGCAGAAGAGGGCATAGCCTTACTCCAAAATTCTGTGGGTCTACACTAATTCTCCTATTGGAAACTGCCAGAGGCTCCTACTAAGGGCAAAAGAGCTTGTTATTCAGTCCATGTAGTTTAGCCTCCTGCGGTACAGAAATAAGTGAAGAACAGTCTGCCAGATACTTCGAATGCCATTGGGTTTGCTAGGTGTTAAGGCCAAGTTGTAGAGTTTTTTCTCGCTCTAGGGCCCACTCAAATCTTGCAACTTTAAGGTTACCACTGAATACATGATAGTAACATGCCCAAATGTGTTATTTCCTCCAAAATCCAAAAATGCCCACCAAGTATTGTGCTCCTTGCATTGTGGAGGGCAGTGCAGCAAAATAACTCTACTTTAAAGAGGATCTCCTGACATGGCTACAATCACTGAACTCCTAGCAACTTCACGGAAATGATGGGCTCCTGCATCTTCATGGACTCTATCTACATATCTTTGGTACACATGTCTCTTACATTAAAGGTGCCCTCTTCTTCTGACTTACAATTCCAATGATCATGTTATTCTGTGAAATATCAAGGTAATCAAGTTTTCTCCAGATTATGGTATTACAGAGAGAAAAGAGTTGACATGGGTTAGGCCAAGACAGTAAAGGCATACTGTTATCTCTGTGATGTGAAGGAAACTGCTTCTGTTTATCTTTACTAATAGTGGGAAGGGAAAAATGCGTTTGTCATGTCACAGGTGTCAGGGACCACACTGATTTCCTCCAGTGAAGAATGCTGGAAAATCAGATGTGATTGGCATCATCACTTGATTAAGTTCTGATATATACCCTCATTCTCAAAGATCCATCTGACTTGAATAGGGCACCAAGAGAATAAGTAAGATGGGGATATTGTAGGATTCACCATCTCTGTAACTGTTTAAGTATTTGGGATGATATATCCTACTGAGATGAGGTATTGCTTTTGGTTTATCTTAACAAAGGAGGACAGTTGCAGGGGCTTCATGTTGGTCAATATTCTTCAATAGCACTCATTCCATATAGGGAATTCTCTGTTATGAAGTTTTCCTATTCTTACAATATATTGGCTTATATATATATATAAAAAAAAAAAACTGACCTAAATCCCTCTGGACACCTTCTGAAATAGACTTGGGCTGTCTGATAATAGCTAATTTATTATCAGATTCTCAAAAACCCCAATTCCAACCAGTGGACCTCAGATGTATTTTAGGTTTCCAGGCTTTAGCATTATTTAAGAGACAGTATCTAATAACCCCATAAGGTCTATCTGCTTTCCTTCTCCAGTGTGGTGAATCTGTTTTAAAAGCTCTCCAGTTGATTTTGAAGCATACTTAATTTTAAGAACCACTACTCCAGGCACAATCATTGTTAAAGAGCTGAAGGTAATTCTGGGCCAGGTGTGGAAGAAGAGTCATGCTATATATATATGACCTTATTGCCAGGTAATTCCTTACAGGATCTGCCTTCTTTCTCAAAAAAGACCTCTAGGTCTATAAATAGCTAAGTTTGGGAACAAGATAAAAAGAAGTAATTCCCCATCCTTTAACTCATTAATTTTATGACCACCAGGCCTAGGGTTTTTCTCCCTATATATACCAAGGGTCTCCTTAGTTGGCTGCCCTTATATTTTGTTTCTAAGGATTCCATGATCAATGAGCTGCTGCCAAAGATCTGTGAAGGTCAAAACATTTTGATTATTACTCTATTTCTGTGGCTTATTATGGTAATTGTGTCTACTTGGCCTATAATTGTGTCTACTTGGCCCCTCCTTGGCCTCCAACTCTTTGGCATCCTATTATTCCCACTGTCATCAAGGAATGCAATTTCATTGTTCCATGCCCTGCCAGCATATCTGCCATAGAGAGACTAGCCACCCTTAAATATTACTTCAGTTTTCAAGGATCCTGATATCCCTCCTTATTAATGGATTCCTTAAGGTCTTGGCAAAGAGTATGCCCTCAACGACCTCTTGGGCAACATAAATAAAGATTGGCTAATCAGGTTACACATAATAAACCCATTCTACTATCTTCATTTTCCTGAACTTGATTCCTTCCCCTATATTGTTCCAGAGAAACTGTTATTTAACCTCATTGAATATAAACCACAATTGATTGAGTCTAGGCTTCACGTAGCAACCTAACAGACTATTAACACACTCCTGGCTGCTCAAGATGATACATTAAATCCCAAATTCTGAGTGAATCTAATCCAGCCTTATATTTTTCTTCCTTGGTCTAACAACCCATATAATTCACTCCCATATATATTCCTCAGACTCCTGAATAGAAATTAATTAAGTTATACAAGTCTTTCTTGTTAGAATGTTTCTTCTTCCAAGACTCAGTCTTATACTTCTCTTTCTGGCTATGTTAGAGTCCAATGCTCATTATTAGCCTGGAGGCAATTCGGGGTGGTAGAGGTTGGTCCTAGGAAGAATAAGTATAAGCTTGTGAAGCTACTACCCTAGACCCAGTCATGAAAGGCTGGTTCCCTCAGATACTAGGAGAAAGTCTGCCTCTGCTGTAAAGGGAAGATCAAAGGGATATTAGAATTTAAAATTTTCATCTTTATTTTTTGTCTGCCCAAATGTCTTCATTCTAACATAAGGTCCTTCTTCAAACCAGTTCCTTTACCTTGGTATAAAATACTTGATGGGTTGAATTGGTCATCAAATTAGCTGTTACACTCAAGACATGGGTGTGATCCCTAGTCACATTTTATCAACCTTAGGAGATGAGGATTTCCTTCAAAGCTACGAGAGACTTGATTTTTTTCTATGCCCAATCTCAGTTAGATATTCAGTTTCTCTTTCCTTTTGTTTACTCTCTAGGACCATCAAAAGAAGCCAGTTGATTTCACCATCTTTATAATTACCATTGTTGCCATGGTGATAAGTGCCACAGCCACCTCATTACACAACACCTTGCCCCCTCCATTAGTGATAATTTAAGTAATCATAATGCCACTGCCTGCCACAGATTACCCATACCCTATTCCCCACTCCCCCACACACCACCCAGCAAGTGGGTTGTCAATGCACTCTTTAAATATGTAAAACACAATCCCAGAATCCCTTTTGAGAGTCAGTTCCTGGAACCACTTCTAGTAATAATTACTGTATTATTCTTAATAGACCATAGAAAGGAGCCAGGGGAATATGTATTATTTTTTCCCTGCAAGAAACAGATGGCATACTAAAATTAGGATAATCAGAGGAGAATTTAATAAAGGGAGTTTCACAAAGGTATGAGTAGGGTATAGGAACCCATAAGGGATAAAGAAATACCCTAGGATAAGTATCAGCAGGGTTCTGTTAGCACACCTAGGTAGGAGAGGGTAAAGAGGGGTGAAGCAGAAGAGAGAAAGCTGGGTAAAGAGGGCTACCTGACAAGAGCCATGAAAGTTGGTTAAGGGAGTCAGAAAGCTCATTATAATGCCTTAGCGAAGGAGCCAAGGTAATAAATACCTCATCTTCTTCCTCCTTCTTCTTCACTGCAAGGGTTTCTCATTGGAAGAAACTAATCAGAAGCCAGAGGGCAAGAGAATCTATCATTATCTCCTGTGACATAGATCAAGGTGAACTAGAGGAGAACTAAAAGTTATCTTGCATAGCACTGATTACTTCCAACTCAATATCTCCAACCCTAATCTCTTTCATAAGGGTCTGACTTTTATACCCAACTGCCTGCTCAACATATCCCCTTGGATATCTACTAAATGTCTCAAATTACCATATTCAAAATAAAAGTTGTGGTTTTATCCTCCTACTATCACCTATACCTCTTCCTCTCCTGTCTTCCCCATCTTAATAAATGTCAAGTTTCCCCAGTTATTCAGTTCAAAAATCTAGGAATCACTATTGATTTACTTTCCTCACACCCAATCCATCATAAAATCTTGTCACTTTTGAGTCTAAAATACATCTCAAATAAGAACACTTCTTATTACCTCAACCACTGCAATCCTATTACAAGTAATCACTATCATTCACCTAGACTACTGTAGTAACCCCTTGACTTTATTCCACAGTTCTGCTCTTGCCCTACTACACTCTATTATTCATGTAGGAATCAGAATTATCTCTTTAAAATGTAAATCAGATCATTATTACTATCTTGCTCAAAAGTATCTCATTTAATTTAAGAGTAAAACCTAAATTCCTTATCATGGCCTAGAATGTTCTATATCACCCTGTGTACCTCTTGTAATTCTTAACACTGGCCTTCTTATTGTTTTTAGAAAATACTCTAACCTGTTACGGTATTAGGGTCTTTGTATTTACAGTTGCTGCTCCTTAGAATGCTTATTCCCCAGATTTTAACTGATTCTCTTATATCATTCAATTTTATCATGTCATTTTCTGTCATGACATGTCATATAATATCCTCAGAAGAATTTCTTTAACCACCAAATCTTAAGTAGTACACACCCCTACCTGTCTCTATTCACTTATCTTAATTTTTTTTTCATTACCTGAGCTTATCTTCCCCCATTAGAATATTAAGTTCTATTAAGTATAAGGAATGTGTCAAGGTCTTGCTCATTTCTCTATCCTCAGTGCCTAAAGCAGTGTCCAGTACATATAACAGATGCTCAATAAATGCAGTCAAACATATCATAACACTAACAGGTACATAAAGGTCAACCTCATAAATTGAGTGCTTAGTGTAAGGTTAAGGAAATGACCAAGATAAGCCTGGTAGTTTGCTGGTAAAGAGTTCCAGGAGCCAGGCCCTAATAGTCAATTGCATTCTATCTGATTTTATTTTACTGTGGAGCATGTTACTGGGTTTTACTGTGTATTTTAAATACATGAATAAACAAATGCATGCATACATAGAATATCAGTTTAGTGTTTTCACATAAGTGTTCTAAAACACTGGTACTTGGTATATATGTCCATATATAAATCCATCATCTCCTTTCTAACCCACTATGTATGTCTTGTCTTGACAATGGTACAATAGTCATTCGGTCATCAAGGCTAGAAATCTTGTAAACCTTTAAGTTCCACCCAGTCAAGTTAATTCAATGTCAATAATATGGCTCAAACTTGTTTCTTCCTTTTCAATGTTTTTTTTTGTGTGTGTGTGTGATATTTCCTGGCTCGAGACTTCTTACATGGTTTACTAATACTCCCTAATTGTACTTGTTGATTTTCTAATTTATCTTAAAAAGTGTTATTGCCATATTTTACTAAAACCTGGGTGAGTCAATTTTATGTGTCCTGAACCTTAATTACCCTGATCTTTATTTTTGCATCCTCTTATCCTAAATTCACCATGCACATTGTTATCTCCGTGTTGCTATACTTCCTCCATCTTAAATTATCTGCTTTCCTTCTAATTTAACTTTCATTCATCCTTCAAAGATAAATGTAAGTAGTATTCCTTTATAAAGCATTCCCTAATTGCCCTCACAGACTTAAATGCTTTTCCTTTTGACCCCAATGCACATTGATCAGCCTCCATTTTCCCTTAAATTATAGTTATCAATATGCCTGTCTTTGTTACTATTTTGAAATTGTCTTGAAAGACAGGACTATGTCTTATTTACTCCTTGATTTCTCCAGATTCTTAGCATGACACTAGGATAAATACACACACACACACACACACACACACACATAATAGGTATGCAGTATGCATTTCTTTAGATGAAATTACAAATAAGGATCGGCAATTATGTTTTATACTATTAAGGATGATTCCTACTGACAAATTCAGGTTATCTTATATTTTTCAGTGACCTTCAAAGAGAAAACAATGACTTCAAATCTCTAAAGTAGCTTAAGTTTTAAAATGCTTTTGAAAGTATTCATCGATGATTACAACAAACTCTTTTACTGTATTGCTATCAATCTTAATTTCCAGTTACTAGATTTTTTCCAGCTTTATTGAGATATAATTGACATATAATATTGTATAAGTTTAAGATCATGTTGAATTGATCTTAATCAAATCATTAAGACTGTGAAATGATTATCACAATAGTTATGGTGGGAACATTTAAATTCTCTTTTAGCAACTTTCAAGTAGATAGTATAGTATTGTTAATTATAATCACTATGCTATACATTAGATACCCAGAACTTATTTGTAACTGTAAGTCTGTGCCTTTGACCAACATCTCCCCATTTTCCCTACACCCAGCCCTTGGTAACCATTATTACATTCTATGTTTCTAAGAGTTTGGCTTTTTAAGATCCCACATATAAGTGATATCATATTTGTCTTTTTCTGTCTGCCTAATTTCACTTAGTGTAATGCTCTCAAGATTCACTGATATTGTTACAAAGGCAGGATTTCCTTCTTTCTCCTGGCTGCATAATATTCCACTGTCAATGTTACTGGAGTAACTCTTCTGCTTATTCATGGCAACCAAGACTCACCCTCATGCATAAACATATAGTACTAACAACTACTTCTAGGTTTCTTTGGTTGAAAACGAAGTGGCTGTACAAGGATTTTAATGGCTCTCTACTGAGTTTTTAAATGTAACCATGTTGAAGATGTAAAGTCTGGATCATAGGTGACCTTACTATCATTCTATATTTAGAAAAATGTTAATGTAAGGAAATCTATGCATATATTTCAAATTTTAACCATCACAATTTCTCTAGATTGTATTCTACTTATAAGAATATACTAAAAATGCATTTTTAAGATTCTCTCCTAGAGGCAGTTGTTGTCAGTGTGGCTGAAGGTATTCCCCATAGCACATGCCAATATTTTGGTTGGGAAACCTTCATTAAGAGCTGTTACAACAATGACAGAGTTAGTAAGAGAGGAAATACAAGTAATCAAGTGGCAGAGCCAGGCGATGGATGCTATTGTTTTCCATCCGTATAAGGTAGCAGCTACATTTTCTTGATAACATAAGCAACTAAGTAACAAATAGGGATTCAATACACCTATAATTCACTCTACCTAGATGCTTGGGACCTTATAAAGATATTGTAAATAATTATTCTATTCATCACGTCAGTACTTTTTAGTATTTTTAAAAGTGAATTTAATGCTTGTGAGTATATACTAAGCAGAGAGAACTAAAAATAATAGTTTATGTGAAGGTTACCACCTGCCCAATATTCTGGATAACTCAGTCCGGATCCCATAAAACTTCTCGAATTCACTGATATTGTT
The DNA here is from genome assembly GCA_003508835.1 of Eonycteris spelaea. Lineage (NCBI taxonomy): Eukaryota > Metazoa > Chordata > Mammalia > Chiroptera > Pteropodidae > Eonycteris > Eonycteris spelaea. The sequence goes on along the minus strand of PUFA01000024.1, from coordinate 1,861,362 downwards.
GATATTTTGCAATGGTTATGCTTTCCAGCATAATTTTGGTTAGGTTGGTAAAGCTACTCTGATGCAAATTATAGGTATGACAACACCTTGGAACAGAATTCTTAACCTCCCTCCCCCACCCCCACACACATAACAAGAACAGGTTATTAAGAGTCCATTTAAAGGTAAAACAGGTAGGGAGGTAAAGAAGAGAGAGGAAAAGAGAAGACTTAGGAACAACATGGAGACAGATGAAATTCTGTAGGAATGTGTTGAGAAATAGCTGTTGGTAATTTGGAAAATATTAACAAAATAGGTAGGTACCATGTAAGAGAGAAAAACTGCACAAAGCAGATAAATTGCAAGAAAATTAGAATATTAGAACAGAATGTCAGTTCTAGCATTGTCAGGAGAGCTGGAAAGGCAAGTCTACCAACTTCTGGAACGCCGAGTATTACAAAGAGCAGAGAGTAAAAGGACAAAATTTATTATCAGTTTTTTGAGAAAAGTGAAGACAGGGTTAATACAGAGGTTTTTCCCAGGTAAGGGGCACCAGGCTAGTAACCCTGATTTTACTACCAAATAGACCTAGCGTAGGAGTGATAGAACAGGCTTCAACCCTAGAGACCTACTCTAGGACTGGGATGATAGCTCTTTAGAGTTCAGGGAATAGTTGATGGGATGCAAATTATGATGGCATTTTTTTTTTTTTTGCGTGATATAAAAACTATATGGGAACCACCAAATGGGATTTAAATTAAGCCAGTGCTGCTTAGAGTTATTTTATTTTTTTTAAAAAAAGATGTGAGGTATAAGTTAAAAATGTTCCCTCTGACATATGAGGAAAAATATAAAAATGCATAATATATAATGACATTAAAGATAATAAAATATAGGATTGTCTAGACTATATGTTATATTTACAAAGTTGTTCTTAACTGTTAAAGAACTGTGGTCAAGCCATCTAAAATAGGTCTTTCCCCCTCCCCCATTCAGGAATTCTATTACTAATTGGGCATCTTCAGGTACTCTGAATTTGGCCCTTGAAACTTTTTTTTTTTCTCATATTGACAAATGCATTTCACTGTGGCTGCTTTTATTCCTTTCTAAATAAAATGTTTGCTTACATTAATACTGACTAAATTACAGTCTGCTTTCTTTTGTTCAAGTCTGTCACCATACAATGATAAGAGGCTTGCCAATTATAATGATGTTTAAAGTGCTGTCTTATTATTTTATATCTGTAAAGAATTCTAAGATTTGAGTGGAAGCAATAGTGACAAAAATGATAGTAAGAACTGAGAGAGATGATTTTATATAACAATAGTCTTTTAAAAAGTCACGATATGAAATTCAAGTTGATAATGCTTGGCAAAAAATAACCCAAAACCAATGATAATTTTCACTTACATTTTTGAGAAAACATAAAACTGTTTAATATCTTGTATTTTTAGGTATCAAATGACTGTTCTGTAAAGAGTTCACTTAAGAAGATAGCCTGAAAGAGAATTATGCTCTAATTGTATGTATCTATTGTACTCAAAGAGCTTCTTATAGTCAAAAAGTATTTGTGTGAGATTACTGTAATAGTGTGTATAGTAATGTTTGGAGAGCAAATGATTATTTGGCTAATGACTAATACAGTCCTTAAATTTGTAATTGAAACTGTAAAGTCATTTTGACACTGGATAGCCAATGATAAAGCATATTTACAGCATAATTCACAATGAAATAATTATTATGGCATTGTTAATGGCTTGCTATGTCACTTTATATTTATGCTCTGCAATGACTTCCATAGCATCACGAATGGATAGTCATTGAATAAATAATTTTAATGATGAAAATGATCATGTACCTGATTGGTTTTTGGTTTATTTCTTATACCAATGGGTCTTTGCATTAGCTGTTGTCTTCTAAGAACATAGATCCTTAGATATTTATATGGCTGATTCTTTTGCATCATTTGGATATCAGCTTAAGAGTTACTTTCGTTGACCAACAATTTAAGGAGCCTCCCAGATACTATTTTATTTTCATTTTAGCACCTGTATTGTTTGCTAAGGCTGACATAACAAAATACAGACTGGGTGGCTTAAGCAATAGAAACTTTTTTTCACAGTTGTAAAAACTGGAAGTCCAAGATCAAGGTGCCAGCATAGTTGATTTCTTCTAAGGCCTCTCTGGTTGGCTTGCAGATGGTCACTCACTTAACATAGTTGTCCCTCTGTGCACAAGCATGGTGTAGCTCTGTGTTCCTAATCTCTTCTTATCAGGAAACCAGTCAGACTGGATTAGGGTCCATCCTATGGGCCTCATTTTAACTTAATTACCCCTTTAATGGCCTTAACTCCAAATTCTGAGGTACAATCACATTCTGAGGTATTGGGGTTAGGGCATCAATATGTGAATTTGAGGGGGACAATAAATTCATCCCCAAACAGAACAGAACTTAAAAATATATGAAAAATATATGAAGTTATAATGTTTATATATGTATACATATATGTATATGCATGTATACATATACATGTTTATCATCTTTCCTCTTTCATTAGAATATAAACTCCATGCATAACTTAACTGGATTGCTCATTTCTGTGTCCTCAGCACTCAATCAGAGCCTGGCACATGGTAGTCACTAAATATGTATTTGTAAAATGAACAGACAGATAAATGAATGATAAGAGCATTTAATTATTAAAACATTCATATCTGTACTATTATTATAATTTCAATAATTTGATATTCAGCAGTCACAAAAGGAAAGCATTTAGTTTTTTAATCATAAGAATGTTAAGTATAAATTATTTTCCACATATACCCAAGACTTAGTTTATAATGAAAAGATATGTTGCATTTACTAATTATATCTTGAACTCAGAAAGCAGTAAAAATCTATGCCATAACCCTCAAAATAGATGGTGTAGCAAAGATTTCAATCTGATCAAAAGGAATGACTATGCTTGGGAAAGGTGAAGCAGAAAAAAAATTATTTTTCCCTAATAATAGTGATTCCCACCTCTGTGAGCTGAGAAAACTAATTCATGACTGTTACAGAGGCTACTCCTTGCTTTCTGATATCTACTTTCTCATTGTTCTTATTAAGAAAATCCCATGGTTTATTGTACATTGGTCACCCATGTAAATGACTACATTTCTCAGCTTCATTTGCTTCTTTATTCATGGCCATTTTATTTAGTTCTGGTCAGTGAGATAGAAGGGAAAATATTAAGTGACACATAAGGACAGTCTCCTTAAAAATAAGAGGGTTGAGCTTTTTTCGCCTTTCTTCCATCTTCTTGCATAGAAAATGGATAGAAAGCTGGATTCTAACAGCCACTTTGGACCACATCTAGGAGTGGTGAAATACTGTGTGGAAAGGAAAAAGCCTGCATTCTTTATGACTTCACGGATCTGCCATAGAAGCACTGGATCTTTTAGTCTTAAATTAATGAATGAGAGAATACTGTTTAAACTACTATTATTTAGGGATTTTCTGTTATTTTAACTAATATGATAACTACCCTTTTCTACAATATTTATTTAAAAATATACAATCTGCAACTGGGTAGTGTCTATGAACTTGTAATTCTTGCTTTGCCTGAAGGATTTTTCTTAAAGTCACCCTTTTAATGACTGTAAGATGGCAGCATAGACTTGCCTAGAAATCCCAGATATATCACATTGTACAAAACTGCTTAAGTTTAGAGTTTGTTTATTTTTTCTTCTTGAGGGCACTCTGAGACACTCCCACCACATCATGAACTAACCCTTAAAGTAGTACTTATCACAATGTATTATAATTGCCAGTTTACTTTTCGCCTGCCTCACTACACTGTATACTCCTTGGGGATAGAAGTTTTGTTTACTGTTGTATCCCTAGCATTTTGTGCAGATCCTGGCCAAGTATTAAATGCTATTTATTGACTAATAGATTGGCTAATATTTCTTCTATCTAGTCATCTATTTTCTTCATATATCTATTCTAGGAGAGTGGATTAAAAGTAGGTTTTATTATTATAATTCTAATAGACCGAGTTGGACCTTGTTCATTTTGTAGTGCTACTTAAATTTTTAACAGAATTTGTAGATGTATTAGCAGTGGTCTCCAAGTGTGGTCCTCTACCAACATCAGCAGCATTCTAACTCTATTGGAACTGCTTAAGGGACTAGATATAATGATGATGATAACGATGTTATATAGTCTTGGGGAGAGAGAATGACATAGTATTTAAGAACACAAACTTTGAAATAAGAAGGCCTAGGATTAAAATTCTAGCTTTAGTACTTACTACCTCAGTGAATTAATAATTCTATTTTACAGAGGTATTTATTATCAGAATTAAACAATTTAAAAATTAAATCACAAATAAAAGCATTATATTGTAAAAGTGCCAAGTTCTTAATATGGTGTATGGCACACAGAAGATGCACAATAATTTTTAGCTATATTGAGTATAGTTTGCTACCAGGAGTGTGACATAGAACTGTGTCACATTTATTTCTTCTTCCTGTCTAGTGCAAGCTGCTGTCTTTCTGGATTTGTTATTTTATCAATTCTTTAGCAACCGTACATTTTATGATGTACTGGTTTGTTTAAGTGATGAAATTTGGCAATAGCCTAGTTTCCAATTTATTGATGATAATAAATGATCCATTGTAGGCTTTCCTTGTAAAAACAATGTTGACTTTACAAAGTAGTGTTTGTTTTTATGCCTAACTTCTGTTTGTACTAAACAGGATTATAGAGAAACGTTATATTTCAGACCTTAAAATTTAAACACATACTTATGTATTTACTGTAAATTTTATATTTTTTCTAAAAAAGATTTATTTTCTGAAAATTAGGCATTTATTTTCATTTGAAAATAAAATTATTCTTAATAAAATCAAGTCTACAAAAGATTTTTCACTTTTTATTCCTACAAGACCAAGAAAAATAGTTCTTAGTAAAGTGGCATGTTATCGCATCTCAAACATTGTACTGAGTGAATATAGCCATTTAGTACTTAATCTGTTTAATGTAACTCTCAGAGAGACCAAAATGGAGGACTAAAAGAAAACTGCTAAATTTAGCATGGCATGTGAATAAATATTTTGTATTTAATTTTTTCCTGTTTTTGTGCATTCATTGCAATGATACTGTAATCCTATATTTTGGGAATCCAAACACCATGATGATCCATCTAAAATTCATTAGCACACCTTTTCACTAAAATTAGTAAATAAATATGAAGCAGAAGTACTTTTTTTCAAATTGCCACCATAATTACACAGAATTAAATTTGTTAAAAAATGTAGATTAAACTTTGTTCTAATTGGTTTACATTTAAAGATTCTTTGATCTGTGATAACAGTAATATATATTAACATGTTGCATTTTAAAGTGACACTGCCTTTCATTAATCAAGTGTCTGTATGGTTGATTAATTTGTACAAGTTTTAAATTGCTATGAAAATTTATCATTCATAGCCATGATCTCCATTTACATATATGTTAATTATGGTAAATGTAATCTTTTCCTGAATCCTCTGGGCTGCATACTAAAAAGACAAAGTGATCAGAGTAACTACTTTTTCTATTACAAAGTGAACTCTTACTCTTAAGTCGATACAGTCTGTTGTAGTTGTCACAGCTAGGCTAAAAACATTATAATATTTTCTGCTAAAGGCAAGTCTAAATTCTAAAGATGGTATTTCCTTTTCAAGTGATTTCCTTATTTACATAAACAGAATTACTACGTTTATTTACCATAGTATTTACTAGCATCTCCACATGCTGCCAGATTTTTCTTTTGCTTTGAAGCATTCTCTTGAATTAACTATTATTAAAAAGCGTAAGTTTTTAATATATCTGTAAAGCAGAATGACTTGAAGTTAGCATGAAAAATCTTTGTAATACAATTAAAATTAATTGTTAGAAGACTTTGAGGTTATAACATTTTAGGACTATTTGGAAAGACTGTACAAAAAAAGGTAATATGTGAAAGTAACTGTAAAAGAGAAGATTAGATTGATCTTTAGTTTTCTATAGAACAATACTTGGTTGAAACTGAGTTGTTGATAGTTTTTATCATTTTCTAACTAAGCATCTAAGTAGTCAAGATAAATGTAAATGTTACTATCTATGACATTAATTCCTACTGCACTTTTTTTTTTTTTTTTTTTTGTGGCATTGATACCAGAGCATTGTGTGAAGCTGAAAACAGGAAGCGTGGGTCTAGCTTTACACTATTAGTCTTTTCCTTACAAATATTTTCTATAAGTTTCCTAATTCCAAGCATACTAAGCAAAAATTATTTTATTATTATTTTTTTTTAAGAAGTGCTTTTGATTTGTTCTTAACTTCTCTTAACGGTTATTGATTTGGAGAAAATTCTAATACCTTATAAGTGAAAATGGTATGGTGACTAATGTTTTACAGTGAATATGATAGGCCTTGCTAGGCAAATGTTAGAAAATTTAATTATTCTTATTAAATGTCTATAATTTTATGCTTATTGTTAGTATTTACATAATATATTCACTTCAAGAGAAGCCTCATTTCTTAGTCACAACTTAATAGAATTAAAATATCCATCTTGGAAACCTTTGCAAGCCTAGCACCTCTAACTACCTGACGAGGCTATTTTTAAAGACACTTATTTGGCAATTTTCTTATACTCTTTCTAATCACAGGAGAAACAAACTAATATGGCACCTGTTGTAATAGATGAATGTTGTACCTTTCATCCCCTGATCTCAGACCTTGCACAACATTTTTCAAGGAAGCATCACTTCCCTCACCACAGAAATGCATCCACCTCTAAGCTGGAAATAGCAAAAGCATAGGGCAGAAGATGAAGAATATATTATCCAACTAAAATTACAGAGAAATTTTAAGTAGGCAGAATATAATTGCCCAATTTGGAAATTAGCCAGGACACAGGGTTTAACATCATCTTTACTCTTTTGAAAAGTGCCATGGGATTTTTAATAACTGCTGGTGGTCAAGACCTTGGTTTTACCCTCATCCATTAGACGACACCTCCAGCAGTGCAGTGCCCCCTCATACCATGCTGGGGCATCAGTTCAGTACTGACTCAGTGAAAATTGTGCCACCTACTGAATCATCCACAGCTCATCTCAGAGTGCCCTGGCTTTTAGATTTTCTCTGGAGAGCTGTTACGAAGGATGGGACCAGGCTCAATGATGCTTAATTTATGTGATTTCAAGGTTTTAAATGGTTAAGATCTCAGACCTGAGTTTTAATTTCAACTTTAATCAACAGATTGTTTAAGATTTTTCCATATTTAAGGTCTATAATGATGGTCTTTATTAAACTCTACATTATACACATCTCTCCTTGGAATGAGAGAATAAAGACAATAACACATATACCTAGGTAAATATATTGATACATTCATTGAATATCAGGCTAAAATATTATTCCTTTAAAATGAAAAAAGTACCATTCTTTACTCAAAAAAAAAAAGCCATGTAAACTGTATTCCTCAATAAACTTATATGTTTTCTTTTTAGAATTTTAAAACTAGGAACAAATTCTTTAAAAAGTAAATGTAAACCTTGGAGAGAGTAGACATTACTGGCCAAATAAATGAATCTTTGTAAAAGAAAACATTATCCTAGCTTTCCAAATAAAACCTTACTATATTCGAAAGAATCTTATATGGCTTAACTGTTTCAAAAATAACTGAAAGAGAATCAAGATTTTTATACAAAATTTAGGTATGTTGAAACATAGATGGTAAAACATTGACACTTTCTGGCCTCTTGCTTCATTTTACTCATTATCTTCATTCATGTTAATGTGTGTACACTGTATGTGATATTTTTGGGGGCAGGGGTTCTTGCTATCTTTAGAAACCTTGGTCTTTGAAGTAATTTTTATAAATTCTTTTTTGGCTGCTAAATGTATCAATATCCTGGAATTGAGAGACTATTTCTGAAAGTGTTTCTTGAGGTGTTTACTTCTGGAAATGACATCGAGTAAATCCTGTTGCTGGTGACTGAGATGAGGTAGTTGGAAATGATTATAAAGAATAGATTGAGACAATATTGCTGATGCTGCAAAACAGATTCCAAACTATCCCTGTGTTTTCACTGCCAAAGATTCTCAAGTTAACACAGACACACACACACACACACACACACACACACACACACACACACACAGAACCTCCCTCATACATACGCAAATAAAGTCTCCTATTTTCCTTTACTGGTCCCATCAGTTTACAACTTTCTCTTTTGCCTATTTTCCTTTTTAAAAATAATCTATTAGAGGCAGTCCTCATTAAATATAAACTCTTTCTCAACTCAAACAATCTACCGTATTTCCCAGAATTCCCCTATGTTGTTCGCAGCTACTTGATCATTCCTTGACAGTAAGTTAATAACCCAAATATTGGAGGGTTTGAGATCAGGGAAATAGAAACTATTCCAGGCAATTCAAGTCAGATTTGGTGAATTGCTACTACTGTGATATAGTTAACATGCCTTCCTAGTGCCTGGTTTGCAACCAGATGGAAAATGAGTCACTTTTTTTCCATTATCAAGAAAATCACAGATGATATTTTCTTCCATTATTAAAAATGAAAATCTGACACATAAAAACTCTCTTACTCGGTCAAATAGCACCTAGCTAATCCATGATAAGGCTGGTGAAAACTGTGGATTGTTACTGCTTTGCTATATTGTTTCATGTTGGGATGACAATAATTTCCTACAGAGTTGAGTTAGAAATAATTATTTTAATTTCCAGTCAAATAAAACACATTAGATTATGATTTTTTACATTTAATTATTTTTCAATAATATAGCTGTTTTGAATCCCATTACATTTTGTGCTTCTAATGTTATGTTCCTTTTCTTGAAATATTCTCTAAACCAGTTTTCTTCCCTAATGTTCTTCTCTTTACTGATTCCCAACTGCTTCTCCTTACTAATCTCCAATTTCTTAGTATGCATCCTAAAGAAGATAATTTTAGCTAAAAGTAATCAAAAGAAAAGAAGAAAGGAAGAAAAGAGAGAGAGAGAAGAGAGAAAGGAAGAAAGAAAAGAGAAAAACGCAATCATCCTTGGAAATAATCAGCTCAGTTGTAATCTGTCAATATTTTGGCTAACAAACACTAGGATCTATTTCTACCAATGATTATTTCATATGTGTACAATAAAGAACATGTTTGTTTGTCTTTCTAACCTTCTTAAAGTAAGGCTACTTTCTAAGGATAAGTTAAAAAAATACAGAAGACCATCCCAGATGCTCAATTAACTTCCCCAATTACTGTTAACTGAAATTTACATTTTCTGAAATATTTATTTTTCTCCTCTTAAAGCATTTTTCTTTGGCAATGTACTTCAAACAAATGATTGTAACAGTATGGTTGATTTTGATTGTTATTTACTAAGCCTCCTTCTCTTAGATTATGAAAATGAGTCTACATTACAGAAAAAAAATGGGAAAGCACATATGATTTTCTATATCCAATGTGAACCAAATATTTTCCTCACTAAAATTCTTATAATCCTAGAACCAGGTCATCAAAATTTTATAGGAATTCCTAATTATAAAATCTGACAGATTAAATATAGTTTTCAAACTAAATGTTGAATATACACATTAGTCATTTATGCTGTATTAAAGGCATCATGAATGATTTGGTTTTAAAATAAAAAAATGAAAAATATGAAATATCAAATTAAGAAATTCATATATATAGTGGGTTGAATGGTTCCCTCCTCCCTCTCCCCCAAAAGACATGTCTGCATGAAATTCCTAGAAACTATAAATGTTACCTTATTTGGCAAAAGGGTCTTTACCGATGTAATCAAGTTAAGGATCTTGAAATGAGATCATCCTTGAGTACCTAGGTAGGCCCTAAATCCAATGACAAGTGTCCTTAAATATATACAGAAGAGAACCACAAGGCAGAAGGGGAAAAGGCAAAAAAAACAGAGGCAGAGATTATTAGGCAGAGAATGCTAAGTATTGCAGACAACACAAAATGTCATGGAATGAATTCTCTCCCAGAACCTCTGGAGGAGTATGGCTTACACCTTTATTTCAGGCTTGTATCCTCTAGAACTCTGAGAGAATAAATTCCTACCGTTTTAAACCACCTAATTTGTGGTAATTTGTCAGGGCAGCCTCAGAAAATGAGTATGTTATAAAATCTGTACTGACATACACAATTGTGGTAATGGTGATAGTAGCATAAGTAAAAACAAACAAAAATCAGCTAATAAAACTATTAGGCAGATGAGTGACAGTATGAAGAGTTTATTTCATGCATATAATATATGTTATCAGAGTCCAGGGGATTAAGTGATCTAAATCCCCGCTAGAGCTAACATCTAACCTAAGAGCTAATATTGTACCTCTATTTTCCTCAAAGCAAGTACAGCGGTGGATCCTGTAGTAAAATTTTATAAACTTAAACCACAATCATCCCAAAAGTGCTGAGATGAAAAAGAGATGGCATGTTCCAATAATGGAAAACAAATAACAACCCCCCCAAACAAACAAACAAATAAACAAACACTCGTGTGTTTTGGAATATGGTTTGAAAGAAATGGAACACCCAGAAAAAGGGCCTTAAAAAAAATGGGTAAGACCAAATCGTGGAGGTCTAAGTTCCTGAAAAGATAACAGTGGCCTATACTAAGTTAATGAAGTGGTAAACTGTCATGGGACACAATCCCTATTTTTATATCCTCAAATCCAAATAATATTACTGTGACAAAATTGACATTGTTATATATAATCTGAATGGGCAAATTCATTTTACAGATAAAATTTCAGTGTTTACTTGAAAACAATCTATTTTTGAGCATCCTCAAAAACCTACTCAGTGCTGGTTCTTTCTACTAAATTGCAAGTTACTTAATAACCATCTACTATTATATCCTGGCAAGTAGTAGTAAATGCTAAAGAAATAATGTTGAATGAAAAATGAAACACTCAATTATTTTTCAACGGGATAGTGGGCTCTTTCGGTACTGACTAGAAGGGGCTCTAAAACCACATGAGGTCTGGGCTATCTCATGTGCAACTGGTATAGTTAGTACTGGCTTTAATGATATGGCCTGCCATGGCATGCCAACTGTCTTATTGTTTATAAAGTGTCTTCAGCTATTAGGATAGATTTTCCTTGGCCTATTCTTTTCACTAAGCCTCATATCCCTCTAAGCTTAGAATATCTGCTGCCTCTATCCCTATTTATGACACTAAAATTTCTTATAAGTGACAAACTAATTAAATTACAAATACTCCCTCAAGGCATTCGACTAGGCAATACTTTGTCTAATTCTAGCAAACATATGCCAATCAAATGAAATACACTTAAATTTTAATATAATATTTCATTTACACTTTTCACTAAGTAAAACTTCTAATTTGTTAAATTAAATGTTTTATAATAATGCCATTACATAAAGATCAGAATTTTACAGCACCACCAGAATTTCTTTCTTTTTTTTTTTTCTTTCTTTTTTTTCGGGGGGGGGGGGTGAAAGGAAATCAGTTCCTCATAAATACAAAGTTACAGAATATACAGACAGAATTGTTATATTTGAGAGTCAGTATCATTTAGGCAACAAAATAGTTTTTTTACATTTTTATTAGTTGTTGAGGCTCATTTCAGTTGCAAACTGATTTAGTCTCAGTATAAAAATTAAAAAATAAAATAAAATGGTATGTATACACAAGGAAGGGACAGATGAATGTAGATATATAGACAAATGCATGCTTAAAGAAATACTTAAAATACTGCACAGAACTTCAGTTTTCAGCATTACAGCATGAAATAATCCTCTCCTGGCCCCTAGAAAATCCTGTCCTTTTGGAAACAAAATATTTATTAGATTAAAAATCTTCATACAAGGGTACCGTGCATTTATTTCTGTACATCATGAGTTATAGTTAAACTTATGCTCAAGCTTTAAGATAACAATAATGTAAACTCTAAGATGTAACAAAAGGAGGGGAAAAAAATCCAAGAAGTTCCCAGAGGTAGTTAGGAAAAAAAAGGAAAGAAGGGAGAATGAGGGAATCAAAGGAAAGAATGAAGATTCAAGGATGGGTAAATCTCCTCTTAGCTTTTCAAAAGGTTTGTGATAACCAGCTTTTGTGTGAATGGATTTGATGGCTCTGGGCTGAAGGTGACTGACAGCTGAATCTAGGCCCCCTTTAGAGTGTCACCCTGGGGATTGCCATTGTTGCAGACGGCTTCTTCAGACTGACCCAGAAGAATCATTATCTCAAGGGGATTTCTAACAACAGCCACCCCTGAGCAGCCTAGGAGCTAGAAGCAAGCAACTTAGCCTGTCTCTTGAGCAATAATTACAACGGAAAGGCGAACAAGGGGTGTTACGAAGTTGAGCTTAAACCTTTCTTCGATCTCAATTAAAAAAATAAAAATTAAAATATTCGAGTACCAAAGATTCTTCCTAAGCAAAAATGTCTGAGAACCCCCTCCCTCATCATCCGTTCCTTGGAAAAATAAACAGACCTCTGAGTCCTAAGGATGAGGTATACTAGGTAAATGCTTCAGATTCTTTTCTTTAGTAAAGCTAAATGTTTACTTAGGGACTGCTGTTACTAGTCAACTAAAATCTGGGCGTATTACTTTAACATCACATAGAACAAATCCATCCTATATCGTACGATACTTTCTCAAAGGGAAGTTAACAGGAATATTTCACCCGTCTAGTTACAATGGCGTTCGGCCCTCAAACCCTGTAAAATGTCATTTTCCAGAAGCCAGAGCCACCGGGCTGGCCCACGCACTCACCGCAGGGGCAGCCTAGAAATCAGTCATTTTATTTCCTCCAAACTTTCAACATGGCTCCACATATACCCTCATGGTAGTAAAGATGTTACCATAGCCAGACTAGATACTTGAAAAATTAAAAAGCTGATAAATCTATTAAGAGGTTATAACCACGATTAACCAACTTTTAAAAATACTGTACCTCATCAGCTCTGGTCTCCATCAGATCTCAGCCTCCATCTTTTCCAGCACAAGGCATGACTTCTGTCTGGGGAGGAACCAATCAGAGAAGGGAATGGAAACTACCTACCTTTTCTAAGGGAATAAATGGGCTCTGTAAGGTATGTCTGTTCCTGTTCGAAGGAATGCTTTTCTAAATTAAAGAGTCCAATTAAAGAATCACTTCTGAAAATAAGTCTTATTCTGCCTTAATGGAAATCAGCAAGTTTTCAATCGTCCATGACAAAAACAATGTGGAAAATTATCATAAAACAACGTGACAGTTTTTCTTGTCCAGCTCATTTGGTTCTCCTTCTCTATTCAGCTTTCACGTGTTTATATTTAAGTTTTCCTTACTCATTTATTTATCTTGCTCATATATCCTTATTTTTATATCAAAATACTCCAGAAGGTAAGCTCCATGAGTCCATGGACTTAGAAAAATGCCTGGCATACATAGTAAGACATTAATATGTATTTGCTAAATTTTGATCTGTTTTGAAATGCCTTATTAATTTTTTCTCATTTTTTTCCTAGTAACTTATTTTTACATTTTTTATAATTGTATTTTTCTTTAAAAATTGTTAGATTGTCTAGGGCTATATTAGCCTTTGTAGACTATATTTATATGCATTGTTTGCAGAAATGTTTCATTTTCCTTTTAGACTTGTAGTAGAAAAAAATTGAGGTGTGGTTGTGAAAGAAAGATACTTGAACTTTGGACTAGAATCTTGATTCTATCATATTCGAGCCTAGCAAATTACTTAACATCTCTGAGCCTCAGTGGACTTACCACTAGTCATTTTTAACAGGATGGTTTATGAGGATTTAATAAGATAGCTTGTAAAACTCCTTGGTTCATAGTAGATATTAAGGAAACAATGAAGAAACAAGAGAAAACATACTGATAGTAAAAATATACATTCAAGGTAACAAGATAAAAAAAAAAACTAGAAAGTAAAAATCCTCCGCCCCAGCAGTACTGCTGATTGGAATATAATTCCAGGAACATTACTAAAGTCTATGTCTATCAACATCATTTGTAAAATGGGAAAATAAAATTTCCCCACCTTGCAAAGTCCCTATCTACTGTTAAAAATACTAAAACAAGCCCAAAATGAAGTCACTTATTCTAATTAGTCCTTACATCACCAAGCCAAGACTTATTAATTACAGTTTTGACTATCCCAGACATGCAATTTTAAACCAGACAATTAGGAATTGCCTGATCAGCACTCTTCTGCCAGATAGACTTCTGCCATCCCCTAAAGAAAAGTAACCTTGCAATAACCAACCAGCTTTTTGCCTACTAAAACTTCTTTATTCCTGCTCTCCTCTGTCTATAAAAGTCTCTCATTTTGTATAGCTCCTCTGAACTGCTTTCTATCTGCTAGATTGGATGCTGCCCAATTTACATTGATTTTTGCTCAAATAAATTTAAAATTTTAATATGCCTCAGTTTATCTTTTAAGAGTATGTTAGATAAATACAGTAAAACTCTGTGGTGGTAAAGAATATTGTATGAGTCAACTTTTCTTATTCTATTTTGTATGATAAAATGCTGTTTTAGACAATAGAATGAGTTGGTATGCAAAACATTGTTGTGGTGATTAAACATAGGAATGTGTTAAATCATTAGGTTAAAATTACCTGAACATTCTCTAGTCTTATATTAGAGTTACTATTGATTAACAGCTTGACAAGTGCTTCTAGTACACGATTTGTGTGTGGAGCTATTTTCAGTGTAGAGAAATTATTAGAAATACATTGGTTAATAGGAATGGTATTCAGCAGCTTTTAATGTAGCTTTAGATAGGTCAGACCTGCTTGAGAATGTCTCTCTGAAGTCTGAAAATAATGACCACGTTCAGTACTTGGTCTAACAAAAAATATCTGGGCCAGACAACCCCAAGAAGGTTACAAATTCCAACTCAGTAGGAGACTGACCCATTCCCCAAGAAGATCATACTGCTGTCGAAGTCCTATTCCCCCACCAAACACACAACTCAGCTGCAGATAAAAGTTGAGGTATCACTGTTGGAGGATGAAGAAGGAAGAATTTATGGTAAAGGGAAAGATGGTCTAGTAATAACTTCCTAATGAAGAAGAAGAAAAAAAAAACAGCAGAGTGATAAAATTAAATGTATTCTAGATTCACCTTGTAAATTGTTAACATTGTTTAGCTGTTTTCTTACCTTCATGATCCCAGAAAGCTATTCACATTGTGTTTACTTACTTACCTGAAATAAGGGTACAATAGGCATACTCTTTGGTTAAAATAAATTATTTTTAAAAACCTCAAGTAATAATTTCTGTGTGCATAATATATGAAGAATTTAAATTCTTGATACCTCTCTTCTTTCAACTTACAACATACCCACTAAAGGAACAATAGACTGGCGGGGCCTGGGTGTGGGGCGCGGGGGAGGGGACGAGGAGGGGAAGGAGGAGACACTAAACAAAAAATGCACTGTCATCTTGGAACATACATTTCCTGAATACTTACTCCCCTCCTATTCTTTTTGGAGGACAATGTTAAAAGAGGACTCCTAGTGAATCTTTTCTTCACTGAGGTGCTTGCAAAGGTAAGGTTTTAGAAGAGAATTCTTGAGGAAAACAGAATGAGTAAAGGTAGCTCTTCTCTCTTCTCTCCATGCCTAGGGAAGAAGAGACCTAAATATGAAAATCATCATGAAAATCAAGCTTAAGTTTATGAGCAGCTTAAAATTCCAAATAAAGCCAGAATGGCATAGAGGTAAGGTCTCTGGTGTTGGTATCAGAAGACATTGGTGTCAGGCTTAGCTGCATCACTTACAAGTGTGTGGCCTTAGGCAATTCATTTCCTCTCTGAGGCTCTCAATTTCTTTATATTTACAGTGGGATAATATCTCTCTTTTATAACTTATAGGATTGTTATTGAAACCAAATAAAATTATATGTATAGAAACACACGCACACGTACACAAACATATGCACATGCTCACACAATATACATGGAAAACCTAACATTGGTTTTCCTAATGTCTCAATAGAAGTCCAGGAAGTTCTGGAGGAGTCTCCGCAGACAGCCCATAGGCAAATCTGTGCTTGAATGGCCCCAAGACAGCAGCTCTACTTCTATCTATTTTATATGCTGTTGACACAATTTTATTTCAAAGGATCTACTTTAAAATTTGATTTTAAAGGTTCTACTGCTAAAACCAGAGTTCAAAACATACAGACAACAGATACGTACACTCTTTAATCATATCAACTGCAATACGTTTAACACTATGTAAAAAGCACTGAAAACATCGAAGACACTGGGAAGGAAGTTATTGTGAAGTGATCCAGGTAGCCATATTTTAATACCTTTCACATTTTTCGATCTCAAGACAAATTTATACTCTTAAAATGTATTAATGACACCAAAGAGTTTACCTAGAAAATCCCCTAAAACACAAAAATACACAAGCATACATTCCATTAACCACCAGTGTGATGACATCATCATACGTCATGTAGCCTCTGAAAAGTTCACTGAACACTCATGAGATAATAAAAGTGAAAAAAACAACAATGCCTTAGTATTATTATGAAAATAAGTGTGACCTTGTGAAACCCCTGAAAGAGTCTTAGGGATCTCTCCCCGGGGGACCCAGGACCACACTTTGAGAACCATTGACCTATTATTTTGAAGGAAACAGTAAGGTACTGAATTATACATTAAGTCAGTTGTGTATTTTTTTCCATCTCTGCTTCGGGCACAATGGAAATTGGAATGATGAATGAGATTTACTTCAAGGAGATTTCATAAAATGTTTTCAGTAATATCTTCGCTCTTTAAAACTGTGTTTTAAGATCTTTTAAAAAGTTATGTTGGGCTCTTTTATTGAAGTATAGGAGCCACTCTTTTCTCCTATGAAGCAAAAATCAACCACCAATTTCAGTTAAAATAGAATTTGGACCCCTCATTCTTTCATTTAGCCATTCACAAAGTGTTTTGACTTGATTACTTTTTTTTCCAGGTCTGTGTATTCTGAAAAATGAGTCTCTGTCAGTCAGATAAAGAGATATTTCAGAAAGTTAGAGACACAGGGCCATCATCACATGGATGAACACACCTTCTTTTGATAGAGTGGCTCCATTTTAAGTCATCCTTGAGCAAAGTGTTGTAGTACTTGTTTCCTTAAAAAATTCATTATAGTGCTTATTTAACATTATATAATACATTTTAATTGGGCATAATTGACTCCTTTGTCTTAAATTGTCTTTTTAAGTTATCTGCCTATTTATAAGCAAAGACAAAAGCCTGTCAGTTCCCAAATGCACTTTCTCTGCTTCACTTGGAGGACATCTGTAGCCTGAATAGTTTTTAGTCCCTCCCAACAGGTCTCCTCTCAGCTGCTCTGTATTTTTACATCTCTCAAGAGGGGTTAATTCTTTACAGCTGTATCTTGCCTTCCAAGAATCTCACATGTGCAAATTATTAATCTTTTTCTATTGCTACAGTAACTCCCCAGGCCATAAACACCCCCTACCTAAAACTGGCCCTTTTCCAAGAAAAACTTTGGTATTCTTTCCCTGAAAAGATCATTTGGTCTCCTTTGGCTTATATTGTTATTTAGAACAATTGTTAAAATACAGAAATTACTTCCAAACAATTATTTAGAAATAGAAATTTAATCTTCAGTTTTCAAACTCTATCGGTTATATAATTTGAATCTAAATTTTACATTCCATTCATTTTAAAAATCATGCTGCTCTTACTTTTCATGAATATACTTTTCAGTATTTTAAAATTTGATTATTATGCTAATTATATCAAATAGGACTTTTTAAGAGAAAAAAATAGTGTACCCTTTTGGCCAGTGTAAGTAAATTACATTTTTTCAAATGTAATCTGTGTGCATTTATAATTGCACAAATAGATTATAATTGTGTAAACAGATTAATGGTCTTTTGTAAGGGAGAAAAGAAACAGAATATTATGGTAAGATAATCTATATTAATATACAAATATATTGATAAATCATAACCCAGCTTCTCAATTTTAATATAGAATGTACTTTATTCTAGATTTTTATATCCTTCAGGATTCCATGGAGATGGCCACACTTGGCCATTTCTCTCCTCTTCCATGATCTACATTTTGATTTCTTTTCCATTCCTTAGCTATTGGATGAATACTCTTATGACACCTCCAACTTTCAAAATAAATCATTTATTTTAGTAGTTAGCTATGTCATAGCAAAGCATTAAGAAATTCCAGGAATTGCATTTCTCAGTGATTACATGCTTCTAATGGTGTTTTGAGGCACATGGCAGAGGGACCAGTGATTTTTACCACCTGACAAGTGCAATAATCCCCCAGAACTGCAAGGCCTGAAGCATCTTATTGCTGTTATGAAACAGAATTTATAAATAAAAATAAGGAAAACAGCCAGAGCAATGCACTTCCTGGGCTTTGCTGACATTGATATGACAGCCAATCAGAAATTTCCATTTATGCCAAGACTGCCAAACCAATAATTTTAGCAATAAAGCCTACTCTAAGAAGTATTAAAATGGTTTTCTTCTAATATATATTTAAACACAAAGGAAGTTTAAAGATAGGTTTGTTATAATTCAGACATACAATCATTTAAACATATACAGAAAAACCTCCCTGAAGACCAATTAAAAGGAGCTCCCAAACAATACTGACTCTTAACTCCCATAATATTATAACTCAAGCAAGTTACATCTCAACATTTTTAGATAAGCTATATAAGAGTAGGAAAAAAGTCATTAGGACAATAGTGAGATTTGAATTGCATTTTATATTATTTCAACTGCATTTTAACAGGTTTTTGACTGAAAGAGGGAATGAGAATGCAGAAGGGACAAACTTGTGTAGGTTATTTTTCCATTATGTGCATTATTTCAGTTTAAAAATGTCAGTTGCTTGTCATGTTAACTAAGAATGCATTCACCATTGTTCATATCTAAAGCTGTAGTTAAACTGGGAATTCTGTAAAGGACAGATACAAAGAAGTGATTTTTCCTCTCTCTGTATATAAAAATAGAACTTTCAGAAATGTCATGGCTGACACATTTAGCTGCTGGACATTGAAAATCCTCTTTCTGACTCACAACCTGTGACTGGAACTCTGTCAGAGTAATCAAGAGATGTTATACTATACAGCACAAACAGTAGGGAGGCTTTGCTATTTGGCCTTGTTTTTAAAGCAAAAGAGATTTAAATTTGGACCATAACATAAATAATTGTTTCTTATACTCCTCATCTTTAAAATACAGAAAAGGAATTAATTGTGTAAGGTATTTATGCAGCTAATTATCAAATTTAATCAGTATTTATGAGCATATGGACTACTGAAAGAGCATAACATAGTAAGAGAAAAACATGACAATAAATCTTTACTGCATGCTGGATTATTTTTCTGAGATCGTACTGCAATTAGTGATGACCATAAGGAATACAATGAACCTTTAAAAAACAACTATGCTTCAGAAATTAAAAGCCAATTCTTGAACAGTATTTGTCTCCTTTGACCTCCTGTAATTAGACTCTCTTGTTTTCAAAAGAGATCAAGGAAATTATGGCACACATTAATATATTTTTCCCCAAAACTCTATAAAAATTCAGAAAGCTGAGTATTTTGTGTCTATGAGCATTTCTACCAGTGCATACTTTAAAAAGATTTTGTCATATTAACCATATTGTGAAAATAATATAACTGTATGGACAGTAATATGAACATTCATAAAATGGATGGAATCAGATTAGATAAATCCTTAGTAAGGGTTCACAAAATTCTTCCTGGAATTTAAAATTGCCATAAAGTGTGTCGTCTTGACTTTCCCTTACTTTTAAAAATAGCAATATCTAAACTGTTCAAGATGAATGAATGGCCTTATGATATTTAGGCCCACTGATACAGCTAATTATGATGCTGCTGATTATTTAGGGCAAGATATTCCAATTTTCAATAGGTAATGGAACTAGGCCCCAAGTTTTACATAGTTTTACATGCTGGAAAAGACAGCTTTAATAAAAATTGCAGAATATTAGTGAGATTTATTCGAATTAACTAAAGATAGTTTCATTCTACCTATGTCCATACCTCTCAAGTCTGGCTGACTATAAGTCAAGCTGGGAAGTAAATCTCTGGTGACATGGTGGAAAGAACTGTGGCTTTAGAGTTCAATTCAAATTCTGCCTCTGACAGTTACTAGGTATGTGACCTTGGACAAGTTACTTAATCTTTATAAGCCTAAATTTTCTCATCCTTGTAATGGGGAAAGATATCTAGCAGCTTATAAACTATGAGGTTTAACAAATCAATTAATAATCTGAAGTTAGAACAATTTCTGGCCTTAAGAAGGCATTTGACACTTTTTCTTTTCATGAACTCTGTTACAAAATTCATTTTTTTTTGTGCTTCCTTGACCAAACTGTATCATATTTTTCCTGTGTCCATATTTCTCAGGTATTTTATCTTTTGCTTATTAATCCAAGTTCATCCAAATGAGTAATACACCATTCTCAAATTTTCCTTAAATGTATCTGTCTACTAGAGCATAACTGTTCTCTTACCCATTCTCTCTGGTCTTAATCTCTATTAAGGAGAAGCTTACCATTCTAGGAACAGGTTAGTGTATTCTTATAAACTTAATGAATCAACAGAATCTTAGAACTTGAAAGGACCTACTCGATTAGAGATCAGAAAAATCAAATGCCTACATGGCTAAGCAGATACAATAAATGAGTAAAATGGGCTGGATGAGAGCACATATCTATGTTTAAGACTGAAGAGTAGAACTGAAACCAATGAGAGGAACATTGCATCTGTAGAGGGCAGTCATTACCCAGCTCAAGGTAAGTGTTGCCACACAGAAATTTCAGCACTGGGAGAGATTTTTGAGTATTTCAGGAAAAAAAAATAAATCTTCTAATTAAAAATTTTGTTGCTGTTGTTTTAAGACACTGATCTAAACCAAATATATCTACTCACCATACAGCAGATTGCTATTTTAGAACATTTGTTACTAATAACTTTGTGCTCAGATGAAGACATTGAAGCCAGTGAGTCACATAACTTACCCAAGGTTAGTTAATGGCAAAACAAGGAGTATAACCCATGTATCCAGATCCATGGTTTAAGAATGCTACCTTTGGCCACTTTGCTTCTTCATTTCTCCTAACATACAGATGATGTTTCAGAAGTGTATTATTTTCTTCAGGTCACAGGTGGGATATGTAGTGATATTCTTTCCTTAAACTAAAGAATTATCTAGTTCTCTAAGTCTCTAAATCTCTCAAGTAAAGTGTGTGTATAGAGGATTTGATCAATAAACTATTGCCATAATATATGAAAACAGTTTATATAGCTTCTCCGAATAAGAGTTTAGCTTCCCACCAATCTTTACCACACTCCAATTATTTATACTTGAAAATTATTTGCCTTAAGTTTATGATTATGTTTCTAATGACATTTTATTATTTTAGGAACATTTAGAAGAATTTAATATTTCACAATACTCAATTACATAATTTAACTCTTTGAGTTTAACTGGAAATACCTCAGATTAGATTATAATTTATTTGGTCAAATTTAGACTTTTAGAAATCAAACATTAATAAGTATAGAAATAATCTTTTGGGAAACAGCAGCATATCATGTCTGTGTTATAAAAATGATAAAAGGACTCCTTTGTTGATTTGTGTGTGGAGGTTTCTATAATCAGAGAATCCCTAGACTCTAGAGTCTAAATGCTGATTAGCAGTTTCTGAAAAAAGTTGAGGTAATTTTGGCATTTTTACCTTAGAGTAAATCATGTCAAATTTAAAATTCCAGTGGACAAACTTCTTATATTATTATACATAGCTTGGTAACAGTCGTTAAATCTGAATCCTCTTGAGGCTTCTCATTTGCATATTTGAATTTTAATGTGGCACACCTACATTTCAAAACTAAATTCAAACCCACCCTGGCCCTGTACTAATTGAACAGAACTGTCTGTTCCAATTGTGGGTAATGGGGATTAGGGTATTTACAAATACAATCCATTGATTAGGTCACATGGTATCATTTCAGGGCTGTAAAAAATTCCTTCCTCTGGTTTGCCCTTCCCTTGGGGTTCCCAGTCTTCTCTGTGACCCTAAATTGCTTCAAGATTTTTAAATTTGCTGCTAACTAAGGTGGTTGCATTTCCTGACCTTGCTGGTGGGAATAGAACTGAAGTCTCTCAAGTGCTGTAGGAACTAATTAATATGCATATTATTCCAGGAAAGAATCATTATTTTATAGATATCTTTGTAAGGAGTATGGCTTCCATGGTGGTTAATTACTAAGGCCATACCCATTGCTAATACAGAAAGAAATTCTTTATTTAGGTACGATATTTTAGTTTTATAACAAAGTTCTTCACATAAATTCATGAATATGTAAGTGTGAATATATGAAGTTTTTATACCATTCTTAAACTGTCTTTCTCTGATTGGTAAGTGGTATATCAAAAATAAGTTTGGAGATTACAAAATTTCCTTAAGAGTTTTGGGAATTTAAAAATTCCCCAATTGTTATCACCTTAACATGGAGTTAAAGTGACAATTAAGGGAAACAATTATAGTCATTTTACTTAATTTAATTCCACAAAAACTTTTGGGTGATTATGAAGAAAAAACAACACTATAACAGTTTCAACAAATATCATGACAAATAAAGCATGTCTTTTCTCTGAAATTTCCTCCCTCTATTGACTTTCACCTAGGTTGGGAG
This sequence comes from Eonycteris spelaea, assembly GCA_003508835.1. Lineage (NCBI taxonomy): Eukaryota > Metazoa > Chordata > Mammalia > Chiroptera > Pteropodidae > Eonycteris > Eonycteris spelaea. The sequence continues at coordinate 1,838,624 of PUFA01000024.1, read as the reverse complement.
CTCAGTTGCTGATGGCACAGACCAAACCAGGAATTGATAAGCATAAGAGAGAGAGAACCCACTTTCAGAAGAGATTACTGATAGCTAGTAGGTGGTTATCCAGGCAACCAGCCAGTGCCAGGTACGGCTAGGGATAACTAAGCTTACATCTCCAGTTAAAGTACAGGACCAGGACTTTGACTTTAATATGTTGCATGTGTTTTGAGGCAGTGAAACTGGAATAGAGCAACAAGAAAAAGACTGAATTATTAGACCTGGGACATAAAGTGAAATCTGAGCCAGAGATAAGTAAAATATGCGATACCTTGACTTTGGAAACAGCCTCAACTTGATTCCCAACCTATACGTGGAGTGAAAGCCTTTTTGACTGCAGATGTTTGAACACCTTTGTCTAATCATTGAATGACTACTACATTATGTAGACACACGTGGGGGTGACACACTGAACACCAGACTAATAATTAAAATTAAAATAAAAGATACTAAATAGAGGTATCAGCAGCCACACAGGATAGAGGAAACAGCTTCCACAGATCAATTTCAAACAAGATACTGAAATAAACAAATAAACAAGTAACACTCCGAATTAAAACAGACAAGCAAAAAAACACCTAGAACAATAGTCCTCAGGATAAAAAAATATATAATCTAGAGTTGTTATAGTATATAATCTAAAATGTCGACTTTTTAACAAACATATATTTAAAAAAACATGCAGAAAAACAAGAAAGCATAACATATACTCAGGGGAAAAGAAAACAAATAAAACAACAACAATGACAAAAATCAATAGACTGTCTTTGAGGGGCCTACATCTTCATTTTAGCAAAGATTTCAAAGCAGCTATTGTAAATACTTCAAATAGTTGAAGAGAACCAGGTTTAAAGAATGAGGTTTACAGTATGATGATAACAGCACATGACATAGGAAATCTTAATAAAGAAATAGAAACTATTAAAAGAGAAACAAATGTAAGTTCTGTGTTGAATGTATAGTAATGAAAGGGAAAAAATCCACTAGATGAAATCAACAGCAGATATAAGATAAGCAGATATAATTTGCAGGGGAAAAATTAGTGAACTTAAAGATAGAACAATAGAAAATAGATCAATTGTAACAATCCAATAAAGAAAACAATTGAAGAAAAATGAGTAACATCTTAGAAACCCGTAGGATAACAAGGGTTCCGAGATATATATAATGATAATCCTACAAAGAGAGGAAAGAGAGAAAAAGAAGAGAAAACACATCAGAAGAATAATGGCCCAAATCCCTCTCAACTTGATGTTAAACAATATACAGATCCAAGAATCTCAGTGCATTCTAATCAGTGTAAAAACAAAGAGATTCATGCCCTGACCCATCATAGTCAACTATTGAACCAAACACCAAAGAAAAAGTCTGGAAAGCATAGAAGAGAACAGCAATGAGATTAATGGCTGATTTCTAATCAGAAAAACTAGAGGCAAAAAGTAGTGTAGTGACACATTCGAAATGTTGAAAAAAAAAAAAAAAAGAAAAGAAAGAATTTGTTGACAGTAGCTCTACCTTAGAAGAAATACTGTAGGAATTTCTTCAGGCAAAAGGAAACTAAGCCAGATAGTAACTTGAATTGATAAGAAGAAATGAAATGCTGAAAAATGTATAAGTAAACATAAAAAACTGTATAAATACATTTTTTCTCTTTTTGTTTTAATTTCTTTGAAAAATATGATTATAGAGAATAATTGTAACACTCTATGTTGGGTTTATAGCATATCTAGATGGAATATATTGACAATAATAGCACAAAAGAAGTAGGAGGAATACTTGAACAAGTTGTTACATTTTACTTAAGTAAGCCTGTGTTAAAATCCATGCTTTCAAAAAACGAAAGACATAAATTATTGTAAGTAAAAAGATGGAAGATATACCATATGAACAATAATTACAACAGAAAAGTAGCTATATTAGTATCAGACAAAATAGAATTTAAGAAAATAAATACAATGAAAAACTAAGCAGAACACTTGATAACAATAAAAGGGTCGATATCAAAAATATATAACAAATTATAAATGTAAACACATCTAACATCAGAGACCCAAAATATATTAAGTAGATCTGAGAAAATTAAGGGAAAAATAAAAACAATTAAAAATTCTGGTTGGAAAAAACTTATGGTTGGAGAGTTCAACCTGGTGTTAAACTCTCCAACTGTTCTCAATTAATGTTAGAGCAACTGTACAGAAAAACAGCAAGGATATAGAATACTTGAATGCTTCTACCTGAGTGACTGACAATTTTGGAACACTTTGTCCAACATATGAGAATACACATTCTTTTCAAATGCACACAAAATTTTTTCCAGGATAGACCATCTACTAGGCCATAAAACAAATCTCGATATATTTTAAAAGATAGATTCCATTTAAAGAATGTTTTCTGACAACAACAGAATTAAATAAGATATTAGCAAGAGAAGAATTTTAGATAAATTCAAAATATTTGGAAATTAAGCAACACATTTCTAACTAATTCATGGGCCAAGAAGAAATCAAAAGGAAACTTAGAAAATATTTTGACTAAAAATGGAAAGGACATATCACAATTTATAGAATACAGATAAAGCAGTGCTTAGAGGAAAATGTGTGATTTTAAGTATCTATATTGTTAAAGAAGAGAAGTCTCAAATCAATAATCTAAGCTTCCACATCAAGAAATAGAAAAGGAGAGTAAATTGGGCACATAGCAATCATTAGAAAAAAATAATAATAAAGATTAGAATGAAAATCACTGGAAAAATAAAAAATAGAAAAATAATAGAGAAAATCAGTGAAATCAAAATTTGGCTCTTTGAAAATGTCAATAAAATTGATAAATATTTAGGTAGATTGACTAAGAAAAAAAGAGACCTAAATTAGTTAAATCAGGAAAGAAGTCAGAGGTATAACTACCAACCTTATAGACATTGAACAAATTATAAGGAAATATTATAAACTACTTTCTATTATTTTTAGAAACCAACAAGCTGATTCTAAAATTAATGTGGAAATTCAAAGGACCTAGGACAGAAGAACAATTCTGAGAAAAAAAGTTGAAGGCCTTATATTATCTAATTTCAAACCTTATTATAAAGCTGTAGTAATCAAGACAGAGTAGTAGTGCTATAAAATCAATAAAACAGTGGAACAGAATTGAAAGGTCAGAGATCAACCTTTATATTTATGGCTAATTGATTGTCAACAAAGTTGACAATGTAATTTAATGAGAAAATTAAAGTCTTTTCAAAAAATGGTTCTGGGAAAATTGAACATCCATATGCAAAATAAATGAGCTTAGACCATTACTGCACACTATACGTAAAAATTAAATCAAAGTGTATCATAGCCCTAAATATAATAATGCAAACTATAAAACTTCTAGAAGCAATCAAAAGAGAAAATCTTTATGAATTTTCCTAGATAAGACACCAAATGCAAGTTGTGTAATAGAAAAAAATGAATTAAACTTTATCAAAATTTAAAACTTTTGCTCTTCAAAAAGTATCATAAAAAATGAAAATGTGCCCATATTAGGAAAAAGTATTTCTACATCATTTATTTGAGAAAGAATTTGTATCCTTGGATATGTGAAGAATTCCTACAATTCAACAAGAAGGCAGCCCAATTAAAATATAGATATGGCAACCAGCCTCTAGAAGGCTTCCGATGATTTTTTTTGTCTTTCGATATTATTTGGTGCAGTGCCCTTCCACACTGAATCACAGTTACACTAACCAATAGACTTCAGCAGAAGTGATAGGGCACTTCTAAGCTTGAGTCACAACAGCCATTGAAGCTTGTGCCCTGCTCTCTCTTGGATCAATAATTCTAGGGAAGCTAACTCGTGAGGAAAGTTTCAGCTAACAGCCTTGTGAGTGAGACATCTTGGAAGTGGGTTCTTCAGCCGCAGTCAAGCCTTCAGATAATTGACATTTTAACTGTAGTCTCATGAGAGATTTTGAGCCAAAAAACCAAGCCAAGTGTCTACTAGATTCTCGACCCTCAGAAACTGAGATAAGACTTTTTTTGTTGTTTTAAGTCACTAAGTTTGGAACAATTTGTTATAAGCAATTGATAATGAATACAATGAACAAATGATTTGAATAAATATTTTGTTAAATAAAATCTCTGAATGGCTAATTATTGCATGAAAAGATGCTCAAAATGTTTAGTCATTAGGGAATTGAAATTAAATCCACAATCTTATACACTAAAAACATGCTAGAATGATTATAATAAAAAAATACTGACAATATCAAATATTAGTGAATGTGTGGCAACATGGGAACCCTCACACACTGCCAGTTTGTATGTAAAATAAATTAAAAAACAGTTTAATAAAAATTAAACATAAATTTACCATATAATCCAGCAATTTTATTCTTAGATTTCAATCCGAGTTACATGAAAACATATATCCACACAAATGTTTATATGTGATTGCTCATAACAGCATTATTCATAGTACCCCTCAAAGTGGAAACAAGCCACATGAACATCAATGGGTGAATAGATAAGCAAAATCTGGTATATCCATAAACACAATATGGTATATTATACAATTAGACATTTTTCAGCAATTAAAAGGACCAAACAACTGATGCATGCTATTACATGGATGAACTGCAAAAATATTATGCTAAGTGAAAGGAGCTGGACACAAAAGTCCTCATATTACATTTTTTACTTATATAATATTTCTAGAACATTTAAATTTGTAGAGATAGTTACCAATCAGTGGCTGTCTGGAGCTGAGAATAGGAATGGGGATTGATTCTCAGTGGATGTTGGGGAACTTTTTGGGGCAGTGAAAATATTCTGACACTTAACTGTGGTGATGGTTGCACTATATAACTATTTATGAGAAAATTCAAAAGGCCTAGAATAACCAAAACAATTTTAAGAAAAAATTGGCAGCCTTAAATTATCTAACTTTGAACTTTATTATAAAGCTACAATGATCAAATAGTATGATATTGGTATAAAATATATATACTTACAGTGATTTTTACATTTACAATAGGTGAATTTTATGGTATATGAATTAAACTTCAATAAAGCTATTAATAATAATATAAAAAAGAAACAGCACTATGATAGAGGGAGAACTTAATTCTAAATTAAAGCACCTAGAAAAAAAATTACAAATGTGTAGAAATTAAGCTAGAACTCAAATATATGGGACTTGGGCTAGGGGGTTAAAGGGGAGATTCATTCTAGTCTGAGGAAATATTAAAGACGCAAGGCTGTGGAATGATTTGACATGATTCGGAGCCTCGTATCCACAGTTATGAATATGTACAGTTAAGAGCAGGCTTGGAATGACAGACTAGGTCTGACTTCATCCTTTTGGCCGTGAGGAAAAATGAACTGCGTAATCTCCAGCCCTGACTTCTCCTTTGCACTTTAGACTAAAAAATCTATTTCAAGATGTATCCTCTGGATATCTTCTCACATCTTAAATTAAACAATTTGTTCCTAACTCCTTCCATATTTCTTTCCCAATCGATGAGTACACCATCCACCAGTTTCTCAAGATAGAAACTTAACAAAATGCTTCTATGTTTGCCTCTACTTATCAAATCAATCAAAAAGTTTACTATTTTCACTTCTTATAGTTTTCTCTGATCCTTCTATTCTTTTTGTTTGTTTTTACAGTTATACCTCCAGTGTTAAGTCAGATACTTATCTTTCCCTGACTCCTGAAATCTCTAGTTTCTAGTCTTGCCTCATATAAATATATTTACAACAGAGTTTTCAGTGATTAATTTGCAATTCAGCCTTTATCATGTTATTCTCTTGCTTAAAGCTTTTCAACTTCTCATCACCTAAGGAAATGGTTTAAGTTATTCTACCAGACTTTCCATTTTTGACCCATGCCTAACAAAATGTTACCCTGTTACTGCTTCATGCTGTCTTACCAATTCTTACTGTTTTCTTACACTATTTTATCTCTATGCTTTTCTGTCTTCCCAAATCCACTAAACTATTTCCACTCAGAAGGCCAATTTAGTACGCCAGGAAGCTCTTTTTGAACTCCGTCTCCTTTGTGCTGGATTAGATGATCTCTTTACTAAGTTGGGCATTGTTTGTTAATCATTGTACCATATTGCATCATTAACACTTACATGCCTCTGTCTTCCTTTAGGTTGTGTGTCCCCTGAATATACAGCTTGTACCTTTCTCATGTTTGTAATCCAAGAGTCATCTTTATAACTAATGCTTGGAAGAAACACAAAACATATTTATTAAATGAGATGGGTAGGTAGATGAAAGTAGGTAATTGTTGGTGATGTAGAGAATGAATTGGAGAGGAAAAAGCTTGAGAAAATGTTATCAGGTGAAAAATGGTCCAAGTGAGAGTTAATGAGGCTCCATTTTTTTTTTTTTAATTTTGGCAATTAGACAAAAAAAAAAAAAATGGTTTATAAAACTTTAAAAGTTGATTAATTTTTAGCTCTTTTTAACTTGACAAGAAATGACTTGACAGTCCATAATACAAAGCAAGTTTAATAGTGTGCCACATCAAATGGTAGATGTGAATCTGAAGCATGTCACTCTGCTTTGTTCTGAACACAGGATGTCAAATCATCTCCATCTCAAGTGCCAAATATCATTGATTAGTGTTGGCTACCAGGAGTGCTGTGTTTCGAAGGACTTTAAAACCAGAACCAAGTTTTAAATCTGTAGAGATGATTGCTGGTATCAATTATTAATGTCTGTCGTGGTTACAGGAAGAGGATTTCTCAAACCCGTCATTAGCCCTTGTCCCATTCAGCACTACATGAATGACTTAAAGACATAAACGACATGCTTATCTAAATTGTAGATACCAGGAAACCAAGAAGAATACAAATATGTTGGGCAGCAATCATATCAAAATGAATTTATAGCTGGCAGTATTGCTCTGACAAAATTAAATGTAACCAGAATAAATGTAGAATCACATATTTTAGTCAGAGAAATTTATTGCAAAATTCTTGGATGTTGGAAAATAAAATTACTTAAGAATTTAATTTTCAACAAACAGTATGGGAGTAAATAGCATAATGAGTCAAGTAGCATGATATCCTCACTAAGGGGGGTAATAGTTCTAGTTCATTCTGTGATGAGCTAACTTCACTGTGTGTTCTTAAATTTTGGCATTCACCTTCAAAAACCTTTGAGAGGAAGCATAAATCCATATTATATTGAAAAAATTAAATAGACAAGTGAAAAATGAAGCATCTTCATGGAGAAGATGGATTTGACTTATCGTAGATCTAAATTCCACAGCAACACCAGACACCTGGATAGGCAAAAGAAAAGGAGACCGGGGTTTAGTTCCAAGAAGTAGAGGAATCTAAAAATAGAATTGGCTGTCTGAAATAGTGCATCACTGAACGCATTCACTACATACTAGAGAGACACTTGCCAGGAACACATTATGTTACTGGTTTCTGTTTAGAACTAGTACCAAAGTCTATATCTGACACCAACAGATTGAATTTTTAATGAATGCAACTATATTATAGAGCATTATTGGAATGCGATGCTGGAGATCTAGCCCTGGTGCTGGTTTTGCTGCTGAAAAACAATAGTGAGAGTGACCCTTTTAAATATGAATTATATTATATTATTTCCCTGCTCAGAACCTCCAATGGCTTTTCATTTCACTCAGAAAAAAATCCAAATCTTTTCAATGCTTTCAAGGCTTATACCTTTTGGTCTTCTTTATCTCTCCTCTGTATCTTCTACTTCTCCTTGTTCCATCTCCCACTTGTCTCACAATACCTACACTGACTTCTGAGCTGTTCCTCAGATATATTTTGATGACAGAGATTTTGTTATACCTGAGCTTTGTTTAAAAATTTTAATTGCTTGATAGCATTTCAAAATGCCCAGTTTTTACCTGAAATTTTAGATACGTGACCATTCTTGAAGTATTGAAAAAGTTGACAATGATAGATCTGCCTTTCCAGATAGCCACAATGGCCAAAGCTGCACAGCAGCTTCTTCCTTTAAATGGAACATGAGCTTTCCAGTTAAACACAGGTCCCAATCAAACTGAATCACTCATTTATTACTGGCTTTGACTCATAAGCATTTGATGCTGGTGCATTGAAAGTGCTTCTTAAATTTTAGTGTGTGTAGTGTCACCTAGAGAACTTGTTAGATTGAAAGCTATTTGGCAACTCCAGATATCTTGATTAAAGAGGTGTAAGTCAGGGCCCCCAAGTTTGCATTTTTAACAAGCCCTCAGATGATGATGATGCTGTGATCTGATTACCAAACTTGAAGTGTCACTATATTACAAAATTTTCCTTTATAGTAGTATTTTGTTCCCAGAAATATAAAAAAAAAATTAGCTTTAAAATTAATAATCAGTAACTAGTGTTTTTAAAATATATATTGTCAAATACTGATTATTATGGTGCTTTGTTGTATAAAAGTGGTAACAGTTAAGCCACTCAGTCTCCTTGTATCTTCAAGCCATGATTTTTTTCATTCTTTATTCCCCTATGAATATATCAGCTGTCTTCTGATTTTACCCTGATTTAGTGTTATACATTGGTCTTCCAGAATAAACTAAACAGTTATTAGCATTTCTATCCAAGTTATTTTGAAAATGCCATCTGGTACCAAATATTAATAACTTCATAGTAACAGAGAAACCAAGACTTGTGGCTGTGATAATCATCATCAAATAGTATTTATGGAGTTCATGAGGCCCATCTTTTAGACAAAGCTAGGACTAGTGTTAAGTCTCACTCTAGATATGAAGCAGAGCTGGAGACACTACTGAGATATAAAGAGGGTTGGATGAACTTGACCAGGATCACATAGCTGTTGAACATCTGATTGCTTATCCAACAATCCTGTCCTGCTTCCCATTGAAAACTGTAAATCATTTAATTAACAAAATAATGTCTGAGAGTGAACTAGAGGTACAACTACTTCTAATTCTGCACAAATGGAATTGTTTATTCTATTATAAGTTTTGTATCACTTACAGTGGGCCTGACCCTCAGCAGGCAAGCCACTGTAGTTACTTCATGCTTCTGAGATCCTTACAGGCAGCTGTGGAACATCTAGCAGAGATGTGAGTGTTTTCAGGAGCCAGTATTGCAATGGGGGTAGCTGCTTCCAGGAGTAAGCATGAAAGACCTGAGGACTACTTCATATTCTAGTGTAATAGTGTAATTCTAGTGTGTAGTATAATCTCTGAGATCTCACCCACAAGTTTCAGTAGTCAGAGAATAAACATAGCATCCAGGAATAGCAGCTGCTGATTTGGGCAGCAATTCTAGGAACTCATTAGAACTATATAGTAGGACTGGATACAGCTTAAACATTTCGACTACTTTTGAGAGGACTTTTCTCCATCAAATGATGACAGGGACATAACTCTATCAAACTCTATAGGGAAAATTCAATGATTGATTCTCAGGGCCTCATCTCTTAACAATTATTATGAGCGTAGACCAGTCACTGACTCTTACTCCTCTGAGCTGGTTGTGAGAGAGAATTCAGACTTGATCCCAGAAGAACTTGAAGCACACATTCTTGGAGTCAAGGCAAATAGCAGTTGCTGTCTTGGTATTTCTTCTCCAACTATTTCTCTGGATTGGAGTCTGATATCTTTTTTTTCTGGAATCAGGCAGTCTAAGAGCCAGTAAATAATTTTCTGAGTGCCTATTATGTGTCAGAAACTGTTGTAGGCATAGAAGATTCAGCAGTAAGTAAAAACGTCATGCCCTGCTATCAAAGAATATACATTCTAATGGGGGAGATGGGGAAGATAGCAATAAACCCATAAGTAAATAACTAAGCTAAATTAATTTACCAGTTAAGTGTCTCTCAACTGATAAAATAAGGTAACGTGATAGAGGTGGGGAGTACTTTATTCGGGGTAGTCAGAGAGGGCCTCTTTAAGGACGGGCGCTTCAAGTGGAGAAATAGTGTGTGAAAGGCACTGAGAGAGAAACACATTTGGATTTTTCAAGGGAGCAAAAGGAGATGGAAAGTGCAGGCAGATGCAGTCAGAGAAGGAGGTAGAACCAGAATCATTTAGAACCCATAGATAGCATTCAATGTTTCTGTTTTATCGTATACATAATGGGGTGCCATTGGTGGGATTAAGCAAGAGGGTAACATAATTTAATTTACACTTTAGAAAGTGCAGTAATAGGGATGAGTTACATGGGACAAGGTTGGGGTTAGGGGGACCCATTAGGAACTGGTCCTGTAGTTTGGGATGGCAATAGTGTTGGCTTGGAATTTAATTTTAGGAGTAGAGTTGGTAAGAAGTGGCAGTTGCAATAGAACATATCAATGGATTAGGTATTGGTGATAAGAAAAGCGAAATCAAGAATGGCTGCTAGATTTTTAACCTGAGCAACTGGGTAGAGAGTGGTACTGTTCTCTCCATTTATTAAGCTGTGGAAGAGCTGGCAAGGGCTTGAGAATGTATTTAGATGGAGGCCTGGTATCAAAAGTTCTGCTTTGGCCATATTATGTTGAGATGCCCAGTACATGTCCAAGTGGATATATTGTGGAGGCAATTAATATATAAATCTGGAACTCAGGGGATAGGGCTGAAATTGAAGTATAAATTTGAGAGTTATTAGCATATAAATGGTAGTTTAAGAGAGCTACATGTGTTATATGGCCACTGGATGAAAGCTCCCTTTCAGCCTCAATGCACCTAGTAAAGTTTACTGCAAACAGGACTCAAGATTCAGGAGTTAAGATGAGGAAGCAGATATCAGGGAACTGGTTAACATAACTTCAGGAAACTAGTAGAATCATTCTTAGGTAGCAGGACTTTGGAGCTGCTGGTAGGTGTTTAAATAGGCTGAAGTCATGGGCTTTCTTTGATATGGAAACAGGTTGTTACATGCTTGGATATATAGAAAGAGTTCAACTTTCTTGTGCATTTCTACTGAAAATGACTACAGTGGATGCATAGAAATGCTACATTTACCCTGAATGGGGTAAATCTCTGCTAGTACTTAACTTCTAAACTTCCATGGGTTTTGAAATACAGATGGTGTAACCATACACCTTAGGATTTTTTGTGCAATGCTAAATACTGGGTGAAAGAGACAGAGAGACCGAGGTTCAAATTCTCATTCTCTCATTTATTAGCTTAGGGAGATTATTTAGCCAGTTTGCTCATCTGTAAAACAGGGATACTTAATTTGTTGTTGGAAAGATTAAAGATAAAATATATAATCTGTACCATTTGGGACCTAGAAGTCTCCCAATAACAACTTTAATGGTAGTTATTATTTTTAAAAATGAGATGTGAACATTAGAGCTTGAGATCAATTTATGGGGATGGTGGATCTCATTACAGAGAAACTGCTTAGATTAATAACTAATGTCATAATATATGAATTTTTTCTCTTTTGTAATTTTGAGTTGATTCTATGATATTTATCAATGGCTACTCAGTACAGGATTCCAAAACAGTATTATTGGACAGCATGAACCAGAGGCCCAAAGAAATGAACACTGCCATTTGAGTAAAGAGAAACCAGGAAACATGTATAGCAGAGTTAATCATGTATTCTTGCCTCAGTGGCTTAACTTCTCTGGTCTAGATTTTCCTCCTGTTTAAAATGGTAAAAGTTGTGGCTATACCTTCATAAAATTTCTAAATTGCCTAGCGCAGCAAAAGAATTCAAAGTTCCTCATTCTTTCTTTCCTTCCATTTCAAAAATTTGAATGAAACAATAGCTGTTAATAACAAAACACTAGAAAAATGTTAAGCTTTCACATGGGTCTCTCACCATGAATTACAGCAAGTCTTTTGCTGACATTTGATCCTGGGATAAGACACAGGGATAATGGTCTGGACTTCTTCCCTTGCTCAGAGTCTGATTTGCTTGGCTGAGCTTTTCCTACCTTTCCTGTGCATCTCAGAACCAAATGAATAATTAAACTCTTAAGCTGAGTAACTGATTTTCAGCAAGTGAATTTCTCCTATAAACTGTGAGAGAATTTAGTTGAAGTGGGTACTGCATGCAAATCTATTATTTTATAGAGCCTGGAGGTTTCTACACACCCTATAAATATTACTTTTTGAGTGAATGGTATATTCCACTAGGTAGGGTGTTACCTTAATAGCCTAACTAGTATGACTTCCAGATTGGTCTCAGAGGCCCATTTGGCCTCAAAGCCCCTAAGCTCGGCGGGGGTGGGGGGTGGGAGTGGGGTGGGGAGGGAGGGGGTTCCTTGGGCAACAGTTATGCCTCTAGATACATAATAAACATTGGCTGCCAGGTAGGCAGTCATAAAGGTAAAGGGGGATGACAGTTGTTATATGGCCTATTTTTTTTTTGAAGACTGCTAGAAAGAACTATTCTTGAAAGTATCATTTCAAGTGAATTGTGTAAAATTTTCCTATTAAAATTTATTCTTTTTGTTTTTAAATCTTTGCTGTTTTAGAAATCCCCTGATAAAATTTAGTTTTCCCAGTACCTAACACATTAATTTGCCATCAGTGATTAATATCTTTAAAGAGACTGATGTAGGAGCAAAGGAGGTAAAAAATAAATTTATTTTACTAAGCATACTAGACTATGGGTGCTGGGAAAAGCTTAGTTGTCATGTTATGAAAAAATAAGCATAAAGCACATTGGATGGTGCCAAATACAGATTTTCCTACTTCATGGTCTGGTCTTTGGGAAGCTTTGGCACAGAATAGTAAAAGCATCCTGACTGAGCCAGTGGGAAGGTAAAAGAATGGAGTGGGTTAGTTTGTGTCAGAGGACCTCACACCCTGTAGGGGCACAGACAAATGTTCAATAAAATTGATGTGTGATTACTGTCCTTCTGCCTGCCTATAGTTGAGTGGTATATAGTGATAGCTTTACAGCCTTCAAATGGGGCCATAGAGAAGACTCATGCATAAGGGAAGCTATTCCACATCGGGTGGGGGCACATGATCCAGTAAGGGAAATATTAATTAAGTAGTTATTATTCATTAAGTAGTTATTGATGAACATAAATAGTAAAAGTCATATGATGGATTATACAGAAATGAGTGTATGTTTATGTATGTGATTATTTTAGATGACAGGTAGCTCTAATGGAAACAATCTAAGTCAAAATGTTGATTTATAATATAGGAATTCTAAGATCTCATTTTCATCTTTAGTTTTTACCATGTCTCAGTTTATGTTTGAAGATAATTTTTTTTTTTAATAAATGTCTTATGATAAAATACCCTTAAATGGGGTGTGTTTGCTTTTTGAAGTTCTTAGTAAGTTAAATTTAATTTTTCAGAGTTTTGTGAATGATTTCTTGGTGTACAAGCTTATCTTCCATTATTTCTCAAAGTGCATACTCTGTATTAGTAGTTATGCAAAATCAGACCATTCTCACTGTCTGGTCTGATTTTAATACATTTATTCCTCTTAATCTTAACATGTCAAAATCTGCTCAGTGCTCAGGGCACAACTCAACTTCTACTTTCTCCATAAATTCTCTCCTACTCCTCAAAACTATGTTTGAAATCTTAGGCAGGTTTTGACACACTTTTCTTAAAGAGCCATATAGTACATATTTTAGACTTTTGGGCCACACAGACTCTGCTGCAACTACTTAACTCTGCTATTGTAATACAAAGGCAGCCATAACTAATATATTAAAGAATAATTATGGCTTGGTTTTGTGGGCGTGTGACCTGTGAGGTTGCTCTGAGTCTTGTGCTTAGAAGGGCCTCATGTTCACTTTAACACTCTGATATCATCATCTTGACATTCTTAATTTTTGAACAAGAAGCCTCATGTCTTTATTTTTCAGTGGGCCCTTGTGTAGATGATCCTAGGTGGGAATATGTATTCTATTAAATGTCAAGACCCACTGTTAAGCTATAGGAATTAGGACAGTGAAGTTTTAGTGCAGGGTTAGATAAATAGTTGGATTTCAGAACTCTAAGAGCAGAGTAGAATTCAGAAATGACTTGCTTATAAGAACCCTTGATAAAGGTGGCACTGCAGAACAATGGAGAACGACTGTAGGATGGAGCTGGAATAACTGGATCTCTATCTGGAAAAAAATGAAACTAGGTTTCTAAATTATACTCAGAAAATTAGAGTTAGCATTGATTATAGATAGACCTAAATGTGAGAGGCAAAACAAACAAGGTTTTAAGAGACAATATTGATTTTTTTTTTTACCCCAGGGTAGGTAAAAGTTTCATATGTAAGACACAAAAATAACAACCATAGAAGAAGAGATTCATAAATTTGACCACATAAAATTTAAAACTTTTCTTCTATAACAAAAAAAAAAAAAGAAAGAAAGAAAGAAAAAGAAAAAGAAAAAGAAAGAAGGAGAGAAAGAGGGAAAAAAATAACAAAAACCAAAATCAACTCAAAACAAGAGTTCATGGGTATATGGAGAAATGAAAAATCATATTATTGCTGGTGATGTAAATTGATATGAACATTTTAGAAAAAGGTGATATTATCAATATACTTGATATTTATTCCTATGACCCAGCTGGTCTGCTTCTAATATCTTTCCTAAAGTACTGATTGCTTATTTGCACTAGGATGTCTGTATAAGAATGTTCTTAGTAGCAGTGATTATAAAAGAGCAAAACTTGAAGTAATACAAATATGATAATGAAAGAATAAATTGTGATATAGTAATATGATGAACTACCATTTAGCAACGAAAAGGAATAAACTATAGCTACCTGTAACAACATGAATAACACTGAAAACAATGCTCAATAAGAGAAGCCAGGCATCAAAGTGTACATACTAATTAATTCTGATTATATAAGGTTCAAAAATTGACAGAATTTGGAGATCTTTAGAATGTGTTAAGAGCTTGGCTTCACTGCAACCTCATTACCTACCTTTACGTGGGCATAGTTTCCTCTAGCTTCACTCCCCTAAAGTTTGGGTCTTTTTGCAGGCAAGATATTTTTCTGTACTGTGGTAACTCTACTGGTTGGCTGCTGTGCTCCACATTTCTAAATGCCTCCAGCAAACTCAGGATCTGCTACTTTTCTGTCTTTCTTTCCACCCATCCCACCCCACTAAGCTCTGATTATTTCATCTGTCAGTAAAATAATGCATACCATACTTCTTGCCAAGAGCTGATTGCTACATACATCATTTACTGATAGCTGATTTCTACGTAGTCTTTATTGTCATCAAATATTTATTGAATACCAAATATTAGATTGTTGAATGAAAGAGAAAAACACCTTTAAAATCCCTGTTCTTATTGATCTTACATTCTACTGATGAAGAAATAAACAATAGATAAGTTAATGAATGCTATGAAGAAAGTTATAGCAGGGTATAAGAGATAGTAGGTTGTCTGGTAGAGGTGAATTTGCAATTTAAATAGAGTAGTCCTCATTGAGATAGTCACATATGAGCAAAGACTCGAATGAGATGATCTGAGTGGATAGCTGGGTAAGGAGGATTCTAGATGGAGGACAATAATACAAAGTCCCTAAGTTGGGTTTACTTTTTATATATATGAGGAGCTATGAGGAAATCAAAACACCAGGGACATAGGATTAAAGGGACAGATAGTAGATGAAATCAGTCATAATGGCAGGAGGGAGATGTAAAGGGAGAGATATCATATAGATTATTTGTGGTCATTTCCCTTCCAAATATAAATGATTATAACCTGTCGATTATATCCAAATATTATCTAAACTCCTCTTAATAGGAAGTCAAATTTGTGAGATTGTTCCAGTTTTCTATCCCAGCATAACAAAGCAGTCCAAAATTTAGTGGCTTAAAGAATAGCAGGCCATTTACTGTGCCCATGGATCAGAAATTTTGGCAGGGTTCAGCAAGGATAGCTGGGGCAGCTTGTATAAAGATGGAGATCTGCTTCTAGGTTTGTTTACATAGCTGGTGAGCGGATTCTGCAAGTCTACTCCACGAGACATCTTGGGCTTTCTCACAGCATGGTGGCTCAGTTTCAAAAGCAAGTATCCCAAGACAATTGGGAAGTAAAAGCTCCAGTATCATTTATACTGTGCTCTATGGCTCAAATAGTTACAGAGCCCAAGGGAAAGAATGTAGACTGCATTTGTCAATAAATGGCATGTCAAAGAATTTTGGGACCAAACTTCCACATGGGCAGAAGCAAATATAAATCTAGGTGGAGTAACAAATATGACAGACTGGGTGATGGTACAAGATTTAATAAAGAGAAATTTGAGGCAGTCACTAGAACTGCCATGATTTATAATTTGCCTTGAAGCACAAAGAGGATGGATTCATTAAGTTTCCTTTCTAGGACACATCCACTTGTTTAATGATCATGTAAATAAATGTACATGGCTTTTTCCATAATTGAAAAAAGTCCTGAACTTTTTGATATATTCAAAATCTTTTTCAAGTTTTATGGTTTTGGTTGCTTGAACATAACCCAATTTGTGGGAAAGCAAATACAAAAAACCCTCAGTTTTAAGCAAACTTCTTTTTGCATATAGTAGTTACAGCTGTGAAATTGTGCCATAACAATAAGGCTGATTGCACACTCAGAATGACCAGGGGCTGCAAAATAAGTGAATAAATAAATAAGCTTCTGTTTAAAATGCCTTAAAATGCTTCTAATTTACAAAATTGCTCAAATTTGCTTAGTCTACATATGGAGAAAATCTCAGCCAATTAAGTTTTGATAGTCATGTTTCTGATATTGGAGTGGCTTATAAAAATTGTAGGATGTCTTCAGGAATAGAACTGATTGTGAGTGATTCTGAAGTCTGTTTGATCTTTAGTTCATATTACCAGAAGAAAAGAAAAGGGAGGGAATTACTTTTCCCTGAGTGCCAGGCACTGGACTGAGTGCTTTTGATCTGTGATCTCATTTGTTCCTCAAACTACCCTCTGTGGAAGGCATTATCAACCCTATTTTTATAGCTGGAGAAATTGAGGCTTAGAGATACTAAGTAACTTGCCCAAAGTGACACAAAGTAGTTTTCACAGAATTTGAACCCATGGCTATTTGACTACAAAGTCCTTGCTCTTTCCATATATGATTAAACTGCCTCTGGAATCAGAAGGCTGTTCACAGCCAAGAACTTGAGAACTTGATGGTGTTCAAGAGAAGAATTAAAGAATTGTGAAGTGATAAGAATGTTGCCCTCTAAAAATTAAATATATTTTTACTTTGCATACCTTTTAAAATCATGAACTTCATACTTCTACCAAAGAAAAGTAGGTAAGAATGAGTTCATATTAACATTAAGTTTGAGAGAAGCCAAAAATCATGTTTTCAATGGGCATGCCTTAGTTACAACGTTTTGATCATCAGATATGTTGGAACCTCCAGTGCAAAGGTGCCAGTGGAGAAGAAAAGGAAGCTAGAAAAGGAAGCTGCAAAGATCACGGAGTGGGTGAAACGATCCCATTTTAGTACTGGCCTTTGAGAGGTAAAGCCCACTGTCCACTGTTGTTTCCAAAGGAATCTGGTAAACTTGTGATGACGCAGACGTGTGTCAGCCATGATACATGTGGAAAGAAATTGAGGCAATGGCCATATTCAGTCAAATTGGGAGCAGCATTATAATTTGTTGTTGTCAGTTATTGGGAGAGGAAACCAAGCCATTGGATAGGGTGAGGGACAGAGTCCGGTTTATTCTATTATGACAAAGATAGGAAGGGAAACAAAGACTCAAATATATGGGCTGAAGTTTAGGGCTGAACTCTAATTCTGATGGAAAACTAGAGCATTGAACTGTAAACTTAAGGCAGAAGATTAGGCATGCAAACTGGGAAAATGGCAATCCCAGTCAAGGCTGTATGTAATAGCATAGGTTACATGTGTGTTGAGTGACCAGGGCAGGCACATTGGCTACTATAAAGTTAATTCTAGAATCCTGTGGCTGTTGAGTCTGAGCTCACAGAGTACTTTGCCACCCTTGCTTTGGATTCATTTAAGAGCTTAAGATATAAGATCTTATAGTGCAGATGAAGGTGACAGCTGAACGAGCAGAGCAATAAATATTCTTTCATTCAATCATTCCTTCATTTTTTTTCATTCATTAAATTATATTTATTCTAGGCCTTAATGTGTACGGATACAGTGAAGTTCACTAATATACAACATTTGAAAATTTAGACTAGTAAATACTACAAAAATGCTTATGTAAACTATGTATAATTACCTTATTTAATCTAATACAGATTCCTGAACAATCAATAAGCGTGCAATCAGAAAGTGCTTATTATGCAATAATCCTTTTACCTGATCAAGAAATCCTATCCATTTTGATAGTTTTTTCCAAAAATAATTCATTCTCTCTCTTATATTTTCAGTCTTTTCCTTAAAATTCTTTTTTTTTTCCCCTCCAAGCCTGAAAAGATGTTCAAGTTTCTATGAAATAAAAAACAAAATCTTCCTTTGATACTTATCAAACATTAAAATAATGCTCCATATGTGCTGGAAACAGTTTTAAATATCTCACAAATAGTAACTCATAACAATCATATGAGGTAGATAATGTTTTATCTATATTTTAGGGATAAGGACGCCGAGGCACAGAAAGGATAAATGAATTGTTCAAAATCACACAGATAGTGAGAGGTCGAGCAGGGATTTAAACTTAAGCAATCTGGCTCCTAAGTCTGCACTTTTTTTCACTGTCATGCTTCTCTCCTGGAGTCCTCTTTACCATTTATTCTGCATCTCTTCCTTTTTCAGTCACCTTTTTATGAAGTATTGTCCACTGCATCAGATTTCACTTCCTATCTGTATTAGATCCAATGTATGAACCTTTCCAGGTTTGTTTGGCTCCTGCTGCCTCCTAGGCCCCTGGCTGCTTGCTAGGTTCTCAGTGAAGAACTTCCACAACCATAGCTGTCTCCTTACCTTCTCTCTTTGTGGTTACCTGAAGACAAGGACTGTGCCCCGGCATGGCCTGCATCACACTTTCCCAGGAAAGAGTCACAGCCCTTCCAGTGCCAAGTTCTGGGCTGACTGGATCTACAAAGTCTTGGGCCCCTTTCACCACTTAGGACTCAAATGCAGAGCAGGGTGGCAGTGACTTCTCTGAGTGGCACAACTAGAGAGTAAGGGGGGATTAATACCTCTTAAGGTAAATTTTGACCAATGAGTTGCATTCAACCCTTTTGAGCATTTCTTCCCAGTGTTTTAGGATAATTTGTTCTCCTGGTTCTCTTCTCACCTAGTTAATATACTACGTTTTATGTCATTCACATGCTCTGTTTCCTTAACCACACTTAAAATGTTGACATTATACAGGATCCTTTTTCACCCCTCATTAGTTAATTCATCTACTCTCATGCTTTCAATTATTCGTAGTTTAATAGAGTCCAAATCCATTTGTTTAGCACAGATCTTTCTTCTGAACGTCAGGCTCTGGATTTTTAGCCCTATCTGAATATCCTGTAAACACATGTCCCCTGTTATATGTAAATCTAATCTTATATCCTCAAGTCTACATCTAAGTTGTATATCTTTCATTTATACTCCAAGGTTCACTCTCCACTCTTAAGCACCCTGCTTTGTTCTTTGAATGGTGGACCCGTATGGACTATCATAATTGTTTCCATGCTCCCCAGCTCCTGGTTGAATCCAGGTATTCGGCAAGCACAGTGGGGCATGAGGGAGAGGAAGGAGACTAAAATCTGGCTACGTATTGCTTCAGCATTCTTCTTGAGGTGTCAGCATGAGCTGACTGCATCCTTTGATATAGGGTCACAACTCTTGTCAGACAACTCTCTCCACACAGCTATTTTGGATATTTTTTTAAAAATCAATGTACTATGGATGCTATCACGTTATATTTTAATTATTGCCTTCTCTGTCTCTCTCAAAACTCCTGTGAGTAGGGATCTCATCTTATTCATTTTATTATCTCTAATGACTGTCTATCTTAACTCTTTATAGATAATAGTATATTTATAGTTTATGGATTAAATAATTGCTGAAATCTATGCCAAATGGAAAAGAGAGACAGAATGATAACATTTTGCCCTACCCTCAAAAAGCTGACAATTTATTTGGGCAGCTAAGACTAGGATCTGGAAACAATTAATTACTAGGAATTAATAAAAAGCCAATCTTATTTTTTCAACACTTCAAGAAACTGACTTCTTATAACATAGAGCTTTCTATGCTATTAGGAATCAGCAGGATTTTATAAGCTAAGAAAACTAAGAAACTAAGAAAACCAAGAAAAAAGTACTAGGTATTGGAGACTTAACCTCTAAATTAGCTTGCTAATAAGTCTCATACAACCAAAACTCAAAACAAACAAAAAAGAGAAATACCAATAGTAGCAAAAACAAAAACAAAACAAACACAAACTAAACACAACAAATCAAAGCGTTATCAACCTTTTCTTTTTCCAGTGCCAGCACTGTTACTTAAAAATAAGTGAAATTGACATTCTTTGGTATTCATTCTAAGCAAAGAGATCACTGGCTATTTCCAAGGTTGACTTAAATGTCACTCAGAGTTCTCTCTGCAGGTATTGAACTAGCATGACCTACAGTTTTGGTTTTAAAAGATTATGGAAATTGTGTATGTGTGGTGTGTGTGTGTGTGTGTGTGTGTGTAGGGGTAGACAGAGGGAAACTGCAGACTCCATTCCAGAACTATCAAGATTGGAAGTGGAAATCCCACTAACACAGACAGTTTTTGTGTTTTATCATATTGCCATTTAAAAGACAATTAACAGTAGCCCTGTGATAAAGTTTCAGCATATATTGTTTTCTACACACTATGAAAGAATTGTTCTTGTTAATATAGTTGAAGAACACTGGTTTTAAGATACAATAACCCCTCCTCAAAACTTTCACTGATATATTCATTAGGATAAGTATGTTGTACGCACACTATCATTTTATTTTAATCTTGTAATTCTGTGCCTCTAAACCCACTAAAGTTTTCTACTTAGACCTGCTGTTTGTGATAGCTTACCAGGGAGGTGAAATATGTAAGAATGCTGAAAATAAATGAAGTAATATGCATTGGATTAATTAATTTTTTGGTGCAGCTTAGAATACAATGTGAACAAACATCAAAGAAAGATAAGACTTTTTTTTTATTCAGCATTTGTATTAACATTTCTGAACTGTCAGTCATGTTCTTGTTGGCCTTAAACTTCTAACTTTTCCAGCCATAGACTCTTCAAACCTGCATCTGGTTCACTGGAATGCCTTCTACATGCCTATGTATATATCTTCTGACCAGAGCATCCTAGCACATGTGCACCAACTTTAGACTGGAGGATCCACAAATATAATTTCTAAAAGGTCCAAGTTCCCCATTGAGATCTTATATCTTAATGACTGGTTGACAGAGTCTGTTTGTACAAATGCTGGTCTTGTGGACTTTATGATCATCAGGATTAAAGACAGAAGAACTGAGATGGGGTAATTATTAGCACTTGAGGCACAGTAAATCAATATAGAGATGTGAACATGCTTTTAAGATGATTTTAAATTTGAGTAATTTAAAGAGTAGAGTCAATTCATAATTAAACGGAAAGTTAATCTAATTTTTGGATTTAGACAAAAATATGTATTGTGGACCATTTTAGGTAAGGGGTATCTATTTATTTATTGGAAAAAAAATCACTGAATATACCTGTTATCCCATACATAATCCTAGGTGCTAAGGAAGTGATAATGAAAAATTTCAACAGCAATTTTGGGAATATAGTATGGGGAAGGCCAAATTAGTGCTAGAAATACCCAGAATCTGCAGAGTAATAGCACTTAGACATTTGTGAAGAGCCACAAATGAAAATATGTGACTGAGAGGAGTCTGTGATTTGCAGTATGAGTTGAGCATCTTTATTTATTTGTTTGTCTGTTTATTTTTTGTGCCTACAGCACCTGGTCTTCCTAGGTGGTCTCCCATCCTGGAGTGACTATAAAAATTTTCCTTTGTAACTGCATGTCTTTCCATTGGTGTACTCACTATTTGTTCTTTCTCCTGTGTTGACTTAAAATTTTGTTTCAGAATGATCCACACTATGTAGTACTGGGTATTTAGGATATCCTCCTGGATGTTGTTTTCCAGGTTACTCTTAGAGTATTTTTTCTACCTCTTTTGCTTCAACCTACTGACTATACAAGGGTTGTGTGGGTGTCTCGTTATATCTATTTTCTACATATATCCATCTTTACAGAATTGTATTTTGATAAGTGGTACTTCACACCTGGTAGACTCGCTACATTCCAGAACTATACTGCTGGTGATTCAGCCTTGCCATTTAGTGTGAAGAATGTGACACCTCTCTCTCAAACACACTGCAGATTCAACAGCACCAAGGTTTGGATAACAAAATGCCAACTGCAGAGTATCATTTTGGCATGAGTACAGTGCAGTGTGTGTGTGTGTGTGTGTGTGTGTGTGTGTGTGTGTGTGTGTGTGTGAGAGAGAGAGAGAGAGAGAGAGAGAGAGAGAGAGAACAAACTGTAGAGGGCAGAGTCCATAGTGTCTTTTATAAGACAGAATAAAAATAATTAAAAATACACTCAGCATATATTTGATGACTAATGACACAATTGCTCATAAAATTACAGATCCATATTTCACTTTCAGGAATAGACACACTATTTCCTTTTAGCTATAGACAAAGGCTCTTTGAGGTAGGACAGTATTTTACCTTACAATCATACAACGTCAAGCTGGAGTCATTGTTCTAAAGGAACTGAACCTTCTGCCACTTCAACAACCCTTAAGTGCTGACTGTTAAGTAATTTTTCTTTTCCTTGATGTGAGTGTGACAAGAAACAAATTCATAGAAGTAGAATTATCTGTGATGGTGGGCCATTGGATAGCTGACCTTGGAAAAATTAATATACTAAGTGAATGGTAGTAGTCACTACCATAAGATCTGTGCCAGAGTTGCAATTAGGAATGTAGAAGTTTTTTTGTTGCTAATTTGTAATATTTCAGATACAGAGGTTGTTTTAAAGATTGTTAGATTTGTCGTTATTGTCAATATGTTTATTTATTTGTTTCTACTGAAATATATGGTTTTAGTACTTTTAAGAATGATTTAAAAATTTTAATTTAGACAACAAAGAAATATGTGTATACATATGTCATGTGTGCCCATCATGCATGTGCTCGTGTATGTGTCTTTAATGTGTAACATGATTTCAATAAGGTTTGTCCTTTCTAGGAACAAGTATGTGGCCACTCCAATATTTATTGCTGTTTGGTTTTGGAATGCTTGGCGTAATTTTATCACTAGAGTTTGTTTACCTTTCTAATGCTATTCTTATGAAAAAAAGTGAGTTTATACTTTTAACTCTTTACCTCCTCTACTTCACATTTTTGCCTAAACTCCTTTCAGCAACACTCTCTAATCTCCCCAATCCCATGATGTATAAATATGATGCTTATGTCTTTCTTCAGCCTCTATATACTTATTTTTGCTCTATATTTAATTTAAATGTCACACTCTTCTTTCTCAACAGACCTCGTGTTTTTGTTTCTTTAAATATTAGTGGGGTGGTACCATACTAAAACCGTGTGAATGAGTTAATGAATTTAGTCCAACGGTGGATCTATTCAGTCAAATATTTATCTACTTGACCAACATTTACACTTAACTGATGGGCTGACTAAATTTACTTGATTGATAATTTGGTCATAGAATTTGTATTATAAATATATTTGTAACTTATATATATCTTATATTTTAAATACATTTGTATTTGTTGGCTCCTTCATTCACACATTTGGCCTGTCATTCAATCTATACTCACTAATACATCAAAAACACAAGCTCAGTATGGCATGACCTTGCTATTGAAGAACTTAAACTCTAATGGTGTGTTGGTTTGACTGATAAGCTCTTATTGGCTAATAATAGTAGTAATAATAGCTAATATTTCTTGACCATTATTTATGTGCCTGGCATTGTACTAAGTGTTTTATATGCATTATCTCATTTGATATTTATGGCAAGCTCATAAGACATGAATTACTTGGCTTTATTTTAAGATCAGGGATCTGAGGTCCAGAGAAATTGAGTAATCCATGTTAAGTCACATAGTTAATGAGTAATAGAGCCAGAAATTGAATTTAGGCAGCCTAAATCCTGGAAGTTCACTATATCCACATACTTTTTGAGGACAGGCCAGTGTGGCATGTGTGTAATTCTCTGCCACAGCACCTGGCCATTTAGAGCTTTCTCATGCATGTTGACCCTGACAAAAGAGAAATAAATCCATAGGGTACTGAGTGCCAGGGATAGTTAAGGCAGTTTGAGATTAAATATTTTCTAATATGCAGATAATTAAAATATACTATTTTCTTCTAATTTTACATACTATCCTTTTAATTTTTACTTAGCTAATATTTCAGAGATATAAAATTTGTTTTATTATAATCTCAAATATTTAATCCTTATATGTAGAGAGAGATTAGACAGTAATACACATTTAATTTCTGGAAATCTGACATGATTTATAGAAATATTTCTTAACTATATCTGTAATATTAGAGATTCATTCCCACAGTTTTTCTTTTTCTTTAGAATTTTATCTTCGAATCTTATAATGGTATTATAACATTTAAATGGCATCCGATATTTTTGTTTACTAACAATATGTATGTGAATATGTGAATATGTACATATAACATAAAGTATTATTAAAGGATATTGAGCCATATTTTAGCCATACTTTTCTCTGGATGGTCTTAAATGAGAGTTTTTTTTTTTTTTTTTAAACATGAAGTTTGAGTCCTGAATGTTCTTAGAGATCTGAAGGAGAAATTTTGCCCCTGGTGATTGCCTGGTTTTCTTTAAGTTAGTGCACATATGTATTCTAAGTTGCTGTTATACTGAGAATGCACATTCTCTGAAAAGCTGAGAATTTTCTGATTTTTTATTATACAAGTAAGATAGGGCATCTGTCAATCAGATCTCTTAAATTTGCAATGTTCCATAATGATCTATGGTTGTATATTTTTGCAGCTTTATCATAGAAAATGGAAGCTAGGTTTAGTTAATGTTTTGTTTTTCAGTTTTTCTTACCTATAGCATTTTTCCTTCAGCCTTATGAGAGTTTTAATTGGACTGTTAAATGTATTTTAATATCATTACTTATATTACAGAAAATTATTCCAACTATTTTATATAATATTTGGAAAAAATCTCTCTAGGTTTTTGTTAAGACTTGAATCAAATTTATACTATGCAATCAGTCAATAGTTTAGTGAATATATAACTTTTTTCCCAGCAAATCAAAAATACAGAAAAGAGTTTAAGAAACAGTGCTCAAATTCCCAGAGAATTGGGCATCCATGTAGGTGTGGAAATGACGTGTATAAACCTAGAATGACTAGCAAGCGATTCTGTCTATGAAATCTTTGGCTAGCAACCCAATTTCCCAATGTCTCAGTTTTCTCAGCTATGATATGAGGATGATAATTTTATATTATTCTAAGATGTTGTGAAAATTAAATGAAATAATATGTAAAAAATTTTCTAGGTTAAGTAGTTATATTGTTCCCCCTCTAGATAAAGTGGATTATTATCTCATGTGTTATCTTCTTAGCAGCCTTGATGCCTAATACAGTGTCAGGCAAAGGCCAGACACTACATGTATGTTCAGTGAATAAATGCATGATCCTGGATGATGTAGTGCAGACTATAATTGCTTTAGGAATTCAAAGAGAGAGAGAGAGAGAGAGAGAGAGAGAGAGAGAGAGAGAGAGAGAGAGAGAAGAGAGAAGAAGAAGAAGAAGAAGAAGAAGAAGAGAAGAAGAAGAAGAAGAAGAAGAAGAAGAAGAAGAAGAAGAAGAAGAAGAAGAAGAAGAAGAAAGAGGAGGAGGAGGGAGAGAGAGAGACAGCAAAAAAGAAAGAAAGAAAGAAAGAAAGAAAGAAGAAAGAAAGAAGAAAGAAAGAAAGAAAGAAAGAAAGAAAGAAAAAGAAAGAGAGGAAGAAAGAAAGAAAGAGAGAAAAATCAATAATCCTGAAGAATACAGGAGAAGATCTGTGCTCAAATTTAGATTCAAGCCAGCACTTGAAGGAAATGTATTTTTAAAGGAAAAGAAGAGAAAGAAGGGAATTCCAGCAGGAAGGTGTATCATAAACAAAGATACATAAATGAGAGAGAAATTATAGTACAGAACATTCTAAGAAGTCATAAATTGCATCTATACACAACAAAACACTTATTAATAAAATAACAAATTTTAGAATTAGCTCTAATTTAAAAAAGTCATATGTGCCAAGAAAAATTTTTAAAGATTAAACTTCAAGTTTCCTGCTGGCTTGTAACTATATAAAAAACTTAAAACATTTTAGACTAACATTCCTGTCTTTAAAAGAGAAATGAGAGAAGTTATCCAAACTAGCATTTTCTATTTTTCTATCTGAAATATTCTTTGCTATTTATAATGATTGTGTTTCAGAAGTACAATTGATTGGAAAATATTTTACATTTTCATTTCTTTACATCAGAATTACATCTTGTATACTTTAAGTTCTAAGTTAAATTTCTATGCTAGCTGACCAAGTTCATAGTGGATGTAGTTAGCCCTTTAGATTCATAAACTGAAATAGAGGACCACAGCTTCTATTTTGCCATATAGATTCCATTTTTTTCCCCCTTCTACTTGTAAACCCACAATTATATAGTTAAAATCTAATTCATGTAGTAATTGTCAGCACAGTGATTTCTGGACAGGCAAATAGGCATTACCATTTAAAATGTGTTGGGGACACATGAATTGATTAATGGTCAAAGTAAAATCAATAATGAGCTTGAAACAGAACTGAAGAGTACTCTTCTTTGACTCTGATTCAGAAGGCTTTTGATTTTTAGCTTTAGGTGACTTTATGGTCACTTGTTTTCTGAACCTTCTCTTTGTGAGTCTGATGCAAACATTTTGCATGTCAAAAGTTGACTGACACTTTCTCTATATGCATTTTAGTGTCAGGGATAAATCCCTCAAAGAACAGAAAGCCTTTCTCAAATAGCGTATTTGTTTACTGGTTCTGCTGTCTGCTTTGAGAGTATTAGATCATGAAAAAGCTATTTAAAACCTAACTTTAGTCATGAAAATAAGTAAAACACAATTGTGATCTATTATTTCATGTCTCAAGCAATATTATGTTGATATTGACAGTTGAATAAATAATTAAATTGAGAACTAAGTGCCAAGCCTGCAGTGATCTGTTAACATGGTGAATGCTGATGGACATTAATTAGGCTTACATGCACGCAAAATTTTATTCAAAGTGTGAAATTATTTTTATCAAAAATCTAGTGTTTCTTGCATAAACTTTCTTTAAATTCTTTGTAGAACCCATGTGAGATACTCAGGCATGTTTTATTTTTTAGAAATACTGAGACCGAGATGTAGAACGGTCATGTTCACTTGTTCTATCATAAGACCATATCGTTCATGCATGTCATAGTTTTCAAAGCATTTTTATTACATTATCTCATGGAGGAGAAGAAAGATCATTGGATGAGAAATTAAGAATGGAGAAATTTGACTAGGTCATATCTCAAGTTTTTCTTATTGTAAAATAACTTTAAAAAAATCACTTCTAATGTAACTCTGTGCAACAGGCAAGTTTGTTACATAATTAGGAAATGCTGGAGCCAAACCTAGAACACTAGAAATTGACTCTGAGTGTTTGGCTTTACAGAGGGCCTCTCATAAAATTTGCATAGTTAAATTTCATTTGGCTAATCTGCTAAATTATCCCATGAATATTTTAATACCTGAAATATCATTAGTATTTTTCAACAAAATAATTTAAAAGTCATATGTTTATTCACATGGTTTGTTAGATACCTCTATAATTAACAAGGGGTGACTATATAAGGAGAAGATTTTGGACTTTGTCTTGGAAAACCAATCATGTTGAAGTAATGATAACTAAAATAATATGATGAGGCAATATTGCTAAACTTGAAAACTTACCCTTTGGACCTGAAGCAGTGTTAATCTCTTTACTTTACCCCACCAAAGAAGATGAAAGTAAACACATATATTAGTGTTCATATGCATTTAGCTGCATCTAGGTGTGATGACATTTTCTGCTTTCCTTTGAATATATGCTTAACACTTGATACCTCTGAAAGAAGAGGAAGATCTGGATTTTTGTTTATCTTCCCCAAGGTTTTTTGATTTTCATCCTGTCCTTAATTTTAAAAAAATGTTCTTTTTAGCCTTCTAACTTCTCACAACCCTTTTGATCAGTAATCGACATTATAGTGTAAGGTTTATGAAAGCAGGAACTTCTGTCTCTTGATTTCTGATGTATCCCCAGTGCTTAAACAGTATCTGATACATAGTAGATGCTCAATAAATATTTGTTAAATAAAAATGTGGAAAATATTTCCAAATCAATTCTTATTACAAAAGGATAACAAGAAAAAAGAAACTTCTAGTGTCTTTTACAACCTAGGGTTCTGCACAAATATTTGTGAGTAGATGTAATTTAATTTGAGACACTGGTTTTTACTGAGAAGTTTTTCTTCCCTAAAAAAGGTGAATCCACAATATATGAAGCTGGACTTTTTGTTGTTGTCATTGTTTCCATATGACATTTGGAAATTAGAGTATTTAAAATAAAAAAGAAATAGCATTTACTTTAGGTAGACATAATCTTCCCTGGAAAATTTGTCTCTTCATTATTTTTCTCATTGCTACATTGTTTGCAGATAAGGCAAATGTAGACATTACATTTTTTCTACTTTCTCCAGCTTCTCAGCTTCACTGATTGTTCTTTTCTCTCTCTCCCTCACTCCAACTCCCATTCGGGCTTCCTTTTTTCTGATTGTGTGCTTTCCCCTCCATACAATCAAAATGAATTTGACGTGAATGATGAAAAATATAACTAAGGGGGTTAGGGAGGGTCAGGTGCCTGGGGACCTGAACTCAGGTCACCATCTTTACACTGCAGTCTGTGTTTCTGGATTTACACAGGTGAAATGTTGACCTAGAAGTACAGTGTATGGAACACACTACTACAGCTTTAAGCTTCTGAGGTTTATCAAAAAAAAAAAAAAAAAAAAAAAGAAAGAAAGAAAGAAAGAAAAAAGAAAAAAAAAGAAATAAAGAAAGAAAAAGAAAGAAAGAAAGCAGAAACAAAGGCAAGCAGATGGCTAACGATGAAGGTCACATCAGATGGAGAAGTTTGTCAAAATGTGATGACATGGGTAATCTGTAAACTGTTATTGCGCCTAGCTGGAGGTGCTGAAAAACATTTTGAAATTACAAAAAACACTGGAGTCACCAGCACAGAGGCAGGAATGATAGCCTGGAGTGGTTCTGGTCTATGGATGAATGCCAGATGTGGAAAGCGACATATCTGGAATTAATGATATTAAACATGCTTTTCTTTTATGCTCAATAATAACTCTATTATGATTGATACAAACCGCAGACACTTTATCTAGTACAAATGGAATCGTCTGTCATTGACTATATTAAATCATCAATTTCTGCATGATGAGGATCGTTTAGGGTAACTAATCATCTGTCTCGTTCTGAAGTCTTTAAGGCTGATCAGATAACGTTTTGAATACTGCCTGAGCAACCATGACAATCTAACCCTTCCATGTAAGGATTGAGAGGGGCCCATTATGCCTTCAAAGCCTGTGGAAATATCACAGCTCTTTCTCTACATAATACCCTGCTGTAAATAAATCACTCTCCACCGCAAACTTTATTGATCACAAGCACTTCCATGCTTGTGTCTAGTGAAGTCTCCACAGAATAAAATGCTGCTTTATATTTTGTCTTGTCAAAATATTAAACGGCTCTGTCAAGCGGAGTCAGGCTAGCAGTGATGGTGTAATTCTGCTGTAGCCCTTCTCATTCCCTCCTTCTATCTCAGCTGCCAAGCTTACAAAGCAGAATTTTTTTTTTTTATAAACTTTCCAATTATAGTCTCGTAAGATTATGAAGCCTTAAGATAAAGTGTCCTAATTTAGAGTAGTGGAGTACTGAACTAGTAGGAAGGCGACTGTTAGATAAAACAGCATTTCTCACAAGGAAAAAGATAACTTGGCTTATTTATACACACAACTTTAATGGGCAAAGGAGGTTAGGCTAAATAATCTGTTTAATTTTGCTTTGCAAAATGGAGGGTGGGTGGGATCTAAATTAATTTGCACTAAAGTGCTTATTATTCATAGTTATAAAATAATGTGTTATGATCTAAACCAGCTTGGGAGGTGGGGATTGAGTTAACACTGAAGTCCATCATTAACACAACATATGTTTTCCAAACGACACGGATAGGTTATCCAGCCACTAAGTAGTACCACATACTGTAATATGTTTGTAGCAACACCCAGAAACAACAAGCAGATTAAAAGTGTAATTTACTGCCTGCTAATGTTGAATTTCCTGGGTAGCATATGGTTTTAATGCAATCTAAAAGTAGTTTCATCCTTTGTCCTTTATAAAGGGGTAGATTTTGCTTTCAATATGGAATAGAAAGAGACTGAAATCACTTAGAGAAGAGTTTAAGATTTAGTGTCCTGGGCCATTAGTCCTGCTTGGAGGACACTGGGTTTGATCTTTATTCCCTTTCGGAAGATCATTAACTCTTTTAGACATTTAGCAAATAACCTCCTCAAGGCTTGGAAGAGTTTATATACCGCCATAAGAGAGCATTTTGCTCCTGTCTTGCCTGTTTTCCCAGCCAGATATTTATTGAAGCTTCTGTTTGGTCATTTTTAAAAAGAAGTTAAGCTGTAAGATGGATTGATAATCCTAGACAGTGAATTTATTTTGGAGTCATAAAAATTGGATGCCACAAAAACTGAAAGCGTAAGTCTAGCTGTGGACCTCTGTGTATACCTTCGTTTCTGCCTAAAAGAGTCTCTAATGAAGAAAGAACAAATTTTAGCTTAGGGACAGGGTTAAACCCACTGGCATATTTCAAAGAAGCAAGTAAACAGCTTTTTTTTTTTTTTTTGGGGTGGTAATAAATTTGAAACATTAACCCCCTTAGCTTAATTCAAGTTCTATTTCATCTCCATAGTTTCCTTACAAGTATTTTTTCAAGTACTATAATAAGCAGTAAACCTCAAAGATAGTGGAATCCGTCAGTTTTTTTTTTTTCTTAACAATTAGAAGGTCATTAAATCCTACTGAATTGTATATTCTCCTTCTAAGTAACTATAGCCACACATTTTCTTTGGAGTAAAATAAAATGTGCAAATAAATGTATTGTTACAGTATTTTGCTTAAAGTTAGAGCCACTTTACTCTTATTCAGTAAACATTTATTAAATCTTTCCACATACTAGGTACTCCTTGTCTCACTAAAAACAGTACCTGATCTTGAGAGGCTCAGGGTTTATTGAGGGAGATACACTTGTAAACATGCAATAGCAGTGCAGTATGAGAAAGCTATGATGTCGGTACCTACAATGTTAGCCTTCATTTTATTTAGCCATAGACGCACGCTAGTTATTTTTCACATAGCAGTTTAATTGGCATCT
This sequence comes from Eonycteris spelaea, assembly GCA_003508835.1. Taxonomy (NCBI): domain Eukaryota; kingdom Metazoa; phylum Chordata; class Mammalia; order Chiroptera; family Pteropodidae; genus Eonycteris; species Eonycteris spelaea. Next base: position 1,807,151 of record PUFA01000024.1, on the reverse strand, counting down.
GTAGTTTCTGCCTGCTAATTTACTTATAACAGCATCTTAATTATGTTATTAATCTCAAACCAGGTGGAACTGATCTCACTTCCCCCTGTATCTGCTCAGGTGAGGGGGCGCAATGCAGGTGTGGTCACACGTCCTTCCTGCTGCACTTATTCATTCAGGGATAGATAATACTCACACAGTCAGGAAGTGGCAGAGCCAGGTTTATAACCAGGCACGATGACTCCCACATGTAATTTTGTAACCACTATGCTTTACTTCCTTGTGATCTACCCAATGTGGAAGATGCACTGTATGAGTGAAATATTGAAAATAAAGAGCCAAGCCAGTCTATTGTGATTTATAGTAAGGACTTTTACTGAAGCATTAATTTTCTGCTATTTTCCTAGGCTGTTATGTCTTGAGCTGTCCAAGGGACACTTATTAAGAAAGAATGCACCAGAAAATGAACCAAATGCAATAGAAAGAGTGAAACACTTGAGAGATTGAATGAGTTGGTGGTATCATTTAATCTCATTGTTCAAATACATATCCCCAGATTTTAGTTATGAGAGCCAATAACAAGTGGGTGCTCTTGCTGAAGCTAGTTTCTATTAGGTTTGTCTACTAATTAATAATGTACTTAAAGAGATGAATGCATACTTTTTTAAAGACTCAATTAGGAGAAAGTAAAGCATCTCTTCTAAAGGATCTCAGAGGACCCTTAAGTTTGATGGGTGGCAGAGGCTGGCAGTAGGAGGTTTCAGGGGAACTCATCATTTATGATCTTCAAAATAGGATTTTAAGTTTATGCTAACCTCGGTGTTGAGTCAAAGACCTTTCTGTAATAAGGATTAACTAACTATTGTACACTATAATTTCTACCGGAAAGTTTAAAAAAATCTATTATCTAAATATTTGCTCTCCTTCCATTTAGTAAACCAGTTCCTCCTAGTTTCTGGGTTTCACCTAGTTTGTACAGCAGACATTTAAAGAAAGTATATAAATTCCTATTCAGCATATGAAGGCATCATTTACTATCCTGGGATGTCGTCTTTCCAGCCACCAGAAAAGCAGTTACCATACCACGCCTGAAAGTGTTAATGCCATTTCCTCACGTAACTAGCCTACTCCTGGGGAGTAGCTTACACTGTGGGAGAATCTAGGTCAATGTGCATGACTGAAAATAGCTTAACAGTGAATCAATATGAATTGAAAAAATAATGAGATGAAATCCTAGCCACGAGATACCCTGACTAGACTGATATTGGGTTTAAAAATCAAGCATCCTAGGTCTTGGAATACATGTAGTGGTCAGCACAATTTTCTTTCCTGGCCCTGTTGAACTGTTTTAAAGGAGCGCTGGATACTTAGATCCAAGTTCAGCCAAAGAGGCTGCCAAAAAGACAAAGAATCTTGTTCCATGTAGAGGCCAGACTGTAGTTGGAAGGGAAATGAAAATTTCTAGTTAACTGACTCTACATCTCTAGGCAATTTTGAGTTTTTATTTGGGACTCCATTACTGTCCCCTGAAGATATTGCATTTCTTCAGGTTAAAAATTTGACTGTAAAAAGAAAAGTTTAAAACTCTCACTGTTCTAATATTTCGTAAACAGATTATGTAGGTGAGTGAATAAAGCATTCTTTTTTTATTTTGGAAAAAAATGGCTTTGGATTGATTTATTTGTCAAAATTTTAAATAGAAAATACTGATTACTAACACATTTCTGGTTTTTGTTATAGGGAAATAGTTTACTGATAACCTAAATAAATAGATAAAGTAAGTTCATTTTCTTAAATAAAAAATAGTAGTTTATATTAACAGAATATTTAAAATAATGTCTTTTTAATTAATAAAAAGGTATGATTAAGTAGCTGGAAATAATATCAACAATAAATGCTGTTCTATCATTATGCCAGCTAGGGGTAGTGTCTCTGAAAAGGAAAAGTGTCTTATTTTTGTCCTAATCTTAAACTACTCAATTCTTTTCCGTTCAAAGATAATAAATAACTGTTAAGTTGCTGGTCAACTTAAGATATCACTGCTAGATGTTGTGTGATACACAAAGGTATTTAAGACTTGGTTGCTACCTTCCTGGTTCTTCCAAGCTAATTGCATCATTGGGGGTGGTTAGTAAGGGAGTGGGACAAGGAAGCGGAAATGTATGCAAACTAAAGTAAGTACTAAATAGAGGCACGGGTGCTGGGAAGACACAGGAAAGGGTAATAAATTTGACTTTGAGACTCAAGTATGGCCTCATGAAAATAATTTTGGCTTTGAATGTACAAGTGTTTGAGATGTGGAGTAGGTATTTCAAGTTGAAAGGACAGCATGATCAAAGGATATGGAAGCATGAAAGTACATAATATAATTGGGAATACTGAATTAATCTGGTGTGTTGGGAGTTTAGGAGTTGAAGAAAACTGAACTGGGTAGTGATCAAGGTAGGCCGAGTCTAGATTGTTGAGTGTCTTAAATGGTAGTCTTAGTATTTTTCTGTTGGCGATGGGGAGACATGAATAGGGAGTGACATGATTTAGTTTGGAACTTTGGAAGATAAATATTAAAAATATAATAATAGTATCTAACATTAATTGAATGCTTAGCATGCGCCAAACACTGTTCTACAAATACAATGTATATTAACTCATTTAACTCTCAACATAGTTCCATATGTAGTTTTCATTATAATTTTCCTTTATAATGAGACATAAAGAGGTTAAGTAACTTGATAATAGTCATATAGCTAGGAAGGGGCAGAAACAAGTTTTTGTACAGGCTTAATGGCTTTAGAGTCTATGTTCCTGACTTCTAAGCTCTCTCTTGATCTATCCAATATAGAGGATTCAGTGATTAAATGAAATATAGAAGGTAGGAAGACAATTTAGTAGGTCCAGAAGAAGGAAAATGAAAGCTTAAATGGGAGAAATGAAAGGATCAATTTGAAGAACACCACCAAGGAAGAAGTAATCGATTTGGGAAATCAACCGCACATCAGAAGTGAAAGGAAGAGAGGAAATGATCATGACTTCAAGGTTTTAAAATGGAAGAAGGTGATGACTGTCAGTAACAAAGATAGGGACTGCAGGGGGTATGTGTTGAGAAAGGGGTGATGATATGTTTGCTTGCTAATATGCTAAATGTATGGTGCCTGTGGTTCATTTCTGTGGCTATGTCAAGTAGGCATTTGACAATGGAAGTAAAAAAAAAAAAAAGCAAGAAAGAAAATGGAAGTCTCAGACCAAGGAGAGGGATCAAGGCTGGACAAATTATGGAAATTTGTAGTCATTCAAATGAAATGTATTCGGTATCCATCATCTGCCTAATTGAGTATTAGAGATATCGTGGTGAACAAGTAAACATGATTTCTACCTTCATGAAGCTTACCATGGAAGATAGACATCATTATATAAATCAATATATAATTTAAATGGTTACTAGCTCCATAAAGAAAAATTCAATGGTGAATTAGGCATTATAATAAGGATTTGACTTTAATTGTGAGAGTGAAAACTTTTCTTTGAATATATTTAATTTAAGGAGAAACCTGAAGAATAAGAAGGAGTTACCTTAGTTAAGGATTCTAGATGTATGTTCAGGAAAAGAGAAACGGCATGTGTGGAGGTGCTGAGGTTAGAGAGAGCTGTGAGTATTCATGGAACTGACAGAAGGTGAGTGTGATTAAATCTTAGAGAATAAAACGCAGACAAACTCTGAGAAAAAAAAATTGTGAAAGGAATCAGAAACCAGATCATACAAGGCATTTTAGGCCATGTTAAGGATGTTAGAATTTATTTTAAGACAGTGGAAAATTATAGATGAATTTTAAGCAGAGAAGATGCATGGAAAGATTTGCATTTTATTGTGGCTCCTAGGAGATAGGGCAGATGATCAGGGGCAAAACAAGACATAGTTATTTATGAGGTCTTATCAATAATTTTTGTGAGAGATGTTAGGGATTCAGTTGGCATGGTGGTCGTGGAGAAGAAGTGGAATAGAGGGAGAGTTGAAAGATGTGATGATGAACAATAGGTGAAAATTGAGAGAGAGATTTGAGAGATGACATTCAGATTTCTTTTAATAATAATTAAATAAACTGTTTCCAATCCCAGCTAAGTAGATGGAGATGGGAGCATTTAAGAATAAAGCTTAGTTTTGAAAATATAAATTTAAAAAGCCTGTAACAATTCTAATTGGAGACGATATATGTGTAGCTTATCAGTCTCTGGAGCTCAGAATATGAGGTGTGGACAGTTATGGAAATATGTAGCATGAAGAAGTTATTTAAAGCCATGTCAAATGATTAGATTGCCGTGACAAAATGAAAGCATAAGAAAAAAAGGGATATCTAAACCAAGACTTGAGGAACATCAATATTTAGAGATAGGGTTGAGGGAAAATGATACTGGTCAAAGTGTATTTAGAATTATGAAGAACAGTATAAGGTAAATCAAGAAAGTCTGGTGTCATGGAAGACAAGCAAGGTAGACAATTTTTTATGTTTCTAATAAGTCAAGAGAAAGGACTTCAGAACAATGTCCATTAGATGTAGCATTATGGATATCAGAGGCGACCTTAATGAAAGTAGTTCTGATGTGGTGGGGCCCAAAATCAGATTGGATTGAGCTGAAGAGTACATATGAGAATGAGGATGCAGAGGAGAAATGCAGATAGACAATGCTCTCTCCAAAGCTTGATTGTGAAGGAGAGAAAAATAATTAAAGCAGGAGTTGGAATGAGATGTGGGGAAAAGGGGAGGCTTATTATTATTATATTTTGTTTTAAATACAGTACCTATTAAACATATTGGGATATGTAAGGACAAATTTAGTAGGAAGAGAAGGAAAAAAAAGATAAAAGCAGATAGAACGAAGTCCCTGAGAAGGCAGAAACTGAAGTCTGAAGTAAAAGTGGAGGAATTGGCCTTTGTTTTGCAGAAAGGGATACACATCTTCACTGTAAAGAAATGACACAACAGGCACAGGGCCAGCACAGGTGGGCTTAGAGAGCTGGCGTGGGAAAGATGAAAGCATTCCCACCTCATGACTTCTTTTTTTCCTCCGAGATTTACCAAGCAAAGTCATACACTAAAGTCATAAGATCGATAGGCAAACTTTGCGAGTAAATGAGGTGGTATGAGTCTAAAATGGATTGTGAAAGAAAAAAATATTCAGAGATATCTCCCTCCAGCACCCCAGGGAAAATGTTTATTATGCATCAGGGGGTTCATATTCTAAACAAGGTTAAATTAGAATGAGAATATATGATATCATTGATGACATAAGGAAGGCCAGGGTAGGTAGTTCAAAGGTGAGGATGGAATAGAGGTGGTGTTCAGGGCTATAATTAAGAACAGTCTTGCTGGTTCCAGGTTCAAATATGAGACTTTTATACACTAATAGCACATAAAAGTGTAATGTGAGGAATATTTGTTACTATATCTAGTTATTTCGATACTACATCAATATCTATTGATCGATGGGTCGAGTTATCTATCTATCGTCTACCTACTACTTTTTTTGTCTACCTGAAACCTACATAGAAAAAAAAAATCCCTTTAAAGCTATATGGCAATGCCTTATAACAACTACAGGCAATATATTACAGTTTCTATATTAGAAAATGTTCAAGTAGATTGTGTTCAAGTAGATAGATCATGTTCACAGAACTTCATTGACCTAATTAAGACAGATACTGTTCTTAAAGTGTCTAGGACAATCACTGCTAAGTTGCTATTCATATGACAATTTCTCTTTTTGAGGAAAGAAAAAAAAACAATTTAATGCTGTTTATAGAGGTATCTTTATTTGCTAATCATTGCGAAGTAACAATTTCAAGTCAGTAGTTCTCTAGAAAGTGAGGTTTTTCACCATATTTTGATAAGTAACTGCATTTTACAATTAAATATTTTAAATACCTCTGTCTAATAAGATTAAGGCACTGAGAGAAAGTAAGAATGTTTTGTGTATTTGTGGGATGGACATCAGTTTTCATGCAGGGCAAATCTCTCTTCTTATTCAAAAGATTGTTCTTGTCCGTTTCTAGACCTCTCCCCCTTTTTTAGGGGAAAACACAGTTTCTAGAAATCTATGCATTATATAAAAACCCACAGTGGAGTGCGCTATGAACTTCAGTGAGACTGGGTTTGGATTTTACTGCCATGAGAAGCATTCAGAGGAGAGGAATTCTGGTTCAAAATGAAGACAGCTAGCTAACTTGAAGTGAATAAAGCTCCAGGTATAAAAGTCTGCCCCCACCACATGGATATTTCTCTTCCTGTGACCCTTTGTTCTGTTAAGACCTTCTTGATTTTAGGGCTGTGGTTTCTGATGGGTGGGAATTGTTGGGAAAGGAATCCTGGGTGATTTTCCTGTCCTTTCAAAATCTCCTTTCGAGTCTGGACATGTCAGGCCGCTGCTAAATCCGTCTGGCATAACATTCCTGACAGGCAAAATTACTATCTTGGAGTTGCCTTTACTAGGGCTTCTGTTTGAACTCCCTAGAAGCTGACATCCCCGTAGAGTATGAAATCCACCACACTGGCTGTCAACAAGCTGGCAGCTTACTGACTGTGTGTATTACCTGCTGGGCTGTTCTTCCGTAGTAAAGACTCCTGCCTGATGATTTATCTCAGAAAAGTCTTGCAGATTAGCTAGAAATGAGCATTGAGTCTAGCTCACCAAGTTGTTCATTTCCTATTTTCAGTGTCCTTAGGACAAAGACCTACTGGGCTACCTTATAGTACACATCATTGTAGTCATCTGTCAGCTAAACTAAAGGTCCAGGAGCAAAATAGATCATTTGGATCTACTCTGTGAAGTGGCAACACCGCAGAGAGCAGCAGATCAATAACTATTTATAAATAGATTTATCTGATTCATTTATCAATTAAAGGGTATGTCAGTGTGTGTTCCTATTTATGTATGTATACTTAACTAGTTTGGGATAAAATGGTGAAATATAAATAAAAATAAGTCTAAAAGCTCACTTATAATTTAATGTTATATAGCCAATTGGAAGCTAAGTAGATGATAGATAGATAAATAGAAAAATAGCATAGATAGTTGGATACCTACCTACCTACTACATACATACATACATGCATACATACATACCTGAAAACAGATTTACACTGAATTGAAACCGAAATAGGGATTTGGGGCTGTTAATGGAAAATTCTGCTACAAACAAGATTTTGCTTCTTTCTTTTTCCACAATCACAACATCAGTTTCTTCCTTCTCTCTTCTTTCTGCCCTTGCTTCTCCCTTTCACTGCTCTCCTTAATACTTGCTCAGCCCCTGGGAGGTTGCTGAGTGCAGGGCTGGCAGCAGGGAGCAGATTAGCAGCAATATTTGAGAGACAGACTCCGGCTGCTTCCATTCATCACTTGGCTCTCACTTCCAACTTCAACCCTTCCCCCACGATCTGAAAGGCAATCAAAGATTAAATAAAAGAGAAAAATATGTCAACATATATTGTTTTAAAGAAGTCTGTTATCTTACAGATTGATAAGATGCCCTAGCAGTTTGTATTTACTTAAGGTTGATTGATTGATTGATTTTTTTTAACTTTTGATTGGTAGTCTTGTGCTTCTGAAGCACTGCGCATATACCCTACATACTCTTGGCTGCAGTCACTCTCAATAAATATGTAGTAGAGCATGACTATAATTTGTGTTTTTTTCTCCTTCTGCTTGTCCTAAGTTCATAGTAGGTGGGTTAGAGTGCCAGCATTACTTTTTAGGGAGAGCCAAGGATGGAAGTGACATTTCTCTTTTATGTTCTAAACTTAAAGCAGAAAAAACAATTTTCAAATATACAGTTCCATTGTCACCTTAATACTCTTGTATTGGTCAGACCATGTAACCTGACTAGGTAGCCAGTATAATTCTTTCTGTTGGTGCCTTTACCTGTAGACATTTCCCGTTAAAATCTACTAGTTAAGTAGTTTTGAGCCTTTAAGAATCTTGGCATTTTATTCTGTAATGTGGGAATAATTGTACTAACATAGGATTAAGTGCTCCATACATTTATATAAAATTTGTGGCTGACCTATGGAAACCCTCCACCAAAAATATAGTGATTTGTTATTTTCACATAGTCTCAAGCATTGAGGAGCTAAGGTTTCCTGTTTTTAGGAGCATAAATAGACCTATATCTAACACTCTGTCAGCACTACTTATTTGTTAGAGTTCGTACTAGTAAAAACAGGGAAGCAAGAGCAGGAAAAGGGAGACTACGGAATGCATTTTACTATTTATCAATACGTGAATACCATCACCTAAATTTTGAAGAAAGGGAGTTCTTTTTTGAATGATTCTAGACTCTAAGCATTGTCCATTTTGTAGAATCAATAAAATAATTGCAAATTATTGTCATACTCGTTGTCAGTTTGACCTTTTGCAGTAAGAAATGTCTTATGAAGACATTTATTCATTATGGCTTATTCCAGGAAGATGTTTAGGATGTTTATTGTGATTTTACTTTTTGAAAAGAAAAGAATATGGTCATTTTATAACGGTATAATCTGTGACAGTGTAAAGGAAAAAAGCTAGTGTATAATTACATTGTCAAATTCCAACAATGCTCAAATTAATCTTATTTGGTTTTGCATTAATCATATTTTTAGTGAAGTCACCTGACCCTGTACAGAAAATTCAGTTCTTTGGCCTGATACCTTATCTAAAAAATGAACTTCTAAAATAAGCCACATGCTTGGTTGTTCTCACATCAAAAATTGTTTCGCAGCATGCCCTGAAAATCTTTTTAGAAAAAGATCTCAAAAAAGAAAGTGCTTTGGGGTTGATTGTTTGCTTTTACTGAAAAGCAAAAGAAAAAAAGTATGGTTAATGTGAATATAAACTCTAAAAATCTCATTCTTGAACAGAATAAATACTGAAAGACTAGAAGATGTAAAATTTCATCAAATGTCAGTCACTTCACACCAATGGCCTTACATATAGACCTTTGGAGTGTTATAAGGCTTTTCTTATTTTTTATTGGAACTACACTGGGAATTACGAAGAATTATGTCAGTCCTGCAGCAATTTTCAAGAAGCCACAAGTCCATGATCCTGAAACTTTGACTGCTGACAAGAAGTTGCTTGGAGCAGCAGTGTTATTAACAAGCCACCTTTTCTGCACCCCATCTGCACTGGAAGCCATCCCCTGCTCATCACCTCCATCTGTCTCTCTGTACGATGGGGCGTGCACATCAGCAGGCTCCGGCCTTGAGGTTCAGTCTGCTGCTGAGTTACTCATCAAACATCCCGTGCTGCATGGACCCCTCACTCTCAGTATTTAAGGCTGCAATCCATGAGTCAGACAGACATGTACTTACCTTCCTTTATCATAAAGACTCTCTAGGCAGGAATTTTAATGCCCTAGAAATGAAGATATTTTATGTATGTGCTCAGAGAGATCCACTGGTGCTGTGGGTGTCTCCCCTGAGATTTATGACAACCTCTTAGGGAGGTGGGATCCCTTGATTTTATGCCATCAAGGCTTTGTTCTCTGCACAGTGTCCTCTGAAGACTACCAGCCCTGGACTCTTCTTCATGGCCTTTTAAAAGGCCTCCGAGGACTCATAAATTCAGTGCTTCTGATATACATGTGTCTACTGTTCTTTTCCCCTCTGGTCTTTTCTTGGTAAAAGACTCTATTTTTACTCTTGCTGCTAGTTATCAAGTGGTGTGCAAATGACTTACCACAGATTTTTTGTTTTTTTTTTTTTTAAACTGGCACCATAACTGTTACTTTGCTTTAAAATGATGGTTTATCAGAGTTACTCTTAAGAAGCTTTATTTTCATGGTTTTTAGAAATAATAGTATAATAATTACAAAATTATTATTAGTTATTTAAGTCTTACCTTCCTGTCTGAGTAGAAGTAGAATCCTGTACAGCACTTGTACAATGTAGGTAAATTTCAATGACTGTCCACAGAACAGAGTCATAGACTCCAGAAGTCATTTTTTTTTTCCTTTTGACCTGATATGAGATACATTTGGACTACAGAAAAGAAGCAATATAATGTAGTGCAGAAGGGCAAGGCATAGATGTTGTGGTTTAAACTATAATTCAAGATTCAGTTTTGCCAACTATCAGTTGCATGGCCTTGAGTAAGTTAAATGATCTAAACCTCAGTTTAGTCATCTGTAAAACAGAGAAGCTAACAGCCTCTAATTCTTGGACTACTTTGGGGGGTGGTAGTAATTAAACTAGGTAGTGCATATGCAGGGCTAAGTACAGAACATGACATATAGAAATACTTATATGTTAGGTTATTCTACTATCATGACTGAGGACAGAATGTTCTTAAAGCAAAGAAAAAAACCTTAGAATTATTTTTTCAATTTCACTTTGTCAATATTTTCTGCCTTATCACACCCCACAATTTTTTTTTTGTCAATGCTCACAGATGGAGAAACTGAATAAAGAAAATCTAAATTACCATCTTAGGGTTATACTTAGGATATCTGCCATAAGATTCAGCCAAGAATTTAGGACTCTGGGTCCTCCAGATGGGTGTCTATCCATAAAACTGTATTTCCTTTCACTCATATAGAACTATATACCCAGAGAGCACTCAATAAAAATAATGAAAACAAATCAACCCATTACTGCACACAGGAGTGAACTTAAAGATTTATCTCACACTATTTTTACTGTTCTTCAAAGCACCCATTTCTTTGGGGGGGGGGGAAAAGTAAGCATATTGCTTATAAGTTTTTATGTCTTCTTCTTTAATATATATTGGTCTTGGATTATGCTATCATCACTGTCATGTGGCAAATCAGTTTTCAAAATTAAATTTGGTCAAAGATTTTAACTAACTAATATATAGAACCAGGAATAGTTAGCTGCAGATTCAGATACCAAATGGTACCTACCCATCACATACTCTGACAAAGTTTAATAAAAAAGGTTCCTATATTAGAATATTAAAATCTTTAAACATAAAATGACTCTCAGATGAGTACAAGAAAAACTGGGAAAATCTGAATAAGACAAGTGGACAAGATCCTGATTGTGATATTACACCATGGTTTTGCAAAATGTTGCCATTGGGGGAAAATGGGCAAAGTATAGTGTTTTGGAAGCTGGGAATCTTTCTGTATTTTTCTGTACAACTGCCCCTGAATCTACAATTGTCTCAATAAATATTTTAATTCAACATATGAAGGGTAGATATCCTCTTAATGACTCATATTTATACAAATTTGTTTCCAACACACTGCTCATTACTTTGTATAGCATTTAAATGAGATGTTTCGTTAGGGATGTTTTCCACACGCAAACACTTTAGTCGGTCTGTGGCTTTTAAATATGATAGAAAAATGGCTTGAAGTGGCTGAACTACTGCAGCTTGTCCTTTCTTTCATAAGAACCTGGGAAATTGGGACAATCCTTGCTTTTGGACTTAAAATGAATTGGCCAGAGGATAAATACAATCCACCAAAGAAATTTACATATAAAGCAGCACAAAAATGTCTTCAAAAGAGCACCTTTTATTGATTTACTTTTAAAATAGAGTGATATATTTTGATAAAATCTAAAATTTCAGAACAGCCTCTTACAGTTCTGAGATGTATATAACCATTAGCAGCAGCAGCATATATTCCTGCTGGGAATTTTAAAATAGTTATTTCCAATAGTTCTTTCTGAAACTTTAACATTCCATGGCTTAGGATGTAAGGCTTTTGTTTATTTCTTATGTCATACTTTTTAAAATATTCTTGCTAAAATCATAGGGTGCAGATTCCTATTTCTCACAGTCATAATAATTTTAATCCATTCGTGAGCATAAAGAATTTTTATCAACACCTAAAGATCCAAAACGAGTCTAGATCACTAAAGGTGGTACACTTGAGTGTTAGCATGGTAGGAGTCAGTGACAATACATTTTTGTCTTTTAGACCTCAATAGAGCCGTGCTGATTTTAGCCATGGGAAAGACTGTGGAAGGGGAGGAAACCATGACTTTCCAGCTGTGTTTCTGTAACTCAGATATTTACAACTGAGATAACTAATCCTTTTGGCTTTTCTTTGCTTTAACGAAAACAATAGCAGTACGTAATGTACAAGAACATGTCTGATCATGGTGGAGTGTTATGTGTATTTGCTTTGACTTGTTAAGGAAAAGAGAGGGGGAAAATACTTTATTTTGGTTACCTAGCAATTATTTGCAGATATACTCTCCGTTATCTTATGTTCTGAAATAGACTTTAGAGGTCAGTACAGATGTTAAATTTCACATTTTCAATATTCCCAAGTACCATTCAATCTTTTTAAAAAATCTGAAAATTGCTTTTTGAAACTCTGAAACATCTATACCTCTTAAATTAGGTTATTAAATAATGATTTATAGAGAAGACATGATATATACATTTTTTTTTCCTCTGATTTTAACTCAGTGCCTTATGGATATAATTGCACAGACCTTTAAATCAAATAACATTCATAGAGTCTTCACCTACTTTCTTCACAATCTACATGTTGGTTCTTTTATCCACTCTCAGATTTAGTTGGAAATCTTCCAAAGTGTAGCTCATTTAACTCTTCTTGAAAGGCAACTGCCCAATCAACCCTACTTGACTACAAGGAAGTTTTGTGGAAACTAATTATGGAAGAGTCCTAATAATCCCCAAACTCTTAGGTAAGTAGGAAACACTGTGGAACTGTATATTATACTAATAGCTTATTTATAGAATGTGCTCCTTTACTTTGGCAATTTTTTAACAGTTTCACTGTACACTTTTAAGGCACATGAGTATGTATTTGCTGCTCATTATGTGCCATAGTTCTGGGGCAAAGCTTGGTACAAAGAGTCTCTAAAGGACAAACCCGACCATTCATCTGTACACATGTACATGCTGGCTGCTGTGTGTTGTAGAAAGAGGCTCTGTGTGTTCTCCAATCAGAAGAAATAATGAGCTTAAAGTAATAGCTCTTCTGAAAACAGTTGGCAGTTAGTTAGATAATGATAGACATGTTACAAATTCTAGAGATATCAACCAAAAAAGATAAATGATGCACATGAAGAAAGGAAGGCTAAAATCTACTACCTTTATTTTAAAGATAAACACTTAAGATGCTTTCAGTATGACTATGGCAACATTGCCTGGGGTATACTGTGCTACTTAACAAATGACATACATTACAAAAGGAATTTATTTTTGAAGGAGGTGAATGAGAAAGAAATTAGACATGATAGAAAGAACTGCAAAGTGAAAGTTCAAGTTCTGGCCTGAATTTGAGATTTTCATTTGTGCTTTCTTGCTGAAATCACTTCACAGATAGCAACTTGGTCCTCTTTTGTACGATGAACATGGGCTGGTTAACTTAAGAACGTGTTTACACACATCAATACCATTGATTATAAAGTAAAAGTTCTGTCAAACAGTAGTTTGATCTTCATGACAGCAAATAGCCTGTTTGATGTTTTTATTGAATCAATTGATTTTTTTTCACTAAATTGATTGGTTGTTTTACTGTCATGTGGATACTTCCTAAATCAACATGTGCCTCTGTAGACCTGTTTTTGAAAAAAGTCTGTATTCATAGATGTGTCTAAAGTTCTGGCTATGAAATACAATTACATCAGAATGAATGACATCAATGCTGAAAAAAAGTTTTTTTTCTTTCATAAAATTGGACTTGAATTTCAGAATTCAAGCAACTCAGTGTTCCAGATTGACAAAAGGTCATTTTTTTTCTTATCTTGTTCAAGAATGTACTTTGGATGTTGACAGAGTTGTTAGATAATAGTCTATCAATAAAGGGAAGTTGAGTTGTCACAGGTTTTAAGGATAAAAGAAAAATGAAACAAATGCCTACTCCATTCCCCTTACTCTCTTTAATAGCCAAGTTCATACATTTGCCATGTTTCCTGCCCTTTCAAAGGGAGTTATCAAATCTACAATTCACTCTAGGGCAAGATTTTTTAAATGCTCACAATGTGAGTCCTGCAAAACCTCATTTTTTCTCTAATAAAATTAGATTAACCGATAGGCTTTTGTTTGAAAATAGTGGAGTTTAAACACCAAGATAAAATATGCTACATTCTATCTGTAGAAGTGATGCCCTGGTCATTTACTCTGTATATGGTGAGAGGAAAATTCGCTTGCAAATATTTTTATTTGCCCTGCTTTCAATGCTACGTATTAAATGTCACATCTCAAAGAGGCAAGATTGTTGCTGCTTGTATAATCAGCAAGTCTGTCTCCCACAGGGGCTGCAGTAGGATGAATTTTACAAAGCAGAATCTGGTCCACCAACTTTCAACACACATTAGGATTGTTCAACACTCAAATTCACTTAATAATGAGATTCTGTCTATTCAGTGTATCCTTTCTCTCTGGCACTAACAAAAGTGTACCTCTAGATTTTCTCTTGTCATTAAGTAATCATTCATTCATTCATTCATTCATTAACTGACACTCTTTGGGCTGCCAGATCCAGTTCAAGAAATCCTATTTTCTTTAAAGATATCTGACACAAGTTTCTTATTTCCCACCTTACCCTAACTTCTAAATATCTTTGCACTTGTATCCTTCTTTTAAAAAACCTACATATATTTTAGCTATCTTTTTTCTTTCCTAACATTTAACAATAATTTTATCAGCCAGAGATTTTATTGCCCTCCTACATAACTGTGTTTTATAGTTATTTCCTGATTCTTCTGAATGAATATTGATTTCCAGTGGTTCTATTGTCACAGTCCACGAATATTTTCCTGTGTTCCCTAACACTAAAAAAAGATGTCTTCAGCTCATAGAGCTCTTTGGAGTTTATTCTTCTTTTACTTCCAATTTTTTCCAAAGGGTAATGCACAATTCCAACCACCATTCCCTCACTACCCCTCACTGACAGTTGACTTCTGTCCTCATTACTTTATAGAAACTCCTTTTCCCAAGGTCACCAGTGTGTTCCAAATTGCCAAATCCAACATTGTACTATCAGTCCTAATTCCTGAAATCACTGTAGCATTAAACATTTACTTGACTTCATTGACTCTTGCCCACTTTTTTTTTTTTTTCTTTTTTGGTTCCTCAGAGAACTTGTGATTCTCATGGCTTCAATTTTGAGCAGCAGGGATGGATGCAAAGAATTTTGATATCAGGTAGATATTAACTCTAATCATTCTAAATCTATATGGTTCTTCTGTTTATGAACTATGTACTCTTGAATACATTGCTTAATTTATTATAACCTCAGTTTCTATATCTTAGAAGTAGGGGTAATAATACTTTTTTTTTTTTTTTTGTCATGGAATAAATAGGATTAAGTGAGAATCAGCATCACATAGCGGATGTTAGTTTTTTAGACTTTCCTAAATAATTTCCTGTTCAGGTTTGGACATATTTTTTTTTTTCATGATTGGTCATTTCTACTGGAACTCCCACTGCTACCTCAATCATACATATTAAAGCACACACTGACTTTTTTCCTCTTATGACCACCACTCCAAACTTCCTCTTCCAAAATTCTTTTTTTTTGTTGTTTTTTCCAGAGGCATCATGGGTTTCACAAAGGTGAATGACAGCTGCCTCCGAAGGGATAACAGACACAACGTTTTTGATGGGTCTTCACATTTGTGGCTGCTGGTATCTTTCCTAGCTCTATCCTAGCTCTATTTTACCTTCCTCTCCTTTTTCTTGCTTGGTAAGTTGGCTCATTCCAGGCTTCTACCTTTGACTTTCTTCTGGGTCCAATGAAGACTCTGGGTCCTGGTTCTGCTTCATTCTTGTCCCTCTCTTTAGCTATAACTGGTTTGCTGCTTCCTCTAGGGTATGATAAGCAAGTTCATGGTTTTCCAGGCCTTCAGAGTTGCCTGTCTGGATAGCTCTCTGTTGCCCTCACCTGACACAAATCCACAATTATCAAAGCCACTTCACTAGAACCTGCTTCCAAAATCCACCCCTTCGAGGTGTGACAAATAATATCATCACTTTCAGTTTCTCAAGCTGGAGTGCTTGAATTAGCTTTTCACCTTTATTTCCTTGCTCTTTCTCTAGGACAATCCTTAAATCCATTCAATCCTCAGTTATGTTAGCTTTGTGATGCTTTGTACACGCATTTTTTCTTTTCCTATTTATGCCAATAAAATAACAATGTTGCTAACAACAACAACAACAACAAAATATTTGTTGAAAGCCTATTATGTGCTAGGAATTCTGGAAAGACTTTATAAGCCTCATCTATTATAAAAGAGAAAATTGAGTTTTAGGACGTTTATATACCATGCTCAAAGTCATTGCAAGTGTAGGGGCTAGTTATTTGGGTCCAAGTTGTCAGCTCCCAAACCCACAATCTGAATCACTTTTCTGTATTGTTTGAACTGATCATATTTCCTTGATGGAAGCATTTATGTGTTTGTTTTTCATAAATATTTCTTAAATTACATATCTTTTTAATCACAGATATTATGAAATTGTGCCAAACAAGTGATTTCATGGAATTAGAAAAAAATCATAAATAAATTTTACTCTAGTAAGGATTTGTCCAGTATTGCCCAGAAATAAGGACAGCCCCAATGCTGAGAGAAGGCAGGAGATGAGGATGGTGTGATATTACAAAGAAAGCAAATGGGGGAAATTTGATCTCTCATATTATTAACTTATTTAATAAGTAAATATTCTCTAGCTAGGAAGAAATAAAAGGGAGTGTCCTTGGAAAGAGTCTAATTGAAACAGAGCTAATGGTGTTGAGCAATAGGAAGTCAATGATGAGGAGCAGTGGTGTGGCTTAGGAGGAAAGCTTACTGCTTGAAATACTTTCTATTAGCATTAAGCCCTTGAACATGTGCACTGTAATGTCAGAACAGTGCGTATGGAAATTCAAGCACTCTTTGTGTATAGTCTCAGACAGAGCATTGGATTTGGAATCTGAAATCTGAATTTCCTTCCTAGCTCTACTACTAAACAGCTATTTGACCTTGGACAAATTTCCCAGCCTTCGTGGTCCTGAGTTGTGTCATCTTTAAAATCACTGAGAGTCGGCCTGAATAAGCTTTGAGGCTCTTGTGTGCTTTTGCATTCTGGTATTCCATATGCTCAAATGTAGTGAGGGTTATGGCCAAGGTTTGTGGCCCACTACTACGCTACACATTTTCCAACATTGTATATGAAAGTCATGGGTTTCTCTGGTCACTCAGATTGTGTAGGAAATTTAAAATCTTGATAAGGCAGTCCCAGATGGGGGGAAGCACCTGACACAAGAGGTTACACACCTTTTGTAAAGAGCTAGAGTGTGTTAGCACTCTGCCCTGCCACCAAAGTCCCTTTCCAATTCCTGAGTTAAGCCCTCCTCTGCCTCTCGGTGCATCTATTTCATTGCAGCTTCTGCGTATAACTTTGTTAGCATGTGCATGGAAGTGTCTGTGCAACTGAACATGTGAAAATACAATTACAACTGAACAAGAGAATAATTTGGTCAGTAGTTTTTTATCTCAAGATCTAAAGAATGATCACCCTCGGCTAGACTAGTAGACCCAAATTGCCCTTTTTATTGCTTCACTAAAACACACCACTTTGTCCAGTTCATTTATTGACTTTTTCATCTCAAGCACAAATTCTTACCTAGGTAGAAGTTAAAGGTCCACATACACTAATTGTAAAAGCAAAAGTGCCAATTCGACAGAATTCCAAAACCACAGGAAATGCCTGTGAACTTAACTCCTGTGTACATTAAATCTGAAAATTATTTTTTTATAAAGAAGCTTTGAGTATTTCTTTGAAAATGTTACCTCTCTGGTAAAAGAGTGTGTTTATCCATGGTTAATGAAAAAGAACTTTCCATTGGTTTCAGAAAAGAGTGGGTAACACCGAGGTTGCTTTTTTGGAGACAACAAAGAGCTGGAATTTGATTTAAATCACACCCCAAAATATTACCCTAACTTCCAGAAATATACATCCTTCGTAAAATACACGTCATTTGTATAATCAAACTTTTCTCCCCGACTACTCTGCTTTGCAGAAAGCAAGTAAGAGTTAAAACACGAGAGCAATTTTTAAAGGAAACCTCATGACTAGCAATCAGTGCTAATAAGATTCTTTTCCTCTTGTAAGATTCACAGAAAGCCCTCGATCCATGCCGAGCACATTCAAAGGCAAGGGACTAAGAGCTCCCCTCGCAGGTTCATTATCATTCTCAGGTTATCCTAAGCCAAGTGAATCAGGAAAGCAAATGAATTAGTGAGAATTAAGGAGCCTCTGTGGTCTGAACCCACTCCAAATCTTAGCAAAGATGAAAGGTAGATGCTGATGTCTTACGTCCCAAGGTTCTCAGGCTTGAAGCCCCAGCGCTAGCTGTTCCTCGAGAGCCTAGAAGAATGGTGCAGGCAGTTAATGTTGCCTAACGTCTTCTGACCGTAGGTTCAGCCATGTGGGAAAAGTTTTACAAGGCTGCAAAAGCAAACCCCCTTTCACTCACAATTAATTACAGAAGACTTGCTATATAGCACCTATCTGTCAATGAGTCCAGGGTGGGCACTTTTCTTCTTATTTTGGTCACTTACTAATAATCAAAGATACCAGGGCGATGCTTTATTATATGATAATATCAAATGGGATTTCGGAAGGACAAAACTGTAAAGTATTTAAACTACTAAGTGTTAAGCTTCTTTGGAAGCGATGCCTTGAGCTAAGGAGCTGGGTTTAATGGGAACTAAAGTTCTTAAAATTACAGAAGTTTTTGTTGTTGTCTTTACTGTTGTTTTAAATGCTACTGGCAAATGAAAGTGGGGAGAATGGGGAGGGAGCATGCTTTTGTAGCTGTGATGGAGATACAATGATCCTGGGAATGCCTGTGGGGTTTAAACAAAACATGTAGTAAGGGTTTGGGAGTAGCAGTTTGTTTTCATTAAATACTTGTTACTGCTAATTATATTTGATTACTATAAAGAATACAGTTTAATTAAAGAAACACAGTGGTTAGGAAAATATTTGATTTCCAAAGAAGAACAATTTATCTTTGCATTCGTAAGTGGAGAAAAAATGTAATTGTGACTGTATGTTTTTCAGTACGTTATGGTTTTTATGGAGAAGTTTTATTCCATTCCTGGGGAAAATCTTATTTCTGTTCCTAAAATTACAGTAAAGTACTAATTTCATATCATGCTTCAATTGCATGCATGCTTCCATTTACTTAACATAAGTAATTATTTTACAAATGAAACACCATTTGGCAAATGACATTAAACAACATAGTCTAACATCAGTCTGAATCAACATATCATTCCTTCTCTTTGGAGGCAGTTGCAGTGTTAACTCTTTCAATGAATGCGGAAATGTGCTGCGACATTCATGTTTTCCCTAATCAACAGATGGTTTTCATTTTAATTTTGCAAGGTAATATTTCAGCAGTGGCCTACAGGAAATTAATGGAAAATGAAGGCAGATAAGTATTCTTGTAACTAAAGCCTAGTATTCATGTTGCTTGTATATCATTGTATATAATCATTCTTTTAAGTAATTGCACTAGAGAACACTGATTTTTAAAACTGGATCCTCTCAACATTAGTTAAAGTTTGAGTGGACGCCCATGAATTTTGCAAGTTTAATGGGCTAGGGTGTATCTTAATATAGTTATATCAACCTTAAGAAAAAGGGCAATTCAAACATTGGGTTTACAGAATGTAAATATCAGCAATGTCTCAGACTTAAAACAAGAGAAACTCCTTTGCAATCTTAGCATCCAAAACAGTATTAAAAATAAGTGCATCATATTTTATAAAGTAATTTTATTTTCCAATTTTAAACATATGTCTGAGATCTTGGAGAATATTTTGGTTATAACATCTTTGCACATTTTGCTTATTTGAACCATTTTTTCTTATAACTCTCAAACACTACTAAATTCTAAATATTAATGTATTTAGATAATTATATTTTTAAAAACTTTCTCTCTTACCTCAGGGAGAAAGGTGAACCTAAAAATTCATATGTAAAATATAGTTTAGGCACATTTGAGGCTCTACAGCTATTTTTTATTTTTTACATTATGGTTTAAATGTTTAAATTTTCTTTTACATATATAAAATCAGATTAAACCCGATAAAATGTAAGTTCTCATTTATAGTCAGGTAGAAAAAAGACATACTCTTATTTTTGCTTCTGTATTGCATTTTGTTAATATTTTTCCTATTATCATCACTTAAATATCTTCTGATGAGAAGTTTCTTGCTTCTTTTTGTAAAACTAAAATAATTTGAAACCTTTGGGTAAAGGAGGGAAACAAACTTCCAGCTTTTTGATACATTACACCAACGTGTATGAAAAACTGCATGTTAAAAAAGGCTAAATCTATAAACTATTTTCAATAAAGTACAAAAAAGCAATTAGAGCAGGGTAGTATACAACCAATAGCCTAGAAAGCAGCTTTCTGCATGCTGCCATTAAAGCAGGAACACACCCTTGTTAATAGAAATACATTTAAAATGCCGTGAATCAGCAGCAGCCTGCAGCAGTGACAACAAGCAGTTCTGCGTTTGCACAGAGGCCTGCCCTGCCCTTGCGCTGCCCACGAATGACCAGAGAAATCCCAGAGGTACTCTTGAATTTCTGCATTCTCATTTCTTCAGCTGTAAAATATCTGTCACTCACATCCCACACTGGCCATAGTGACACCTGCCAGTCTCAAGAACAAGGACAAATTATTGTCCATCTGCCAACTGCATCTCAGCAATGAAAGCAGAGCAATGGTAGGGACGTGCATCTAATGGCATATTGTTAAACTCTGTAATCGTTTTTCGGATGTTTCTTTCAAGGAGGCTAATTTTCAGCATATTGTTGTTTAACATTAAGAACATGTGCTTTTGGGATCCACTGTACTTCATAATGACAAACTAAAGAATATTTACAAGCAGCTGGCAAAATACATATAATAAACCTAGGCATTTCCTGTGTAGGGCAATATGATGCTATGGTCACGAAAGACCAATGACTTTGGTCATCATTGGAGGACTTCTAGGATGCTTTTAGGACCAAAAATCCAAAAGCATTCCCTCAGATTCACGTTATGATTTAAGTTGTGTGTGTGTGTGTGTGTGTGTGTGTGTGTGTGGGTGGGTGCGTGTGTGTGAGAGAGAGACAGAGAGAGAGAGAGATCTGTCATCTGTGTCATATGAAGTTATGCAACATTCTATCCATTGTTGATGAAATGCAACATGACAGAATGTAATGTAACGTATCAGAAAAATGTAAATAATATACTTTGCGGGATTAGATATCTGCTGTCAATTCCTATAGGAAGGATCTGAACTGAATTTACTGAGGCGCACAGAAGCTCAGTGAACGCCAAACTGGCCATGGTGTTTGAGAACCGGCACACACCACAGTTCACTGATTTCCCCAATTACTTTGGGGTAGTTTGGCATGTATAGAAATGTTCAACAAAAGTTCTCTTGTTGGACACTTCTGGGAAGTAATTTGATTGTTAATTACAAACGCTCAGGGTGATTGCTCTGCATAATTGTTTCACTCTTTCAGCACACCATTAGGAGCTTATCTGCTGAAGGTTTATTTTTAGATCACTGATTTTTTTTTTTAAAAAAAAAAAACACATTCTGTATGTCAAACTGATACAATATGAGTGACCCCTCCAGATAAGATTCTTTAATCAGTCAAGGTAATCCAGTGTCTCCAGTGAGGGGTAAAATGGAGAGAGAGTATGACCATATGCATTTTATCAGCATCTATAATCACAAAACACATACAGACACATGTTTCAAAATTCTGTGCATTTCGAGAATTAACTTTAGTTATGTACTCTAAATGGCTTGAAAATTGTCAAGAGCAAAAGATACATCTCAGGTTTAAAGCAGAAGAATTCTAGGTGGATTTCTTTTTATCACCAATCTTTAGTCTTGGCTCTTAACAATAGACAACACAAAACAAATCCACATTGCCTTAAAGGTAAATGGGCAGAAGCTCATCTGATACTGCATTCCTGAGAATCGAACCTTTTATTTGCTGTCATAGTGATGACTTTTAATTGTCCTAATAAATAAGCTTTTAAAAAGCTTCTAAAATGTTCTCTAATAACACACTTTGGTCTTTAGCCATAGAAATGCAGAAATAATTAGAAGTGGCATTGTGTACACTGCCTTCTGGACTGGGCTGAAGGTGAAGGAGAAAGTCTCATGCTATCCTTGTCAGCTGCAAGGGTAATTACTGCTGGCTGAAATTACTCAACATTTGTTTATAAGCTCCCCAGAGCATGCTGTAAATAGATTGTCTGTTATAGTCCAATCACATTAAAACGCTGCTCCTTGCAAACTGCTACCTCCTGTTTTCTGTAAGCTAGACAGAGAGAGCCTGCTGCTCACTTATTGAGCACTGAGAAGGGAAGAGCTATGTTTAATGTGATTGTTTTCATTAGAGTCTTCTCTGTCCAAGATCACATTTGTCGTTTTCGGAGTCTGAAGGCTAGTGGGGTATGTTACTTTCATTAGGAATCTTTTATGTGGTTTAAGAAAGATTAATTTTTTAAATCATCGGAATGTGTATGCAATAGTTTGGAAGGAAATTTAAAACAATGCAGAGAAGTAGCCACATACAGTCCCTTCCACAAATGGAATTTATTTATCTCTATTGAGTTTTGGAAAGTTCATAGAATTTACTAGTTACATCAGTCTGATTTCATTTAGCATGTATTTCTAGAGTCTTCACTATATGGTACTACAAAGATAACTATTTATTTTTGGAGGGACACTAAAATCTAGATGGGGAAAAATGACTTGGATACGTGATAAAGTTAAAGAGTAATAAGATATGTGAGGAAATAAAAATATGAACTATAATAAATGCCAAAATAGATACTCAAAGTATACACATTGAATGCTCAATAAGTTTTAGTGTTTGAAAAGTGAGCAGAATTTACTGTTTTATAAAGATAACAAGTCTTTATGAATAAAATTAATTGTGTCCCCTTCAAAAATGACCAGAGATGATCCAGACAGCAGTTAGCTCAGCTTTTTGGTGAAGCTGGCTTCCAGGTTGTCATTTTGCATGGGAGATACTTTATTGAACCTCTAGGCTGATTGTCCTGAAAGGTTTTGAATACAGAAGAGAATAAGAAATTAAAAGCAAGTCAACAGAAAGAACTTGGATATTCACTGAACTAAATCTTACTATAGTCCAAGTTTAGTCTCTAATTGATTAGCAAGAAAATTTAGCAATTTTTTTTTTCATTCTGAGAAAATACCTGGGAATAATTCCTGAGTTGTTCCCATTTATAATTGACCAAGTTTCCCAAATCTGGGTGATTATGTCTTTACAGCAGTCTTAAAGGGGAAGGGCAGGAAAGGTTTTTGAATTCATTGAGAGAATAAACTGCTCTACAAACCTGTCTTTAAAAAAAGAACAGATACTGGAAGAAAAATATTGCAGAGAAGAGATATTATTCATTTGGTGGCAGATATAAAAACAAGACATGCAAATTGTGTAAATTCATTTCTGAGTGACAAAAAGACTCTTGAAGTGATGAAAAAGTAGGTATAATCTTACTTTCCAAGAAAAATTTAACCTTTCCTTTACACCATTCCAAATTTTTTTTCTTAGGAAATTGTCCTCCCTTTTCAATCTAGTCTGGAATTGATATGGGGTTTTGAGAAACTCCCATTTCTTATTATGTATACCAATGTCACTGGAAAGCAAAATGAGAGATCTGAGTACTAGAAATGATGATTCAATTATATTTTACAGTAATTCCTTGAAGTCCTGTGTTCTAGGCTTTAGTGCAGAAAAGAGCATCAGATGCAGATCATATTTTGAGTAGGCACATATATTGCCATGGAAAGCCAGAAATGTTTTATACAGAAAGCTAAATGAAGATGGCGATGCCAGTGGTATGTTCATTTGAGAATGTTTGGCTAAATTTATTTTTAAGAGAGTAGTAAAGCTAAATAAAATTCTCTTTAGGGCTGGCATACATTGTCTTAAAATAGACCAAATCCATTTGTAATCTATATAACATTTTTATATGCTCCCCATTATTCACTTTATGCCATTAGGAAAGCACTGAATCTTTAAAGAGAAACTTCCTACAGCTAAAAAAGACATTAAGGGGGAAAAATGCTGGGAGCCATAGTGACAGGTACAACTAAGCTTGTATCCTTCGGTTCCCTGGAAACCAGTCAAACACTATCTCATCTTGCAATGGTTGTGTCTGATCCTCTGCTTCAGACATCTTCCTAATAATGGCAACTGCAGAGGTGACTCTCTGCAAATAAGGGCTTGCAGCCACTGGACATCCATCACATTTCTCCAGAGCAACATTAGACCACCCTAATGGGTACTCCCGTCTTCATTATGATATTAATTCTCTAAATTTCCGAAGTGATTTCATTTGTAATATGACAAAGGCTGGCTGCTCAGGAGACAAACTGTTTTCATCCCCCTCCTGCATGCTCACAAAGGCTTGCTCTCTTTAGTCTTTGGGGGAAAGGGAATTTGATAGCATTAGATCTCTTGTGATACACAAGGCTGGCTAACAGCTACACCACCCGCCAGCACTTCATGCCTGGCCGTCCAGCCTGAAGCTTTCTAAAGTGGTGGTTGATGAGTGGAACATGGATGTTGGTTTGGAAAGACACTATATGGAGAGAAAACAGAGGCAGAATGAAAAACTCGGCACGGAAGCTGAGTGGGATTTGAGGGTAACAGTGGGATTGGAAACCGGCTAGAAACAGAATCAATTGCAGTAGGGCTTTTTTGGTAAATGCTCTGTAACGTTGTGATTTTCCTCCCTTGTACATTGCAGTCTTTGTTACGGCTACAGATTTGAAGGCTGCCAACTGTATAAACCTCCAAAATATGGTAATTCATTTTCTTTTGAATATGCAAACCCATACTTAGAAAAAAAAAATTCTGTTTTGATCAATATTAAGAGTTTTCCACTCACTAATTATCATTGTTTCTAACTAAATTTAGCATCTTAGATGGAATGTCTGAATTGGGTGACAGAGTCCTAGATTTTTGAGAGGTTCAGCATTGGTCAAAATACTGAAGCATGTGAAATTTTTCTCTGCTTTTCCTTTTCTTGTCTTCTCCTGGTAGTGGTAGTCTCTTGCTCTTACTTTAACTGTGCACACATCTTTTGTTTAAAAGGAGTCTAAATAAATTATCTAATTTTTAAAAATGGTGTAACCTAATCAGTAGTTCAGTATTATTTAAAAACTGAGCTCCTTTATTAGAAGTAGCACAAATTAGAGGTAAATGTTAGCAGCAGCTGAGTTTGATTCCATTAACAAATGACGCAGTTCTGTGAGAATGAATGAAAGAAATTATCTGGTTTCTGTTTCTCCATTTTAAAGTGAAGGAGCTGAACTGTAGACTCCAATAAGTTTTAATATTTTATATTATTTCATATCACATATACATTCATATTTTGAATATTATTTAATGTTATATCTGAGTTTTTGTCTATATGTATTTAAACACCTCATGTCCATGCAAGATGCATTTAGGTCATATATCATTATTACAAATTTTAATTGAATATTCATATCAATTAAGCTAAATTTCAGGATATTTGCTCCAGCTCAGAATCTGTAGGTCATCGTTGTATTTAGAAAAAAAATATGGATTTTATACTTGAATAGATATATTTTAGATTTTATTATTAATGGACTAGAACCATATGCATTATATATGTTGCTGTTAAAATATCAAAATAAAAATGTACAGATTTTTAACAAAGTAAAGCAATTATTTGTGAGTAATAAATTTTGCCCTCTTCTCCAAACACAAATTTTTCAATATAAAGTTTTTTTGGAGCAAGAGACCATTACTGGATGTTTCATCTCTCAGCCATCCTAGTTTTTGATTTAAGATACTATCATACATTTCTTACAGTTTTTTGCTCTTTTTTGATTTTAAAAATATATTGAAAACTAAGCATAATTTGTTTAATCTAAATCTTCTGCAAATGTTAAATGGTTCTTTTAAATATCAAGAGTTGGTTGTTTTTCTCTGACAATTCAATTTCTAAGATAAATTATGTATTGTTATAGTGTTCTCAAGATTTACAGAGAATAAAAAGTATGTAACTTTTTACATAAATCTTGTGAATATTTGCAAAATCTGTGTTCAGACCATTCACAATTTAGCAGTGTCTGATTTCTGATG
Source organism: Eonycteris spelaea (assembly GCA_003508835.1). Classification (NCBI taxonomy): domain Eukaryota; kingdom Metazoa; phylum Chordata; class Mammalia; order Chiroptera; family Pteropodidae; genus Eonycteris; species Eonycteris spelaea. The sequence goes on along the minus strand of PUFA01000024.1, from coordinate 1,781,045 downwards.
GTTTACATGCACCTGCTAGGAACTTGTGGCTTCACTGCTATTAGAAACTTCACAGAATTCTGTTCCCTTTCTTGATTCTCCTGCAGCACTAAAGCTCCAGAATCTCCTGCCATGACTGTAGCATAGAGCCTGGTGGTGTGATGTCTCAGGGAGGGCACAGCACAGAGATACCTAATAGTGCTGAGGATTTTCATTGTAGGAGAGGTCTTCTTGAGTTCCAAGTTGGAACAAAAGAGTTGAGTTATTGTTAAATCATTAGAATTTTATTGAGAGCCTACCATGTACAATCTAGACCTCCTCCAAATGAACTCTTCAGAATGTAGTATGTTTCATTTTCTTGACATGATTGAGCTTATACAGGTTCATAACATATACTTAAGGCATAGGCCTTTGCTATTTGACTAGTTTTGGATGGATGGCATTTTATTGCAATCTAAATACAATATAAACAAATAGAGGATTATTATTCCTCTGACATCTGACCGAAACTCTGAATTAAATTTAAGCTCTTTGATGTATTATAAAATTGTGCATTTTAAACTTATATAATCTTATTAATGAATGTCACCTCAATAAATTTAATTTTAAAATTTAAACTCTTGGAGTTCAAGAATCATTTCTTAATTACATTTTCATTATCTATTCTTAGTTTGAAGTAGATAGTCACTATATATCCATCAAACTAAACTGAATCTCCATCAAGATCTACAACTCATACATTTCTATTAGTTTATAGTATAGATATTCATACATGTCTATAGTTAGTATAGTATAGATATTGCTTGAATAATTTATAATTAATGGGGACACTGTAAAGAGAAATAAGATCCTGTTACATTGACAATAATGCATATATATATATATATATAGAGAGAGAGAGAGAGAGAGAGAGAGAGAGAAAGCATATTTTAATTACATCTTGTATGGTAATAGGAAAATTTAATAATCAATAATTTACTTTTAGACATAAGCAAAAGAAGTATCTAAATTATTTAGGTTACTCTTGAAAATAAAATTAATTAGGAATACAGTTTAAAATTATTTTTATATGGTTTTTATATCTGACTCTCAACTAATATATTTTAAGATATTCATAGACATGTTTTTCACTTAAAATTAAGATGAGAAAAGAAATCACCAATGACTGTTCTTGCAGTGGTAAAATGGTATAATAGACATACACAAGGCTAGGGATCAGAATGGATTTATCAGTCCAGTAAATATGCATAAACTTAGGTAGCTGGCAGATGTTTGAGCTCCTCTTTCCCATGATTGCCATACATAAAGATCCAGAATAAAGTTTACGCCCCACTCTAATAAGTGTTGTTTTAAGACATCATGTTTCTGATCCAACAGGTCTCACTAATGCCTTTTTAAAGCATTTGTGAAGGTCCTAAATTAATCTAGCTCTTCATAGTCAAAACTGTGGCTCAGGGCATTTGGCATTGAGAGGTACAACCATGTTAATATTGAGAATTAGCCTTCCTGATAGAGCATGCTTTTACGTTCCTGTAGCCAAGGAATGGAGGGCATGGTAGATGTACTGAGAAATGTTGAATTCTTTGCAAGTATTAGGTGTTAGACCATAACAAGGAAAATAACAAGTCTTAATAATAGTTTTACATTAAAAAAATTCACTAGTAGAGTGTTATGTAGAGTGTATGTGGAATGTAAGAATATTAGTCTAAAAATTAAAAATCTTGGGTTCAGGTTCTAGCTTGACCAATAAATAAATGGCTCTGTGTCCTTGGACAAGGCTCTTAATCCTTTATAGCTTTAGTTTCCTTATCATTCAAAAGAGGAAATTGATGTAAATAATCTTTCAGGGTTCTTTAAAATTCAAATATTATTATCTTTAAAAAACCACAAAAACCATGCTTTCATAATTACTCATTTACAACCTTACTCTTTTTTTTTAAGTGCAACATTCATTCATTCTATTATTTTAAAATCCTTGTAAAAGAAATATGGTTCCTTTTTTTTTACATAATCGTGCCATTGTCTGTAAATCATTGTTGATGTTTAAAGTAACCTTGGGATTTTTGGTGAGAGAGTTTTCCATAAGTAGTTTTTCTCAGTAGACATTTTCCTACATGGTAGCAAAATTCTATTATTATTATTTCAGTGGCAACAGAAGCATCAGGGTGTAATAGTAAAAAAAAAAAAAAAATTTAAACATTACTGATTTATTTCCCATTTGGTTTGAAAAAAGAAGTGTGAAAAATACTGACAGAATTAAAACCACTAGTAATTTTCTACTATCCTCAGCTGAGAAAAAACTAAGCATGCTAGAGGTAGACGCTCTTACTTGTATAAACACAGAGCTCTTGTCCCAGGTATCCCTGCGTCACTTTATTAAAGTGTGCCATAAGGTGTCACCTCTTCAGAGAAAATGTTCCTGATACTCTGTTGAAAGTAACACACCCTGTCATGCTTCAGCTTGTTTATTGTTGATGTTCCCTCTCATCCCCAACAAGAATGGAAGCTCTATGAGAGCAGACACACCAGCAGACATTGTCTCCGGTGCCCAGGATGGTATTTGGCATTTAAAAGCAGCTCAAAAAACTTTGAACGAATGAATGCCTATGAAAATGTAGTGCTAAACAGAATCAGTCAAATGAAGGAACAGAGCAGTATGGAGCAAAGAATAGCATGAAATAACAAATATTTCTTGCATCAGAGGACACCCAGGCTCTAGGGTAGGACTTGCCAATTCTGGTGGCTACAGAGACCAAGAAGTTAATCGTAAATATGTGGGTAAAATCAATAGGGAGTGGTAAGAACTATTGCAAACTGCAAAATGTATCCATAGCTAAAGAAATTCACACATTTAAAACACCTGGAGATGAAAACAACGCAGCTATTGGCTATATTTGGCTGTTGGGCCATAGAGCTTGTAATGTGTGCTAGGTAACCTTTGTGGAACCGTGCAGGTAGAAATGACCTTGTACTCTGTGATGAAAGAGATAAAATGTAAACCAAAATAAATAAAGCCTAAAATGGAAGCCACCTGGAAATTTAAATAGCTATTGATGTAGAAGGTCACTAGAAAACAGAATTTGAGCACTTGGGTATTGATCCTGATAGTGACATCAGTTGTTTATCAATAATTAACTTGATATTTCCAGGAGAACAATGTTTAATGTGATTCTAAGTATTCACTATACATCAGTATTTCTCAAGCCATACATCCCTTTCTTTTAGAGGAAAGCTCCTTTGTCTACAATCAAATTCTTTTCAGAAAATGAGATCATTACTGAAATCATAATTATGACATTTCTTTTTAAGGCAAAAATAGCTTGCACATTTTAATTGCCATCTATTCTTTTATTGCATAGCATTGTTTAAGGCTTCTTATGCCTTCCAGACTCTTTACCATAAGTGCTGTATTGAAAATAAAACATGCAGGTATATAAAATTTAAACACATAAAACTTATTCTTCGAAGAGACATGCTTTGTTCCAGAAAGCTGTGCTGACTTCAGGGCATTTACTACACAATGTCAAGCTACACTTAAATCACCTTAAAATCTGTGTTTTCTTCTGCTTGTTATAATTGCTCCAACTTTAGCTTGCCAAATTACAGTTGTTCAGACATCTAGCTTTCCTTTCCTCCATATCTGGCTTAGCTTCAGAGTTAAATTTATTATACAAACATATAGAGAGAGCATGAGGTCACCTTAGATACAAAAAATAACTCTGCTTAGCTTTCTAGGTGTCTTGTGCTTCTTGCATCTTCTTAATGTCTGCCATAATAGTTAATATGAAAACTAAACTTGTAGGTCAACATGAAGATTGCCTGCCTCCAATTCTCTGCCTACTTCCAGGAACCTATAGTAATTAAAGTCAGTGGGATAGAATTGGTTGTGGAATTCTCTTCTGTCTCTACTTTTCTGCCTTGATACTCATCCAGTTCTAGAAAAGGCATAACCTCTTAAGTATTCTTAACTACTAAACAGTAAAAAATATAAGAAAGGTGGAGTTAGACCCCAACACATAAAGAAACCACTGATGTTTCAATTTAATTTGGTAGACCTTTATTGAAAGCCTCCCATGCTCTAGACCTTGTGCTTGGCTTCTGCTGCCAAGGGGTTTAGAGTCTTGAGAGGGAATGACAGGCCTCTGAACACATTACATGCATAGTACTACAAAGGACCATCAAACCAGTCATGCAACAGGAACATCATATCTGGCCATTAGGTAAGTTTTATTTTATTTTTTTCCCTTAGATATATACATTCCTGTATCGGTATGTTGTATTTCGTATATTTTAATTTAAAAAATGCTAGATTTTTAATAGCATACCCATCCTACATTCCAATTTAAATATTGACAAGAAAGAAAAGAGTAGTCAAAGATGCAAGAGAGTTTCTATCTAAATGTTCTCATCGGAAAGGGTGAGTTTTGTAATATTCCTTAAGCTTTATTTGTCTGTGAGGAAAAGTAAATTCCAGGGTAGCCTCATTCCCCAGATTTCAAAGCTGGAAAACTATTGACAGAAGTGCTGATCTTAGCTGTCCAAGGGTACTGGGAGAAAAGGGTATCTCAGGAACTAAGTACAGATTTACAGTGCTCCCATCAAACGATGACATTCTGAAGGAACAAAGGCAGCGGATATCTGGGGAATGAAAATGAAGATTGAGGGAAGCCGTTGTGAATGTGTATGTTTTCTGTTATGTACAAGTGTGCATATGACAAGTATATATATCTAGATAGATAGATAGATAGATAGATAGATAGATAGATAGATAGATAGATATAGATATAGATATAGATACTTAAAGTGAAAAATGCATGATTGCCAAACTGGGCTCACTCTCCTCTCTCAATACAATTGAAGCAGAGTTTCTAATGCATTCATGATTGTGAGTCAGTTGATATATACCTGGAGTCCTGTCAGTAGGAGATATGAATGTGCATAAAGCTCTTAAATTCAGGGTTTGAGGTGGGTGAAATGAGCTACTCACCTCCTCTTTTCTCCTCCTGCTTGCTTCTCCTTTTCTTTTTTTTCTTCCCTCCTCCCTCCCTTTGTGAATTATGATTCAGAAATTATTCAAAATGACTTCAAGCTCTGTCATTTCTTCATGGGTGTTTTATGCCTGTTCTTAGATTTTCATCTTTTCACTGGGTCTGGATGCGGTGGTATATCATTACATTAAAACACTTGACTGTGCTGAATCTGTCGGCTTGGTTAACTCCGGTGTGACAGAGCCAAACCAAATTCTGAAATGTTTCGCTGTTTTTTCCTACAAACAGTAAAATTAAAAAAAAAAAAAGTTCCAAAAGTTGAATAAATGGTAATTAAAAATACAAAGCTATATGCTTTGTCATTGAAGCCTTTAATTATGATTTTGTTTGAACTGCTAAAATATTAGTTACATGGATACTTCTGTAGGTGGCTAATATAAATGGAGATTAAACACTGCTTGGTTAATGCTTCTTATATTGTCTTTTAAAAAAAATGATTAGGTACCCTACTTGTTCTAATTCCAATTAATGATTATAACTTTCTATATGTTATATACTGTAATGTATATGTTAGGGTTATTTAGTTTTTTGCTGTGTAATCTTTCAGAACCATGTAATAAGAGGGAAATTATCTTATTTTACTTATATAACCTTAGAAAAAAATTTGAATATATTCTCTCTCTCTCTCTCTCTCACTCCTCTCTCTTCCCAAATTTGCACAGGCTTGTCTTGAGATACCTCATTTTTCTCTGTGACAACAAGATGATGATAAATCAGATGGGCTACTGTCTATGTTTAACTGCTTCTCTCTAGTGCTGAATTAAAGGAGTTCCTGCAGGAGTTTAGTGAGGTAGTTTGTATTTAAAAGATAGCTATTAGAATTGCCATATTAGTATACGTCATTTCAAGTACATGTCACTTGCGTACATTTTAGGACATCTATAGGAGCACATAATGTAAATATGAATTCTGGGCAAAACCATTCAGTCAGTTCTTTTCCCAAACATATTAGATTAAAACCCTCAAGTTTTAAAAGACAAGTTAATTGTCAAATGCACTATACTTTTTATTCTCAAGGGACAAAGGACTTTGTCTCTTCCTACGTCTTCGTGAAAACTACCAGTGATCTTGAGAGCAACACTATGCTGGCGAGACTTCTACTACCTCCATGGTATCCAGTGGTATTCTCCAACTGGATGAAATAGGAAAAAAATTGATAAAAAAGTGGGACAAAGTTTTTATTTTAGTTGTGTGTTTAAAGTCGCCAGAAATTTATTTCCATGTGTTTAATTTTTCCAATTTCATCATGGTGGGTCTTTTGCAATTATATCTGGGAGCTTACATGTTGAAAATAAATCACATGAGTAATGCATAAAAACTCTAGAGAATGTTTTCTGAATAAATGGCCACTTGTGACAAGTCTGAATGTGTTCTCTGGGTTTGGAAAGATGCTATTGCTCATCTGAGGGTTTTACTATTGACAGGTCACTAGCAAGCCTTTTCATAGAATGGCATCATCTCATGGCAATTCAAAAAGAGAGGGATGCATTTCTATATTTACCTTCTCATATTGCATTAATTTTTGAGCCTCCAAGAGGGAAGGATTTAAAGTATCACTTGGAGTTGGGCAGCTTCCAAGTGGAAAATGCACACCAATATTCTCAATTATCTCTACCCAAAACAGAATCTCTGAATGTAAATTATAATAAAGTAGGTGCATAAACATCTAAATGATCTATTTTAATTCAGGGGTGCATCTGTTAAAAGCTATTTTATATTAAATTTAGGTGATATTCTGTCAATTGGCAGTGGATAGAGTGTATAAGATTTAACATTTAAATTATGTTGTATTTAGGCTAATATTAGAATTAGTAGTTTATATTTTCTATGCAAGCAATAATAAGGGGAAAAAGTCTCAAAGATGTATTAAATGGCAAATAGAAGCCACTCTTATAACAATCATTTTTAACAAATAAACCACAGAGTAGATGATTTTTACTTGGGTGATCTGTAGATTACTAGAAATAACTATAGGTGGATGTGCTTAGCATTCATGTTTACATGTAGATTGTTATCAGGTTTATTCCTGAAAAAGAATGTCAACAGATGAATAGTGTTGAGGTAAGGCCATATTATATGGTAGCAAATAACTTAAATTTGAACCCATCTCTGATCTTACTAGTTTTTCAATTTAAACAAGACTTCAAAGTTTCTGAGTATCAGTTTCTCTATCTGTAATATGCAATAGTATACCTCCCTTTCTTATCTAATATGTTTTGTGTGACTGAAGTTAGGTAAGGACAGTTACAAAGATGGGCAAGGCACAATTTTGGGACATAAGGAGATGAAGAGGTGAGTGAACAGGGGGCCAACAAGTAAACCAGTGCTTTCACTAGTGCAGGAAGAACTTTAAGTGGTTGTATGGCATACTTTTATTATATACATCTTACTGCACAAAGAATTCAAATATAATTAATTTTTGAATCACCAGAAACTAGTTTAGGCATAATTAATAACAAGCACAGAACATTTTTGTCAAATGAATGATTCTTAAGCCACTCAGGTTAGACAAAAGTTATAGCCTAGGAAAAGGTACACTTAGTGTGTATGCTGCTGGGTCAGCATCAACCTTACAAGTAGGAAGAGGAGATTGTTAAACAAGGTTACTATTTCTAATATACCTAGTACAGTAACTGGCATGGAGCTCACTAAACAGAGTTGTTAGATATACTATGACAGAGCAGGTGGGAGCCATCAACGCACTTATCTACCAAAAATATTACCCTCAGAAACCTGTTTTATTTATTGATTGGTTGAAACTCCTACCATTAGACATTTACTCTGACAACTAGAAAATTGGATCCTGGAAGTCTTCCTTGAAAGGTTGATATCCCTGCAGAAAGAAAACTTTTAAACTATGATGAATCACCAACACTAGTATGAATTAATTTTTAACAGTAACATGCTTAATATCATGACCCAGATGGTATATAAAATAAAGTTGGAAAACTTGATAAAAAAGGAAGAGAGAGGGAAAGGTCTGTAGTCTGGAGCCTTGTTGGTGACAGCCTGACCCATTTTGGTGGACTTGGGATAGCATGGGGTTCTCTCTTTAGTTGGGATTAATGTGATGCTGTTGACACTCTGAACTCAGTATTGCTGTTCAGTGGTGAGAGGACACTGATTGTAATCTCCTACATGTGGGCTAGTCCTAGCTGTTTCTGTAAATCAGCCAATAAGGTAGAGAGACTGTGGAGAGGCTTCATGTGCTGAACTCTCTCACTCTACCATGAGAAATGAGGATTAAGCTTAAGAATACATCAAAGTGTTGCTTTGGATAAAGGTTAAAATGGCCACATCTGGACATCTGTTTCCTTGTTCATAAGTTACCAGAAGACATCAATTATTGAACTGGAAGAGTTGGTATGGGGCAGGAAGCCAATAAGAGCACTGTAGACTCTTTGATTACCCACTTCCTTTTCCAACTTGGGTGTCACTCATTTAGACATTTATTGTGGAGGAAGAGCTATCACCCTAAGTCTTACAAGGGAAATGCCAAAACAAAAACATCAGTGTGTACCTTAAATTCTGAATGGAAGTCAAATATTGGTCATGAAGATTGCTATGCAAGACTAAGGAACAAAACTCCAAAAGCTGTAGGTAGAGATAAATTCTGCACATTTCATATAAGATTTACCAGTTCGTGATTTTTTTTTCAGTGCTAGAGAATAATCTGTTTTAGTGTGTTTGCAGCAGATACATGAATGGTGTAAATTACATATTGCAATTTGCCAAGATCTTACTGTCCCAATTAAGTGTCTGTTTAGTTAGCACATTCTGCAGTGAGCTATCCTTCTAAGGCCTGGTGGTATTTCATGGTACGCCAATCAATAACCCATGTCCCTAGCCTAATTGCCAAGGGGCTAGATGCTGACTCCTAGCCAGAGGTTGGCCTTGGAAAATATAAAGTTATGTTTGTTAAATGCAAGCCTCATGATTTCTGGAAGGCGTAAGCAATATTCTTCCTGCCCATTGCACAAATTCCTCCCTGTAAATGCCAGTGATCATGGTGAAGAGAAGCATGTGCTCCAATCCCATGATTTCACTTGAAAACTAAACTTCCTGTCAGCCTCTAAAGACTTGCTCTCTCTTTCACTGTTAGCATTTTGCTAAAGTAAATGGAATTAGAAGTAGAAACAAATCAGTTTAATCACACACAAAGCACAATTTTTCGTGAACACTTCAGTCATTTTTATATGAAACAATGGAAAAATGAATGTGTTAATTTGAGCCAGATTGAAAAAATTCTAAAAACTATTTAATTATTATTCTAAACACTTGTCAATGTTATTTAGAAATAAATCAGCTCTGAGTCTAGAGTTCAATGACTAATTTCCTGTGACATTGTTTATTATGAAGAGAAAGAAATTCCTGTTGTGCATGTGCGCATGTACACATAAATACACATGCATTTTATACATTTACACTTTTGAAATTCAAGTGTAAATGCATCCAATTCATCTTCCCATGTGAGATATCAGTGTAAGAAAGTTATGGATTTCATATAAGTAAACTTATTTTTATTGAGAGAAAATAATCAAAATAATTGCTAAAGGTGTTTCCCGATATTTACTAGAGTTTAAAGGTCAGAAGTTAAGGATACAGTCATACACTCTAATAATCCAGGAAGGGAATGAGATGTCAGAGTATAGAGTAGGCATCTTTAAATTCCATTCAACAGTGTGTTCAGTGTGAAGTAGCTAGGGATAGGAGAGCATTCTTGTTGAAAAGAGTCATTTGTAAATCACAAAATGTCAGGGTTAGAAGGAACTACACATTTGCCATCTAGTCTCATCTAGTATTGTTTCAGGAATCCTTTCTATTGTATTATGATTAACTCTGCTTGAATATCCCTAAGAAAGTGAAAGACTGTTGATTCTAGTATTAAATAGCTATAATGCTTATATAATTCTTTCTTGTAGCAGAAACTTCTAACTTCTCCCTAGTGTTTATTCCCATTTCTTTTATTAATAGTCACCTTTCATTCCCACTCCAACACATTTGCCTTTTGACTGGGTTTGTGGCTAGGTATCTAGAGACCACATTTCCAAAGTTCTCTAACAGTTAGCTGGGCCATTTAATTAAGTTTGGGGCAAAGAGATCAGAGCTAAAGTAATATGTGGAACTTCCACGTCATTTCTTTAAAGAAAAAGCTGTTCATCCTGAATATTCTGGGACATATCCTGACTATTCTGGGGCATGGTGATGACTTTAGATTTAGAGATGGGGTTATATGTTAAAGTTGGGTGAGTTGATTGTCTAGTTTGGCTACCTGAATTTTTCTCTCCCAGACCAGGTCCCCATCACCAACTATTCCATCTTATTTAATGCCACTGTATTTTTTTTTTTATTTTGACAGTTTAGTCTAGACCCTGACATAATTTACATGTTGCAAAATATGCCTCACTTAATTTTTGTAGTGTTTCAAAAGCCTCTAAAATTGTACAGTATTAGTAGTTGAATATGACATTGCTTTTACTAGTGAGAAACAGTAACTATCAGCTACACATTTTTCCTTTTCTTTGTTCCTAAGTTTCCGCACACTTTATCTATTCCTGAAATGTTGGATGTTACTGTCCTTAATCTGGATATCAAGTTTCCCCAGTGTATCCTGGGTTGGGTTTGTTGCTCAGTCACACTCTCATGTTCTTTTTACTTAAAGAAAAAGCTCAGATCTCTCATGTAATAATCTCCTGTGTAATACTTAAATTCATTTCTGTTAAATGTTATCTTGTTGATTTTAATCCCTCACTTCAGTAAATTGAGATAATTTTGAGGGAGTACAGGCTTTAGTAAGGCCAATGGTAAATGCAAACAAGTTGTTTGACTGCTTTTCCCAATAAATTGAAAATTAGTATATTCATAGGTCTGTAGCTAAAACGAAATGCTCAGAGTTTAAAATATCAAATTTTACTGCTCCCACTTTTCTTCATGAATCCCAGCATCAGTTACTGTAAGCCTTTGACAAGTATTAGGTCATATATTACTCACAACAACCCTATTATTATTCTCATTTTGCTGAAAAATAAATCATCTTTAAGGAACAGGATTACTTGTCTACACAGATTTAAAAAAAAATAGCATAGTCAACTGCAAACTCAGGTTGGTATGGCACTGAAGCTTAATTTACCCTAGACTCTACTGCCATTTGATGTGCTTAACTTTTTGCAAAGAATAGAATTTTTACTCATAAGGACTTCTATGCCTTCTATTGTCATTGCAAATGCACACATTTTTCTTTGTCTATTTTTGTCATGTTCTTAACTTAAAAGCAAGAGGAGGGAAAAAATCAAATGACTCAGAAAAACAGATCCACCAAACGATTAACCCTGCTTTATATAGGGATGAAGGTTGATTCTTCTAATTTCATCAAAAATGTGGGATGTATTATACTCCAAGACTTTTTGCAACTCAATTGAATTTAATCCTGAAAATTGGGGTCTGGTTTCTTCTTCTGTTGATTTCAATTTGTTTTGGCTCCAGCTTAGTAAGACATATTATGGTTTTTGGATATCAGTTGGTTATCTAGATGACTTAATGTTTTTTGCTTGATGTCTCTTTCCTCTGATGAGTTAGCTAGGAGATTTCTCTACATGCAAGAATGCTTGCCAGCACCCAGGGTTTATGTGAAGCTGCATGTAGTTTGTGTTTAGTCACTCACATTGCCATATCAAGGTAGCTTCTTCATGTTCTGTAAGTCTGATCACCTTCCCCTTTATAGCTGTTATAATGCCCTTCTCTCCTAAAGTCAGGAAAGTAAAATGCAAACTAAGAAATTATGGATATTTTGTCTGGGAAATTTATATGTTGGATATTTAAAACCTTATATTATCTTATAACAATGGGAGTTGTTACTGAATAATGACCAAAAAAATATCGCATTGTCTTTTGTCTCTGAATGACAATAAATATAGTTAACAATAATAAATAATAATACTTAGTATCATAGAGAATATTTACTGAGCACTTAGTATAAGCTAGACACTATTATAAGTGCTTCTTATTACCAAATTATTTGATCTTGAGAAAAATTTCATGAGATTGGTAAAATTGTCATTCTCACTTACAAATGAGGAAATAGAGGTCCAGGGACTTGTCTGAAGTTATACAATGGGTTGTGGTAAAACCAAGAACTCAAGATTTGGAATCTGGCTTTAGAATCTGTGCTCTAAACAAGTATACTATGTTACTTTTGATAGAAGACTTTCACCTAGTTTTTCAACAATGGATCAACTGTGTGTGTGTCTATACATATATGTATGTTATCCATGATATATGCCATGCTGTGTTAATATATGTTCATTGTAGTCTTTCTGTATGTGAACAACAAAAAGTGTTCAGAAAGAAAATTGACTTATGGTTTCTTATATTTAGCCCAATAGGATTACTTTCATGGGCTCATAATTTGTATAGATAACTGAATAACCCAGCAAGAGGATAGATACTTTATGATATAATGATTGTAATTAAAGTACAATGATTAGCCTTGCATAATCATTTATTTCTTTTAAAAGAACTATCTTATGTGTTTTACACAATGTTTGCTTAACTAAACTGTCAATCCATAAACCAAACAGCCAGCAAAAAAACCTAAGACAGAAAGAAATATATGAAAATTAATACATTCTTTAGATTCCTCTAGCCCCCATACATACTATTTTAAATAGGGGGGGAAAAAGATACACATAATACTTTTGGTCAAGAATGTAAAGAGGGTTTTTTTCACCTTCACTTCTACATTGCCAATATTCTCACAGACCACCACTCACCAATCTCCCATTTAAAATTTCCTGAACTGTTTTCAAAGACATAGCTATTTTTCCTTTCAAAATGAAAAGTTAAATCTATAGAAAAGTGATTTGAGTAGTGTTCCCTCTTGCCTCTAAGACAAACACAGAAAATCTAAGTCTGGATATTATATCCTTTAAGTAGTTTTATTAATACATAGACAAGAAGTTTCTGCGTACCTATTTAAAACCTATCTTAAATTGTATTTTTTTAGACCATAGACATACATGACTTGTTATTAAATAGAACTCTTGTTTTTTCCCTGAGCATTTATACTGAAAAATTTTAAACATGATCACATGTTTAACATATTTATCAAATAAATACCTAATACAATATGAGTCTTGGCATATTTATGGAATTACGTAGTATCAAGAAATTGGAAAAAGTGCTCTTACAATACCACCCTCCGTGATCCAGTTTAACCACCAAAATTTTATATGATTAAAATTTATATGCAAAACTGGGTAGATTCTGAATATTTATAAACATACAAAATAAACATCCTTTGTCAGTGGTGAAAAGGGAGACATAGGTTTTGGAAGAAAAATTAGACACCAGTTGTCAGTTAATTTTAGCCTAGTACTTCCATTTCTTATAAAAAGTTCATAATATGGCCATGCATTCAGAATTATCAAATAAAGTTCAAACTGTTTAAACTTAATTTGCATCATATTACATCAGATCAAATTTCTAGTTATTTCTTCAATCAACATTTCTAATATGCTTGTATTTTAATAAAGATCCAAGGAATAGAATGAAGTTTTGGTTTTAATACAAATGCATTGCCTGTATTTATTACAAATATGAGCCTAGCAGACATTTAGCATAGATTTATGTCAGTCAAACCAATGTCACTGTATTGATACTCTTTTTCTAATTGGGAAATAAAACTAAGGTGGCATTTTTTAGCATGACATCTTTTGTGATTGACGTGTGTCTGTGCTGAAATACATTTGTGCAAAATTCATAGTGTAGATAATTTGTTTTCAGATAAAGTCTCCTTTTAGAAGACAAAAAAATTTCAAAAATGGCAAAGAGATATTTGATAGTTCCCACTTAAGAATAGAGAGGCAATAAAATATAAAATTGTTATAAGTTACAATTTAGAAATATGTATCTGCTTTGTTTGTTGTTATGATTAGAGAAGAATGTATTAAATTACTCTTTGAAGCAGAATTGTAGCAAGATATCTAAGTGTCAAATATTAACTGCATTAAAAGAATCCATTATTTGTCTTTGTTCTCTGTCCTTTTAAAAAAAGATAAATGCCTCCCTATTATATTTTATTATCAAAGTTCTGTTTAGAATCCAATATTTGCAAATTTGACAAGTTAATATATAAACTAGTCTACAGATGACATTATTGAGAATTTATGAATTTATCTCTCCACAATCTAGATTTTTATGCCACTCTCTAGATGATTTCATCTTTCTTAAAAAAAAAAAAAGGTTCTTTCAAGTCCAAACACTTATAAAATTGCAAAATTAATGTTCAGTTTGATTCTTCCTATTATTTTATTATTCTCCCTATTATTTTATTTTCAACCTTGTTCACTTCAATTAAAAGAAATAAAAAAGAGAAAAGAAAAGAAAACGAAAGAAAAGGAACAGAGCAATGACCTGAATTTACAACATAAATGAATGCTGTAGATTATGCAAATGATATTTTTGAATTTTTTAACTTCTAAATGATTATAGAAAAAGAAATCTGATAACTGGAACACTCCTACATTTCTAGAGATTAATAAGAATATGTGACACTGAATAAAGGAACCTCCTTTAAAATGGAGTTGGGAGGCCAGAAGGAAGAGCTTCCATGCACCACCACTCAATATCAATGACAGATCCCAGCAGAAGGAAGGAAGATTTTTTTTTTCTTGCCCAGCAACAAGTCCAGCTACTGAGAACTATCTCAACTTAGCCAATGAGAAGCTGTCACCACCTTGGACTCTCCCTTGTCTCTGATGGACTCATTATGAGCAACCCCTCCCGACTTTCTCCTTTTTTTCTATAAAATAATGTTCCTCTTATTTATTTGCAGGACTTGCCTATAATTTTGTGATAGCATGCTTGTCCTAAATGGCAATTACCTGTTATTCCTGAATAAACTCATCTTTTTGCTGGTAAAAATAACCATCTTTCATTTTTTAAGGTCAACAAATAGTTGCACTGTTACTCATTCTCAACTAGTGTTTGCTGCAAAACTGCATTCTAATGTGCATTTTGAAAGCATAGAATAAAAACATCAAATGACCTACTATTTCAAGCCAAATAGTAGTAAAAATGAAGAAGAAATTTCTCCCTTTCTCCTTACCGGTTTACAATTAAGCCGCCGTTTCCTACAGTTCATCAAACCAAAGAAATAAAAGAAGAAAAAAGAGACAAGGAGAGAAGTACAGAAACAAAATATATTGAAAAAGAAGCAAGAGAAAATGAAAGCAAAATTGGTCTTGCAAAGATGGAAAGACTGAGCTGTAGAAACTGGTCACATAAATAGTCATGAAATGAAAAGTTTCAGATTTGTATTGAAGTTAAAAAAAAAAAAAAAAACTACTTAGAGAAAGGCCAACAGGCCAGACTAAATAATCCTCGACTTACCGTCCAATTCTGAATCCCATATTAGCTGCAGAGATTTTAATGTAAATATGCCATTACACTGTCATTACAGTGATCAGGCTTCATGGCTCACAGGTCACATCTCAGCCACTGTTAATTTTGCAGGCAAAAGCTTTTTTTCTCTTGAAATGTTAATAACTTTCTATTAGTTAATGTAGCGTGACTAAAATTCAGATTAGATATAATTCATTTTAATATCTGTGACTGGCTATCCTGATCATTTAGCAATGGTTTCCAGCTGAATACAAGATGCTAAATTGGACTCATTTGCATAGCCCTGTTAAAGCAATGCCATTCTAGAAATGTAGGCATCTTCAAATTAATTTTAAAAAAATTTTTTCTCCTGGTTTTGCTACAAGGATAAAATCTTTGGTTGACAACTAATTGAAGTTACCATGGGCTGACTACATATCCTTTTCTCTGCTTACCTTCCCATCCCCACAGAAAAAAGAAACCAAAACACCTAGTGTTAACTGGTGAGTGCAGAAGATACCCAGTGTCTCAGAACACACAGAGGGCTCAATTTAGTAACTCTATTGTTACACAAATCAGAACTGCTGACAAGGTCTGTAACAACCAGGTCTTGGAGAACATTTCATTTTAACTACTCCTGTTTTTAATTCTCTGTATTTACCTGCCAACTGTATGGAGTCTAGTTTATTGAACTAATAAGATCTGCTGCTTTCCAAGGAAGCCTGTAGCAGAGTGGAAAGCACTGTTGTTATTAGTCATAAACTGAGTCTGTTCTTCACTTCCTCTGCATATGCAACACCCATTAACGCTAATGGAAAACACAGATGATACTTTCATGAAACATGGGATGACCCATGAATTATCAATGCCAGTGGGTAGATGCTCACACAAACAATTCAATAAATACACCTGTGGAAGGGATTAGAGATTCTTTTTCTAACCTTATATTTGATAATCACTTTGCCTTTCAAATAAAACGCAAACAATTAAAAATATTAATGACTTCCTATTTCTTCACAGGTATGTACAATCTTTGTGTAAATAATATGTAAATAAGTATAACTAGATCAGAGTTTTGGCTCAGGAATCTTTCCAAAAGATTATTAGAAAGTTAAAACCTGAAATAAACAAATTTTATTTTTTTCTTGGTTTCACTAACTTAAAAAGCAGTATTCAAAATGTCCACTTGCTTTTATGAATTTATTTAATCATTATCTATTCAATTATGTAAAGATATTTGGCTTTAGGATCTCACAGTGTTAAGATCTTTGAAATATAATTTTTGGAAATGAGGGCATAATTATTTTTAATCCCAAAGCAAAAAAATAGGTCTCAGAAACAGAGAATGTATATCAAGGTTTCTTTTAACTGCAATGATCATTTCTAGGACATTAGAGAAAATACATGAGTTGGAAAACAGTCTCTTTATGGTACTACTTTTCTACCCATTTTCTTTTTTCCCTGTTGGTCACTAAGTGCTACTAATTACACTTCCTTAATAAGTTGCTAGTTTGAATCTGTCTCCTTCTTTATTTGCCTCATCTGGTTAGGCTCTTATAATTTCTAACTGAGACTATTTCCATAACTCTTCCTTGTTTTCACTGGCCACCTCAGCTCCATTTATCATCATAGCCAGAGTTGCATTTCCACAGTACAAATCTCACTGCTCCTTCTGTTAAAATCCTTTAGCAGTCTCTTCATCATTCTTAGGGTCAGAAGTCTCTGTATCGCAAACGTTTCTGTTGATGATTGGCCCCTGACTAGCTATTCAGCCCTATCCCCTGCACAATCCACATTTGCACTCTGTGCCCCAGCCTGGACAAATTATTCCCATTTCCCAGAAGGAACCCTGTTATTGCTTGTTTCTCTACTTTTGCTTATACCGTTTTCCATTTCTGAACACTCCTCTTGCCCTTCCCCCACCCAGAAAATTCTTACTCATTCTTCAGTACTCAGCTCAATTGTTATCTTCTCTAGCAAGACTCCCTGCCCTCTCCTATGTCTGCAGATAGAGTGAAACTTGCTTATACCTTAAATGTACTAATGTGAGAGTATATATACATATATATGTATTTATATTTATATATAAATATAGTGAGTGCCTGGAAAAGGGGCAGATATTGGTAGAGAATAGACCCTTTATAATTTTTATAGTTTTTAATTAATGAGTACTAAATATGTCTTTTCATCATCAAACATCTAGCCTTGTAAAAGCCAAGTCTAAGTCCATTTTGTTTTCTTGAAATTTCATTTCACCAAAAGCCTCCTGCCTGATCTTTGAGCATAAAGTCTCCAGGATCTCAGAAAATGTTTACTGTGAAAAGATAACATTTCAGACTGGTTCTGAGATTCTTAGTTGCTTCTAGCTTTTCCTAAAATCACTTGGAATTTCCATTTTGTTTTCTTTCTTTAGAAATTTTAAAACTCTTCATGGATTTAGAGGTTATTTCCCTGGATAATGACACAGGATATTTCCCTTTAGAATAAAGGTACTTGATACTTAGCCTGAAATAGATATTCCCTTAATATACTTTTATTTATAAAGGCTTGACAGGAAAATCTTAGCTAGATCAAATCCTCATTTTTTTTCGTAGACTTCTTTATTTAAATAAAATTATTTTAAGACACAAAGTAGTTTGTACCAGATTTTAGAACTTCAAAATCTACTGAAATTCCTCAGTTGAGTTTTCCTTACAAAAAATTCGTTATTCACTCCCATGAATCCTTCTTCAAGTTTAGAGAGATATATAACTCTTATTATTTCAGAATTTCCTACCTGCATTATACAAATATACTCATATAAATAAATCTTATTAACATAAGGCAGGCAAAAGGATGAGATATTAACCTTAACCCACAAGTGAAACCACAACATAATGAAGCAGTTCCATTAAAAAGAACCTGCAATTGTGTCTTCCTGTTATACAAGTCCAGTGACACCTTGTTTAGACATCTTAGCATGGATTAAACTGAGAAAATAAATTGTTAAGTAGTGATTGACTATTTTAATAAGGTGAATGTCTTCTAATTTCAGGGAAAGAAATAACCTCATAACAGTCAGATAAAATCATCTGGTTATTTTATTTATACAATTATTTTATCACTTCATCTGATTATTTGTTACTTTTCTTCTAGGTTTTTCTTGATCTAAATATTAAAGCATGGATATATCTGTAATATTTCTACTAAGATATTTTTCTACTTGTCACCATTTCAAATTGCCTATGTTATATAGACCATTATATTGTATCTTCTGCAAATTTCATTTGTGTGCTTTCAATCTAATGATCACTTTTCTTCATTCCAAGATATTAGTAACATTTCTAAGCATTTGAACAATTAGATAGGTAATAATAATAGCAGTGCCAGTATCACAAGAAATAAAGAGTGGTTTTAAAATGCTTCTGTAATCTAACTTTGTTGAGTCAAACACCCAGGGAGATGAATAATGACAAGATTAAAAATCCAATTAATTAGTGATTACCTGAAAGTTAGTGGGAGGGGGTGAATATTGTGAAGGTAGTCCCATTTTGGAAATGGATTTAGAGAACTCTGTCTGATGAACCAAGTTACAGTAGAGCAAAATTCAGTTAACTCTAAAAAAGAAATCAGTGCGTAGGGCAGAAAAGAGTTTATGGAGGTAATTAAATGTGGCTTGGTCTTTGATGGTGAATGAGGAGAGATAAGAAAAGAAAATATTCAGGAATGTGGAACAATATAATAAAGGGTAGCATTGGAATGAACAATTACCTTGAGAGGCGCTTCAGTTGTTCACGAGTCTTATGTCAGATAGGATGGAATAAGATAATAAAATGTTTATAATAATGTAAGCAGAGACATCTGAACTTAAAGCAACAGACAAGAGTAAGTCTCTAGAGACTCTTAAGCAGGGTGATAATATGAGGAAGTGATGGCCATGTATAAAATGGAGATGATATTTTTTTCTGTTGCTATGTAACAAGATCCCCCAAATTTAGCAGTTTAGGAGACATTCATTTATTATGTTATCTTATAGTTTCTTAAAGGATCATTTTAGCTTGAGGGTTCAGGCTCAAGCTCTTTCACAAGGTGACAGTCAAGCTGTCATCTGGGGCTGTAGGCTTAATGGAACTAGAAAATCCACTTCTAACTTGGTCATATAGCTGTTGGTAGGCCTTCGTTTCTCACTGGCTGTTACCTAAAAGCCTCCATTCCTCGCCAATAGGGCCTTTACCTAAGCTGCCGAAAGTTCTCACAACATGGCAGCTGGTTTCCACTAGAGTAAGTGATCCTAGAATAAAAGAGAGAACAAGAAAGTGAGAGAGAGAGAGAGAGAGAGAGAGAGAGAGAGAGAGAGAGAGAGAGAGAGAGTTCCCGCAAGAGAATCTACAGTCTTTTTATAATGTAATATTGCAAGTTACATACCTTCACCTTGCTCATATTTTACAGATCTCAAGACCAGTCTGGCGATATGTGAGAAGGAACTACACAAGGGTTCGAATACTAAGTGAAAATCCCTAGGGACTAATTTGAAGGCTGGCTACCAAAGTGGTAGAGTTAGAAGGCCAACCAAGAGGCTGTAAGAATCATCCAGTGAGAACATGATGAAGGGATAGCAATGAGGAGAGAGAGAAAAGACATGTCCATGAAATATTTAGAAGACAAAATTATGTAATAGTAAATTTGATGAAATTAGGATATCAAAGACTAAAAGAGGACTTCAAGGTTTTGAAGTTGAACAAATTTAATAGTAATATGGCTACTCGTTGATTGCATGGTATACAAATGGTAGTTTTTAATGTAAAGATAACTAGAGTTGTAGACCTATTGAGTGTGAAGTGACATTTATCTATCCAAGTGAAGATACTCTATATACACGCATAGACAGGTATTCTGAACACTATAATGGGACTCAAGAGTGACACAGGCAAAGAGTAGGATAAAAAATATTGATGTTACTGCAAGATATTGAACTGAATTTGGTTAGTAAGCAGGAAAGATTGGGAAAAAAAAGTTCTGTGAGTAGTGTTACATTATTCACATAGTAGATGTTTGATATGAGTTTAATTAACCTGTCCTACAAGAAATAATATAGTTTCTCTCTCTTCTTTTCTCAGCCTCCTTCTTTCTTTCCCCACCTTCATTCTTTCCATTCCTCCTCCTACTGTTCTTCCCCTACCCCTGCTTCTTCACCTCCTTCTGGTTAAACATGTTTACTTTTATGTTTTGTCTATGGAAAAAAAAATCATAATTTTCAAAACCAGAGTGCAAAGATTCCATTGTAAAGTATCACTAAGCACTAGTCATTGTAATAAATTGTTTTTTAATGCCCCAGTATAAAAACATAGAATGTCCAACAAGATAAAAAAAAAAAATCTGGCAATAATGAGTCACCTATAAATGTATGGAGACTGAGAATTTCTTTTACAACATCCATTTACATAATCGACATTGTATATGCATCCTAGCTATATTTAAAAAGAGAAAAGTTCTATTAATTTATGCCCTCACCAAATTCAATTTTTATTAAAAGCGCAAAAACAGTAGGAAAAACAATAGATTTTTTTTCACCTTTATTTTTAGATATAAAAACACTTTTCACATTAGCTAACGAGATCAAATATGTTTCACAGGTTATACATTTAAAGTAATTCTTGAAATATAAAATCTTATTAATAAATAAAATAATGGATAGTTTCATTGAGAATCTCCAAATTTTTAAATTTTAAAAATTTAAACATTGAGAATAAACCTGAGATTTATCAGTAATATATTATTACTGAAAATTGGCCCAGGCTCTTTGTTCTGGGAAAAATAAATGCCATATAGTAATGCACAATTTAAATAAAACAAAACAAATACAAACAAGTATACACTAGGAATACTTTTTGCTAAGTCATTTCTCTAAGTCAAATATGAGTCTAAAAATCTTATTTTCCACAATCTTGTATTACTAATTAACCTACACTAAAAGCGATCTCCTAGTATTTTTTCTTCATTTCAACCTATTTTTCCTACAGTAGCCAGAATGATTAAAATAAAACAAAACAATGAGATTATGTAATACCCCTGCTTAAAAACATCTGACTCCACTTTTCTTTATAATAAAAACAAATTTCTTATTATAGCCTATAAGGCCCTGCAAGGCCAAACTCCCTTTTCCCTTTCCCATGTCATGTCATTAACCGTTCTCCTCATGTTTAACTGACCTTCAGTTATGCTGGATTCCTTTTAGTTCACAGGACAAACTTGATTACATCTTACAGAGCATGCATATTCTGCATTCTATGTCTGAAAGGTTTAGTCTGATTTTCACCAGCATGGCTCTTCCTCATTTTTCAAATCTCAGTTTAAAAGATTCTTTCTCGAATATATATTTATTTGTCTTCAGTGAGTAATTCCTTTTTGCACCAGCTCACCATATATCTGTCAAAACATCTTTATAGAATACTTTTAGCTTTTAATTTTATAGTTGTATATAAACTCACAAACACATGTATAGAGACATGCATACATAGGCACACATAAATGTGTATGTATGTGTATATATGTGCAATAATATGTCTTCACGTATCTATGTCTCTCTATGCCTATATGCATATGTATGTTAGTATACTTAATTATGAAAATATATTCAAAAGTACACATATATTGTAACTTTCACTAGATCAAGCTTTAGAACATTTTCTGCATGCCAGCCAGGCCTCGCTTGATAAAGTTGCAACTATCTACCAAACTTCCCTCCAACTCCCCACAAATATACCATATACCATAAAGATGATATACCACATTGTGACTTCTATAATAATAGATTACTATGAACTCCTTTTCAACTTTTTTGGGCTTAAATTCTTTCATCCAACATTTTGTTGTATGTAAAGAAAATTCACTCATTCTCATTGTATACTTTTTCATTATTCTGTGCATGACAGTTATAGTTCTCTGCACTACTCTTGATGAATCATTATGCTTGAATACTGTGGCACACATCTTTCGGTGTGCATATAGATGCAATTGGGGGGGGGGAATGTAGTTGCTACACATAGAGTACGCGCATGCTTGGCTATATTAGATACTCCCAATGAGTTTTCATGTTGTTTGCATAGGCATATGAGTAGCATGAGAGTTCCAGCTGTTGCATATCTTTAGCAACACTTGGCACTGTTATTCATTTTAACTTTAGATTTTCTGGTATGTGTACAGGTATGTAATTTTAGGTTTAATTCACATTGTCCTGGTGACTAATAGTATTAAAACTTTTGTTATGCTTATTGGCTCTTTGGGTATCCTCTTTTGCACATGTCTGTTCATCGTATTTTCTCATTTTTGATTTGGCAGTCTTTTTTCTGTATTTGATCTGTGTTTAAATATATACATATTTATATATGTATGCACATGTGTAAAATGTGTATATTTTACACATACATTTCCTCCCACTTGAAAGTGTGCCTTTCAATCTTTTAACATATGTTTAATGATCAGTAAGTTTTATATTAATGAAGTCCAAACCTATCTTTTCTTTATGGTTATTGTGTTTGTGTCATATTTATGAAGGCTTCACCTAGTCAACAGGATATTCTTCCATCTTTTACTAGCTTCATTGCTTTCACATTTAGTCCTATAATCTGACTTAAATTTATTTTTGGTACCATGAAATAAGGGCCAAGATGTATTTTTTGTCAATTTTATATCTAATTATTTTTGTACCTTCTTTTTCCCTCTGTATCACTTCATTGTAAATCAGGTGACCATATTTATGTAATTAATTCTGGAATCTATTATCTTTCACTCTTCAAAAATACATATTTTAATTACTCTCTTTAAAGTAAGTCTTGATGTCTCATAATGTAGATCCAACAACTTTGTTCTTTAACTTTGCCTTTGCTATTTTTGGCCCCTTACATTTTCATAAAGATTAGCTTGTCTATTCACATAATAACCTATTGGATTTTGATTGCCCTGAATTTACAGTTTAATTTTGGGGAGAGTTAGCATCGTTACCGTATCGAATTACCCAATCATGAACATGGTATATCTGTAATGAGCCATTTGTCATTCACTTTTGCCTGCTTGCAAGAAATATTTAAATGGGCAATATTATTGGGTACTGCCCACTATTTCAAACTGAGTGAGATCCCATTGACTGTGGCAGAAAACTGTTCATTCTCCTTGCCTGCCTTCTGTTAGCTCACTAGCTGAGCTGATGAAGGGGTACAGGAAGCTTCCCCCAAACAGAATTCACAAATTCCCATTCTTTTTCAAATCCCAGCAGCTTTCATGCATAAATGCTTCTCAGATTATTTTGTACTTTTTGTACTTTCCAGAGCCTTGAAATTGTTGTTATTAATTTTGTAGAGCTTTAAAGATGCTTTTGGGGAGAATAGTTTGGTTCAGTCATAGCCAAAAAGTCTTAAATAATGCTTTCTTCACCAGGAATTTGATAATTTAATTGAAGTAATCAAACTTATTACCATGAAGTTATTCATAAATTCCAATTATTACATTTGTAATAACTATAACACCTATATCTCTATTTATTTATATTTTTCCTTATCATCCTTCCTAGGAATTCACAAATTTTACTATTCTTTTAAAATAACAAAATTTTGGCTTTGTTTATTTTTCTATTGCGTATTTGTTTGCTATTTAATTTTTACTAGCTTTATTTTCTTTCCTTTTACTTGTGTTTACTTAATTGATTTTTACTGGCTTATTGTGATTCATGTGCAGATAATTTATTTTGTATCTATTTTCTTTTATAATATACACTTAAGGTGATAGAATTTCTGTAAGTAAAGATTCATCAGTTTCCCACATATTTTGAAGTTTACTAATATCATATATCATCAGAATTAAATATATCTAATATATATCATTCAGTAGAAATATATATATTTAAGTTCTACAGTAACTTCTATAATCATTGAGTTATTCACTATTTTGTTATCTAATTACCTAATCCTAGGGGATTTTCTAATATTATTTTATAATTTATAGTTAGCTGAATTTCACTGTGCTCAGAGTAAAATTGTTTAGAGTTGCTTTATGTTCCAGAACAAAGTTAATTTGTTAAATGTTCCAAGTACACTTAGAAAAAAATGTCTATTCTGTCATTTTGGAAAGTTTCTATGTCTTAACTTTTTTTTGTTTCCTTGTTCTATATTTTATGAGAGTAATTTTCAAACTATGACTGTGGAGGTTTTTATTTCTAATTTTGGCTCTGTAATTTTCACTTTATATATTCAAGATTTCTTATTAATGCATACAAAATTAGGATTGTTATAGTTCCACATTGAATTGACCTTTTAATTATTACGAAATACTTCTCTTAATCTCTAATTATATCTCTTGACTAAAAATCTACTTTTTTAGTATACCACATTTGTTTTGTTTTATTTTACCTTTAATCTTTCTGTTTCCTTATATAAAAATGTCAATAACATAAAGTGCTCATTTTTTTTATATATTCTGATATCTTTGATTTTAATCTGTATATATTGTCTATTACATTCAAAGTAGTTGCTGATTTGGGGGGTGTCAGTGCTGAGCTAATCGAGAAGGAAAGTTTTCAGTGGTGAGAAGTCCAGCTGGAAGAATGCCCAAGGGGCTGACATGAGAATGAAATGGCAGGCATCCACTTTATCCAGGGGAGAGCACTTCTATTGGGAGGAGCCTGCTTCTGCTTCTGCTTCTCTTCTGCTCCTAAGGGGACTGCATGGGCTCCCCGTAAATCAGAGCACAATAGTAGCATTCAATCACACATGCGTGATACAATAAGCTGAGCTGAATTTACATGTATTAGGCACAGGTACACTATTACACTAATGCAACATTCTAAATTCAGCGTCCTATTCCTAGCCGTGAGCCTGGTTCACAGCCAGGCCTGGGGCCAGCTAGGCCTGGGATTCATAGGAGGGTTTAAATCTAATGTTTAATACTGTCTTCTATTTATCATACTATTTTTCTTCATTGCCTTTTTTATTAATCAAGTAGTTTTTATTGTTTTTCCCTCCATTATTTTTCTATTTATACAGTCTTTTATTGATCACTTATTCAAGAGATTATAATATGCACACTTAACTTACTAGACTTTACTTTAAATTGCTTTTGCTGCTTTTCAGAAAATTGCAAGGGCTTTAAAGCACTTTAATCCCATTTACCTCCTTTATTCTCCATATGTTTTAAAGCTCCAAAATCTCTTAATATTGTTTAAAGGAGTTGGCAAACTATGACCTCTAAGCCAAATCCTTCCCACTACTTATTGTTTGTTGGTTTGTTTTAGTGACCTGTGAGCTAAGATTGGTTTTTACTTTTGTAAATGCCTGAAAAAAAATAAAATAAAAAAGAACAACATTTTAAGATACATGAAAATTATATAAATTTTAAATTTATGTTTATAAATAAAGTTTTATTGAAAAACAGCCACACTCATTTATTATGTGTTTTCTATGGCTACTTTCCAGCACAACAGCAGAGTTAGGTGGCCACTGCGATGAATACCACATGTACGGTCTTCTCATCACTTTGCATCGCTGCTCAGCTCAGTATGAATTACAGTGAGGCAGTTTTAACTTATTAAAGTTTTGAGAGCTATACACATTGCCACACTGAAGCATTTTAATTTTATTTTATTTTTCAAAGTATAGTCACCACGGAAAAACAAAAAAAAAGAGGAAAAAAGTGGACTCTGATTATTTTGTTATCTCATTAGATGGTAAAGTATTGTTTTTTAGCAACAACACTATAGCTGTCCTAAAAAATAAAAATACAATATACGTAAGCATTACTAGACTAAGCACTCATCACATATTCAAAACTCATAGGAGAGCAACAGTAAGAAAAATTTAAAATTGTAATATAAAAATCCCATCAAAGAAGAATTTCTTTACACATATAAAAAATAAAAATGAGTCTGCAACCAGAGTAAGTTGCAGAGCCTCATTTGTTAGCTAAGCACTGCATAAATAGTTGCAGACTGGTAACAATTTTATTTGGATGTGTTAAAGATGTCATTATTGTTGGATTTTATTGTTTGTGTTGAAAAGTGAAACATTTTTGTTTCCAATCTTTTGCAGTTACTGTCTTTTTTAAAACTTGTTTTTAAGACTTTCTCTTTGTCCTTGACTTTTAAGTTTTAATATGATGTAACTAGGTATAATTGTATTTTGTTTTGTAATTATCCTTTTTTTTTCTATTAATAGCCTTTATTCTATATGGAGAAATACAGTAGCTGTACAGAAATTATCCTTCTTCAAGTTAGTAGATATTCTCGTATATGTTTAAAGAATTCTACCCCATTTCTCTCAAATATTGCTTCTACACCTTTATAGCTTTTACTTCTTGACTCCAACTACACATACATTAGAGCTTGTCTTTATGACTCAATGACTTGTGCAATTTTACATAAATTTCACCCTTCTTCCTTTTCTGCTTTATTCCTGAGTTTCTACTTATCTCTGTTGTGATTAAATCTATATACTGATGGCTTCATTTTAGCTGTATTTTTTTGTTTTAGAGTTTCTGTTTGATTGCTTGTTATAGATTTACTTTCTATAGTGAACTGATTCATTTTTATCATATTATTATCTGTACATGTTAATAATAGTATCATTGACCTCTATCCTCCTTGATGTGAATTGGCAAATGTTTCAAGAAGAAAATGTGATGTTAATGTAGGACCACTTCAGTGATTTTCTATTTTCTTGGGCTATAGTCTCTTCAAGTTCTGATTGGTTTGGTTATTTTCCAGTGCCCTTAAATGGTTCTCTCTCTCTCTCTCTCCCCCCCCCCACCCACCCCTAGCTTCTATAGTTGTACTCAGGAAGAAAAATAATCTCAAATAAGCTATATCAGAAAACTAGACCTATTTTTGATCCATAGTTAACATTTAACAAATGCTTCTGAGTGAAGTAATTAATGTACTAAACTCTGAGTTTGTACTGAGCATCTCATAATGGGTTTTCAGTTATAGTAGGACTCTGAAGAATATAAAGAAGAAGCAAACATTTTTCCTAGTTCAAGAGCTCATTCATGAGAAAGCCTAAAGTGAGTGGAAACACAGGGAAGTGTGTGTGAGAGAGTGGTAACTTAGTTTTTTATAATCTTGTAAATTTGAACCAAAATAGAGGCTCAGAAAATTAAACCTTTCTTTAAAATCTATTCCCTACACTTTGCCAAGAAGTACTAAGAAAAACAACCTCCAAGAAATAAAATAAAAGTAACAAGTATTGTTTTTAAGTTTATAAGAGGTCATAATTTTCTTGAAGTCCTCTAATTAAAGAGTAAGAAACTAATAGATTACCAACTCTTTGTTTAATTGTGGTAAGAAGAGACATTGTACTCTGACACTTTCTATGAGCAATGCCATTAGTAGTATGTGGGTTATAATCCTTCATGGTTTTCAAAACTTTTCAAATTCTAAATCTATATCTACTTTACATCAACCTTTAGAGTTGGGGCTGGAGTGAGACACATACGGTAATGAAGGCACAAAATTTAAGGAGGTACTCACTCTCAAGGTCATGTAATTATCAGCCCTGCACTTTCATGAGTCTGTACTTGCATGACCCTGGGAGTAAATGCTTCTTTAAAATTTGTGTACTATGTGTCTTTCTTATCTCATCCTACTTGCAGCCCTACCTGTGAGATGGTTAGAGCAAAGTTTACTCTCACAATTTTGCAATTGTGGATACAAGCATAAAAAAGTTATGTGATTTCCCTAAGGCCACATTGGAACTGTTAACCTTAAAAATAAAAATTTATTAAAAATGGATTTATTCGAGAATAGTAGAGAATTGCAATTCAGGACATGCAAGCTATGGCAAAACCATAAGCAAGTCAGGAAGACAAAGGACAGCAACTTTCTTTTACAGAGGAAAGGGGAAGTTGGGAAGAACTGCTATAAATAAATTGTCCATTGGTGGAAACTGGGAGGTCAAAGTGTAATGGCTTTTCATTGAATGTTATGATAGTCTCTCATTGGCGGCTTTTGTTGGAAGCCCATGTTCACTCCTTCTTTATATTCTTCCTTCTGTTAGGGTAGTAGAGTAGAAAACATATTCCTGTTGGGGATGCAGGCAAGTATATCCTGTTTGGGGCAACCTATTCTGATTGGTGGGGAATGAGAGCTCCCCTTACAGGCCCTGTCAATTCCAATCTTGGTTGAAGTCTCCTTTATTAATTTATTAGCACCTAAAAGACCGATCAAGAGAAATAAAAAAGAACTCTGGTAAATATGGGTAGGATATGCAATTTTTTGTATAGTATCAGAAAACCAGGTGCAAAGCTAGTCAAACTTTGATCAAAGCCATGTGAGTTCTTTACAGCAGTGGTAATAAAAGTAAATTGTATAGGATCAGTCCCACATATCCAGCACACTCCATGCCTGAAAGAATAGTATTTTTGGTTTATTGCTTATTGTTATTGCTCTCTACCGAACCAATTAGGCTTAAATTTAAATGAACAGATAATACCTAAATTTTGTACTCTAGCTTGACAAACCTTAGTTATAAAATCAAACTATTAATGTATACTTGTTTTTTTTTTTTTTTACCTTAGCAGATGTAGTACTGACCTCTACGAATATGCTAATAAAGATATTTGCAGTCAGCATGTACAGAAAAGATCCAAAAGATTTGCTTTCCGGAGTAGCCTGTCTCTGTTTAAGAATATGGAGGAATTTACAGGTGTTAATGGGCATGTATTCTTGTTGAGATGCTGCTCACACAATTAAGGCATATGTGAAACTATGGAAATGGCTGTGTTGAAAATGAGCGCACCTGTTTGCAACCTGCTATAGATGTTTTACAAAAAGATGCCGTTATCCAAAATAGCCCTAAAAGCAGGGATTAGAAAGTCATCTCTTTCTTGTCTTCTTTTTTCTCTAATCAGCGTCTTTCTCAGGTGTGAACTGAAAACTTCATTTTGGATCAGAGTCATTTCACTTAGGAATGAAGGTTGAGTTTAAAGTGCTATCTCTTAAGTGAAGGTCAGTGGTTTATCCATTACAGTACCCAACCCCAAATACTTCTGATAATTAATTATATCTATATCTGTTTTTACAGAGTAAAAGAATAAAGAAATGACAGTCAGCAGTTTTACGAAATATAAGTTAAAGGTGTCTTATTCAAAATGATATATCATTTTGGAAAGAAAATTTAAAAGCTCATATATGCAATCTGAAATTAAATACAGATTTTGAATTTTAAGGCTGTGAAGCTAAAAGATCAAAGGAACATCTTTATAGTACTTTGAAATTTGGTATAATACTTTCCGGGAGGTCATTTACTCTCATAATTTAGTCTGACTTATTTTGGCTTCGGGTCCATTAAAAATGTGCAGCAAAAAAAAAAAAAAAAAAAAGCCTCTTTTTACTTTAATTTTTAACAGTAACTTGCCGGTTAAAAAAGAAAGGTGTCGGAAAGAGAATCATTTATCATAGTCCTAATAGCTTTCAAATAACCTAACTTTCTGTCTGAATGAGAAAGACACTTACTTTGAAATATATATATTTTAACTCTTTCCACTGTTCTGTGGAGGAATATTGCATTAGATCCTAAGTATCGCTCAAATGCAGTTATCATTTTCTATGAAAATCATGGTTGTTATTCCTTAGCTAAGGAACCTTTAGTTGTCAAGAGGATTGGGTGTGTTATTAGGTACAGTTTCTATCTATCTGTTCTTTTCAAATGACTGAATCCTACTGACTCAAATTCAGCTCATCAGTAGGTAGTTGAATACATAAAACAAAGATCTAGGCACATAATTTTCTCTCTCTTTCCTCTCTCTCTCTCTCTCTCTCTCTCTCTCTCTCTCTCTCTCTCTCTCTCTCTTTCCTTTTCTTTTCCTCCTTTTCTCTCTGTCTCTGTCTCTCCCTGTCTCTGTTTCTGTCTCTCTCTCTCTCTCTCTCTCTTCTCTCTCTCTCTCTCTCTCACACACACACACACACACACACACACACACACGGAAAGATACACTAATCTTTTTTAAATTAGAGGCTTTATGCAAAAGCTAACGTATCTAGCTTGGAGTCAGAAAAGGAAGGAATCTTGTGTTCTATTTTTCGATGCCTGTGAGTTTCATTGTCCAAGTCTTTATTTCTCTAGTCTTCAGTTTTCCTTATTTGGAAAATGAGGGTGTTGAATTTGATGAGATTTGAGATCTTATTTATGCTTAAACCTGTTCTGAGCATACTTCTTCTGGAATACTAGTAATTACTATTTTTACGATAACAAATTCTACAGAAAAGAGCTCGTTTTCTCTTAATTCGGGCCCAGAAAACTGACAAAGGATTATTTTACTTGTATCAATACAGTTCAACTAAGCTTTCTAAATAAGTTTTTCTAGAACAAATTTCTACCCATGGATGGTAAATGGCTATTAGCTAGTAATGAGTGGCTGCCTAGAGTCCTGTGCTGAGGATGATTGTTAAGCTGTGAACTCTGAGCTTTGGCTAAGCAACTTTCAACCAAACTTGGCTTGGTGCAGAGTAAAGTGATAGTTTTATTTAACCTGGGCTGAATTTTTGACACAGTTGTACAACGAAGCAAGAGAAGAGCAGGTAGTTTAGTGTGTATGCACAGGAGTAATTATAAAGACTGACCATAGACAAACTAGATAGTAGGGATGTGAGAATCTTAGGGGACAAGAGACAGTGAGGAAAGTTGCAGTTCTTGTAATGAAAAGGTCTAGGATTTATTCTAATAAAACCAGAAGAGTGAATCACAAGACCTCTATGGAAGAAGATGCCATAGAACTTACAACCCTGTGTTTTGAAAAACTTAATCTATATGATAATTAAAATTATGACAGGAAGAGTGTGAGAGAATAACAAAGAAAAAACTCCAGAGAAAATATTCCAGAATGCTGAGTGACACAAAGCAAAAAGATAGATAATGTGTAGTATAGTCTGACAAGAAATTGAAAAATTAGGGTTTTTAGGGAGGAGAGAGAGGTCTGAAAGCAGCGATGAAGAGCATGGAAAGTGCTTACCACACCTTCAGGCTCCAAGGTACGAGAGAGGTGGGAAGAAAACATGAAAGGCTAGAGGTGAAATAGAGTCCTCTGCAGAGCCAGGCTTCTGCGAAAGCATAAAAGGGAAGGTTTCTGTTCTCCATAGAAGTGGCGCATCTAAGGAGGTTTCACTCACAGACTAGACTTCACAGCTTTGTATATTTAGTCTGGAAATTTTCCATCAGATAGAAGTAAAGTGTCTTAAGGAGAAGTTTCATTTTCTAACTCACAAAATGGTGCTATAAGTGCTTAGTAGAAGAAGTTTAGAATAAGAGCTTTCATGATGATGGACCGTAAGTTCCAGAAGGCCTAGAAAGAAAGGACTTTAGAAGTTGTGGGGAGGTGCAGATATGAAGTAAAAATAAAAGTGTAGAGTTTTTGAGGGTTGAAGCCTGAGTATGAGAGGATGACCTTTAGAACTTCTGATTCAATGGATTTGGGGTAGGGCCCAGGCATCAGTGTTTTTAAGGCTCCCAGTGATCTAATATGCTTCTATGCCTGAGGGCCACTCTTCTAAATACTTTATATGTATTAAACTATTTAAACAGTTCTTATAAATCCCTTTAAGCACTGAATTAAATTTATAAGAGATGACACATACATACTATTACATGTTGTATAAAAAATATTAAGTGAATAAATCACTAAGTATATACAGTTCTTTTACCCATCACTGCCATTGTCAATAGTTCTAAATTAGCACAGATAGTTTTAAACAATAACTAGATACTTCCATGTTCATTCACTGAAAAGATCAAGTGAAATCTACACATAACTGGACTTTGGAGACATGTGGTACCATTTGACGTTGTGTCTTTTCACAATGTAATTCTTGAATGTAATTCGTTAAAAAAAATAATCACAAATTTGTTCTGTTACTGATTTTGTTGATTAGTAAATATCAATCTGGGATAAAATAAATATTTTACTCTTAACTTTAAATTTAATAACTAAGTGCCTGTGTAGAAGTCTTTGGGATTAAGTACATTTCTACACTCTCTTTTTCCTCACTGTAATTTACGTTTAAAATTTTCAGTTAATTTAGTGATTCCAAATTCAACCACAGATGTTTGGCTTTCCTATCCTGTCATACCTTTCCAGTCTGCCATTGAAATAACTATTAACTACCTATGTTGAGACACATTGCTAAACAACTTTATTTGAAATTTGAACATTAAATTTGCACTCTGATTATTCTTGATATTGATAAAATAACAATTATCTTCTGATTAATGTAGACATGATTTCACAGTTTCCTATGATAGTGTAAAACATAAAAGTAAAAGGTTATGCTATATTTTTAATTTTAAATCTACAATCTTCTGCAATTTTCTAGGAACTTACTTTAGTTTTGCTTTAATGCCTCACCAACTATCATGAGACAGAGTATCATCTGTCAGAAACAAACACATTGAAGGTGCTGAACTCTTTGCTCACAGATTTTCTTTTATTGTAATATTAAAGGCAAGATGTAAGAGATACTAAATGTAGCACATCAGAAAAATATTATCTTCTACAAATACAATGATTTGGATTTGTTCTTATTCAGAAGATGTGTTGAAATGCTCTAGGATATTGTACACTGATTTCTTTCACTCTGCAATAGCTAATCCCCCTCTTGGATTGGTACAATCACTCCCAAATCTTCAGGAAATGAAAGGCTAGATCACTAATCACTGCATGCATACTCAACTTTAATATTTCATTCAGCATTGATAGAAGATTATAATGGAAGATATTATAAAAGGACACCACTACAATTATACTCAGTGGGCTACATGTAATATTTAAAAGTACATCATCTCTGTGAGTACTCTGTAAGTTGCCGTTGTTATGTGAAGAATAAATATTAAATTTATTCTTCTAGTCCTCCAATCAAAAACATTTATTATGTGCCTCCTGTGTGTAAAGAACTATATATATTCAGTATATAGTTTTGTCTCTACTACTATTCTTAAGCTATGCTCCTGGCATGTTTTAAGCAGAGCTCAAAGCGTCTTGTCACTAAAATAAAATAAAGGCAATTTTCCCAGTTTCTAGAAAATAGTTCAGTTAGAGCTTAAATTTTAGTTTTCTCCAACTAGTTTTTCTTAAATGTTTGATGCCTGCTATTGCTTTTTTATATTAGAACTTATTTAAATAGTTTCCAAGTTAGAATTTATTTAAGTAGTACATTTTTATTTTATATTGTTCTGGAAACAACATCATGATTAACAAGTGTCCTTTCTGTCATGCAAACAAGTTTCAAACCAATATGACTTAAGATGCCTTGAAACAACTGTAATTAATTTGATTTAGGCAGCCAAAAATCAATACGTTCAGATAATTGACTAATATACAAATTTCTAAAGTATAATCATGTGTTTTGAAAGAATTAATACAACATTTTATGTAGTTTAAGAGCAGAAATGAGTTAGTTCTCAGGAGGGTTCACTTTGTTTTTACTTATATGATTTTCTAAAGAATGAAAATAAATCATGTCTATTATTTTTTAATGCCAATCATTTCCTACAACTACATCAGACCATCCATAAATTTAGGCCTCACAGAATATGTAATAAACTTGTTTTATTTTTGTCAAATAGCTTTGTATTTAATAACAGCAAACTCTTGCTAAGTGCATACTTTGTGCAGGAACTGTATTCTACATACATTGTCTCTTTTAAACCTCACAATCAGAGGAAGTTGGAGCAGAGGGTGAAGAGGACTAACCTGTCTGCTGCAGTGTTACATTCTGGTTTCTTGGGACTGTCTTATTTCTGTTGTTCTGTGAAGACCATGGTGTTCCTAACTTGTCAATAAAAGTGGTATTTCTATTTTTAACAACAACAACAAAACCCTTACAATTACCTTGTGAAGAAGGTGTTCTTATTACCTCCTTTATTCAGATGAGGAAATTGATTCATAAAGGTAATGTAAACTAACCTAGTTTAGACAGCTAATATATAACATACTGGAGATTTGGACTCAGTCAGTTTAGCTACAGAGTCTGTACTCCTGATAGTTAAGCTAAAATAATTCAATTTTTTAACATTTATTCAAGAATGCTGAATTATTCAGGATCATTTAGTTGCAAGTATCACCCTAACCTAAACTGGTGGAAACAAAAATAATTTACTGGCTCACATAATTAAAAAGACTAGAAATAGCCTTGTTTCAGGCAAAGCTTGATTTATTTGTTGAATGATGTCACCAAGAACCCGGTTTCCTTCAAACTCAATGCTCTCTTTTCTCAAGATAGATACTGGCAGCGTCAGAGGAAAATGTTTCCCATTCACATTCAGCAAGAAAAGAATGGTCTTGATCTCAGTATTTCTTGCAAAAGTCTTGAGAATCACTCTGAATGAACCAGTTGCAGTTGCCGACTGCTCCTGAATCAATCACTGTGGTCAAGGAGATAAAATGCTCTGCATGACTTAGGCTAGATCACATATGTCTCCCTGAAATCACAGAATCCCTAACGGACTTCTGGTGAAGGAGGACGTAGTTGCTATGAAAACTAACCGTATATGTATACAGAGTATAATATTCTGCATTTGTTTGTGTTATAGGACTCATTTACTATTTTATATGCATATATATAATACATATCATATACATCACATGTATATTATCTATCATCTCATCATCTATCTATCATCGATCTGATAACTTTCCTAGGGAATCAGTTTTGAACTGAGAATGATACCACATAAAATAATCATTTTT
Organism: Eonycteris spelaea; assembly: GCA_003508835.1. Lineage (NCBI taxonomy): Eukaryota > Metazoa > Chordata > Mammalia > Chiroptera > Pteropodidae > Eonycteris > Eonycteris spelaea. The sequence continues at coordinate 1,745,940 of PUFA01000024.1, read as the reverse complement.
TGAGGGAAGGAATGTGAAGTTAGGAGCACCTAAAATCATTATGTCATAGGGCCTATTGAAACCAAAATTTAGCCAAAAGTTTCAAATTTGTGGACATTTGGAACACTCAACAAAACAGAAAATAACATTTAATTTAAAATGATTTTTTTCAAATTTCACTGACATTGTTATCTATAGTTGTATGAAATTTTTTTCTTTAGTACTGTTTTTTCTTTTTATTCATACTCTTTTAGGAACTAAGTACTTCTCTGAGATATGGACCTCACAAAGACTGTAGTCTGACAAATTTCAATGCCAAGGTTATATTGCAGCTTATGATATGTGGGAATGAAATTGTTGTCCAAAGGATACATACATGCTTTATGTTTTTCTATCCCTAAAAGAAACACCATAAGAAAAACCCACCTCTGGATTCTGATGTCAAGGCTAAACCATTTACAAAGTACAGTAATAAACATGCAAGTGAAAGAAGATGCAAAAAGAGATAAGTGGCTTCTTTGGTGTTATTGTAGTTGATGGCATCCCAAACTGAATGTTACAATAGATGATATAGGGAGTCTTGTTGAACCCAGAAATTGCGAAAGAGAAAATGACCTTCTTATAATTATGAAGAAAGACTATCTCCTTTATGTCTGATGTTTTATTTCAAATAAGTTGCGACAATCTACTTGAATGAACAGTAGTGTTTATAGACTTATGCAACAGGAAAGAAAATTACTTCATTGAATACGCATGTGAATCATTGAATTTTCTGTGACTTTCTTCATCTGTCTCAAAAATGTAGAGCTATAATAAAGCCATAAATTCTAGAATCTCCAAGTAAAATATATCTGTTGAAATAACAGTAGAGGAAAACAAAAAGAAATAAAAATATTCTAAGTAAAATGCTTTTCTTACATTCATATTTTTTTAATAATAAACTTTTCTTTTAGGGCAGTTTTGATTTATAGAAAAGTTGCAAAGATAGTACAGAAAGTTTCCATGTACCCTACATACATATTATTAACATATCTGTGTGGTATATCTATTAAAATTAATAAAATTATATTGGTATATATTTTTATTACTTAAGTCCATACTTTATAACAGAGTTCCTTAGTTTTTAAAATGAATTTTAATTTTAGGATAGTTTAGTATATACAGAATTATTGTGAAATACTACAAAGAGTATTTATACCCCATACTGCATTTTCCCTATTACTGACATCTTGATTAGTATGTTATATCAGTCACAATTAGCGAACTAATATTGATTCAATATTATTTTGAAAAGTCCATACTTTATTCATATTTACTCATTTTTTCTCTAATATTCTTTTTTTTTCCCCAAGATTCACCCAAGAAACCACATTACATTCAGTCATTGTGTCTCCTTCAGTTCTACTTGGTTGTGACAGTTTCTCAGACATTCCTTGTTTTTAATGGCCTTGACTGTTTTGAGGATTATTGGTCAGATATTTTGTACAATATACCTTAACTAAGATTTTCCCAAAGTTTTCATCATGGTTAGATAGGATAGTTGAGTTTTAGGGAGGAAGACCACAGAGGTAAAGTACCATTGTCATGACATCATATCAAGGCTACATATGACTTAACAGTGTTGTTCATGTTGGTCACCTGGCTGAGGTAATGTGTGTCAGTTTCTCCACTGTAAAGTTACACTTTTAGCCTTCTCCCTTGTCATAGTGGCCTTGCTAGACAAAGAAGTTTGTCATTGGAAACTCAGAGAATTCTGGATTACTTATCCACCAGATTACTTACACTACCACTATTACCAGCTCTGTTAAGACCCAGGTCTATACATATCTTCATGTATCTCAGTACATCATTTTTTAATTTCTAAACTAGGTCCCCACCTCTATCAAAATAGCTCCAGCTGATAGCGTGCGGATCCCATTTCTTGGACATAATATTTCAGAAAGAATATTTTCCCGGGGTTTTCTTCCACCTGATGTAGGATTCAAAAATAAATTTAAATTTGATAGACAAATGCTAGCAAAGGTGTCCAATATCTTTTTAATTTAGCTTGTCACCAGGTACACTGCAATGCAATTACCCATTTATTAAGAATTAAAATGAAAACAAAAAGCATTTAATTTTAATTGCCTCTGATGCTCACCATATTGTCACTTTTTACTGGCTCACTATGGCTGCCCAGCTAGAATTTCTCTTTCATGCAAACAACAGGACTAAATTGAATTACATAAAAAGAAGCTACACACTGATTCCCAGCAGTATGTTTTGACAAAACATTTTGTCTCCATAAATGATTTCAGATGCTATAGTCAAAAGCCTTGACTGCAAATAATGGGTTCATAAAACCTATCTTTAAAATTTTACCTGACAGTAATGCCGTGCAAATATCTGCACTTCTAGTTCACCTTCTTCACTTGTTTACATCAGGATTTTAATAGAGTGGCTGTCAAAGAACAACAGCTAAAGGCCACCTTTTGATAAGTTGCTGTAAAAACACACTGTTTAAAATGAGAATTTTCTTCTTAAATTCAGCCGTCATAAAAGGTGATGGTGGTAGTGGTTAGAAAAAATATTGAAGAAACATGTTTTCTTGGAGGACCTCAATAAAATTGTCTGAGTTAAATGACATTCTAAATTGTGATGACTTTCAGATTCTGTTTTGAGTTCCTAAAACAGCACCTGGCAAAAAGTACCTGCATAGTAGGATCTCAATAAATGTATTCCTTCAATAACCACACGATCTGTTCTTTAAAAGTGTGGCTTCACAGAGTCTGATTTTTGCTCCAGTATATTTAACTCTATGAATAAAAACATGAATTATTTCCATAATGAATGCATTAGCATTCTAGAAGTACTAAATATACTCTGTTATACATGTTTTACTTGTTTGCTCTTAAATCTTTGCTATGAGGAAACAAATAAGACCTTAATAATAAACTTAAAATTTAATTAGTACTTATTATGTGGCTTGCGAGTTGCACTAAGCAATTTACATGAGTTGTCTTGCTTAACTCTTATCAATTTAATTAGGAAGGTATTATTTATGAAGAATCTGAGAAGCTGTTCTATTCGTTAAAATTAATTTTTCCACTTAACTGAAAAATGTTAATAGTTACAATATCATTATAGTAGAGTAATATATGTGGAACATTCAGTATCATCACAGAATTACTTTTTTACTTGTCAAGAACACGTTTGGATATGGGCCTTATTTCTCATTGAAACATGTTTTAGTGTCTGATTTTTTTTTTCCTAAAAAAAACTTTTGCAAGTTCTTTTAATATTACAAATTCAGCTTCAGTTTTAACAAGGTGAATTCCACACCTGTTTTAGTTTGGTTTTTCAGTTCTATAAAATGAACAGCAACAGTGTTAGCATTATCTATTTTTTAAGAACTTAAAATTATCTATCATTTAAAATATCAAGCATCATAGTTACTGTCATAGTATAAAATTAAAAATGCCAAAAAGTAATTCTAGAGTCTCATATATTTGTCAAGATAGAACACTTCCCTTGCATTTCATTATTTGCCTTCGAAACAAGGTGCTAACTCAATCATTTTAATTTGTATTCTTCGATCAAAACTTTTTTTCAAAAAACCTTTTTTTGTTGTTTGCAAAAGTTCTCAAATGATATCAAACATGAATTGGTGATATTGTAAGTGATATTCTTTCTTGGCAAACTCCTTGAACATTGTTAAAACAAAAACAAAAACAAAAAAACCTTGTAGATAAAAATTTTTGAGATTATTTTAATTCTTTTTTATTTTAAGTAAATTAAATTCTCTGTCTTATACTCTCTTGCTTATTTTATTTCATCAGTGTCTATAATTTGAAAATAGGAAGGAAATTAGATTTTGGCCTGTGATGAGATGATATTTTGAATATTAGAGCATCCCTTGTGATATTAAAGACTCTATTAAAGAAGAAATGGGAATCTATTTTTAATCGTCTTATTTCATGATTTGCCTTATATGTGTGTTGCAAATCTATGCTACTTTTACAAATTCCCTTGGAAAGAACTCTGTGAATGAGCATGTGCAAAACCTTGTATCTTGAAGTTGAGACACCATAAGATAGGTAGACCTAAAACTATTTTGCTAGTCAAAATGCATTATTTCTTCACCGTAAGAGGAAACATCAGAAAATATTGAATTCAACATTCTCATAGCAGTACTTGTTTGCTCTCTTGCTTATTAAAAATGTTATAGCAACTCTCACACTTCTGTCATTTCTGAGAATTGAAGATTCATACTCTGTTAGAATGGAAGTGAATCTTAGATATAATTTAGTTATTCAGAGGCAATAAATTGTGCCTCAAGCATTCATCCATGTGGACAACCCAGGAAGCTAATAGAGTAACCCAAATGAGTTTTGTTCATTTTTCTCTAATCTCACATTTGAGAAACAAAATATGGTCATTTTTATAGCCGGAGTCAAGATGCATTTGGAACAAAAGCAAAATTTATCCTCCTTCTCTCCATCTTTTTTCAGGACTAGTAACTCTTATCCTTCACAATGTTTTACTTCCTTATTTACCTTTGGTCAATTGTGAACAAGCCTATGACAACCATGAGACTGAACATTAAGCAAGGGCAGTAGAAAGTGTTAACATACCTTGAGCTTTGTAGCTGAACAAATTACGAATTTGCTTAAAACTCTCAGTTTGACCATATGTAAAATTTGAGTAATAATGATATTTATACATAGTATAGTTTGAGGAATTTAATGTGATAATTCATGAATGAATTTATCCCAAAACCTAAAAACTCTCAGCAAATATTAAACACTGTTGTTAGATTTACTATAATGTGAAAATAGGTGGTTTCTTGACATATAGTTCAGTGTTTCTCAGCAATCAATATTGTGTAGAATTCTATTTTTAAATTTTAGTTTTTAAATAAACATTTTATTGAATTATAATATATGCTGATAAATGAATCATGTGTGCTACATTAAAATTTTCACAAAATAAATATATCTTTGTAATCATCAACTAAATTAAGAAGTAGGACATTAGGGTTTAGCTCCTGCTTCCTCAGTCACTACTCTAATCACCATTGATTAGTGCATCTATTTTCGAATGATCTAGGAATGGAATTTCTGTGAATGGCACTTGTGCCTAGCTTATGCTTATAAGATTGATTCATATTGCTAAGTGTATCAGTATATGTCCATTTTTATCACATGAAAATATCACAAATTATTTATCCATTCTAAAGATGATAGACCTATGAATTGTTTTCAGTTTGAAGTTATTATGAATAAAATTGCTGTGAATAATCTTATACATGTTTTTTTTGGTGCTCACAGATATTCTTTGCTCTTGGAATTAAACCCAGGAGTAGAATTGCTAGGTTGTAGTTTATGTGTATGCTTAACATGAGTAGATGCTTCTGAACGATCTTTCAAAATTTATATCTCCACTGGCAAATATGGGAGTTACAGTGGCTCGACAAATTGCAAGCACATTACTATTATTTTCATGTTGTTAACTTTCAAATGTTAACCCTTCTGTTTGATATGTCGTAGGTTATTTCTCTTAGGAAGGTGAATTTTTGTTGTGCTTCGCTGGATTTCTTATTTTGGAAAATGCCTATTAAATTTTTGCCCATATTTCCATAAGTTTTTAAAATTATTTTCTTATTGAATTTTAGGAATCTTTATATATTTTGGGTATGAATCTCTGCATTGTTTTTCCTTTCACTTCTAGGTCTACAATTCATGTGGAAATAATTTTTGGATATAATACAAAGTACAGATCAAGATTACTTTTTCCCCATGGATATACAATTGAACTAGGATCTTTTATTAAAATGACACCCTTTAACACTGAATTATATTGTCATATTTGTCAGATATCATGTGTGAACTATTTCTGAATTCTAGTCTAAACCATTTCTTTACTTATCTATTCTTGCACATACTAGAGTATGTTCTTATACAATGTCTTAATTTTGTACTTTATAATTAATCTTGATAGATGAAAATGGATTTTCAATTTTGTTCTCCTTCAAGATTAACTTGGCAATTACTGACCTTTTGTGTTTCATAAAATACTTTAGAATCAGTCTGTCAATTTCCACAGAGAAATAACCTATGAGATATAAATGTCTTGAGATTTTGATTGTAACCACATAAAATAGAGCAATCTGAGGCAGAATTGTCTTCTATTCATCACCATGTTACAGGTTTCCATTTATTTTAGGCCTTCTTTAACTTCACTTTGCTAAGTTTTAGAATTTTCAGTATAGAAGTCTAACATATCTTTTAGTTGGAATTATTCCTATATATTTTATATATTTAATACATATGCTTCTCAAATTTTCATTTTATGACTTTTTAGTGCTGTATATATAGTTGATTTTTGTGCTGAAATTGTGTCTAGTGGATAATAAATTTCATTTATTAATGCTAATACTATAGTTGTCGATTCTTTGAGTTTTCTACACATACAGTTATCAAATGCAAATAATTTTATTTATTCTATTACAATGCTCCTACCATTCATTTATTTGTTTCTTATGCATTTGTTAATTTATTCATTCCTCATTTATTTATTTTATATTATTGCATAGGCTAGAACTCTAACTCAATATTGACTAGAAATGGTAATTGCAGACATCTTTTCCTTGTTTCTTATTCCAATAAGTGTAATGTTGCTATAGTTTCTTATAGATACTTTAAAAATCAGTTTATTTCAGTCTCCTCTTTTTAAATTCATAAGCATTTCTATTATAAATGTGTATTAAAATAACCATATAATTTTCCTTTTTTACTTTGTTATTTTTGTGCATAGAAATAGTCATATTTTCTCTCCTTAATTTTCTCTCCTTAATTTTCTTAATATAGTATAGTATATTAAATCATTTTTACCTCTCTGGAGTAAACCTAATTGGTTTTAATTTATTATGTTCTTACCTATCATTGAACTTGATTGGCTAATACTTTCTTTAGGAATTTTGCCTATATACTATGAAAAAGATTGGCCTCTAATTCATATTCTTTGTCACAAATATTCATTTTCTATTGCTCCTGGAACCCATTTACCACAAAGCATTGGCTTAAAACTACATAAACTATTTTAACAGTTTTATAGGCCAGAAGTTAAATACAGTTTCACTTAAGTACAGACTCAAATCCATATGTTGACAGTCTGCTATTTCCAGGGAGAAACTGCTTCTTGCTTTTTTAGCTGTTAGCAGAATTCAGTTCCTTGCAGGTATAGGACTCTTGTCCTCATTTTCTTGCTGGTTGTAGAATGAGAGTTGATCCCCATTTCCAGAGGCTATCATGGTTCCTTGGACCATGGCCCCCTCCCTTTATCTTAAAAGCAGTAATGGCTGATCAAGTCCTTGAAGTGTCCTGTCTCTCTGATTTATTCTTCTGTTTTCCTGTTTCTTCTTAAAGGCCTCACATGATTAGATTTCTCCCCTTCCACTCCCCCCCAAAATACAGGAAAACCTTCTCCTCTCAAAGTTCTTAACCTTAATTATATTTGCAAAACTCATTTGCCAGGTAAGGCAACATAGCCACAGATTCCAGGGATTAGAGAATGACTTCTTTAAGAGGCTATTTTTCTGTCAACTCCATTATGTCTTTCTCAGGTTTTAGTTTCAAGAATTTGGAGATATCATAAAATGACTTAAGAAATATAATTTCTTTTCGTATTCTGTAGAAGTGTTTCTAGAAAATACAGAACAATTCAATTTTTATTTTTTCTTATCACATCAGTGCATCAATTTTGTTATACTGTAGTTTTCAAGCAGTTTGCTATTCTACCAACTTTTAATACTTTTGACACAGAACTATTTATATCTTTTTAACTTTTTCATGCCTATAGGATCTATTATGATGTCTCCTTTTTTATTCTTGACACAATATTTTGTGCCTTCTCTTTTTTCTTAATCAGTTTTGCTAGGATTTTACTAATTTTATTCTTTTTGAAGAATCAGCTTTTGTCTTTGTAAATTTTGGCTATGGTATGTATTTTCTGTCTGAGTAATCCTATTAATTTATTAATTTCTTTTTCTACTTTACTTGGTTTGCTTTTTTAACATACTTAAATTATTATTTTCTGGCCTTTCTTCTTTTCTTATATATGTATTTGAGGCTATATATTTTCCTTATAAAGTATTCTTTAGCTATATTTCACATGTTGTATCATATTTTCATGTTTTATTTCAAATTATTTAAAATTTCCATTGTGTTTCTTTTTTGAAAAAAGCGATTTAAAATTATTTTGTTTAATTTTCAAGCAATTAAAGTCTTCCTATTTATCCTCTTTTCTTTTTTTTTTAACTGATGGTTTCTTGCTTAAAATTACTATGGTCTTAGGATACATGCTATTTTTTTGACATTTATTGAGCCTTCATGGCCCAGCAGAGCCTTTATCATTTTTAAATGTTCACTTGAAAAGGATATTCTATCTTCGTTGGGTATAGTGGCCTTTATATGTCAATTAGGTTAAGTTTGTTAATCATGCTTTTTGGCTCTTCTATATCCTCACTGAATTTTTGAGTGCTTATTTTGTAGAATTGAGTGTGTTTATTTTTCACTATGAGTGTATTTTTTTGTTTCCTCTTTTAGTTTTATCAATTTTTGCTTCATAAATTGAAGAGATGTTATTGAATACATACAATTTTAGAACAGTTTTCCTTGTTAATTAGATTTTTTAACCTTTATTAAATATTAATATTAAATGTTCCTAATAATACTTTTATTAACATTTATTCTATATGATATTGGTGTATAACCACTAGCTTACTTTCAGTCAGTATGTGCATGATTGACATTTTTTCATCATTTTACATTTAACCATTATATTCTTATTAAAGTTAAGATTTATTTCTATGTACTTACTGGAGTCTTTATTAAGCACTCCAAATTTGAGTTTCAATTTTCATTCAGTTAGACAGTTTTTTAACTGGAGCACTTATTTGCTTACATTTAAGTTAATTACTGTTACATTTGAGTTTATACCTGTAACCTTTTATTTTTCCCACCTGTTCTTCATTCATTTTCTCTCACATTTTTTGATTAATCATATATCGTTATTCAATTTTCGACCCATTAACTTGTCAGTTATGTATCTTTTTATTAATATTTGTGTAATTACTTAAAAATTTTAAAAATACATATATTTGACTTTTTAGCATCTTATATAAATTAGTAACTTACACTTCCTAGATATTTCTGGTCCTTAATACTCTTAAACTCCTTTTACTCTTGTATAGAGTAAGTCAGTTATAAATGAATAATAATAAAAAATTCCCCCAGAATCTCAATGAAAAAATTGTTTTGTGAAAACTTTGCTTTTTATAGATGTGCGGTTATTGTTAATTTTTATGCATTTTTTTAATTGCAAATTATTAGTTTCCTGGAGCTATTGTAACAAAGTAACACAGAGTGGATTAAGCAACAGAAATGTCTTGTCTCACAGATCTGGAGGCTAGAAGTCTGAAATCAATTTCGATAGAGTTGGTTCCTTCTGAGAGTTGTGACTTAGAATCTAGTCCATCTCTCTGTCTTCTCCCCTGGTGGTTTGATGACAACCTTTATATTCTTTGATTTGTAGACACATCATCCCAATCATTAACTTCATATTCGAATAGCTTTCTCTATACATGCATGTCATTCTATGTGTTCAAATTTCTCCTTTTTTTTAAGGGCATAGTCACATTGGATTTGGCTCCCAATTATCTCATCTTAACTCATTTGCAAAGACCCTATTTCCAAAAAAGGCCATATTCATGTACAATGTGAGTAAGGACTTTAAAATCTTTTGTGGGGGGGGGGACCCAAATTAACTCATAAATGGTACATGGCCAAAAAAATTTGAAAGCTTCTGCATTGGAATTTCTTGTCCACATTAGATTCAGTCCCTAAAACTGAGCTATTCAAAAAAGGCAAAATTGTATATTGATTTGAAGATGCAATATGATATAAAGTATACTGATTTGGAATGGTCTTTCTGACCCTAATAACCAGAGGCAAATAATTTGTATGATTTTAATTATACATTTTTTCCTATTTACAAGGCTGACACATATCTTCCAAGGTGTTTAGAAAGTTAATAAGAAAGCTGAATAATAATTTTTAAGATCATGTTAACAGTCACCTCAGCTTACTTTTTTATTGACTCAAAAAGGCATACCAATACTTATATAATGTTTTAATCACTTATTAAGACATATATCAAAATCTATTTTTTTATTCATCTGTAAGATTGAGTTCTTTGGGAGATATATGTAGACACAATGTATTTACAACAAGCTGCATATATCTATTCCCTAATTCTTAATCACAACACTGTATGCAGTCATCAGTTTTCTGACAACCATCTGCATAGATGTCACTCATTCCTTCCACCCCATCTAGTTTAAATTAAAATATTGACAGAAATAATTTTTTTCATTGAAAGTGGAAAAGCTAATAGGAGTGGTGAAACTAATTGGATTTTGCATGCATTGCCCCTGACAATATTCTGACAATTTTTAATTTGCTTCTTCAAGTCATGCAGTGCTATAAAGAAATATAATATAAAGCAACGATTTGAGCAATAAATAAGCTTAGTTTATTCTGATGGTCTTAAAATATTTCTGAAAAGTAAAAAAAAATTAAAAAAAAAAACGAAAGAAAAGAGGCTACCCACATGTAACTGTTATATCTTATGGTGACTGTAATAGTTAGAAGAGTGCCACTAGTAGAGATAAAATGTTATTCTATACTTTTACAAACACATAATGACAACAACAATAAAACATAATAAATATAATAAAAATTTTTAACAGAATGGAGAAAAAATGCAAAAAACTATAAAATATGATGATTACAAATTCATTTTTAAATTCTTAATAAACACAGCTTATTCTTTATTGAAAATATTTAATGTTTAAATAATCCTACTCTGAAATTCTTTTTATGACTTTAGCAAAGATGTATTAGCCACATGAAAATTATAAGCTTAGGCTTTAAAATTTTCCTCGGTGTACATTATTAAACTAAACACCTGATTTCCTACCTTTGAAGACCTCAAAATCTAGTAAATATGTGCATCACTAAATGATTTGGGTTTATCTCCTCAAAATATGAAAGTGGTATCCCCAGGGGAATAGAAGACTCATACATACTTAAAATTTGTCTGATTAAAAAGTTTGTTTTTATGTAGTCAACAGATAAAGAAGTATGGACTATGTTAGGAATATTCATTGAAAGGAAGAAAGCTAGGAATTGAGACTAAAGAGAGAGGCTAGTTGAAGGAATCAGGTTTGGTCAGAGGAATTACAAAAAATAAAATGGAAAAAAATAAATTAACAAAATTATTTTCTGTCTTTTTCTAAAGCATGAGAGAATGTTTTCATATTTGAATCACAAATATCTAGTATAGAGAAAAATTTTTGACAATGATTCCTGGATAGCACAACATCATTACAACTTCTTTTTCTAAAACTCTTCTCTGGCTATATCTCTTCCAATACATTTCAATGTGTCTTTTTGTGTCTCCTTATATTGGCTTTGTTTTCTCCCTGACAGATTTTGCTCTGCTTTCCTCCTTTTCCTGTATATGTATTTGCATTTGTTTATGGGTATAGGTAAGTTGCCTTGGGGTATGTTTTCCAAATATGCAGTCCTCTAGGACAAGGATAGTGACTATATCTTAATAATATTTTTTTATTCCTAGAGCTAAGAACATATACATCTACAATAAAAAAAAAAAAGTATTGACTTCATGAATATTTTGCACCAGAGTAGTTGTAAAAATATACCTTAGTAAAAAATTTGCAAGCTGTCTATAGACGTATTTCTCACTCCGGTTCAGTCTATTCTGTTCAACCTACGGGAGGCTTTAGTAAAACAGTAACAGCGACCACCACACCACCCCCCACCATAATCAAATAGGATTTTCTTTAATACGTTTCCTCCCTTTCTCCTTATCCTCTTATTCCTAGCTCTATATCTACTTATAGGACAGCTTTCTTTCAAAGCTATTATAACTTTCTTTTGCCACTAACGTTTTGGGTCGTCTTATCATTTGTAGTTTCTTGTGTTGTTGCTCCTGGCCAGGCTGTGTCTCTGCTTTTAGTTGGATGCATACACAGGAAGAGTCACTGGCTTTAAAAAAGGCCGAAACAGTCACAGCTTGCAGTTCCATCACTGGAAATGTGTTTCACTTTATCATACATTTATTCATTACTGTTTTTATCATTTATAGTACAGATTTTTATGGTAGGGTATCTGTTGGGGATGAAAGGTGTGGCAGAAGAGCTCATGATCCAAGGAGACTGGTGGGAGTATGCTATAGGTAACTGGATAAGCACAATACAATATAACAATATGATGATAGAGGTAAGAGGAACAGAGAAGGAAGTGCTGTAGAAAATGTTTCACGGAGGAATTAATATTTGAACAGAGTTTTAAAGGCAGAGAAGTAGTTTGAAAACTTGAACATGAGCATTTTGGGTGGAGGGAATAGTATGTTTGAAAACAGTTGGAAAAGGCTTAGCTTATCAGGAAAAATAATAGTGTTGTTAGATTGGATACAAAGGTTATCCATGCAAAGAACAGGCATCAGATAATGCTTTTAGAGTTGGTCCACCCTTTCTAGGCTAGGAAAGAATCCTGATTCACACAGGAATCTCAATTCAGAAACATCACCCTAGCAGCCATGGAGTTTTGAGATGTCAGAAGTAAAACACAGTCACTGCCTATATATGCTGAGTAGACAACAGTACACATTTTTCAAGTCAGGTCCCATCCTTTCACATTGACTATAGCTCAGGACAGTGTAGAATGATTTATGAGCAACAAGAAAATATGAACTTCAGAATTTGGCACATATGATCACGCCAGTACTTCTCCAGTGGATTTTAGAGTCAAGAACTACGCCTGTATTGAAGATGTAACAGGGACCAGAAGGCCATGAATTACAGCTTTGTCCTATAGAAAAATTTAAAAGCTGAAGTCAGGGAAATTAGTGACTTGCCCAAGGTCATACAACTTATCAATGAAAGAATTGGTGGTAGAACAAGGGTTTCTGGCTTCCAGGCCAGTATCATTTCTGTTGTGCCATGCGCTGGTCCTGTCAAATGAAGTGGTTTGCTGACATTTGAGAGGAATATCTAAGAAGTTTAACACATGAAAGAAATGTTTCCTGAGAAGCTTTGAAATTAATAGCTTTGAAATTAAAGCTTTCAAATCACTTATTTCTGAACAATCTTGCCTTAAATTTGTACTTATTTCTGGATTCCCAATGATGCAAACTTACCTGAACTTTCAGAAAAAAAAAATCTATTCTTTTCTTTTTTCTTTTTTCTTTTTCTTTTTGTTATTTAGATACCATCTAAATGTCTACTAGTTTTGACCTGGTTGAGAAGATATAATATTATCTGTGTAACCTAGGTTTAGGGCAGTATCAGCCCAGGGTCCAGTAAGAAAAGAAGAACACACTACTATGAGGCAATTGAAGAGACTCAGCAAAGGGAGTATTTACAAAGTGGTAGGTAGGGGTGAGATAATTTAGCAAGAAAAGGTGAGTCACCCTGGGACTTGTAATGCTCGGAGAGATGTTAACAACCTAAAGCCTAAAAAGGAAAGGAGGAGAAAACGCTGTTAGAATATGGAGGAAATATTTGTAGCTATAAGAGATAGCTTTCAGACATAAACTGTGGTTGTAAATATAGAAATATAGTCACTACCAATCTTGAGGCACGGCAAGGAAGGAGCCGGCAATTATAAATGCAAGTCCAATTTCTTCTTGCCCTCTGATCTCCTCAGTGCCTCAGAGTGATCGAACCAAACAGAAGTCAGAGAGTAAGGCCACAGAAGTCAGCCTCCAAGGATACAACACAGAATGGATAAAGGTGCAAAGTGATTCTGGAGAAGCAAATGGAAAATATTCCAGGACGGGGCAAATACAAATTCATTTATGCCCTGGCCCAGGATCTTTTCAATCTTCCCATTCCACAACCCTTTTTTGGACATGTAACTCTACACACAGCTCTGATTTCAAAAAGTTTACCTAACGCTATTGGGAGAATTATGTAAATATGAAAAGTTTGGCTGAGCAGTGACTAAGGAGAGAGGGAAACATGACCTCTATCTGCAAGCAGTGGTGGGAATGAAAATGATTTCCTGTGGGAACTTGGCTGGTATTACAGTTAAATCATTTGTATACTGTTAAATGAGTTGTGTGCTGGTGGGGCAAAGAGGTCTTGGAACTGTGTTTGCTGGTGTTCTCCCTACCTCCATCATTGTCTACAAGCATTTGAAAGGTTGAAAAAACAGCAAGAGAAGGCTCTGATTCAAGGTGATAGAACCGGAACTAGTAAGGTAAAATCAGTTGAAAGATATTGTAAGTTAAAAAACATAAAAGTGTTCATTGCAGAAAAAATTAATCTTTTATTAAAATGTTCTAAGGGAATAAAATATAGAAAAGCTCTTTGCATATTTAATCTCAGAGTAAACAGAGCTCTAAAAACTCACTATTGTAGATAATTTTTGTGGAGAAAAACTATAGTTTATGTTTTGTTTGCACATCTAACAAATACAATTAGCAACATTAACAAGCTGTACAGCAAGTTTTACATTTAGGATATGGTTAATTATTTACTTTTATTATCTGAAGTATGACTTCTGATACTAAACATTTAAAAATCTCTGAAGATAAAAATTCTCCCCCTTCCCCTTCTGGTAAAATGCTGAATATGTAGTTTAAAAAAAACAAAAAAAACCTTATAAAATTTGTGTGAAAAGGGGTTTTGGTATGAGGCTTGCTTTAAAGATATTTCAATATATTTAAAACATAGTATAAGCCTTCCTTTTACAATTTCAGTTAAATTAAGCATATGTCATGTACCTACACAAACCAATATGTTTTCAGCTTAAGACTTATTCTACCTGACCTAATGAATTCCAGTAGACAAAAACTATGTCTTACAGTTCATTGTTTATTCTACATACCCAGGTTAATCCCTTAAGCATAAATTGTACTATAAAATTTGATTAGACAACGTTGTATAATCACAAAATAATTAATATTACTTATCATACTGTGTCAGATGCTGTTCTAAGAATATGAGCTGTATTAATTCTTTTACAAGCTTTATGAGACATTTCAATTTTATAGATGAGGAACCTGGGGCTTGAGAAGTTATGTATATTGCTCAAGATCATAGAGTTAGTGGCAGAGCCAGGATTTCAACCTGAGAAATCAGATTCCAGACTTAGAGTTTTAAACCTGGATGCTATACTATCTTAAAGGTTGAGATGAGATGAGGCTAGAATATATTAAATGCTAGGACATAGGTTGTCAACTGACAACTCTTGTAGATTTTCACATAAGAAAGTATCATGATCTAATTTATCTTTTAAGAATGTGACTATGATTTTTTTAAAGGTTCAATTAAGGAAGACAGTTCAAATAAGGCTTAACTTTTTAGCTTGATGAACTGTTTACTTAACATTTACCCAAGGTCTAAAATAGACTATGATAAAAGAGAAAATAAACAGAGTTTATTATATAATTCAATGGTTTTTAAGCCATTTTTAAAAACCTTTGCCCAAACAATATTTTCTGTGGACATGTAATGTGAAAATATATTAAGGGTTTAAGATGCATTATTCTTTCGATTCTAGAAGGAAAAAGTAGTTTCTGAGCAAAGTGCTGCTAGGAAAACTGAAAATAACAAACCCCTTTCTCAATAGCTGTTTCCGGTTTTCTTCTACATGTCATGTCTGGCTGACAGAGACTTTACTAACCAGGGCAGGCTAATTGTTATAACAAACAACTGCAAAATTTTAGTGGCTTCTAGTGTCAAAGGCTTTTTTTCCTCTTTTCATTGTGTAATTCAATGCAAGTTGGAGAGGTTCAGTGAGGCCTTTGTTCCACAAAGTTCGAGAGCCAGGCTGAGAGGAGTTTCACGCACTGACTTCAGTGCACAGAACTCAACACCTAACCAAGCAAAACAGGAAGAGAGAAAGTATGGAAAAGGCACACTCACTCTTACCTGCTTCAGCTCAGAATTAACGAGTCACTTCAGCTCTCTTTTTATTGGTGAGACCTAGTCACATGGCTTCGCCCTGATGCCAATGGCCGGGAACCATAACTTAGTTGTGTACCCAGGAGGAAGATATGTGGTGGATGAAGATCTCTGCCACAGAGACTGCATTATAAATTGAAATCTCTTTTGAGTAAAGCACCATGTGTGATTTCAAACATACAAAGGTGAGTCAAACATGTTCCTGCATTCAGTGAGCTTTCTGTCTGCAAGTGGAATTTAGCTAAATAACTAAAGTAAACTAATAATAATAGCTAAACTTGCCAGTGGCTTACAATGTACAAGGCAGGGTTCTAAGGCTTTATAAGAATTAATTCCTTTAATTAAAAAAATAGTATTACTAGCCCAATTTCATAAATGTGGAAATTAAAGAATAAGTTGCCCAATAAGATATGGCTAAGATGTGGAGCCAGGGTTTGAACTAGACTATATGACTTCGAACTCCACACTCCTTAGAATAGTAAGTGCCACAAGATGAATAAATATAGTCATGGTACACATGCGGTCTTGTGAGGGAGGAGTAGTTGTGGAAGTGATGGGTGGCCATCAATCTCTGGTCTTCACTTGAGAGCACAGGTCAACTGTTCAATAAATGTCAGTTATTTTTTTTTTGTAGTAGGTTTCCAATAAAAGATAAAATTTGAAAATGATTTTAAAGGAGACGGACCATTTGACAAATGGAAAATGAATGTGAATATGACCTCTTCCAAAGTAAAATGGTTTTAAGAAAGTTACAGATGCAAAGACAGGAAAGAGGAATGAAAGGAGACTGAGAAAGGCTCATGTGACTAGAGTAGGGAAGGATTTTTGTGCTAGCTTATTTGCTCTTTCTTATCTTCTGATAGGCTTCTGCCCATTGCCTTTCTTGAACCAACTTTCCATCAACACATCCTTTCATTTGCTTTCCTAAAGTAGAATCCAAACCTAAAGTAGCTTTACATTGTTCTTGGAAAGCTCCAAATAGGAATTGGGAAGCCAAGGTTCTGGCTCAGACACTAAACTTTTCTTGATCTGGGGCAAAATACTTAGAGCCTTGGGCCTCAGATTTCTTATCTTTAAGAAGAAAAACTACGAATCACATCATTTCCACACTTCTTTAACGTGATGGTTCTTCAAAATATCGAAATGTTCTAGGATCTAGTAATTTTTAAAAAATATTTCTTTTGCTATCTCATTTTTGTGCAACCTCATGCTGCGTGCCAGCTTAGTTTTGAGATATAAAATTTATTTGTATTCTGTATATGTAGGTGTTAATTCCAAATCTGAGTTTAAATATTTTGATATAAACCGATAGTCTTGTTATACTATTAACCTTTTTCCTTACACATTTCACCTTTCTGGTTTGTTTATGGGACAAGGCTTTCAGAGTAAAAATCATGGAAAATTTTAGGATATGAAGACATCCATAGGAAATATGAGTGGGAGTGTGTTTTCTTGAAGTTAATAAAAGCAATTTAAAAATCAGACTGACAATAATGTTAAGAAATAGCACACTTTATTGATGAAAGTTTTTGTGACTATTTTAGTGGAAGGTAAAATTGGAAATACAATTATTTAGACCTCAGCTGTGAAAAACAACCACTATTTCATCTATTTTCTGTGTTTAAGACACAGAACTGTTTTATCTGTCACATTAAGCTGGATCATGCTATCATCAACCTAACATACACAAAAAGAAGACTATGAAAACTTCAGTCATTTTCATTTCAGCATGATGATACCCCCTGTGTGGTTTTATAATTCTGAATTAAAATGAGTAATTCAGTGAAAGAACAAGTCTCATGAGGAAAGACACCAAGAAGGAATTCTAATGTTAAAGAATTATTATGATTGGTGACGCTTCACAGATCGTCTTTAATTTTAATCTTAATGTAGTAGTAGTATAAATAAATTCAGAAGCATAAATTTAAAATGTTGGCATGCGTATTTATAATTACATTCTTTTAATTAAAATTATCCTATCTGATGAACACATCTTTTGGTGGTTGTATTATTAGTAGTATATGTGGTACCAGATCCATAGGAGCAATGAATTGTTTTGCTTCCAAATCCTTTCATCCTATTTGAGTCTGCTGTTTTTCTGCCATTTTGCTAGGGTTTACCAAAGATGTCTAATTTATGCCTCAGTTACTATTTAGGTAAGTGAGGTGATTTGGCCAAAGTCACATAGCCTATGAATATTCAGAATTTAAACTGAAATCTTTTAAGTCTCTGTTTATAGAGTCAGGCGTTGGCCTGCCCATCTTTAAAATAACAGTCCCCTGTCGTCCACAGAGGATATGTTCCAAGACTTGTAGCATAGGCTTGAAGCCGAGATAGTGCTGAACTTTATATGCACTATGTTTTTTCCTGTATGTATATACGCCTATGGCAAAATTTGATTTATGATTTATAAATTAGGCTCAGTAAGAGATTAACAACAAGAAGTAATAAAATAGAACAATTATAACAATATATTGTAATAAAAGTTATGTGAATGTGGTCTCCCTCTCTCTCTCTCAATACCCAATTGTAATGTACTCATCTTTTCACTTAAAGGAAGCACTTTATGGCTTCTCTTTGGCATATTGAATTGTCAGCATCATTACTCTTGTGCTTTGGGGCCATTATTAAGTAAAATAAGAGTTACTTAAATACAAGCACTGAGATACCATGAAAATTGATCTGATAACTGAAATAGCTACTTAGCGACTAACAGACAAGTAGCATACACCACGTGGATGGATACACTGGACAAAGGTATGGTTCATGCCCTGAGTGAGACAGAGTGGGATAGCATAAGATTTTATCCTGCTACTCTGAATGGCACACAATTTAAAACTTATGAATTGTTTATTTGTGAAATTTTCCATTAATATTTTGGGCCATGGTTGATCATGAGTACTGAAACCATGGAAAGTGAAGCAGCAGATGGGAGGTAGGGGTGGGAGAGCTACTGTATCTTCAACTGATGATTTTGCACAACCCAAACATTTTTGAATGCATAGGCCCTGGATCAAATTTTAAAAAGATATCAGGTATGTTGTTGGGTTACAAAGAACACTTGAAAGGACCAGTCTACACCTAGGTAGGGTTGCAATGGCAAAGGACAAAATACTTTCCTCATCAGCCTTGCCAGTACATAAATTTTCTATAGCTCTAGGTGTTTTGAAATAAGTCAAAGCCATTAGTTAAAATGCAAAGGTTCTTTTTAGAAAGACAAAGTTATTTGATCTTAACAGTTAACATCTTAGTTTGAATTATTTTTCAGATACTATCTTCAACTAAAACCCCAAGAGCCTGGAACATAGGACAAGATAATCGCAATAGTGAACCACAAGATTCATAGACTTGGGGGTGCTTGAAAGTGAAGAGCTAAGAGAGTGTCATAATGGCTTTCTTTCATGGTCACTGCTAGTACATACAGCACCTTTTGATGAATTTATAATAGATCCCACTCCTAGGATGAGTTGCAAAAAAACAAACAAACAAACAAAAAAACTCACTCATTCTGGGTGGTTGATTTATACTTCCCCAGAATGATGTAGACTCCAGGCTTGGTACAAAAGTTTCTAAGGGGGGTATGACCTGGACTTCGGCCCCACATATTCCCCTTTGGCTGAATACCTTTGCCTACATCTTGCACAACCTTATGTGGAAGCCCGTTTTTCTAGTGAGCCAGTGAATTGCATAAGGTCATAGGGCACTGGGAAGAAGAAGAAACATATGCTTATTATAAAATTGAGAACCAATTTTATTTAAGGCTGACCTTTACATTTGTCTTTATGGTATCCTGGCAACAAGGAGCTCTACAGGCTTTACATACTTTGAAGCTTGCTGAGGTTCCACACTGTAGGGTAAGAACTGGAACTTATGTGGAAGGTATGGGATTTGATCCAGGCAGAATTACTGTTATTTAAAGATATTGCCAGGCTGACCTCTCTCTAATACTGAATGTAGAAAAGGATCTAGGTATTTTTAGTTTTTCACTGAAATAATATTAATTATCGTGGAATTTTAACCAGCCTCTAGGGACTACTATAGCATACAACAAAGAATTCAAAACATTTTTGGAAAGAAGGTATTATTGTAATTTCCAAATAAGGAGTTCTCTTTAGGCACGATGCTTGAATATTTCTTGTACTTGTTATTTAGTTAACATATTATATATTATATATTGATATATTATATTATTATTTTTATAGTGCTAGGAGCAAGGTCACTATAAAAGTAATGTATTTTGTTATGTGAAATTTTGAAAATGCAAAAATACTGAGAGTGAACAAGAATTAATTACAATTTTGCTAAGATGGTCCCAGGCTTTGTTGTGTCTGTTCATTGTTTGTTGCTATTTAATTTAAATCACAAGATGCTGTCCTTTCATTCGCAGTCTAGGACACTGCTCGCGTGCCCAAATAACAAAGTGCATTTCCAACATGGGGTCTTTAACCTGTTCCATTTTCTTCCCTTGGCTAGTCTTGGATTTCTTTGTCCTTGCCATTCATGCAGTTTCCCACCTCCTCCCCCCCCCCCCCAGTCTTTGTAGCAGTTATTTCTAATAACCAGTTTGTTGATGATAATTTGATTTTTAATATGACTTTTAGAGAAATAACCATGACCTTATGCTATGAATTGCTTTGATTCTTCTGTCAGGATTATCAGCGATACCCTCCGTCAATGCTCGGGAGTAAAGTAACGGGCTGTTGTCAGCATGCACTCAGCTTCAGTCATTTCAAGCAGTTCATTTCAATCTACCGATCTAACAAATATTGAGGGCCCCTGTCTGAGGAGCCTTGCCCTCATAATTTTGAACAAAGTCTGAAGTTTTGTGAAAAAACATTAGGACATATCTGAGTTGTTATGTATAGAAACATGTGGGTTGGTGGTGCAGGGTAGAAGGCAGATGGAATGGGGAAGGATGGGGCATTTAGACTAAATATGCTTGGAGGAAGAATTAGAACATTTAAAAGTTTTCATTCATTGTTTCCAGGCATCAGTACTGTCTGCAGATAAAGAGGCAAAAATAAGCACGAATTTTGTTTTAATTAACTCTCTAAGATTCATCTACCATTTCGTTGCCTCCTCCCATCCTCATCTGTTATTTTGTTCGTATTATTAATCCACAGAGATTTTTTTCTGCTTCCTTTAGTTAATTAAAGGTACTCTAGAATTTATCTTATGCTACCACCAGGAGGGCTCAAAAAGTGAAATATTATATTGCTAGATAGTTCATTCATTAGCATAAAATAATCAGTGGAATTGTGTGTTGGAGTTTCACATAGCTTTGCTAGATTTTTTTTTTTTTAAGGGACAAATGGAGACAACAGAAACTAGAGAGGTGAGAAAAGAGGAGTAAAAATTAAGGAGTTAGGCAACAACAAACATACAGATTAACTTTTTTAAAAAGAATTAGTCTCACTAGACTCTAGCTTGAAAGAAATTGTAATAATTCTTGGCCCAGATATCATTAGCAATAGATACAATGACCAACTCTTCCTTCCTCTGTTTCAAGCTGTGTAGCTCTGTCAGAAGAAACAGGGAGGCATCAGGGCAGCTGTAAAAACAAAAACAAAAAACCTAAAATGATATTCTTATATTTTGCTTTATTTTATATTAATGGTTTTATTACAAAAAGAAACTATGATGTAAACTTCATGTATCATTCACTTACAACATTTTAGACCAAACCAAGCAGAACCCCACACTAGACAGCTCCACTATTTATATTCCTCTAAGGGTAGCTCATCTGCCCTTTTTTTCCACCCTCAGTGTTTTTCTTCCTTAAGGGAGAGATTCTATATCAGTGTTTCATTTCTCCTCTGGGTGGACTTAAAGGCCAGACACATTGATTATTAATCATTATATTGGGGTTTCTCTCCTTTCCTGACCAATGACACAATCTGCAGAGCATGATAGGTATACTGTAACTGACATCTGTACTGACAAAAAAAAAAATCAGGTTATGGCGTATATATCTGCACCAATAAAAAAAGCCATTTTTCAAATTCCTCTTTGTAAGTCTTGCTAAAAAGACCACTGTATTACAAATGCATAGGCACTGAGCCATAAATCCAGTCACAGAGACATATTCAAGAGCCCTTTTTGGGACATTTTTACTTGGACTCTTGGGACACTCCAGGCTTAACTAGAGTCACTTACTCTTTCTTTTTCTAAGCTATGCTGCTGATAAATACCAGAAAGAAAACTTGAAACAGGGAATTTGGGGGCCCTGTTAGCTGCCTGTGTTATTTTACTTGATCTATTTTGCTGTTTGATTATATTTTTGTTTGTGTAAATTTTTCAACTTAAAATTATTTTGCCACTTAGGCCATATAAAACTTGTTGCATTTCTGATGTCAGGTATATTTGAAAAGTGTTTGGGACAATCAGTTTATGGTTTTCTATAATAAGGCATGGATTTTCATGAGTTGAAGAAAAGTAGGAATCTAGGGTAATGGTTAAGAGCCAGAATTTTTATTCAGGCTGACGAAGATCTGAATCATAGCTCTCAGCCTAAATGTGTGGCTGTGGGCAAGTTACTTGACCTCTTAGAAAGTCAGTTTTCTCTACTATGAAATGGAGATAACAATAACACAAAAGGGCCTGAATTAGGGCCTGCAACTAGTTCAGGGCCTGCCTCACAGTAAGTCCTCAATAAGAGGGAGCATTATTGCTATATTATTAGGATGGTCTAGTTAGGATGATTTGGAGAGTAAACAGGGTCACTCTACATGTGTTTTACTAATTACACTGAAACAATAGGCACAAACCAATGCTATCCTGAGTCGAGTGGGGCACATAGTCAACCTGATTACTGCAGGCGGTAGACTATTTCAGTGTCAGCACTGGGAAAATAGGTGCCTATTTACTCATGTGCTCTGCCGTTGAGAAGTACACACAGCACAAGAGTAACAAACCAAGGGACAGGTTTTTGTTGTTGCTTGTTCTCCTTTTACTTTTTTTAAAACCATTTTTTAGTATAGAAAGAAACGGTTTGTAGTCATGACTGAGTTTTGCCTGTGCAAACATACATAGAGAATAGTTCCTCCTTTAGTTACACTGTTTTGACTGTAAAGGACAATATGAATTTATGCTTAATGACCTCTTGTAAACTTTCATTCTTTGTTACAAAATTATGGGGAGCTATAACTTGATTTATTCCATTAGTTTTGAATTGCACTGCCAATAAGTAAATTGGTTCATGGTAATCACAGTATTCACTTCAATTAAATGATCATCAATTGAATTATTTGTCTTTTTGCACGTAATTTATTATGGTCTACTTTTCTCTTTCAATTAAAAAGTTGAAGTATATAATGTACTTATTTCTACAGATAACAAATAAGGGAGCTAGAATTTTAAAATGATATTTTAAAGATTTAACCATCAAAAATGTTTGTTTCTTTATATTTTACTGGTAATACCTGATTAGGAAATTATTTTGTTACATGCAATCAAAACAGTTATTTCTTTATGCAAAATTTACTTCAGAAAGAGGGAAAGAGGAAACATATGATAAAACACATTTTGCCTAATGATTTTCTTGCAGGAAAAATATTGCTATCATGATCCTTTTTAATTAAATAAGAATTTAGCACTTTTGCGTGTGTGTTCTTAATGTCAGACTCTTTGGTTATCACACTTACACCTCTGTTATTAATGTTAGCCATGGTTTGCAGATGAGGAAAAGCTAGTTATCAATGAATAATTCAAATTCCATAACTGTCAGACCTCATTATTTTAAATAAGGCCTGGTAGTTCCAGTTATAACCAGCTAATTGCCTCGTTTAAAGTTAAACTGCTAGACTATTTCACATAATTCTAATTTAAAAAAACTTTAAATACATTTAAAACTGCTGTAGTACATAGAGCAATTTGCTTTAAATCAATCTAGAAGGACAAAAGGCATTCTGATTGTGATCTATCTTCAAATAAGAATTAAAATTTATTTTAATTTGACCCACTGTCATGAAATGCTTACTTAGAATGAACAAAATGGTTTTCATTTATAAAAAGTAAGAGAAGCAGCCTGCGATTGAATAATTCAGTTTAAAAATTTATCTTTTTTGTTTGTTTGTTTTAACATATTGCCAAATAAGTTTAAAGCCAAATGAATGTGAAGAAAGGGATCACCAGAGTTTATTTTTACTTCCTGAATCCTGGACATTTGAAAAACTAAAATGACTATAACTTTACTGGTGACTTAAAAAATCTGTGAAATCAGTGTGGAGGCTACAGAAGTGAACTTACTCATATCTTCTGTTGAGAAGCTGTCACAGCTGGTAGACATTTTCCAGTGGCCGCGCCATCAGACCTATCTTTGTGATTCCTCATCAGCCTGGCTGAAACGTTGGAACCGTGAGTCTGCCATAAGTCCCTCTTTCCCTCTTTCGTTTTCTAGATGTCAGACTTGCCCTGCTTCCTGAAGGTTCTCCATACCCATTCCTGCTTGGTCTTCCTTTATCATTTTTATACATTTCCCCCGATATATCTCGTGAACATCTAATTGTCATATTGTTTGTTTTTTGGAGGACCTGGAATGACATAGTAAAAATTCTACCATCTCTGCAAGTCTAATTAAATAATTTAATTTAAAATCTAATCCCTTTTTTTTTTTGCCTTTGATAATTTTTGAAGATAGTGAGCTTTGACAAGGTATGTTCTCTCAGTAATGAAGACCTGCATGTAATTGTTGAGGCCTATGCAGAATAACATTTTATTCTTTTATTCAGGCCAAATAATGCTGCCTCATTTGATTCTCCTATAACTAAATACACACGTGCACGCACACACGCACACACACACACATTCTATTTCTTTAGTCTTTGCTAGGTTCTTAATATATTCCAAAATGAGTAGATAACAGCTGTACATATTTCTACTATTTTAACATAAACACTTTATCTTGAGGTTTGGTTTAATCCTTCTTTCAATGAGGTCACTGCATTTTGGAAAAATAAAGTGCACATATCCTAGTCTACAAAGCATGTTACTTTGATGTAAATTCTACCTTTATTTTGTATATTTTGACTAGAAGCGATGTTGTTTCCTAACTTTGAAAATGGTTATGTTGTAACTGGAGGTGAGATCTTATAATTAAAAATAATCAGCAAAGCTTTCTTCTGATTATTTCAGCTGTTCAGTAAGTACAACTTCAGATCTTTTGGAGAATACTTGTTTATGTCTGTGTTCATGATTCTATAGGTGTAGAAACAGCATAACTTTCACAATAAGGAAGAAGAAACACTTCTACAATTCTGTCTTACTATATCTACTGATGTTGCCTGTTGTGTTGGCAGTGTCTACGTTCTTTAACATCAAAAGTTTCTTGTGCTGTTCCAAAGATGAAAAGAAAAAAAAAGTCAGTTGTGGAAAGTTATATGAGCGTTTGGAAATAATGTACTAAATTTTCAGCTAAATTTGAAAGTTGCCTTCAAATTTTAATATCAAGGAGTCAGCAGAATTTTGTTGTATTTATTAAAAGTGTAAACTTTGGGAGTACACACATTTATAGTTCAGTTTTAATACCATCTTCACACTAGCTTTGATCTTTTGTTAGTCATAAATAATTTCTGAGTCTCAGTTTCCTCACCTATGAAATCAGCAGTGAAACAGTGCTGGGGATGAGACTAGACCAATTTTAAGGCCACTTCTGGCACTACAGGTGTCTTAATCTAGTAAGTGCAGTGCACCTACACTTCCTTTAAAGAAAAGATTCTCTGGATATTTGAAGAAAGCAAGCCTTTGTTTACTTTTCTAATATAAATTCATATTGGTTGAAACAGTACAGAAGGTTGCCCAAATTTAATATCTTTTTCTGGAGAGAGGTGAAAAATGAATTTATTTTTTTCTGATTCAGATGTGGGGCATTTTTATTACTATTTTTTTCACTAGATGTGACTTTCACCCTAGACCACTTTATTATAGTTAACTCTATACTAAGGTTTGAGAAAATAAAACTCAGATTACTCTTCTGTCTTTAATTTATATGTAACAAACAATTTCTAAAATATTAATACTTCTTGTTCTCCTTTGTTGCTGTTCAGTCTCCGAATGTCTAGTTTTTATCTGCTCTGTAACATTTTGAAAGAATAATAGGCTACCTACCATGAAATAATATAGTAAATATTTCCTTTTCATGAATTCTTATATTCTGACAGATCCACCCCCCTCCCCAGAAAACCCAGTGAAGATGAAATACAGACACATACAATTAATGTCAGTTACAGTTCATAGAAGCATACACTTTTTTTCCGTTGCAATAACTGAACATTTAGGAACTGAAGAGTTTATCATCTGTAAGTTATGTGTCAACTTAGCTGTCTCAGATCAAGCTTCGTGTTTTAAATATTATGCTCTGAGAGAAGCCCACCTCAATCTCTAAATGTCATGCTGTGACCACACTCAGATACCATAGTAAAATGGAGGCCTTGCTTGTCTGTCTTAAAACTTGGCACTGGCTTACTCCTCTCCCATGACATGTGTCTTTAATGAAGCTAACAGTTATGTTTAAAAACTTACTGAATTCTACCCCCCAAATGTTGAACATTAATGTACTACATTTAGCATTTTTAGATAATTACATAAATAGAACAATAAAGGATGCAGATGTCATACTCAGAATTTATCCCCTCTGTATTATTTATGGTTTAGAATCCTATTGTATAGTAAATACTGTCTTGTCATAAGCATGTAATTTTGTTCCAGAATAATGGAAATAGATGCTTTTGGCTTTCTGTTGTTTTTAAAAATTCAATTAAAATTTAGATTTTTAAATCCATTTTTATAGTGTAAAATTTATTTTACTAAAATGGAAGACAGATTTGCCAGAAGTATAAGAAAAAAAGGAATGGAGTTATTAAGTAAGCATTCGACTAGAGCAGTGTTTGGGTTGTGTTATACATTTTGACCACTATTTAGAATTGAGAAGAATTTGATAACCTAGGACAAGTTTCAGAGGATTAAATGGTCTCTGTACACATCAATCATATTTAAGTCACAGATTTCTTTGAAATTGCTGGAGCCAGTATTCTCACAGGCAAAGACTGGGGTTTTGTAGAAAGATTTCTTATGGTTCTCTTAACACCTGTTTTATACAGGACAGATTTCTTTCTGTGATTATGATATTGTGATGAATGGAAAATTTCAGGAAGAAAATAATTATAGTTTCCTAAAGATTTAGCTAGACTTAATGTATACTGAATGTTTCTAACATATGGTACAGATGGATTGCAAATTACATCTGAGTTATTGAATAGTTCTACCAGTTGGTGTTTATGCTGTAATTTTAAAATAGCCATTTATTAACCTGTGTGTGCGTGTGTGTGTGTGTGTGTGTGTGTGTGTGTGTGTGTGTGTGTAAAGGAAGTTCATGAAAACGTTATTTTTACTATTTTATAAAATATGAAGAAGATACATTACCATGAAGATTTAAGAGCACACCTCACTGCTAGTTGTTAGTTACTGACTCTTAATACCTACTTAGTCAACATGAAGAACAGATGGTTTGTGGGGATATCTTTTTTTTCTTCCACAATGTTTTAAAATAGAGAACTTTTCCTTTAACTTTTTAAAGAATATTTTAATGCCCCCCAAATTCTAGTAACAATAATGATCAACTCAAAGGACATACTAAGGAATGGTTAATTGCAAAAAGAGAGAATACTGTGTCATTTGTGATTTTGATCACCCTGACATTATGAATCCTATATTTTCAGTTCTAAAATTTTTCTCCACTTGGAAACAATTAGAGCTTTTTAAACTCAAAAATTAGAATTAATGTAAGAATTCCTTATTTAATACAAAATATTAATACTTATTAATTACATTCAAATTAACATAATAAAATAACTAATAATCAAGTATGGGAATATACAAATTTTTAAAATCTGAGTTGAACCATTCAGGAGTGTTCATATTTAGCATTGGGAAAGATTCTCCATCAGAACAAAGAGTGCAGCCTGCCCGCATGAATGACCTCTTTTACTTATCCATTTTGATTTGTTAACTCTTTGTTTCATCCAATAACAGCACTGTTTTATTTTTTTTTTGATTTTTCCAGTTTTATTGAAATATAATTGGCATATAACATTGTGTAATTTTAAGGTGTACACCATAGTTATTTGATATATGTATACCGTTGACACTTGAACAATGTGAATGTTAGGGCATCAACCTCTTGCAAAGGAGAAAATTCATCTATAACTTTTGACTCTTCCAGAAGTTAACGACTAATAATCTACTGTTGACTGGAAGCCTTACCAATAAGAAGTGTGAATTAACATATACTTTGTATGTTATATGTATCATATACAATATTTCTTTATAATAGAGTAAGCTAGAAAAAAGAAAATGTTACTAAGAAAATCATAAGGAAGAGAAAATATGTTCACAATAGTTATGGGGAAAAAAAGTGTAAGTGGACCCACATAGTTTACCGTTTGTTCAAGGGTCAACTGTATGCTACAAAATGATTAGCACAATAAGTTCAGTTAACATTCATCACATAGTTACATGGTTACAATTTTTTCATTGTAATGAGAACTTTTAACATCTACTTTCTTAGCAACTTTCAAATATACAATAGAGGATTGTTAACTATATTTATCATGTTGTACATTACACTCCTTAGAACTTATTTTATCTTATATCTAAAGGTTTGCACCCTTTAACCACCTTTACCCAATTCTCCCTGCCTTGACAACCACCAATCTTATCTCTGTTTCTTTGAGTTTTTTTTTTTTTTAGATTCCATATATAAATGAGATTATACAATATTTGTTTTTCTTTGTCTGACGTTTCATTTATCATAATGTTTTCAAATTTATCCATATTGTTGCTAATGGTAGGATTTCCTTCCTTTTTATGGAGTAATAGTATTCCAGAGTCTGTGTGTGTGTATGTGTGTGTGTGTGTGTGTGTGGTGTGTGTGTACACTTAGGTTGGCTATTGTAAATAATGATGCAATAAACTCGGGGGTGCAGGTATTTCTTCAGGATAGAGATTTTGTTTCCTTCAGATATGTACTCAGAAGTGGAATTGCTGGATCATACGATAGTTCTATTTTTAATTTTTTGAGAAATCTTTATACTTTTTTCATAGTGTCTGTACCAATTTACATTCCCACCAACAGTGCATAAAGGTTTCCTTTTTTTTCACATTCTTGCCAACCTTTGTTATCTTTGTCTTCTTAATGACAGCCATTCTAACAGGCATGAGATTTTATTCCAAGGAATATACGATCCTTCTTTATGTAGAAAATAGTTTGTTACTCACTATAATTCTAACAGGTTTTTAGTGTCTGGAGTTCCTCTATATTTAGGTATTTCTCTCATCTTGTAATTGAGAACTCAACCATATGTATAGCTCTATCTCATTATATGCTTACAGGTATGTAAAATGTGTATTTTTGTTTGTGTGTATCTTAAGTGATTCTAGCTCTAGTTGTTGCATAAGGTAAGATTCTTCTTGGATTTGTATTAATTCTATTTTTATAAAATTAATCGTGAAAAATTCAAACATGTATAACCAGACAAATACGGAGAACCATATAACAAACCTCCATGTGTGAATTACCCAGATTTGACAATTATAAACACATGGCCAATCTTTCAACTATCACACTTTACTGCTATTGCTGTTAGATTACTTTGGAACAAACTCTAAATATCGAATCATTTCGCCCATAAGTATTTCAGTCTGAACCTGTAAAATATAAAAACTCTTACATAAGGTAGTAGCATTATCACATCTTAATATATATATTAGTACCACGAAGAATCTAGTCAGTGTACAAATTTCCCTTATTGTCACATTCATATTTTTTCATTTGGTTTGTTCAAATCAGAATTCAAACAAGTTCCAAATATTACATTTGGTTCATATGTATCTAAGGCACTTCAAATCATTAGTTTTGCTCTTTTTTTATAGCAATTAGTTAATCAAAGAAACTAGAATGTCCTACATATGAGATTGTGTCGATTACATCTCTGTAGTATTATTTAATATGTTCCTTTGTTGCAGTTTGACGAGGCTTAGGTTTGAATTTTTGCTAGGAAACAGTAAAAGTGGAGCAGTATTTTTTCTATTGTATTACACAAGAAAGCACAGGGTATCTGTTATCTCTCTTTTTGGGATATTTAGATTGGTCATTGGATTTAGATATTTTCAGTCTGAACTGTCCATCGTAAAATTTCTGATCAACTTTTAAACCAAAGATTTCTATAGCCATTGTTGATTATTGCTAGCTCAAATAGTGCATTAAGGGATTGTGTTTATTTTTATTTTCTACAAGCTTTACAAAAAGCATATTTTAGGTTATGCACTATGTTTATTGTGGAAACCAGGGTAATGTAAGCAGGAGGACAATGACAATTTCTAACATTTTGCTTCTCCTAGAAGGTAGGAGAAAATGGAAGCATTTCATTAACAGTTTTTTTGTGTGCGATTTCAATTAGTCAATACTATAAATGTAGCTATTTTCTAATATAAATGGCAGTGGAGTCAACATTCCTAAAAATACTATAATATAACTATTACTCCTACAAAGGAAATAGCTTACACTAACTGAAAATGAGAATTTTTATTCTAGGGTTAAATATAGATAAGGATTGTTCGATGCATTCAGCTTGATATCTATTATGTCACTGATTCTCACAGCAACTCTATGCTATAAACAAGGAAAGAATAATGTTCTCTATTTTACAGATGTGGAAACAGGTTCAGAGAGCTGAAATCACTTTCGTTGTAATTCAATGAACTGGTGATGAAACTGGGATCAGATCTTGGGTTCCTATTTCCAAAACAAGTGTTTTTTTTGTTGTTTTTTTTTGTTTGTTTTTTAATTTTTTTTTTTTTCATTTTACAATGCTTGAGCTGTCTATAGATTCAGGCTAGGCTTACTGACCATTTGTTAAATTTACTAATATGCACTGATAAGCCAGAAAATTAGTATAAAACTGGCAATGGGCTTTATATTAACAAATAAATATAATGAAATAGTATGTGTAAAATTAAAAGTTGCTTATAATAATTTTTATGGAACTATTAAAGAATAGTTGCTATCTACCAATTTTTATTTTTTATTGCTATTTTTGTTGCATCAATACATTTTCAGAACTTCTTTCGAATCTTTACTATGTGACAGATGCAGGAAAAAAAAGATATTTTGTCTATGCTGGAGGACTTCATACCATGGTGCAAGAAAAGAAGATAAATGTATAATTACAGCATAGATTAGCAGCGATGGGTTTAGGCTTCAACAATTGTTAATTTTGACTTGACTCTAAATTATTTCCTTCTTATTAATGTCAGTATATCAAGTGACCAAGTGCAACTTGCTTAAAATCTATTAGATGCATTTTATAAATATAAAGTAGTAGCTTTTTATATAAGTAATTCTATTTGTTTTTAGGGATCAGACATGGCTAATTACACCTCAGAAATTATCATCAGTCCTTTCTACTTGAAGAAATGACCTTATTTAGTCGAGTTTCCAAAGATCCACTCATAGGTGGCTGTAGAGTCTAAGAATGGCCTTAGCATTTGTCCTGCCACTAAAATGGACAGGAACCATGTGTAGCCTATCTAGGGAAATCTTAATGTCTGATCTGGGTGTAAGACTGGCTTTTTACAGGCTCAAGCTTATTGGTATATTCCTAGCCCTAAAAGAGTCTAGAGCACATTTCAAATCTAGTAGGCATGGGTCTGTTTTCAGAGCACAATCCATACACAACCTCTAATAGCAGTTAATTCCCAAAGTAAAGGATGAAAGTACAACTCTCAACCAGTTCTTCAGACACTGGAGATTTATGTGAATGATGTGGTGACATATTTTCCTAAGAAAGTTAACATTCTTTGGAGGAAACCAAATTTTTGTTTAGAGGAAACAGCAACAGATAACGAATGGTAACACGAAAGAAATGAGAGAAAAAAATAATATGAACATGCTCTGAATACTAACACACTGAATTAGGAGAAGTTTAATGTCACACACGATGGGCTTAATACCGGCATTGATGTGATGAAGATTTGGTCTTGGAGATGTTCTTAACAGATTAAAAAAGCATCTAGATTAATTTTCTTGGCGTCTTTATCATGCACTCATAATCTTTATGGTGCACATGAGCAAAATTTTTAACCAAATGTAAAACTCAAGAGTTTCCTAGTCAGATCTTAAGGAAGTATTGTCTCTGCCCCAAAGCATCTTATTTTTGCTAAATTGTTCATGTACTAGTATGTAAATGTATACCATTATATATGTACGCACACAATCCTGAAGATGCACTTATTAGACATTTAATTTCCACTCCTAGATTAGGAAACAAAGCTCAGAGGCTAAGTACTTTGGATAACTGAACAGGGGTTAGGAACTGAGTATTTCTGACTCCAAACTCAGAGTTTTGTTTATGTCTTAATTTTAAGAGGCTGATGCTACTCTTATACAGCAGCTATAGTAATTTTCCCTGAGAAAGTTTTTTTTTTTTCATCTGGAGGTTGACATAAATTTTAAATTTGCTGAATTGAACTGTCCTATATGTTTAATGTTGTCATATGAGGTGGAGGTACTGAAGAAAGCTAAATGATGTGTAAATCCCATGAAAACAGCACCCATGACTGGATGTGGGAATATATAGTGAGTAGATATTAATAAGTGGTTGCCATGATTCCCATCTAAGTAACTCCTTAGGAATACTCTGAAATTGGCATTTGATGCTTTCCTCAGACACAAAAAATTAAAGCAAATTAGTAATTTATTTTGGGCTGACTGTGTTTTAAAATTGTGTGAGGGAAAGAACATTTTTGAGTATTATTTCAGTTTTGGAAAGGCTGTAGCACATTGATGTTGCTCATTCTAATGTGATAAATCATAGAAACATAGATATATAAAACTAGAATACTTTCACATATTAACTTTTTAGTAAAGCCATTATTAACACTATAAAACTTATTAATGTCCTCTGATTTTTATCTTCAGAAAGCATTTATTGCTCACTCACTGTGTTCAAAACTATAACAGGCACTGTGGTAAGAATGAAAGAAGAAAAAGCTGAGTTCACAATTGTATGAATTATAGAAAACTGCCTAATGTGCGTGTATTTTATAGTTATGTATAATAAACTTGTAAACATTTATGGGCAGCAGGAGCCAGCCTTCTACACCCAGCTGAGCTACCCTGTGGAGAACTCTGAGCAGGAAATCAGTGTTCCTCTTTTCTTCTACCTGGTAGAATCAGGGACATGACTCCAGGTACTGAAGCAAGTTTCCCTCTATCCTAGCTGGAGAACCTTCTACAAATGTTTATTATTTTGCCTCATGCTCTTATTTATCATCATGGGGGCAAACTTTTTCTTTTATTGATTAAGTGGCAGGCCTTTAAAATATCAAAAGTTTTCAACCACCCACAGAAGCGTATTTTCCACTGTTACTTTTTTCAAACACACAATAAGAAGTGTATTTCACTGTAATACACTTTTGTAAAGCACATAAGTATATTTTGTACTGTGATCCATTACACCATACCACTCCCCAACACACACCTAACACAAAAGTTTCACAAAAATATTTATACTCATATGTGCATTGACTCCAAGATTTTCTTTACTTGCCTATTTTATTTCATTTCATTTTTTTCCTGTTGTAGATTATTTTTAAAAGTGCTAGTTGCTACCTACCAAATTTATTTTATAACTCACTTATGCATATGCAGTCATAGACTTAATAACTTTGTGCTAAAGAAGTTGCATGGTTGAAAAAAGAAATTCTAGCAGAAATCATCTTCAAGAAGAATCTATTTGATGTTTTTAAGGAAAGAAAAACAAAGCTGATATAATACTAAATTAGCGAGCTATTACTTAAGAGATGGATTAGTGAGGTATGTGGTCAATTATAATTGGTAGCTTGAATTATATTTTCCCTGCCCTACCAATGTTTTGTAGAGTGTTTACTCTAAGGCATTATAAATGTTATGTTAGATTAAAAATTTAAAAATGAACTCTGGTTGGGGCTGTAGAAATGGATAAAACTTATAGAATGAAAACTATTACTGGGACAGAATCGGAACAACTTGGATACTTTTAATAGTTAACTTTTTAAAAGAAAGAAAGTGCCAACAAGATTGTACTCATTTTTGAGAGTTAGGTTCAGGTTCAAGGTAAGATTTGGAAAGAAATCATAAGTTTATCAGGAGATATTTTTAGGAATAAATACATGATTGTGCCTACTGTTTCACTGAATTGCAGATTCTTTGATGGAAGGGATATTAAGGACCAGACCATCCAATAGTCCAAACTCTTTTCCAATGCAAGATTTCTTTTGGTACCATCCCTGAGAGAAAGGCATCCATCTTTTCATGAAACATTCTAGTGTAGGGAGAATGTGCTTGAAGAAGCAGTCCTGGTCTATTGTTCATTATCTTGAATTATTGCAAGGTTCCTTTTCTCTCTGTATCTGAAATCTGCTTCCTTCTTACATTCACACCCCCACCCCCACTTTTTTAGTCTGCCTTCTACCATAATATACAAAAAGTTCATTCCTTCATTAACACAGTAGCCCTTCTCACCTCTTAGCTATACCCTTTCAGTATTTTTCAATGTCTCTGAAACTCAAGATTAAAAATGTTACCAAGGCCAATAATGTTAAAAAGAAACTGAGGTCAAGAAGGGGAATGAAGTATTGAAGAATCACAGAACTAATGCTCAGTTTTTAAAAATGATGCCAGCAGCATTTCATAGTTATTAGATAAGAATCTCTAGTGTTTTAAAAACTATGAATATTGTTGACTTCATAAATCATTATCAACAAGTAATATTTATTGGGAATCCTTTGGGAAAATGATGCTGTATTTAACTGAAGGCATAAAATAATTTTCAATGACTATTTTCCATGTGGGAACCTCTTCTTGCCAAATGATTATAGAACTCTTAAATACATTTGCATTAACATCATCATTATTTGTCTAAAACAGCTGAGCTCCTCTTGAAAAGAGATGATCTCATGTTTGAAGAGAAGTATTTTTCCCCCATCAGACTGATACAGTTTACTTAGCTGTGTGTTTTCCCTTAAACACTAGTCAGCAAAATGGAGTCATTGTGGATCCAAAATATTCAAAAAGTTTTATAAAACATTAGGCAGAGTAACTAAACACAATTTTAGAAAATATTTGAAAATTCCCAGAATTTTCATGTAGAGCATACTGACAATGTTCACTCTAATTTTCAAAGCTATGCAATTCATATACAGACTGAATGTATTTTTAAGCTCTAAATCATTCTTTGTATTTAGAAACCCAGTATCATCTAAAATACTTGAATCTACCAAACCTTCATGATTTTCAAACAGCATCTGAATGGCTAATCATGAGTATATCTACCAAAACAGCCAATCCTCATTGGAATATCATTATAAAGCTATATAAAATCACCATAATACAATAAGAAAAACATAGATCTGAGTTTTACAATCTCTTTTTTTCTCTCAATCTCTTATAATAGTTTTAATCAATAGTAAAGTGTATAAATATTGTAACTTACAAATTTGTAAATGTTGAATATACAATTGCTTTTTGGTTCTCTGGCCCTTAGTCAACCCAATAATGGCATATTCTGAAGAGGCACACTGCTAAGAAAAGGAGAAATGAGAAGCATTGCATTGTGGAAAGGATAGAAAAATGACATTGTTTCCTTTGTACTTGATTCCACAAGTCCTGACCTTGTTGCTAAATGGGCTAGAGCCAATTTCTAACCCCAAGTAGCCAAACCACGAGCTGGCTAGTAACTACGATTTGTCATTGATTATGAGCTCTGCCCAGACGTGTACAATGGTGACTAATGGGGCCCAGTTCTTTCTCTTTTTCAGAAATATTAGCCAGGAATATGGAAAAATAATCAATTGGTAGTGGGTGTTAATGTAAACAAAATATAGGGATCTCCAAGTCATTTTTTCAGAGAGAATTAAAGGATCAAGAGTGCCCATTTCTGAGAAACACTTGTACATTTTGGAATAACCAGAGCTACCATCCAACTAGAGCTACAGTTGGACGCCGGAGACATTCCTGTATTCCTAAAGCCTGGCCATAAGGTGGAACTTTTTGATATTTCTCTGTATATCCTTAAAAAATTTTCTAATTTATTTAAGTGACCTGAATGAGCCCTGTTCATTTCAACCAAAAGGGCGATCACACGTCAATGTAAGTTCAGAACAAGATTTTAAAGACTAGTGAAATGCTTTAATTTTAGGATTTAGATGGGATAGAAGCCAAGACACTGGTTATTTGACTGTATAATCAGCCCTGAGTAACTGAGTTTGATATATCTTCTGAAATTGAGCTAAATAATGTTAACTTTCATCCCTTTACTCCCCACTGCCAATATAAACCTCTAGAAAGATGTCTTGTCATCCTGCTTGTTAAATTTAAAATTAGTCTACACAGCCCCAACTTCCCTTGAACTTGGAAGCAAAATCTCCAGTAATGAGGTCACAATTTTGAGTGACATTCTTAGCTCATTGCTTTAAATGGTCAGAATCATTGTGATTAGGATTCTAGTTTTCCTCAGTAGCAAATATAAGCGTTTAAGCAATAAGTGAAATGCACAGCAGTGACAGTGTCCTATTTTAGAGGACACGTTGATAACATATTAATGATTCTGACTGAAAAAAAAGGTATTGAGGGAATACGGCAATGATAATATCATAAACATGCATACGCAATATTTCTCGGGAACGAAAATGTTTTATTTATTTTATTTCATGGCCTTTAAAGGCCAAAATTCCCTTGCATTTTTCCCTCATGACACCTGCATTAACTTTTCATGAGTTAGTTTAGAGTCCTACTATGTATGGACTTTCCTTGATGTTCCAAACCTCTGATACATACCTTCTGTAAGGAAGTTTAGATTCTTAGCATTTTTTAATGTTACTATTCTCTTGTTCATGAGTTTCAAAAGTTTCAGAGAAATAAAAATCTGTGGTCACTTACAAAATCTTGCAGAAATCAGGCTCTTCTCTACATCTCTGTGGTCACCCCCAAGTTCGAACCACAAAATCTTTTTACAACCAGGACCACCTAAATGGGTTCTCTGCTTCCATTTTTGTTCGCCACAAAGCATTTTCCATAAAGCAGCCAAAGTGAATTTTTAAGATTGTAAATATGATTTTGTCACACACACACACAACACACTACACATACTCTACTTAATACACTGAATGTCTATCCACAACTTTTAGAATAAAATTCATTTTTTTTCTGCGTGAATCCCTCTAACTTCATCTCTCGCAATTCACCCCACACTCACTGAGTTCAAGCTTGTTCTCAGCTCCAGAACGTAGCACTTGTTTGGTTTTACTTGTTCTAAAACAGACATAAGTTGGCTTTCCCTGTGGCTGAATAATAAAATATCTATTATTATGCACATATTATGTATTTATATGTATATATACATATACACATACATAAACATACACATTACCATGACATAAAATACAGTAAAACTAAAATATTTGAAGTCTGCAGAGAAGTAAAGTTAGTCTGGAATTCTAGTCTAGTATGTTGAGTAGGTCGAATTACATCTTGAGGACCACTTTATAATCTACAGACTGAATAATTTTAGAATTACAGAACATAGACTTTAAACTTCAGTTCATGCTACATTGGTAGAAGCACTTACTTTGCTCACCACTTTCAACTATGTTAGTAACTAATCTGGTCATCTCGCAGGATCTAATAGAGGCATGTATGCCACAGGTTTTTTCAGTTACTAAAAGGACATTTGGGAATGACTTTAGTCGAAAAGTTTTATATAGAACAACTCTCATGAAAAATATTTTAAGTGGCTATCTCGTGTGTCTTCTCCTCTGACTTTAATGTAATAGCAATTACACATTTGTCCCTTGGTATATGTTCTATATCTGCTGCTCATCAGTATTATTTAAATCTTTGAAGAGTTACATACACTTACCTATAATCATTGTATAATATATCAGGAATATTGAAGTTGGTATCAATAATTAATACTGATTTTAAAACAGAATATAAACATATAAACTATTTTGTTCAAAAATTTGGGAGAGAGACTGAAACTCAGATCTGACTCAATCACTTTGTAAATTGGTGAGTATTTGAGTATATTGCTTATAAAATGGATAAATACTACTTTAGAAAGCCTGCACAAATGCAGGATGCAAAACAAAGCACACATGTTGTTTTCATGGGTTTTTTAAAAATAAGCTATTACATTTTGAACAAAACAAAATTTCCTCTTTCTCCATTATTCCTACATGTTGGGCACTGTTCATCCTTAGTTTGTATAGTATCATACTTTGGGAGGTTGCTGAATATGAAATGCAGTTCAGAAAAGGCAGTCATTTTTCTTGTAAGCAGAACTAGCAAGGGAGAATGACTGTTGAAACGACTGTTAACAGAGCTCCCATCCTATACTAAAACGTTGCTTGGCAGTGAAGATTTAAAGATAACAAGACGCAGCACTATCTTTATGCCTACTAGGAAAAAAACAAGAGCTCTACCTATGTGCACATACACTACAACAGTGGGAAACTTCACAAACATGGGAGCCTGTTGAATCGTGTGGGTGGCAGCATATAATATAGTGTAGTAAATGTTCTAAATAGAGGTCTGGTAATGCATTGTCTGAATATAGAAGGGAAAACAATTAGTTTTGTCAGCCCTACTGGTCCTCAAAGAAACCTGAAGAGAAGAGAAGCCATTTGAGAAGGATCTTGAAAAATGAGAGAGGTCACTCCTGGAAGACACAGAGCAAGGTCTGAAGAGAAAAATTGACTCTGCCATGTCATGGACTCTTCCATGTGATGGAATAAAAATGACAACTCTCTTAATAATTTTAATTCAGTATGTTTTCAAATTATTTAATGGCTTCATTTTTTATTAGCATATTATTTGTCATTTCTGTTCTTCCTCTAAACTCTACATTTACAAAATTTGATAGTATTCTTTACCTTGTACAGGCACATTGATAGCAGAGGTGGTCTGCCATTGGTGAAAATAGATTGAAAAGTCATATTCTGTCGATCATGGCAGAAGTTGATGGGCACCTTGTTCTACATAATGGGTCTTTCCTCTTTCCCACTGGCACAATCAAATGACTGGAGTCTGAAATGAGGACAAGAATTGTGATCAGCCAACACAACTGGTATAAAAACTCCCTAAAAAAATTATTTTCTCGGTTTGTTCTGTAGCTTGCCTCTGATCTCAGTGACATCAAACCATGCTATAATAAATCCTCATATGGCTTAATTTCTTCTTAAGTCTGGGAAGTGTGCAAGTGTTCCATATAATATATTTTGAGACATGTTTCTAAATTACAAGGTAATGCAAAATAATAGACCTTAAGAATACTTCATTGGGATCAAAACACAGGAAGAACATATTTTTTATGGATATTAAAAATTAAGCTTATGTTACAGACTTATGTGACATAAAAAGAAACAATTATATTTAGCAAGAAAATTGTGTGTGTGTGTGTGTGTGTGTGTAGAGTAACTATAAATTTAGCGTTAATCTAGCTTGGTGAGCTATAATTGGCTGAGGGGTATTTCATGGTCTTAATTTACAACTGGCAGGACAGAGGAAGAAGTATGGTTTAGATACTTGTATTTGATAATTGCCAGGAGATATAAATGGAACTGTCAGCTTAGTCTACCTCAAACAACATCAACTCGTCCAGGAGAATACCTAGAAATTTGTCTCTGTGGTTGATAGAAACCTGTGTCCATTTAATAAATCAAATGTACCATTATTTTATTTATTTAAAGACTATATGACATTGGTGTTGCTCCTGGAGTTCTGGGTAAAATACAAACTGCTATTAAACTATTCATTAAATAAAAGTCAAGAATTATTTCTAAGTTTTTAAGTATCGGGGAGGCTAACATCTATTTTACATAGCAAAGGATTCCTGGAGCTTTCAGAATTCTGTGAAGGCTGCCATTATTTGTAGAAACTGTGAGTGCATGGGAAGCTGTTGATATGTGCGAGTAACAGGACCAACCGCTAATAGCTGAGGAAGCCTCTTGAAAGTGTAGGATCCGGGAGACCTTGTTCACTGATACCCACCTAACCATTCATTCATGCTGGTGGTTTTCTTATATAATTTTCACTGCAGAAAACAACAAAACGATAATGTCCCACCAGGAAACCAAACCGAGATTTGGACTTAGGAAACATGGGTGAAGATTGAGAAAGCAAGAATGAAGCTTGCAGAGAAAACTGCCTTGTGATTCTGAGCTGGAAATAAATGCTTCGAAAAAAGAGTTAGGGCTGAAATTACTTAACTTTCAAGCAATCTTTTGTTTTCATGTTTCCAAGTATTTGTAGGTACATGGCAACAGTTTGTTTGCCACTATCAGAACCAAGAAACAAATGTGTTGGCTTAGATCTCAGCAGACTGAGCTACTGTTATTTTAACTAAACTAATGTTATGATTAAACTTTCTCTTTAAGACATAAAAATTTCTTCAAATTATCATCCCTTGCTCAAGTTGGCCAGATTTCTTTCCATCTACTGTAGAGATTGGGAGACCACATTGTCTGCCAAACACAGTAAAGATAATAAGACTTATTATCTTATTTATTATCTTAGAAAAAATTCTGTTTAGGGAAGGGTTAGGGAAAAGTGTACTTTTAAACTGATGATAAGACCTTATCTGTCCACTAAATTCTTATAAAATTTGAGTATTCTTTAAATAATCAAGCTTCCAAATGATGATCAAACAGAACTACTCACCAAATAAGACAATTCTCCTCAGAATGTTAATCTTAAAAGAGAGCTATGCGAGAGTGCAAATGATCACTTGTCTATAAAATGGACCCAGAGCTATTTACAAAATTTTTTATTGTCATTCATAGGAATTCCTGTGGCCAAATTCTATGTAAATGTGATTGACCATCTGTTAAGATTCAAGTCCCGCTTAGACTTACTGCCATGAAAGAAAAAAAATCTTTATTTTGGATTATTTAATTATTAAAGCATATACATCTGCCCTTAACCAGTAATAGAAAATTTCAGCACTCTGACTTGTTGCCAGAATATGGTCTCAAATTTGCTTCAATAAGCATTTGCTTAAGGAATATGTGATCTATTCATCAAAATCAGTGTTTCACAACCTTTTTAAAATGTATGCTCTTAAAGACTTGTTTATGGAGTGTAACTATTTTCTGCATATTCTCACCAATTAAGTAGTTGTGCTTTACTATCTATAGATATTGTATTAGAACACTAATAAGAATATTTTAATGTATCATTATTTCAAATACTTAAATTTTGAATTTGTTTCACAATTCATGCTCCCATCCAGAGCTTCTTCTCTTTGGTAGAGAGCAAGAAGGTGATGATGTTTGCCACCAATTGAGAACCACTTCTTTAGATATCCTAAATACCCTAAATTTCACCTTTGGATCTAGTCAGACCATCAGAGAGCTGTGCAAACTGTTTTAGATTCCCTCCCTGCATCCTGCTTAACCTGAAATGGTAGTAAGGAATTCTATTTTAAATTATTACATTGGTTTTCATCAAGAGACCTGATGAATAAGAGTTGTACAAAACTTGATATTGTATTTATTATAGCATGTTTCAAGGATAGAATCTACTATAGCATACATATCCTTTTCATGAGTGTGTGAAGATATATATGTTGCATGCAGTGGGAGGAGTGGAGATTTTGCTTTTCCTAAGGTGAAGTTTTGTTTGTTTTATCTGTACAAACATCTTACAACTATTCTGTTTTTCTCTTCACTTGGGCCAAACATAAGTAGTACAAACGTTAGTACAAACATAAGCTCATCCCCTTTTCTTTAACCCTTTTTAACTGCATAAAGGTTTATCATGCAGATTTTATTCCCATTACCTTTAGATGATTAAGAGAATCACCTTTGGAGCCAACCTGGGGCTGGAATCCCAGCTTTTGGTATTTACTAGCCCTGTGACCTTAGGCAAATAACTACAAATACTTTCTTAAGAGTTATTGTGAAGATTAAATGACATTTATAATGTGTAACAGTTTGTGGCACATGAAACACTTGTAATTGGAATACTTATGATTTGAATGGTTTCCCTTTTGCCCTATTATCTTTATATTTGTAGGATTTTTGTTTGTTTGTTTGTTTCATGTCTTTTGTTTTGTTTTCCATCTTGGTGTTATAGTGTTTCTTTAGGGAGCCTCACATATCTTTTATAATAAAGTTGAACATAAGTAAATAAAGATTATATCATGCTTGTGGGATTATTCAGATATACTTAGGGAGGCAAGCTGGGGCCTATGAAGAATAGTAGTTCCAATGATGGTATATAAGCTCATTTCAAGGGGATTGATCACATGTGATTTTACTAATTAAATATTTTCTTTCTTTCTTTCTTTCTTTCTTTCTTTCTTTCTTTCTTTCTTTCTTTCTTTCTTTCTTTTTTTTTTAGTATTCTTAATTTGTTCTCTTTATTTTCTCCTTTTTTTTTTTCTACTTTGCTCTGACCTCCCCCAACAATACCTGTCTTGCCTTTAAGAATGAGAACCTATATCCTCCTTTGGTTTTCTTTGCCAAAATGTTAAAGTATTGGTAGAATGTCAGGTGGGAAATGTTTGAGGTGATAACATCATTCCTAAGGGAGTTAACTTTTGAGAATTGGAAAGGAACTGCCTCCCATACCATCTCATATACCATCTGTGATGGCCTGATGATCCCTAAATACTCAGGACAGACTCTGAAGAAAGGAGTTTACCTTCTCCAGCTACACAGTGTCCTCCATGGACATTAAACCTAAGAAGTAAATCCTAATACCAAAGCTAATGCCAGCTTGAGCTCAGGTTGAAATAGGATTTCAGCATATTTCAAATAGAATAATTAATGCTTCAAGTTCTATGAATGGACTAGGCCAATTTTAGGT
This sequence comes from Eonycteris spelaea, assembly GCA_003508835.1. Taxonomy (NCBI): domain Eukaryota; kingdom Metazoa; phylum Chordata; class Mammalia; order Chiroptera; family Pteropodidae; genus Eonycteris; species Eonycteris spelaea. The sequence goes on along the minus strand of PUFA01000024.1, from coordinate 1,703,023 downwards.
TTGTTTTTCTTCTAATAATAATGCTGATCAAGCACACATGAGTAGCGTTGCAGTAAATCCAAATACTAACCATAGGGTGCGAAATGTAGACAGAATTTCTTATATACTTTTATGATGGAGGTAAATAAAGTTGAATATAACTGAAGTGGGAATACATACATCGGAAGAAAGTAACTACCAGAGGTAGTAACAGACAATAAATACAAAAGTATTATTTTTTAATTCTCAAAGTGATTATCTTTGCTAAAAATTGTGCAGTTTCTCTAACCATATTATATTAAACCCATTCCAAGCAAGATTTATTCCCATCACTTCATAAAAACTGTTTCATCTCAGTTGCCAATGACCTCCATGAAATTAAACATCATGATCAATTCTTGGTCTTCCTCTTGATTATCAGCATTACATAATACAATTGATCACCACTTCTTTTTAAATCTACTTTTCTCATTCAAATTCAGGAACATCATATATATTTTTTCCCTCCTATCTCTTTGATTACTTCTTTCTGATTCATCTTTTCTATTCAAACTCTTAATGTAAGAGAACCCCAGAGCTCTGTCCTTGTATTGCTCTCCTATTTACATTTAATTTCCTGGTGATCTCATCCAGAGTCATTATTTTACATACTAACCAAAAGCTAATGATTCCTCAGTTTTTTTTTTTTTTAATTACTCCCAAATTTGTATATACAATCTAGATCTCTTCCCTGGAGTACAGACTTATATATCCAGTGTCTCTCTGTCCATGTCTAACAGACAACTCAATTCAACATTCTTGAAATAAAATTTCTGAAATCTCTCACCTTTCAACCAGTTCTTTCTGCCTTTCTGAGCTTCGTCGATCTCAACTCTGCTCTTCTAGTTCCTCAAGCCCAAAACCTAAGTCATCTATGACTATTCTCTTTCCTTTACCCTATATATCCAATTTGTTAGAAAATCCTGTTGAACCTTTCTTCAAAATATTTTCATGATCTTATAAATTCTCATTACTTTCTCTCCTAGCACTCTGATCCAAGCCACCATTATCTCTTGTCTGTATAACCATAATAGCTTATTTTATAAGCCTCTCTGCTTCTATCCTGGTTCTCATAGTTTATTCTCATTATGTCAGCTAGATTGATACCGTTAAAATATGTTAGACTATTTCTCGATGCACAACTCATATCTGCAGCTCCCCATTTCATTCTAAGTAAAAGTTTGACTCATTACACTGGCTCAAAGGCCCCATGCTCTGGCTATCTTTTGCCTCTCTGAACGCCATGTACCGCTCTTCTCCCCTTTGCTCATTCTGCTTGGATCATGCTGACTTTTACGCTGTTTCTTGAACATGACAGGGAAGTTCTTACCTTAGGATCTTTTCTATAGTACTACCTCTAGCCTAGAATCTTCTTTCCATGAGTATTTCTGTGGCTAACCTTCTTATATCAATCAAGCTTTGCTTAAATATCTCTTATTGACAAAGGCCTACTCTGACTACCCTACTTAATACTATAGACTGCTCCTAGTTAATATGTCCATTCCTTCTTACCTTGATCTACTTCTTTTTTCTTTCTCAATCACCATCTAATATACTGTATAAGTAACTATATATCACGTTTGTTATTTATTTATTATCTCTTCATCTAAAATGTAAGCTTTCTCAGGGACTCTGTTGTACAATTAGTGTTCAATTTACTTATTGGTTGATTGTAAATTTATGTTTTGCTATCATAAACATTTTTGTTCATAAAACTTTATCTGTTTAAATGATTGTTTTCATAAAATAGATTCCTAGAGATGAGATTACTAGGGATAGGCTCTTTTAAGGCTCTTGATAAATATTACAAATTGCTTTCCAATACATTGTACCAATTTATATTCCATCTGGAATGTATTAGTGTTTGTTCCAATGATGTACTAGTGCTTACTTAATTGCACCTTATCAATTCTGTTGACAGGATTTTTTTTTTTTTTGCTTTCATTAATTGCCTGTGCTCATTTTGTCTTTATAGAGCACCTGTACCTATCCTTTGTCCAATTTTCAATCAGAGTTTTGTTATTTTTTCTTGTTAAGTGTTTTGTTATTTTTTCTTGTTAATTTTTTGCTTAATATGTCTTAAAATCAATATTCATTTTGTATGGGTAGTTGTATAATAGCTATAATACATAGGTATAATATATATACATATACGATTATTTTAAAATTAAATCTCTTAAGAAATGTAAACCTTCAGTGGCATTATTCATAGGTGTTACAAAGAGGATATTTTCATGGGAACTTTTAAATGTTTGCAAAAATTTTTGTTATCTCCCAGTGCATGGAGCCCAATGCATATTTCCAAATTAATTTGCACAGAAAAAGTTTGAAGTACTTATAGTAAAGGTTACTCATGAGCAATATCTAATGTCCCTATAAAAATGTGGCAAAAGTGCAAAGCAGGAGCAGAGAAATAAACATAGGTTTGGTGCATAGATGAGCAAAACTTAGAAATGCACTCCATTGATAAACTGTCAGCATCAATTGTACTTTTAAATTTTCCTCTTCTTGGAATTTATTCTCTAGTACCAATTTCTAGCCAAGGAGAATGACATTGATTGTAGATAATTGAGACTGAACTTTTGGGGTGATTTTAAAGGTGACTTTAAATCTCTTCATATTTTGCTTGTTGGTATTTTAAAGATCTAACGATAATGATCTTACATTTGCAGCCAGGGCAAGCTAAAAAAATCTCCCATTACCGCAGAGACCTTGTCAGAGACAATTCCTTCTATTGGATTTTTTTTTTTTTTAAGTATCTTTAGTTAAGAATGCCATATGCCTTCCTTTGCTTTATTATAATACATGTTGTAAAACCTTTACCCTAAAAGTACATTTATACTGATACTATGCAGAAGGATCAAGTTTTCATCACAGAGATGCTGCCTTTCCCAGGGTTAAATGTGGCCTCTGCTTAGTTGTGCACAGCAACATCAGGAAACAGTGTGAGGTGAGTGAGAAGGGTCTCTTTGACCCAAAGAGAATTTAAGTAGGCAGAATGTAATTACCCAAGTTGGACTTAAGCCAGAATGACAGGGTTAACATCCTTACTAACATCCATCCTAATTGAAGAAAATTGAAACTAACAACAGCTACTTTCCCAAAATGTGAGTTGTACACCTTTTCTTAGTGTCTTTCATTTTCTCTTTATTGATAGAGTCTCCCAGGCAAGAACTCGATTTCATCTTAGTCAGCTGTCTATTACCAATAAAACTGTTGTTATTCTTTAAAGATATGAAAATTCAATCTAGTCATTACTTAAAAGATTTATGAAATGTGAGGAGAATATAATTCCTCATTTGATTTTTAAGTTAAAAAATAAACACTATATACATGGCATGGAGCCCAGATTTGTAGAGTTTGATTTTTTTCCCCTTTAATGTTAAATCAAATAAAATGATACTCACTTGGCCAAATCTACAGAAATATTAAAATACAAGAGTCTGAATAATCTAAGCCTTAAAAATATTTCACACCTCCCATAAAAGATAATAATATTCCTTTGAATGTAGTATGTTTAATTTATCTGTTTGCATTCCTATCTTCCTATAATAAAATGTGAACTCTTGAGGATTGGTGATATTTATTTTTCATCTGAGTAGCATCATCACATAACATGTGCTCCTGGTAGAAAATAGTTGCTCAATACAAATTACTGGATGCTTCTCATTTATTTTACTTGTTTCACAACTAGCTAGCCAGTTTACATGAAAGAAATAATGTACAATTTCTTTTCATTTTGAAATGTAGCTATTTTTAGATTAATTAATCCCTCCTTTCTTCTTTTGTTAGAATATTCCCAACTCATACTCCTCAAATGTTCAAATATTTTCTTCTACCAGAAATAATCACTATCCTATAATTAAATGAATTTAATGAACAATGGGAGTTTTTATTTCTTACTCTTTTGGAAATTGTTTTTAATTTTAATCCCAGATAAAAATGATGACTACAAGAAAGACCTTGGTAATGCACAGACATATTAATTTATAGCCCAAACCAGCTTTCAGGGATCTTTTCTTCAAATGACTCTTTAGCCAAAAATTAGGCAGCTGCCCTTATGATAGGGGCGGGGTGTGTAAGCAGGACAATCTGTAGAACCTTTGAAGGTGAACATCAAGAGAATAGATACCAGCTCCTGCTTTTCTTTTATGTAATATTACCTTTCTCACAATGCTTGGCAGTCTCGAGACTCTGCTGTTGTATAGTTTGTAGCCCATAGCAGAAACAGACAGAAATGTAAGTGCTATATAGTATACTGGCACAGGAAAAAAACACATGAAAACTGAAGTGATAAGGTTATTTACATGGATAGCTTATTTATCTGAGGTGATTATACTATAATAAGGGTCAAATAATTTGGCTCGAACAAAGGAATCTTTAAATTTTTAACTCTCTCAAATCGTTTTCTTATTTTTGTCTTTTTTCAATGTTCAAAAAAGTTTGGTAATTCATTCAATGCTGCACATTTCATGAAGTTTGTATGCATGGCCTGGGATCAGGACAGGTGTCAGTCAGAAATACAGTGCTACTATAAAAAGTGCTGTTCTTGCGGAATTTCCAACCCAATTTAAACCTATTCATTTTTGATATCTTATAAGAAATATTTAGTATCATGGGATTTACAGCTCAATTTTCTGACCGAACAGGTTCAGATAATTTCTAAAAAGCTTATGATAAGCAACTTTAAAGTTGTGCCCAAATCTCTGACTTTGGATATACTTCCAACAAACTACACTAATAAATGCCTTAATCTTCGGTATTAGATTACATAGAGGGTTAATGAAACCCAGCAGGGATCTGAGCTACTTTCCCCAACTAGTAGGTGATATGAGCTCAAGGAATTATTAGTTTTATGTTTTAATATTTGTTTTATAATATGTTTGCTATTAGTTTAATATAACCAGGAGTAAATTTGCTATAAAAATTACACAGTGCCTTGCAATGGAAAATGTAAATGGAGTCCACAGTATGCAATATTTTTCATTATTTGCTATACTGACTCTCTTTATCTAGAATTCAATTCAGCAAACATTTATTAAATGCCTACTATGTGTGTTAAACTCTAAGCCAGAAAGGGACTCTATGTACACTTCAGCACCTAATTTATTTAGATTAGAAGAGCCTACTAATTTTCTCATAGTCAAATAAAAAGTGGGAAAAAATCAACAGCCATTTTTTTGTACATCTGAACAAAAAGATGCAGAGACATTTGTTGTTTTGGCTGTACTGCTTAGCTTCTGAACATCTTTCTAATTGGGTCAGGAGGAGATCATAAGATATGTGGAAAGCCAGTGGTGATCCTGAGGAAAGTACTGGCAAAGAATTCACCTCTATGCACCCCTGGAGAGGAGAGCAGGTGACCTACATGTTGTTTAGTTAGGAGCTTCTACTTTAGAGTCTGAATTAGGAGATGAGACATAAGAAATAGATCTGATTTAAGGTTATTTTTATAGCAAAGCTGGTGGATTTGAGGATTAACAGTATGATCTCTCTGGTGTTGTCAGGTGTATTTAGGTGACATCTTAAACAGAAATAGAGAATTTTGGCTGTATTTCTCCTTCCTGGGATCCTTGCAGCCCTTGTGTTCAGCCTTTCTGGTTATCGCGTATGGTAATACACTCCCTTAAAATAAATTCATTTTCTGTTTAAGTTAACCAGAGAAATTTTTTATTGTTTACAACTAAAAAGCCTGACTGATGGTAAATAAATATAATGTCATGAAGATATGATTTGTTTTACATTTGAGATTGGCATTATAAATGTATAGCTATCAGTCTAAATTATCTACATGTTCTAATACATATTCAGACTTCTGCTAGGTGAAATTGAAATAAAAAAACACAGTGCATATTTTTGTCTATGTCCATTTTTATAAAAAAATAGCAGGACAATTAGTTCTAGAAATTTATTTAAAAAACCATGTCTGACTTTGGGTTTTCGTTCCAGAACATAAGGAGTTTGGGAATCATCACTCTGTCCTAAGAACAAGGAAAACGCTCAACAAACTGAAAAATCAATGGTTTTCTCTACATGCTTCGGAAAAATGAGGTCACAGGGCAAACAGTTGCCCCTCAAAATTAAAGAAACAGACACGTGAATACAGAGACTCACAATCTACACCTGAGCAGAAATCTTCATGAGAACCAGTGCCATGATAGGATTTCTGAACTGTGATTGACAAATTGCTAGAGCCTTAAAGTGGATAAATCTGAGGATTAAAAACTCCAAGAGGCCCAGTCTTAAAAGAGATCCAACACTTTGGTAAATTTTACTGCTACAAGTTTTGAATACTGGAGAAAAATCCCCCCAAGTTTCTGGCAGAGGAGGAGAAAGGAACCATACTGAAATTCACTAGAGCGTTCTGTTCTTAGCAAGGCCTTCCCTCGTGAGAAACTATTTACCATACACCAAACTATTGGGGATTCACCAGAGCCTAATTGACTTGGGGAGAAAAATACCCGACCTTAGCCATTTTAGCTATCCAAGTGGAAGGAGGAAATTCTCAATTCCATCTCTCTTTAGCTTTCCACATGGGAAAAAGAAAATAGCATCCGGTCCCATTTAGAGAGGTGGAAAACCTGAGAAACACTTACGAAAGTCACAGTCCAGAGGCACTTACTAAAACTGAGACCTACCTAATCATAAGACTGGAGAGTGCTTCTTCTACCCCACCTTCTTTACCAACACAATACTCAAGGTCTATTTACTTCAGGTCTTTTCACTCAGTATATCATGTACGACTATCAAAAGAAAAAAAAAGGATTACAAGGCATACTAATAGATAAAATACACATTGTGAACACATAGAACAAGAACCACAACTAGATTCAGATATGGCAAGGATGTTGGAATGATCAAACTGGGAATTTAAAAAACCATAATTAATATACCTAGGGCTCTAGTGGATAATGGAGACATATGCAAGAACAGATGGGCAATATAAATAGAGAAGTTAAAATTCTATGAAAACAAAAACAAAAATAAATTGTACAGATCAAAAATACTATAACAGAAATGAAAAATGCCTTTGATGAGCTCATTACAAAGACACAACTAAGAAAAGAATCTTTGAGGATATATCAATATGACCTTGCAAAATGAAAAAAAAAGAGAGAGAGAAAAAAGAATAAAAAAGATAGAACTATCCAAGAACTGTGGATAACTACAAAAGATAACATATATTAATGGGAATACCAGAAAAATTGAGAAAGGAACAGAACAATATAGAGAGCAGTAATGACGGAGAATTTCTCAAAATCAATGTCAGATGCAAGAAGCTCAGAAAACATCAAACAATATAAATGCAAACAAAACAAAACAATAACAACAAAAACTACTTGTAGGTAAAGCATATTCAAAGTTCAAAAGACTACAGGGAAAAAAATTATCTCAAAAAAAGCCAGAGGAGGAAAACACTTTACCTGTAGAGGAAAAAAGGTAAGAGTTACATCCAAATACTCCTCAGAAACATTGCAAGCCAGAAGAAAATGGAGCAAAATATTTACAATATTAAGAGAAAAAAACCCTGTAATTCTGTACCTTGCAAAATTATCCATCAGAAGTAGAAAAATAAAGATTTCATCAGACAAACGAAAATTGAGGAAATTTATTTCTAGTAGACCTGCCTTGAAAGAAATATTAAAAAAAAAAAGTTATTTGGAGAGAAGGAAAATGATAGAGGTCAGAAACACGAATCTACATAAAGAAAGAGCTTCAGAGAAGGAAAAAATGAAGATAATATAAAAAGTTATTTTTCTTTGTCTTACTTGATTGAACAGATAACAGTATTTTTCTAAATAATAAGATAATAATTATTCAATTATGTATGCTTATGTACAAGTGAAATGAATGATAATAATGATACAAAAGACCAGGAAGGAATTAAGATTATTTTATTATCATAAGGTACTTGCAGTGTGTGTGAAATGGTACAGTGTTGTTTAAAATTGGACTTGGATTAGTTGTAAATATATACTGCAAACACTAGGACAACCACTAAAAAAGTTAACCAATATGCTAAGAAAGGAGAGAAAATGAAATTGTATAAAATGCTTGATAAAAACCAAAAAAAGGCAAAATAATAGATGAAGAAAAATAGGAACAAAGAACAAGGGCAAAGACTAGAAAATGGAAACATATAGGTAAATATCATTCCAAATACATCAATAATCACTTTATATTTCAATGGTATAAATATACCAATTAAAAGACCAAGGTTGTCAGACTGGATTAAAACACAAAACTCAACGATATGTTGTGCACAAGAAACACACCTTAAATAAAAAGATACATGTAGATTAAAAGTAAAGAGATGGAGATAGATCTAGCATGTATATTTGTCTGCTTGAGCTACCATAACCAAATACTGTAGAGTGGGTAGCTTAAACCAGAAAATTTTATTTCTCATAGTTCTGGAGGCTAGGAAGTCCAAGATTAAGGTGGTAGCAAAGTAAGTTTCCATTTTAAGTCTCTTCTTTTGGCCTGTAGGTGACTGCCATCTCACCGTGTGCTCATATGTCCTCTTCTTTATGCACACATGCAAACAGAGAGAGAGAATACAAGCTCTCTGGTGTCTCTTCTTATAAAAACACCCATTAACAGGGTCCCACATTCATGATCTCATCTAACCCTGAATTACTTTCCTAAAGCCCCATTTGTAAATGACATCACACTGGGAGTTAGGGCTTCCACAAATAAATTTGGGAGGAACACAAAGTTTTAGCACCTGACACTCTCCTAACACTAAATCAAAAGAAAACACGATGAGCTATATTGATTTCAGACAGAACAGATCTCAAAGTAAAGAAAGTTATCAAGGATAAAGAGATCATTACATAATGATAAAAGAATTAATTCTCAAAGGAGACATCACAATCCTTAACATGTATGTGTTTAATGACAGAATATCAAAATATTGCGAGGAAAAAATTGATAGGACTGCAAAAAATAGATGAATCCATAGTTGGAGACTTTAACTCCCCTCTATCAGAAGGAACAGATCCAGAAGCAGAACATCTTTCAGGACATAGTTAAATTAATAGCACCATCAGTCAACTGTACATAATTGACACCTATTGGCTTGGCAATTGAAGGGCCATGTGAACAGAAGCAGAAACTCTAAAGGCTTCTTCAGTTCCCAGGCTGGAACTGGCACATTATTTATACCTTATTTTATTGCTAAAGAAAGTCATGTTGACTTGTACTCTAAGTCAAAGAGTGGGGAAATATACTCTGCTTCTTTTATCATACAGCAAGAGTATAGATACAGAGATAAATTAAGAATTGGGGCCAGTAATGCAACCTATCACACTGAGTCTAGCTTTTTTTAACTGAATCTGTTCTCTTTAATATCACTGATTTTTAGAAATGTTAACTCGATCATCCTAATTTTGGCCTAAAATCTGTAGGTTGTTTTTTGGGCAACATACAGAGTTCTTCACCTGGCTTGTCAGACTCTTTATCTTACCAACCTGCTTTGCCAGCTGCAGCGTTCATCTATTGCTTTATCTTTCCAGAGCTTCCATTTCCCTTAGGAAGTCAATCATCTATCTGCCATTCCATAGCATGTATGTGAAGCAGAGATAGGCACAGGATGCAGGGTTAAACCCTGTTGCTCCTACGAACAGGAATTCTTCCATTGGTGGCAAGTATTAACGAATGAGAGAAACAAATTCCGTTTTATGCTGAAGTTATTGGCAGTTATCTTACTGCCTCAGGAAAAGAGCCTGTCAAGCAGAATAAAGGCAACATGGAGAGAAAAGGAACGGAGAATAATACAGTGAGCTCTAAAAACATCTTTATTCTTTGGTCCTGGATACAGCCATGCTTGCATCCTTTTTTGTTTCAACTAAAACCATTTGAACTTAGTTTCTGCATCAGGTAACCAAAAATCTTAGCCCAAGCCCACATATGTACATATAGCCAGTCATACTTCTCATACAGGTCTTGTTGGTTGCTGGCCTGATGAACCGACACTCTCATGTGTTTTATGAATATAATGTGCTCCGCCCCATTGACACTTATTTCATTAAAGTTTCCAATGATTTATGCGCAAAGCCCTGAACTACCTTCTCCTTTTCTCTTAGCCAGAAAAATTTTAGTCATTCTTTAAACTCCAATTCAATGTCAAATGCCATTTTTCCAGTGAAATTTTTTCTAACTCTTAGACAAAATTAATCTGTAGTGTATATATATTTAGAGGCAATAAAAGAAAGAAAAAGATCCAACTATTCCATGCTTCATAACACAATAAGCATGATATTGCAGTGATTCTTCCTATGCATTAGTAAATGCAACCAGTCATCTCTATTTTCAAAATCTACCCAGAATCAGTTAACTTATAACTTCCATTTCTATCAGCCATTGTTATCTCTCCCATGGATTGTTGCAAGAGTGCCTTTCAAATCTCCCTTTTTCTGCCCTTCTCTCTCTACACTTCATCTTCAACACCATGTCCCTGTAATATCAAGTGTGATCTGTTCCCAAACTTGTCTCTAGGGTCCTGAACAATGGCCTCTCTTCCATCTCTCCAGTCTCATTCCCTTACTCACTCTGGATTGAGTATAAGACCTTTCTGCTGCTTCTCACACACATCAAATATGCTCCTGCCCCAGGGCTTTTGTTGTTATTCTTTCCCACAAATATCTGCCTGAGTTTTCTCTCACCTTTTCTAGGTCTCTGCAGGAGTCATCTTATCAGTAAAGTCTTATGAGATCAATATATTTAAAAGTCGAACTTTCATCTTCCTTCCTTGCATTATATACTCCATATAACATATAACATACTATATATCATACTTATATGTTCTGGTTTTTGTCTTTTTCTGCTCAGTGCCGTCAATGAGGTCAGGTTTTAATTGTATGTATGTATGTGTGTGTATGTATGTAAGAATTTTGTTCAGTGTTCTCTCCACATTGTCTAGAATAGATCTTAATAAATTTGTATAATATAAATGAGTAAAGACACACATTTACATTTATGTGTGTCTCCCCATTGTACTGCTGTATTGAGATCAGGGACCATATGACATTGATTTTTTCCTCTGACCTCTACCTCCATTGGACGCCAGAGCACATAATAGGTGTTCAATAAATAGGTGTGTGTGTGTGTGTGTGTGTGTGTGCGTGTGCGCGTGCGTGTTTTGTTTTTGTTTTTTGTTTGGTGCAAATAGCTAGTATCAGAACTGAGAAGGGAACCTCTATCTTTTACAACCGTGTCTCTCCATAACTGCTTCCTTCATATGACAGAGAATCTCAGCCAGAAAAACCTGAATGAAAAGACCTGGGTGTTATCCTTTGACTATTAAAAAATACAGTCTTATTCACACTGATTTCCTGACTCTATCAAAAATACATTTAAAGCTTGATCCATGTGTGAGAACTGTGTGGTCTGGTAGTAAATATTGTTACACATTTGATAAAATTCAAGCAAAATACAGAGTACATTATTAAAATATAGCTCCATTCTTAATTTACTATTGTAATGGCTGCATATCCTCTTTAAGAGATTGGAAATGCATTTTTGTATGATAGTGTCTCTAGCTTTAAAGATTGAATGGAAAAGGTGTGTCAACCTCACACTCTGTGCATTTTTTTTTCCTGAATATCTTGTCCCTTTTTCCAAGATTGTTTTAATTTTCTAATAGTTTATTTTAGTCTATTTTGCTAAAAAAATATTTTTTACAATGCAAATTAGTCTCCTGAACTGAAAAGTTAAGATATGAAGAAGTCCATGCACAAATAGAGTGGAGAAAGTGTAACTTCTTTGATTAGGCTTTATACATACTTATCTCAGCTGAGGCTAATTTATAATTTATTTTTTCTGTTTTATACTTTACTGTCTCTTGGGGAAAGTACTACTGCTCACAGCATGGGTTTTACAGTTTGATTTATCTATTTTTTCTTCACTATTTACCAAATAAATACAATGTTTCACAGCTTTACACTCCATGGCAGAATGCTCTAAATCTTTCTCTGTTTTTTGGAAAACCTTGGGCAGCATATTCTTACCATTTTTTTTTGTTAAGAAAATGATAAAAATAAGAAGGTAAAGAAATGTTTGGTTTTTCTCTTAAGAGAACAGAGAGAACAATTATAACAAAAAGTTTTCAAGATTATTCAACATTCTTTTCCTAGGCTTATTTTAAGGAGACTAATATCACTGCTATGGCTATGATTGTTGCCCTTACCTCTGCTACTGTTAGTTATCATTATAAGTTGTCTTACTTACATCTCTTGCTTAATCCTCAAAATTCTCCTGTGAGTACTCTTTGTTAATCCCATTTTATGGAATAGGAAATTGAGACTCAGAGTGGTTAAATAACCTTCCGAAGGTCACACAGAGCTAGTAACGACTGGTATTAAGATTTGAACACAGACCTGCCTACTTTCTCTTCAAACAGGTGGTTTGAAACCCAGGACCTTGCTACAAAGTCTATAACTTAAATGACTGAGATTTTTCATAGTGCAATGAGTCTATTTTACCATTATTTTAAGAAAATTTCAATATAATTCAAATCGATTTAATACCCTATGTTAACATTTTGTTCTTATATTAAAATATTTTGGAAAATTTAAAAAAGAGAAAATAGTAACAAAGTTATAGGTGATATTAGGATTTGATATATTTTTAAACTGTAATGATAAATGAAGCCAATCGGTGACTTTTCTGAAGATTAAATACAAAACAACAAAAATTCATTTTGAAATCCAATTCTTACTATAGGACATTTTATGAACTATTAAGTTTCTAATTAATAAATAAAAGACTCTGTTTTCAGGAAAAATTAATTGTGTTAGTTCAAAGTAGGAGATCCTCTTTGAATTGTTTTTTGAGGGTGATTAAATGGAGAAAAAATTTAGAGCACTTTTTACATGACAGGCATATGTATCTATTACATATCTAATTTCCTCACAAAAGTACTTTGAAGTGGGCATTTTATTTTAGTTGTGAAGGTGAGGAAACTGATGCTCGGACAGATAAAATCATTTGCTTTAGGTCTTCAAATCAGATAATGGCAGAGCCTGGATGCCATCCAAGATTACCTTGACATTAGTCTACTAGATTTTCTTGGACTGTGTTTCTAAATATTGTATCTGTGGTAACCTAAATAAAGAATGGGAGAGGTGAAATCAGACAGATCACCCTAAGGAGCTATGTCAGGTAGGTCCTTATTGGTCATTAAGTGTTTGACTTTACTCTGAAGGAAATGGGAAAGCCCTAGAGGCTTTTGAATAGAACACAATACAATCTGATTTAGGTATCAATCATGTTACTCTGACTATTCTCTTAAGAATTTAAAATAATAAAGACTGAGACAGGGAGACTAATTAGTACTACTGCAGTAATTCAGGAGAGAATCTTATTTAAATTATGCTTTGATAGCAGATCTATATTCGCAATATCACGCAACATAAAATGTTTTCTGTTTTCTCTGCCTCCTCCTTCAGCCTGCATAGATACATTACACCTGTGTCATAGACCTATATTTTAGAAAGAACACTGAGGGAAAATATTAGATGAAAGTATCACTAACAGTAAGGACACCAGGTAGAAGTCTGTTACAATAATCCTAATGATAGATCATGGTGGCTTGAACCAAGAGAGTAGTGATGGAGATGGAGACAAATTTACAGATTTTGAATAGGACTTAGTAACTGATTAGTAGTAAAACACAAGAGAGAAATGATTCTTGCTGTCTGACTTATGCAACAGTTTGGGTGATGATGCTATTCTAAGATAAGGAAACAGAAGATACAGAGAGTAGGTTGAATGTGGGAAATGGGAGAGGATAATATGAATTCAGTTTTGCACACACAAAATTCTGGGTTCTTGGGAATCCAGGTGATTCTCAGCAGAAGTTGTCTCCATGAGCATGAGCTCAGAGAAACCGGGGCTAGGGTTGTAGAGTCAAGCTCATCATTATATCGAAAAAGTCTGGGACTAGTGAGATCATCCAAGCAAAAGTTTTAGAATGGGAATAACAAAGTGTTAAGGACATATCTAAGAGGAATAGACGTATTTAAGAAGTGAGTTGAAGTAAACGAGTATAATAAGAAGGGTAAAAAAAAAAAAAAATGGCCAGGAATGGGTTGGGGTAACATAAATATTGAGTATTAGGAAGCCAAAGGAATGAGAGTGTATGTCAACAGTGTCAAATGTTGGCAACAGTCACAATAAATCAAGTTTTGGAAGTAAATCTAATTAATTTAGCAGCATAGAACTAGCCATGATCTTACTAATTTTTAATGGTGAACAGAAATACTATTACTGTAGTTTGCCTGTGGTCTGTCCACTAGACAAGGAGCCCCTATAGCATGGTGCTGAGTTCTTGACTCTTTATTCAATTTCCACCCCTTTCACCACCTCGTGGCATATCAAAAATAGAGAGTTGAGATTTGACTGTCTCTGAAATGGAGACTTAAACTGTAACAATTAATCATGGGCTCTGTGTGGTATGTGCTATGCCCCTTATGCCTCTTAAAAAATATTATCCTCAATTAATTTTCACTGAGAGACTTAAGACAACCGGAATATATAGTATCTTGAATTGCATTTGTCATTTCCTGCTTAATCATAGATGTCTCATCTTATTTTTAGTGCCACTAAGAATTACTATCTTTGGGAGCTAATCACTATAGAGTCACAGAGTGTCAGTTATTTGTGACTGGTACAATCTATTTTGATGACTATACAACTTAACATCTAAGGAATGCCACATTCCACAGTGTGCTGTGTTGGATGACAAGATCATTTTACACTGAATTCCAAGTCTCTACACTCCACCACTAATATATCTGGATGTGAATACCCTAATTTGTGAGCTACATAACTCCTTTGTTCCCTTGCTATAGATGTTGTATTAAACTGTCCTTCATACCCCAAAGACAGTGTTCCTTCTCTATAAAGCTCCCCATTATGCCAGAGTGCAGGGTAGGGGCTTTTGTAGTCTCTTTCAGAACTCCATTCATGTCCTCTCTAATAAAGGCCTCTTTGTAACATGCACATTAGTAGAACTCCCTAAAATCTCAGGTTCTCTGGAGGAACTCTACAGAGAAGAAAGCAAAACATTAGGATATGTATTTGGTACAAATATAAATAAATAAAAGTCTGATCAGTTCAAGATATTATTCCCTTTGCAACAATGCCAGTGTGATCAAGAATGTGTATGCCTGATTTCATCATTGTTCTGATGATAGTCCCTCTCTTCTTTGCCTGTTAAATGGTGTTTATCTTCTTATTTCTTATACCTGTCATCTTTGGTCTTGCTTTTTCAATGCAAGAAACTTATGCACACCCAGAGACCAAAAATTTTCATAAGCTTTTTTTTTTTTTTTTTTAACCAGAAAGACATTTGTACAAATGCAAGAATTTTTGGATTTGGAAGTTAAGTTTCCTTCCCCTATAGACATTTCAAAGGAGATTATGTTTGGCTTTGAAAGCAAAAGCATTTTGCCCCAATTTTTTCTAATATAATTTGATTCTTTGTTATTTTTTCTGTGTTGCAAAAGAGAAAGAAAGAGAGAGAGAGAGACAGACAGAGGCAGACAGACAGACAGACACAGAAAGAGAAAGAAAGGCGAAAGAAAGAAAGGAAGGAGAGAAATCATAGTGGAGGAAAGTCAGATCTGAGATTGTATTAGGCAGAGGCAAATGATATTCACCTTTTATAGTCCCCATGTTTTATAATGGAAGGATACTTCATTGAAACATGATGCATACTTCAAGGGTTCCCTGGAGAGCCATGAATCCTGTTTGGAGAGATTCATGAATATGTGCATTAGCACAATCCAACTGGAACTTGCCCTTAAAAATGAACCACCAGAGAAACTGATCAGTTTCCATTTATGTATATAATCAGAGGGTTATCATATTACCTCCTTCTCCACAGGAAAAGCAGATGCATATTTTTCTACCACCTTAAGATGAGAAATGCCAAAGGAAACAACATTCTTTTCCCCTTCTGTCATGTTTATTACAGGAAACCAACATAGGGACCTTTTAATACTGGTTTCTAGTAAAAAGAGCAGAAATGAATATAGGCTTCGTTTTTGGAAATGAATTTTAATTTTTGCATAAGATGAATCACAAAACATATCTTCAAAATACACATTTCTGCTGTAATTTGCTGAAGATAATTAATAAAATTGCAATGAGTTCAAAGATTGCTAGATATTTATATATGAGACAAAAAAAATTCAGAGTCAAAGCTCAAAAAAAGTTACATAAAACTGCATTAAAGATGAATGAAGGACATGTGGCAGATCTTGAAGTAATAGTTTATTGAAAGAATCCCATGAAAAATATTTCTAAATAGCAGTTGGTGCCCAAGTTTTCATAAAAATGGCAGACTAACACTGAGCCAGTGACAATGATAAAGCTTATACAGGTATATTTACAGATTTGATTTTAGGTTTTTGGCGCCAAACAAAACAAGGAGTATTTAAAACGGGGAAAAGCCCCAAACACCCTGATCATCACATAGAAACAACATAGAAAAATTGTTATCCAGAGACTGAATGTAATCACCTTTGCTATGCCAAGCAGAGATATCATTAGCAAATGTGAATGATTGCTGCAGAAAATTTAAAAATGTTCTCCAGATTTTGGGAAAATGGTGTTTACTTTAAAAAATCTTATAAAATTTTTTGGCATTATTACTCTTATTACAAGTTCTGTGCTCTAAGTTCAATCATATCAGTATTCAACCATGTGGCATGTCCTACAAACATAGAGGAGAGAAATAACTGTCTCAAAAAAAAAAAAAGAGCATAATTATATTAATGTTAAAAACTACTTCATTCCTGTCTGGCTAATTATTTTTTAACTTGTCTGTTACTTAGGTATCTAGTAACGAATTGTCAGAAATTGTTTCAATTCATCATTTCTAGCCCCACGTTCATGGTGAAAACAGTGTTTAAACTTGTCCCGTATGTTCTCAAACCTCCAGATTTGAAAGCTTCCTGGATGTTTCAGGCTCTCCAAACGTGATTTGAGAGTCTGCACCATTCTCAGTATATAGGGTAGGGCCAAGGGAACATTGTTAATTTGAGAGGTTACAATGGTGTAGTCATACATTTAAATTATTTCTGACTTTTCACCAGAAGTCGTATTCATGTTTTGGAAAATTAGTACTTAGCCAAGCTCTGAGCAGGAAGGCATTTTATTTAGTAATAGTTCAAATAATGCAGTAAAAATGTCTCTCTGTGCATTTGAACTGGCCCTGGTGGCCTGATTCAGTATTTTGCCTATTTTCTTGGCGTTTCCAGCTTCACACACACAAAAAGAAATTGTACAAAACACTTAGCACTATTTTTTCATAGCTGGTAATGGGGCTTTCACTGCACAAAGGCAAGGAAAAATTATTTGGAAAGGTGAACAGGTTTTTAGAAAAGCTTGAAAACTCTCCTCATTTATTTTAGACTCACTTTCTGTTTCTTTCTAGTTTTAAATGTGGTCACTAGAATACCTGAAAGAATTATACTTCCTAATTTTAAATGCTGAATATAATCATCTATAATTGACCCACAAAAGCAAATTTTATAAAGAAGAGTAGTGGTAAAAGAATGATTGCTATTTACTGACAGTTTTCTTTTTGTGCCTATGCATACAAAAATCTATTTCTCTATCTACCTTTCTATAGATCGAACCATCTCAGAATTCACATATGCGGCATAGAAAATGTGGCTTTGAGCTCTTTTTTAAATAGGTCCTATCATAGGATCTTCGAAGTTTTATCTTGTGCAAAAAGGCAGTTTTCACCAGCGACACAGCCATCTGTTTTGTGAAAACAGAGCTAGCTAGTGAATTGCAGTGTGTGTGTGTGTGTGTGTGTGTGTGTGTGTGTGTGTGTGTGTGTGTGTGTGTGTGTGTGTGTGTGTAGGCGAGGTGGTGGTAAGGGAGTAGAAGGTCAAAGGGTAAATTCCAATTGCTGTGACATATTTTTATGAGCTGAATCATACCCAGTTTTTAGCCTTGAAAGGGGAAGAGGATCTTAGAAAGGGAAGTAACATGAATGGGCAGGTCAGGAAAATCCTCAAGAAGTGCTTTTCCAAATTAGCAGTTAATTGCTCCCCAACCTGCTATATTCATTCCTCCATTTGAATTTTATTTTATTGTCCCAGTACTTGAAAAGATGTTTCTCTTACTGTGAATCCCAGTAAAATTTGGATTGCAAAAGATGAATTTATCTTGGTGAATTTACATCTCTTTTATACCTTTGGTATTTTTCTCCTTGCTGGAGGGGGTGAGGGGTGAAGCATCCTTGAAAGTCAGAAAGGAGGAGGGGACTACGCCTGGAGTTAGTTACCAGCCCAAGGCTGACAAAGCATTGCTGCAGCAGGAAGGAAAATGCTAACCAGAACGGGGAGAAAGACAGAGGGGCCCCAGGACCCAAGCTTTGTTAGAAGCCTTGACTACCTCCACACTACCATCCTCTCCCTGCGCCTCTACTCGCTGGCAAACGTGGAGGCTATTTTCTGCTTTTTGTAAGAGGTTATTGTCAGGGGGAAAAAAAAAAAGGAGTAGAAGAAAGAAAGCTGATGTTAAAATCAGGGAAGGAACAGAAGGGTCCGGGGCAACAGTGAAGGCAGAAGCAGCTGCAGTGGCCCGCCCAGCACCGGCAAGCACCGTCCCGGCGGCGCGGTTGCTGGTAGCGGCCGCCGCGGTGACAGCCCGAGTGGCAACAGCTGGGGAGGCCCGCTTCTCCCCCATGCCGCCTGCACCAGGGGTCAGAGTGGGGAGTCCCTATCGCTCCCATCTTCTGAGCAAGCACATTCTTCTCATTCTTTCACTCTGGGCTTCTCAGCGTCAGCTGACCGGCAGCTCCTGCCCTTGCTTTGGGGATTGGCAAAGCCGGTTTTCTTTTTCCGTGATGCACGCGAATGACACCCGGACTTGTTCTAGTGGGTGTCCCTGCAGCTTCAGCAGTGCGTTTCCTGAGCCAGTTAGACCCAGGCCTCTGCGGCATTTTATCTACCGGCCGGCTCATCAAACCCTAAGGCACTTTGTTGGTGAGAGTGACTAAACAGGAACTTAATTTTCGAAGTTGCTGGGGATAAACCTAGGCATAACTTGAGAGGGTGACCAGCTCCAAGGCGTTGAAAGAAGATGAACAAATTAGGCAATTTCAGTATTATCAGAGACAACATTATGACCCTTTTTGATGTAAAAAGAACATAAATGTAGCTACAGATTGAATGAAGTTATAGGCCATAAAAGGGCAAGAGAGAAAAGGGAAGAGATAATAGGCACTGTCCATTTGAGCCTGTTACACTTACTTTTTCAAATCTATTCAGACAATGTTAGTGGCAAATATACAGTTTACCGGCAATAATAAAAGAGGGAAAGAGTAAAGATAAATATCACTGAGCGCTGCAGTGCATTTAGAGTAGTGACAATTGCTGTTTACTTGCTTTTCGTTTATGAAAATTACAGAGGGCAAGGTTATATGTGAGACACATCTTTGTATTATTTTTCTCATGTTTTTGGAAGTCAGGGGAGTGGAAGCATTCAACTTTATTTTTCTTATTTAGATAACCAAAAAAATAAAAAATCAATAAATCGATTTTTAGTATGGATTTCTCTCCTCTAATAGTCCAGTAAAACGAATTGTACATTTTTTGGCATTTATAGCTGTGCTGTTTGCCTTCATTAAGTGTACCCCATATGGCCATTGAATTCTGCCTAAAAGTTTACAAAATTTCACATATATGAACTTTAACTCTGTCATGTAATTATGTATTTTTTTTTTATGTACCTGAGAATCTAACCTTTGAAGATTTTAGGTGCATTGTTCACACGCTGGAGAATTAAACAGTTTAATTCATGTTTTTAAGTATAAGCTCCTTAAGGGCAAAATTGGAGGCTCCCAGACTCACAATTAGCCTTAAGTAGGCGCCAAACTTCAAAATTTCAACTTGTATACATATGGTAATTTGTTTCAAATGAAAGGGGAAATGAAATTTATTTAGAGTGAAAAAACAGTGCCTTAGATTAAAAGAGGTAATTTATTTGATATGGTGACGAAAGTATGCAGATGAAGTAATTTGTCTACTTTAAAATTTTAAGTGGATTACATTTTATATTTTGGTTATTTGAAGAGGAGTGGAATAATTACAAATAAGATTACATTTGTCACAAATAAATGCCATCAAGATATTTACTTGTAATAGAAAAGCAACTATACTACATTTAGATGTTATTTTACATAAAGTTCAACAAAATGATGTAGTATTTTACAAATATTTTAAAAGAATTTTCTTAAAGGCAATTAAGATAACTATCAGATTATTTTAATATGATTTTCCATGTGAAATTAAACGGATTTTTATAAAAAGATATGTGAGAATACATGAAAACTTACATTTTATTAAGCATATTTTTAAAGTAGCATTCAAAAGAGGAAGAAGAATGAAACATTTATACTTCTGTGGTGAGCTCAATAAACTAAATTTTTATGTCTCTGGTTTTATTTTAGACATTTTATATTTGTGTGGTTTAGGATTTTTGACACGTCAGTTAAAGTGTACAAGGGGTTTTACTCTTTGTTGGCTCTCTTCACTAGAGAAAAATCAAAGATCTATTCATTTATGAATTGATCCTAATTTACTTGTTATGGTATTGTATCACTGATCTTTTCTAGACACAGTAATATTGCACGAATTTCCTATTATAGTATTTTTATAAAATAAGTAACTGATTTCACATAATAGAAACAAACTTTCTTACCATGTATTTAAAAAATATACATCATTTAAAATGTACACTGAAATTGCATTTGATTTCTTTATAGTCAAACAAAAGCTCCCTGAAAGAAGATTCAGAGATTTCTTGAGTTTTGTCTAAATTCAAAGTGCCCTCTACTGTCAAAAAAGTGTACTGTGCAGAAAGAGAAAACTTAAGTCTGAAATCAAAATCTAGACAGAGAGAGGCAGAGGGAAGAAAACCGGGTTAGATAATGCACTGCCACTCAGGCCTGGGACAGTTCAGTACGGAATGCTCCATCCATAAACAGTTATGCTCCCATTCCAAGTTAAAAGTTATGTTCAAATTAATTTTACAACTGTTGCTCCATGTTTCTTTTTGTTTTTCTTAGCTTTGGTTTTAAATCTGATATTTCACTTTGTTGTCACTGTATGTTTTACTATAATGATCTGAACAATGCATGTTATGACTGTCAGGCTAAACTTTAATGCTATATATACCCTGTTATCTTTCATTCTGCTCCTGAGAATATACTATTTAGAGGTTCTTTTCATTTTTTTTTCTGTTAGAACATTTTCATTTTTACTGTGAATTACATGTACTTAAAATATAAAATATTCATTATAATTTGATAGAATAAAGATAAATAATAAGCTGATCAAGTGTGGAAAATAAAATGAAACTTAAAACATCATGCAAACAAATAAGGAGTTGACTATTTTGTTCACTCTTAAGATGTCTAAGCATGACAAAGACAGTCATAGGCATGCTCTGCATTTAAGTGTAAGCCTGTTACAATCTTTCAATTAAATTCAGTGACCCAAAGAAAATTCTGCTTTAGGAAATTTCAAGCTATTCCATAATGTTAAGTTGTATTTTACAGAGTATCGCAAAGCAATGAAACTTGAGGTTGCGATACATATAAAGTGAAAATTTTGGGAAACGGTTACTGATGTGTACTATTAAAGCACTGGAGGGTACCACAATACACTGAAAAAAAAAAAGAGTATTTTGTTTGAATTTGTAACTTGTTATAATAAAATCAATCATTTGAACTAAAGAGACACTGATGTAATCGAGAGACGGGAAAGCTCACAGTTTGTCAAGTGAGCAACATATATAACAACAGGTTTTGGTGAACTAGTTCTGTGAAATATTTAGTCTACATTTCAAGCAAAAGCAAACTAGAAATTTAGATAATTTAGGAGAAGATTTTATGCAAAAATCAAGGGCTATTGCTTTTATGTCAAATAAATTTAGAAATAGTTTTTCAGGTTAATCAACCACTAAGGATTTTAGGAGTGACTATTGGGTGGAGGCAGCCAGAGAGCTGGAGCTTCCAGTAGAATGGGCCTCAGGCAGCCACCCCGTTTCCAGTGCTTTCCTTCTCTGCGCCTCTTTAGCACTTCTGGTTAGTCTAACTGCCACATCCCAGAAGTCCACGCTTCTTTCTGTGAGGTAGAAGGACCATCAAAAAGCACTTAACATTAATGCTTTCCTGATATAAAGTGTTATATCTACTAGGGTATTTGTGCATTAACAAACAAATGAACACATGAATGAGAGAGAGAGAGGCAAAACTTATAACAAAGAAGTGGTTCTCTGGTGGTAGAATTTTGAGGTGGTTTGGAGAAGGAGAACCTCGTTAGATAAAATAACGTTCAATGCCATCAAAGTTAAAGTTGGCTATTTTGCAGCAAACAGCACACAAGTCCTCTCAATTTTTGAAAAAAAAAAAATCCAGCAAATCTAGTAAATCTAAACATTTCCTCTAGCTATTTTTCAGTACTTGGCAAAACCCAAATGTATACTTGAACCTAATTTCTATGGAATCATCATTTCTCTTGACCAGTGTTCAGTTATTTTCCACTACTTGGAAAAGAATTGCATTTGTAAAATTAATCTTAAATTCCATTAAAAATGTGCCCACATTAAAAAATTGAAATGTTATGATAGACTAGATGGTCAACTAAATGTTCTATGCTCTGTTTCCTTTGTTTTTTAAATCAACTCTCCTGAATTCAACTTGAGACAATCCAATTTTAATTAATCTAATCAATTATAATAAATAGTAGATTTTAATTTATCTTTGTCCTTTGGCATAAGTACAGTTTACCGTTATTAGTCTGAAAAACTTTAAATCAAGGGGCTTGATATCTTCTAACTCATGACAAGCTAAGTTAGACCCATAGAACTCTTTCTTTAGGCAAAATGCATTTTGAGTTAAAAGATAGAAATATCATCAACTGCTTGAAGAAATTGGAATTTATTTCCTATTACTTGGAACCTGAGAGGTGCTCCTATTCTTACCCTTTGGGGGGGGGCTGATTGTCCCACTGTCTTATAGTTTCTGTGGGCTGCACAATATCCTTCTGATGAATTTCATTTTTCTGTAAGCTAGCCAGTCAGTTTCTTTCGTTTGCAAACCAAATAAATTTAATTGACACTATGCATGTCTTTCTCAGTGAACAACTCACAGATTCATAGACAATATTTACATAAAGTTCACAGACTTTCATTTCATGATCTGGAAGCTTGGTTGAGCAGGGGACTTGGCTTAAGCCACATAGTATGCTTGTTCAAGAGAATGAGATTCAGTCTCAAGCCTCCCGAGGGTCACAGCATTATATTGAAACCCTGATTAATCACTTCCATTCCCATGGTCTGCTGTGTTTTATGTATACTATGTTGACATAAATTCTTGTCTTTCTCATCCTTACAATTTAATATTGAGAACACTAATTTGGGTACAAATAAAATAATGTACATAATGGAGATCAAAGAATTTTAGGAAACAAAATATTATGACAAATTGCGATATTTGTAGTCTTTGTAAGACTCTAATTCTATACAGTTTAGTCCAAGGAATCTTCCTTAGAGGAAGTGAAATCTAGTGTATTTGAATAGTGGAGGGAGCATGCTTAGATTCTATATGTTTATGTATCTGTATAAATAACAACTATTTATAACTTAACAAAATACACAATGAAATCCGTCTCTTTTTCTTATGAGAATTGTTGCAGATAGAAAAGAGTATGAATTGTGAAAAATTGCCTTTTCTTAATATATCAAATAGTAACAAAGCATGTCACAAGCATTTAATAAAGGGATTATTGTAGACTTTCTTCATTCCTGGGAACCAACAGAAAAATCTCAAGGGAGAGATCATTAAATCCTTTTTCTCAGTGTTAACTTGGACAACAGCTCAGGAGACATCTCTGAGGGTGCAAAGCACTTATTAGAAGCATGTTTAGGAATCTCTGACTGTTTTTCAAAACCACTTCTGCAGAAAACAAGATAGTTCCCAAGCATTTCTGAAACCTTGTATAACTGAGGAGATTCAATTCATTAGAAATATGATAAATTATAAATGGTAACAGCTGAAAAAGAGTAAGTTGTGGGGAAAACATAAATTAAATATGAGAAGTATAATGTAACCATGAGAGATCACTCAGTATATATTACTTTATTATATTTTATTTACACTTTTTGAGGTAAGGCAATTTATCACAGTATTATTTTATGCCTCACTTACTTTGTAGGGAAAAAAGCAAAGAAAAAATTTGGAAACAAAAATGTGCAAAGTCTGTTTTTCTTTTTTTACTGCTGTTTTTACTTTTTACATTATTAAACATTCTGATATTCATAATATGAAATATATTTATGGAGCCTTAATCAGTTCTAATTAGTTTGCTCTATGTTTCGCTTTCTGAAAGGGATTATTACTAAAATCATGATTTTTCTCCCAAACTTTACCTTTCCATGACCCAGCACTTTATATTATTTTCAATGGGTTCCATCCAAATAATAAATACAATGTATTTTGTTTGAGTACTGATTTAAACTTAAAATTTTCATAGTCAGATTTTCATTTGTTTCTCTTGTGTGTTCTCTTTCTTAGTCAGCAGGTTCTTTCTTTGATTGATAATTTATTTGATTAACTTTTTCCAAAATGAAGTTTAGCGATTAGCCCAAGATAACTCATACATTATGAGATTAAAATAAATTTGAAGCTTAGATCTTTGGACTCTCAATCTAGTACTCATTTATTCAGTCACTTATTAAATCACTCATTTATGTATTTATTTTTTTCAACAAGTAGTTGTTGAGAACATACAAATATTTGATACTCCTGCAGGCACTGGTTATTACTGCTTTCCATCCAAAACAGCTCTTACTTGCCTATAGGTAAGATAGGCAAGTTTATTAGGTCAGGTCACTCCCTAGGCCTCCGAAGATCAATTAAGGTTACACCTTCAAAACATCATTTTATGACTAATTACTTTAAACTATAGCAGTCCCCTCTTATACATAGGACATGTGTTCCAAGACCCCTAATGGATGCCTAAAACTGCAGATAGTACTGAATCCTATATATATGATGCTTTTCTTGTACATACTTACCTATGGCAAAGTTTAATTTATAAATTAGGCGCAATAAGAAATTGACAACAATAACTAATGGTAAAATAGAACAATTATAACAATATACTGCAATGTAAGTTATGTGAATGGCTTTGGAGTCGTTAATAAGTAAAAGAAGGATTATTTTAACACAAGCACTGTTATGCTTAACAGTTGTCTGATAACTGAGACTACTAAGTGACCGATGGGCAGGGAGCGTATACAGCGTGGATATGCTGGACAAAAGGATGGACAGAATGGAGCAGGACAGCGTGAAATTTCATCATGCTACTCAGAACTTTTGGTAATTTAAAACTTACACATTATTTATATCTGGAATTTTTTACTTAACATTTTTCAGACTACAGTTGACTGTGGGTCATTGAAACCTTTAAAGCAAAACTGCAGACAAGGAGGGACTACAGTATAACTTTTTACATGAACTACTGATGCAGGCATCAAGCTCTGGGGGCGATAATTGGGGAGAGAACTGCCTGGGGAATAAAAGCAACGTGGAGAGAGGAGAGCTGAGAGACATTGATAGAAATCTAGTCTTGATGATAATATTTGAGCAGCTGCTACTATCAGTGTCTGAAACTATATACTATATACTTTTCAGTTAGGTGAGCCGATACATTCGTTTTGTTTAAACAATTTCATTTGTGTTTCTTACACAACTAGAGTGTGGGTTAACCTAGTGGCCAATGCTAACTAGCTTCTAAATGTAAACCAGAAAGCAAAACTGTGGATGAGAAAGGGTTACTGTAATTTCCATGACCGTTGCTTTTTATTTCCTCTTTTTTGTTTTTGAAAAATACTCTCGGTCTCTCTACTTTGGAATTGTTGCTTAGTATGATTCTGTAACATCTAGGACCAACTTTGCTCCAACCTAGCTTTTGGGAACCTGGAGATATAGATACTCCACTGTTCTCCTTGTCCACTACTACTGATATCACCATCACACCAACTCTATGCAGCTTGTCTGGGAGTGAGATTCTCTATCTGGAGACAGACCTCATGTAAATCTGTAAAATCTGTGATTCTGAATCAGAGAATGTCAGCTTCACATTCATTCGCTTTTTAAAAATTTTATTCTCTGTGCTTTCCTGCTTCAAAATGCTAGATATTCACCTTTTTGTTTCAGTTTTCCTTTCATTTCATTTTTTATAATCCCTCCTTCTACTCATTTCTGTCATTAATTATATCATTTACATATGACATTGGGCAAGTCACTTAACCTCAATGATTCTGATTTTGTTATCTGGATAAACAGAAATTATTTACAGAGCTGTGATGGTGATTAAGTAATGCATTTAAAAGTGTTGAACTCAATTTTCTTTATATAGTAATTGTGATTGGTGTGTGCCTTATGATCATTAGTCTTTCTGAGATTTGTGTATAAAAACTGTAGACAAATTTTAAGCTAATTTATGAGTTTATTATAACAATCAAGAGTTCACTTTGTCCAGAAAACTGACTGTGTGCTATTACATTATTATTTTATACCTTGCTTCTTGGATGTTCTTACAGTATTCTACTATTATTATTATCATTGCTGTTGTGATTTTTAATTGACCACTTTCTTATATCTTAAAAACATTCAGTCCAAGTAGAAAGTTGGAATTTTTCACCTCTAACTGAAATCTCTAAAATAGAGGGCCTAGACCTCAATATTCTGTTTATAATCACAGGGTAGGAGACTGTGCCTTTTACTCTAAATTCTTTTTGTATGCTGATAATTACCAAATTCACTTTCTTGGCCTAATTTATTCCTTAAACTCCAAAGTCATATATCCAACTGCCTTTGTGATACCTCCTTTTACATGTCTAATAGGTATCCCAAACCTGTGTATCTAAATCTGTATTACTGATACTTCCTACCCTCGAAGGCTTTTTTTTTGAGACAATCAACGAGTTAGGGATAGACTATAAGTTCTGACCTTTTTTTCTGTGGGCTGTGCTTCCAATGTCAGTATAGTTTTCATAATCTTTGCAGTGCTGTTCTGATCTTCCCTGATTATATACCACCAAGGGATCAGTCTGGAACCTGTGTGGTGATTTACTCTGTAGTTTAATTTTAAGTCTCAGCTGCATGGATCCCAATTGGTTTCATTCAAGTACAGCTCAGCATAGGAGTAATCTCAGAACTTAATTCATAGATTCAAAGGGTCCCTTTCTCCAGCTCCTTCTTCTCAGGGATCCTATACGTACTCTCTGTTTGCTAGACTTTCCCTTTCCTGGTGTCCTGACTAGGAAGCTAGGTTTGTAGGTTCCCCATGCTATTGAATGCTTTCCACTACTAGGCCTGCTTCATGGCAAAACTGTAAGACCCAAGGGTTTCAGGGCTTCCAGAGCAGCAACTGCTGCTACTGCTGCTGCTATGGGAATTTAGTTGTGGTACTGGCTTTAATATGGAAGGTGGCTGAGAAGGTCAAAAGAATTTATACTCTTTAGGTCCTATTGGCAAAGGATGGGAATGTGTGTTCCTGCCTCTTTGTTGCTGGCATTTACCTGGAGTAAGACCGATCGTCGAAAGTGCTCTTCTCCTGCCCGAGTGGGAAAAGGAGGAGTGCTACTTTGTTGTCATCACTCATCTAGTGTACAGCAGGGAAAGTCAAAAGGAATTGCCACTGCTGCTACCATGACCACAGGCCAGTGAGAATGTGGAAGGAAGCATGAGCATGAGTGTCCTATCTAAAGTCTCTCTACTGTTGTACTCTGTCTGCTTATTCTCTGCTTCATAGCATTCATTACTAACTGGAAAACATATATACATGTTATATAGGAACAAATCGATAGTAAATGATAACAAGTGTACACAAAACCAGACTAACAAGTCTGAAGATGGTGCAATGACTGGTTACAGCTTACATCTATCTCCACATTCTGAGGATAATAATAATAATAATAATAATAATAATAATAATAATAATAATAAAAGAGTATATATGTCCTGACAAGAAGGTTAGAGCAATCTACTTTGTGTGTATGTGTGTGTGTGCGTGTGTGTGTGTGTGTGTGTGTGTGTGTATGTGCGCGCGCTTGGGATTTTAGTAGGGAGGTACTATACTAACTTTTTCTTTGGGAATGCTGGGTAATTACTTTTCTCCCCACTGAGAATTTACAAAAAATATTGAAAGTGGATTATGGATTCTCTTATTTTAAATAAAAGGATCAACAATAATGTTTGGATATACTAGTAGACTAAATTATTTGAAAGACACAATTCTAAAAGAATGGATTTTCTAAACAAAAAGAGTACTTATGTTACTAAATAATGCATTGCAAATGGATGTTTCTGAGAAGAGGTAGTCATAAGCAAAACTACCACAACATACCTTTGAAAAACTAAGGGCCGCCATTTTCCATATCTGAGCAAGACTTTTCCACATATCTTTTTTTCTTTTTCTGTGGAAATGTAAACTTACAAAGTTGAATAAATGGTCTCCTTTATGGGAGAGTTTTGTGGTGGTGCTCAGTGTAATAAGAGTGCACACACACTGAAGATTAGCATTGAAATTATGACAAAAATGAATTTTTAAACATTAAAATGGGGGGTTGGTCACTTGTGTTCCTTCTACTCTCTCCTGTCCATTTCTGAAGCTGTAGCGGTTTCCTAAGAGATTATTAAAGAATGAAACTTGATTGGCTATATTGGCAGAAACATTATTGATGTACATTTTAGAAACACTTACATACCAGCTACACATGCATAAAAAGAAATGTTTGACAAGCAGAGAATTTTTTTAATTGCAGTATGAAAACCTCCTTGGTAAACTAAAATTAGAGATGGAAGCCATAACCTGGTAGGTCATCTTGTCAATCTCCTTGCCAATTATTTCTTTAAATATTCTTCTCCTTGTCCAGTACAGTTAAATGAATGTCTTTATTCTTTTAACATAATTTCTTAACTAGCCTATTTCTTTTTACCAATTTGCTACATATTCTATATATTTTCTTTTTTCACCAATTACCTTGTTAGATTATCAGAGAGTGAAGATACACAAAGAATGACTTCCTTAGTATCTTTCCAAGCAAGAAGAATACACAAGCAAGAGTAAAAACAAATAACAAACACAGATCTAATATTAATAGCATACAATGTTCTAAAAAGTAGAAACACCAGATTCAATTTACTTTTAGGAAAGTACAGTAAAGCAGAGCATAGCAAGAAATTACTATATAAAGCTCACAGATGAGACAAAGGATTCAGTTCTAGCTGGCGCTTAATTTGAAAAAAAAAAAGTATATATTTATATGTATATAGATAGTTTATATGTAGTTTTTATAATTTTATTTAAAATTTGGGTACTATATTTTTATTGCTATCTACATCTGTCAACCTCATTCCCAAAACATTTTTCAGTTAAAAAAAGGGAAAGAGTACATTTTTTCTTAGGTAGAGAACTTCACCACTAATTGATAGCTTTTTTTTCCCCAAAGGAAAAAAGACAAAACAAAAAATTAGTTAAAAAAATTTCCCCGATTTTTCCAATTCTGATCTTAAATTTGGATTATACAAAAGATCTTAGGAATATTTTCCTCTGTGTACATTTTCCTTGCTGAAGTCACTTTTTAAATTTAATTCAGCAATTATTTGAGAGAAGTTGATGTTCTTTGTACTAATCTTAGTGCAGAGAGAGAACAGGAGAGCTCTAAGGCAGCATCTGACCCAGAGGAGACTACAATTCAGTTTGGAAAACAATGAAGGCATGGGCAGATATAAAGCAGCACATGATTAATTTTAAAATGTCTGTCTATATGAGAATATTGTAGCCACACTTCAGTATAGTTAAAAGTCATTATGTAATATTTAAACAGAGTGTGTACAAATTTCTGACAGCAAATAATGTTCCAATGAACACTTTTTGACAAAATTTACTTTGGTATCTACATGGGAATAATAACTTTTACATAGTATTTTGGTGATTTTTACGTTGGCATATTTTACTGTAAATCATGCTCAAAAATAATTCAATTTTTGGATGTTACTCTTAATGTATAAATGTGATTTAGAGAAAGACTTTTCAAGGATTTAAAGCCATTTATAAAATCGAAGGGGTAGGAGGCAGTGACATCTTCATTGCTGAAAGAGTGAAGGAAGGGAATGAAAGACTACTTGTTGAGAATGTTGTGAAGGTATTTCATGCCTTTGGTAATGATTAGAAAGGATGATCCCTGGTGACTTTCAAAATTTGTGATGTCATTAATCTATAATAGTTTATGATATGCTATAACATTTAAGTAGGGGATCTTCATTGTAGTCTAGAATATTAGGTATTCTAGACAATATTAAGTATTCTTT
The DNA here is from genome assembly GCA_003508835.1 of Eonycteris spelaea. Taxonomy (NCBI): domain Eukaryota; kingdom Metazoa; phylum Chordata; class Mammalia; order Chiroptera; family Pteropodidae; genus Eonycteris; species Eonycteris spelaea. The sequence continues at coordinate 1,672,590 of PUFA01000024.1, read as the reverse complement.
GGCAAATACGAAACATAGGATAGGTTTTAAATAACAGGTAGAACTTAGATAAGCATAAGAATAAAGTAAGATCATTATAGTTAAAAAGGAAGAGAGAAAAGCCGGGCGGGAGAAGGGATTCTAATGAACTTGGTATCTTTGGGGACAACGAAGAATTTGCCTTGACTAAAATATTGAATTTATGTTGGGGACTATCTATCTATCTCTTATCTATCTATCTATCTATCTGTCTATCTATCTATCTATCTATCTATCTATCTATCTATCTATCTATATATCTATCTATCTATCTATCAAGTAGATATTAATTTTAAGAAATTGGCCCATGCAATTTTTGTAGCTGACAAGTCTAAAATTCTTAGGGCAGGCAAATAAGCTGGAGACTAAGGTAAGAGTTAATGTTGTAGTTTTGAACATGTGCAGGCAAGTTTCTATATAGAAAATTTGAGATTTCTTTCTTCCTCTGGAAATCTCCGTGTTCACTCTTAAACTTTCAACTGAGTAGATGAGGCTCACTTACATTAAGGACAGTAATCTGATTAACTCAAAATCTGTTGATTTAAAAGTTAATCACATTTAAAAAATAACTTCATAGCAACACGTAGACAGTTTTTGACCAAACAGACTTAGCAACACAGCCCAGCAAAGTTGACATAAAATTAAGTATCACAGCATATATTGTATGTAAGAAATGAATTGCTGTTTGACATTGGTAGACAACCATATTTGTATAGATCCACATATAGATAAGTATATAATTGATTACTTATTAAAAAGAACTGTAGGAAAAACATGTGATTGGTGGGACAGTCTATATTTTTAACCATGAGCCTTTCTAGGTCCTTAAGAAAACATAATTTTTGATAGCTAGATTAGTTGTTAAAATATCACAATAGGCCAAATCTAAATAATTCCTTCACATTTATTAGTTTTTTTAATATAATATAGAATAATAGGAACCTACTACACTCTCACCTCCAAAAAAAAGAAGCAAGTAGATTCTCCCTTCTGATAATTTCCTTTATATCCTATGTCTTGCAGTGACAGAGGGCTGAAGACAATGGCATGGGTCTCTCTAGTATTCCACATCGTGTTAATCTGAAAAGCCACATTGGTATTGTTTGTTTGTTTTTTTTTTCCATCATGCCTTCTGATCATTTCCTCTGTATTTTTTTTTAATTCCATCCTCATGTATACACCTTCATAAAACTTGTCTTCTAATTTTTGTTTCTTCTCAAGTTTCTTTTATCTTTATAATTAAATGATTAAGTGTAATTGGAAACATACTGACAGCTAAAGCTTTGGAATGGTTGCCCTGATTATTCAAGAGGAGAAAAAAATTTTTAAAAATACTTATTTGGATAAAAGTTAAATTCATCTGTTATTTTTCTTCTAGAGATTGTATTATAAAGTAATTAAGACAAGAAATAAAGAGTTTTGCAAAAAAAGAAGTAAATAAAGTATTACAACTTTAAAAAATCAAATTGGCACTAACTGTGGGCTAGTGCATTATATTTTAGAGATACATCTTAAGCAAATGGTTTGGGGCAGATGATTCCTTTTTAAATGTAACTTGAATGATTTTTTTATTAAGAAAAAGGCAGAAAGGAAATAGAAGTGGTAGCATTCAATTTAGTGACCTCTGAACAGAACAAATAAAGTAATTTTAAAGTAAAAGTCGCCAACATGGAATAAAATTCGGTATTATATAATAAAATGCACTACCTTGAATGAAGCATTTAATTTGTAATAATGCTAATAGAAAATGTTCAACTAGAAAGAATGTCCAAGGAGAAAATTTTGGTAGTGAGATGATGTAGAAAGAAAGCCAACAGCTAAACTATAAAAGAAATATTGACAACAGAGTAAGAAGGCCAGCAAGATGCGGTCTGCTTAAAAAACAAAAACAGCAACAACAATTAAAAAACCCTAAAAACAGTAATGCCTATCAATTTCATTTTCTCAGAAATTTATTTACTGAGACTTGGTGATAAAATTGTCTTTGTAAGGGCTAAAGAAGCAAGAATAGCTAGTTCTTGAACACAACATCATTGCAAGTCATTTTACAATGATCTTTTCAAAAAACCAACAAAACAAAGTTAATCAGATTATTTACCTATACTACAGAGAGGATGTAAAGATTAATGAGTTAATTATTGTGAAATATTAAAACACTTTGGGATATCTGATGAAAAATGGAAATAATTATTTATGGTTTTTCTAGATGTCTCAGTAATCATAATTATTTTTTAGAAAGGACTCCTTCCTTTCTAGTTTAATATTCATATGTGTGTGTGTGTGTATATATATATATATATATATGTCTCCCCACCCTCATTAAAATTAAACTTCTGGCATAATTTAATTCCAAAGCAAACATTTGATAGAACAAAACAACTTCAATGAAATAATGCTAAAAATAATATACTATCAATTCTTTTGATAAATGATCATTTTCTATTATTAATCTAGCAATTTCCTTGTCAATGATTGCATTTAGATGATTAAATAGGGCATATATATAGACTACTGTGTGCTTCTTAAAATGGGATACATTAGTGGGCATTTGGATATTTTCTCCTTTAGATACACTCAAAGACACTTTGAAACAATTTGGTGAAAAAAGTGTTTGAATAAAATGAGTAATAATTACTAAACTTACAAAAATGTCATATGCTTGGTATTTGCTCAGTTGAATGCAATAGAAAAAGACAAGTTAAGCCTTGACAGATAAAAGTAGAAACAGAGGAGTGTACAACCATAGAATCTGAGGGTTGGAAAGGACTTGAAGAGGTCACGGAGGTTACCACCTTTCTGGCAGGACCACACTAAAAACTACTAAGCCTGTGAGAATTCAACCTAATGTTGAAAACAAAACAAAACAAAACAAAACAAAACAAAAAAGTTAAAAACTAAAATCTTCTAGCATGGGAGATAGATTTGGGTCTCTTCAACTTCCCTTTATTTTTTTTCCTGGCAATATTTTTCATTATTCTGGGGTTTTATATTATTTCTTTTGGCACTGACCTCTCTGTTGCACATGTATCAACTATATTTTTCTATAACATTAATTTCCTTGGTTAAATACAATTAAAGCTTTGGATTCTGAAGAACAGCCTTTATGTCTGTCAGTTCACATTGGCTCTTCCTCTTCTTTGATACTAAACTCTGGTGGTTCTAACAAGATTTTTTTTCTTTTTTTAATCACTTGATAATATTTTCTAGATGGGGAAGGATAGGCATTACTTGGCATAGGTGTTATTAAAATGCAACAAGTCATTATTGCTGACACAGTGCTATTTATCAGCACCTCTTTTCTCTTTAGCATATCTTTTCTCCCACTTCATCTTCCTTGTTCATCTTCATTCTCTCTGCTTTATCTACCCCCTCTTCTTCCTCTTATTCTTTCCTTCCTACCCTTCCTTCCTTCTTTCTCTCCTTCCTTCCTTCCTTCCTTCTTTCCTTCCTTCCTTCCTTCCTTCCTTCCTTCCTCCTTCCTTCCTTCCTTCCTTTCCTTCCTTCCTTCCTTCCTTCCTTCCTTCCTCCTTCCTTCCTTCCTTCCTCTCTCCTTCAGCAAACCTCGCCTATCATTAGCAGGTATCCTGTTGGCACCTAAGATTAAAGATGTCATTATGCCATAGTCTTGCTATTCAAAATGTGCTTTGGGAATGAATGACATCGACATCACTTAAGAGCTTCTTAGAAATGTAAAATCTTGGACTCTACCACAAAGCTTCTAAATTAGGATCGACTTTTCAACAAGATCCTCAAAATGATTTTCATAAGCACATTCAGGCTTAAGATGTGCTGGTCTAGAGTGTCAAGATGTCCAAGAGCTACCTCAGACTTCACACTCTCCTTGTCCTTGGATACGACTGTCCCTTTCCCTGCATTTTCTATCACACTGAGCAGGGTAACCAATACTCAATTTCAAGTCAGAAACCAAGGGAGTCATTCTTGATCCTTTTCTCCTCCTCACCACCCATATGTAACATGTTACCAGTTTTGTCATTTCTATTTTCTAAATATCTCGACTTTTTTTTAACATATCCCCCCAGAGTCACTTCCGTAGACCTCACATTTTTCACATGGACTTGAGCACACTCTTTTAACAAGTTTCATAGCTTCTAACCTCATCTTTCTCTAATATCATCTCTTTGATAATTCAAAAAATATTTTTTTTTAAAAAAATTACATCTGATCATAGCCTTGCATACTAAAAAATATATTTTAATGATTTCCCTTCCACTGAAGAAAAAATATGGTTCATGTAAAACTTTCTACTAAATTCATTTTCTGTAGCTCCCCACCTCACTGCATATTTTATATTAATATCCAATTTTCAGTTTCTTAAATACATCATGTTATTTGGTGACTCTACACTTTTACATATTTTTTTTTCCTGGGACCAAAATAGTCTTCCCCTAACTTGTCTACCACATGAACTACTACACAATACCTAAGACCATATTCAAGTAATCCTTACTTTGCAGTGCTTTCCCTCATCACCCCTCTAGGCATTGTTAATTTATCCCTTCTGTACCTCTACAACACTTATCACACTGGATTACAATGATTTATTTACATCTCTGTTCTGATATGTATTACACAACTAAAGGAGACTATATATTAAACTTTTTATTGTGTCTTTGGTATTGCACACAATAGATGATTAATAAATATTAATGAATTGATATTGAATAAAATCACTATTTTTGAAAAAATGCTATTAACCAAAAATAATTCTCCATACGACCATAGCCATGCATTACTCAAATTTTTTTTTCTGTAAAATATATTTTGACCTTACTAAATTTCATGTGATAGATAACTATTTTTTTCCCTCTAGAAGAATTCAGGTGATTGATACAAATGATGAAAAGTAATACAAGGACTGGGTGAGGAAAAAAAAATACATTAAATCTATTTTAACTTCTGATTTTCCTTAAAAACAGATAAATAAGTACAAATGCAAATACATTTTCTATGAAACTTTCTGTACAGGTTTTTCGGTACACATATGTTTTCATTTCTCTCAGATAAATGTCTGAGTTCATAAGAAAAAAACCTGATAAATTGGATCTCATCACAAGGGAAAACTTTTGCTTTGCAAAATCTCATGTGAAGAGGATAAAATGACAAGCTACAGACTGAGAGAAAGTGTTTATAATCACATATCAGATAAAAGATTAATATATAAAATACATGAGGAACTCTCAAAAGTGAACATTAAAAATCAAACAATCCAATTAGAAGATGGGCAAAAGATATGAACAGATATTTAATTTAAGAGGATACACAGATGGGAAATAAGCACATGAAAGATGCTTAACATCATTAATCATTAGGGAAATGCCAATTAAAATCTCAAAGAGATATAACTACACATCTGTCAGAATGGCTAAAATAAAAAAATAGTAACAACATCAAAAGCTGGCAAGTATGCAGAGAAATTGGATCACTCATACACTGCTGGTGGGAATGTAAAATTGTACAGCAACTCTAGAAAACAGTTTGTCAGTTTCTTATAAAGCTAAGCATCCATATCAATTTTTAGAAATAGACTATAACCATCATATAGAACATTAATGCCAGAAAAATTCCACAGATAAAAATAACCTAACTTAATGGATTGACATTTAATATATGTGTATTGTAGATAATAGACCACATCAGTAAAATAAATCTGATGTACTGGTATCGAAAATATATTTCAGTTAACATAGAAACCTCAGAACTGAGCAACAGGATAATTGATGGAAATAATGGGCATCGATAATGTAAGTGATGGTGTTGTACAATCTGTAAAATGCTAGAAACATGCTGGATATCACTACTATTGTTTATGTCATAGACTCATTGTGAGAATCAATTAGATAATATATGTAAAGTCACTATGACTGGAAAATACTGTAAACATATTAAATACTAAAAATTATGTTGACACCACTAAGTTAAATATCAGTATGTAGAGATATAGAAGACATTAAAATATCTTAATTTCTCTTTAATCTTCTCATTAATATTTTGAAACTGTTTCATAAACTGATAATTTTAATCAATTTCTTTTACCTTGATTAGGTGAATATGGTAGAATCTATTTTCAAATTATGATCAATTTTCTTGTTATAGTAAATTAAAGTTATAATGCAGATTTGAAATTTTGGGATTTAAAATTATTTCCCTACATAATTGAAGCCAAACAATTCTTTAATCTCTCAGATACACCTTTATTTTTTATTGCCTTAGCTCTTGCCCTAATCCTAGCCATCATTATATCACAGAATAGCATCTTAGCTGCTTGCTCACTTGGCTCCTAGTCTCTCTTTCTCAAGTTCATCCTTCTCAAAACTGCTCAAATACTCACTGTTCTAATGGCTTCCTAGAATTTAGAAAGAATTATCATGATTGTAAATGTGATAACAGAAGAAAAATATATAAATTAAGTGTAAAAAGAAAGCATATTCATCATCATTTGTGGATTGCAGATTTTATACCAAGAAAACCTGAAATAAATAACTGATAGAAAGAAAGAAAGATTGGAAGAATGAGAGAAAGAAAGAAAGAAAGAAAGAAAAGAAAGAAAGAAAGAAAGAAAGAAAGAAAAGAAGGAAGGCAGGAAGGAAGGAAGGAAGGAAGGAAGGAAGGAAGGAAGGAAGGAAGGAAGGAAGGAAGGAAGAACAAAAGAACGAAAGAAAGAAAGACAAAGAAAGCAAAGAAGGAAGAAAGGTAAATCTCCAATCCATCAATTTTATATGGGACATGTAGTGTGGCCTATCAACACCAAGGTGCTGGAGCAGAGGCGAAAAGACTGAAATATTTCTCTCCTTTATCTGTGCCTCACTTCAGAGCCTGTGCTTTCAGGAAGTTCTACTTCTGCCTCAGGTTTCATAAAATCTCTTATGATGACAGATCCATCAACTTCTGGCCCTTATCCTTTTTAAATCTGTTCAATAATGTTGTGACATCTTCTCAACAATTTCATGCCTCGTAGATAAAACATATTTCCTCTAAAGTTCCCTTGATTGCGAACATAGACCTAATATATATATGATCTATGTATATATATTCTCGTATCTAAAGAAGTTTCAGTTTTCATTTTGTAGAAGGTCTTTGTTTTTATTTGTGTCTCTAAAAGGACTAGTTGGGTGGTTTTCTCAGAATGAATTTGGCTTGGAATCTCTGTCTCTTGTTAGACAAGAACTTTGCAGCTTTAAAATAATTTTTTTTAATATATATATATTTTAACTTCTACTTACCAAAGTTGCCAAAATCATGGGCTCATTGCTTCTACCCAGGAATCTCAGATCCTGTTGTGGGACCCAGACTGATTCAAGAATTGAATGTTTAGTTTTCTTCCATGACAGAAAGTAAAGCGTGGAACTGGTGTGTGAGCTTCTCCTAATCAGTATAGTCTGTAAAATTGATTCTAAAGAATAGGTCTTTTACTAAAATGTCAGCGTAAGGGTACTAGAAAGGAGATTGTTTCTTTGTAGTCTAGTTGAAGCAGTAAGGCAGAACAGAAAAGAGCAAAGGTTTAAAGTAAAATGGACCTAGTTTTGCATCTCAGCTCTACCACTTGTGAGCTATGTGGCCCTATTTAACTTCTCTGAGCCTCAATTTTTTTCATTTTTAAAATAGGAATAATAGTCATACCTACCTTACATTATATTGTGATGATTAAATGAGATATATAAAGCACTTTGTATGTAATATTTGTCATGTAGTAAATTCTAGGTAGCTTTACAATCGTATATGTTAAGTCTTGGAATCAGAACTGGTATGTCAAAAATGTTTTTAGCTATTTTTAGTAATTTAATATTTGTAGGTCAAAAAGAAGAGTTGCAGTCTATGGCCATGCCACTCTGAATAAACTCAATCCTGGCTAATCTCGGAAGCCAAGCAGGGTCGGGCCTGGTTAGTATTTGGGTGGGAGACCACCTAGGAAGACCAGGTGCTGTAGGCATAAAAAATAAAAAAAATAAAGAATTATAAATTGACAAGGTCCTTGCAATCTGTAAGGTCAACCCAGGGCCAAGGGTTACCTTACCTAAAAAAATAAAAATAAAGAAATAAAAAATGAAAAGAGTTGCAGACATGAAGGAGAAGGTGTGAAGGGGTGATCAGAAATGATCCTTCCTCTACCAAATAAATTAACTAATAAGGCAGTGTGTAACTGGTGAGTTCAGAAAGAATTTGATTAACTTCAGTTGCTTTTATGTGAAGTCTGTTGTGCTGAGCATAAGACCTGACACAGGTGACAGATGACTGTCATGGATAAATCAGCTTGACTTTTGTATATTTCAAGTGTGTTTATTTTGAATTTTGGTGTAAATCCCTTGAGATCCAGAACCTCTTTTACAATTAATTTGACCTTTCTAAAGTGTTTAATGCATTGGAAACTCTATTTGAAGATCTATGCAATCTGTAACTAACCCACATAAATTATATTTTTTCTTCAGTTGGTTAGAGAAGAGTAGAACATGCTGTAAAGAGGGGTCAGATAACCGTTCAGAGAATGCACTCACCCAGTGATTATTCTGTTATCTAATTTCTTAAATTTTTTATTTACCTTAAGGGGAACAAGGTCTTTAATTCTTTTTTCATTATAATCTTGAAATTTATTTTCATATGTTTCAAAGATATTACATTCATTCCATTATTGTAGATCCTGCTCTAATTTATAACTCATCTTATGTCAAGACATAGATATTAGTTTGAGATTTTCATGAAAAACCTCTATAAAGAGATTCTACCTAGGGAATGGTAGATTCCCTCTTTTGATTCAATTTGTATACTCTGGCAATCAATATATGTAATTAGTTTTGTAAAATTTGGAGCAGTTACTATAAATAACAAATATATTCTTAAAACATGAATACAATAAAAAATAAAAATGTTGTTTAAAATAAGTACTCATAGTAAAATTTAGGCTTTTAGTATTTGATACTTTACAAATAATAAATCAGTATTTTTCCATGTATTTAATTAATATTAAGGTCATATGTATAGATTAATAGTTAAAATCACAATTATATGTATAACATAAATTTAAGCTTTCAAATTTTTAAATAACTACTGTAAAGATACTTAACACTGAATTCACAGTGATTCTAGTTTATCTATTTTTTTTCAGAAACTTAATACCGTATAATTGTTATAATTATCCTGATAAGTCCCAATTACCAATATGCAGTACTCAAAAACCATTTTAGTTACTTGAGCTTTATGAATTTTGAATTAACTTAAATTTAAAATTTGTATGTCAATGTCTTTTATAAATTCTTTCATAATCAAAATGAAATACTGGAAAATGCATGCATTTCAGAGTTAAATAGACTGGGGCTTACATCTGGACTCTTCAATTTGTCAGCCACATGACCTTGGAAGAGTCACTTGTCCTCCTGAACTACAAGCTTCTTATCTCTAAAATGAGAGTACAATAGTCCCGTCTTATACACCGTTTCACTTTCTGAGGGTTTTTAATAGTCTCGGTCAACAGGGTTCTGAAAATATTAAATTTATTTTTAAGTTTCAAATTGCATTGTACTCTGAGTAGGATGATGAAATCTGGTGAGTCCGGCTCACTCCCGCCCATCTCTGTCCAACCTCTTAACACTGTATATACATTCCCCTCCCTTTAGTCACACGGTGGTTTTGTGTTATCAGATTGTTGCAGTATTGCAGTGTTTGTGTTCAAGTTACACTTATTTTACTTAATAATGGCCCCAAAGTGCAAGGATAGTGATGGTGGCAATTTAGATATGACAAAGAAAACATGTCCAATGCTTCTTTTAGGTGAAAAAGTTAGTACAGTATAATAAGATATTTTGATAAACCACATTCACATAACTTTTGCTAATATATTGTTATAATTACTCTATTTTATTAATACTTATTGTTGTTAATCTCTTAATGTGCCTTATTTAAAAATTAAGCTTTATCGTAGATATGTATATAGGAAAAAAGAGTACAATTGACCTTTGAACAGTGTGGGGGTTAAAGGCGTCCACCCCTGTGCAGTCAAAAATCCATGTTCAACTTTTGACTCTACAGTTCACGCTTCACTACTGCACATTCAAACAACCTTGGACTCGAAGCATTTTTTACATTGAAATTCTGTTTTCAATCTGAGGTTGGGAAATCACAGTTGGGAAAGCAAAAATAGTGTTTTCGATCTATACTTGGTTAAATCTGCAGAAGTGAAAACTGCTGATACAAAGGGCCGACTGTATTTATTGAAAAAAGTCCACATGTAAGTAGACTCACTCAGTTCCAACTGTGTTGTTCAAGGGTCCACTTATACACAGGATCAGAAGTTTCAGGCAACCCCTGGGGGTCTTGGAATGTATCCCCTGAAGATAGTGGGGACTACTGTAATTTAATTCAGTGATGTGTGGAGGCTTAGAGATAATGCATGTAAAGCCTCTAGTATAAGGACTGGTTTATAGTACATGTTCAAAATTGGGTGCTATTGACATTAAAAATAATAACATTAATAAAAAATCTAATGCAACATAACAATACTAAAACTTTCAACTAATCATAATATGTCAAGATATAATTTAGAGTTTATGGCCATGCTACCCTGAACAAGCCCAATCCAGTCTGGTCTCGGAAGCTAAGCAGTGTCAGGCCTGGTTAGTATGTGGATGGGAGACCACCTAGGAAGACCACATGCTGTAGGCATAAAAAATAAGGGATTGTAAACTGACAAGGTCCTTGCAATCTGTGAGGTCAACCGAGGGTTGACTCACTAAAAATAAATAATATATATAAATTATATATATAATTTATATATATATATATAATTTAAAGTCAGTAGATAACTTATTCTAGACAAATACCCAACCTTAACATAGAACAATTAGAACAATTTTTTTCCTGTAAATCAGAAAAATATTTTTCTTGAATCAGAGTCCCTTGTTTAACAAAAAAATTCCATCATTTATTTATTTATTCCCTTATTCAGCCTAGCATTCACAGACTTCTGTAACTGATACACCTCTACCTCTCTGAGTTTGATTTTCCTCTCCAAAGAGATAAAAAGGGTTATGTGTGAGATTCTTACTTAGTAGATGCTTATCTAACTCTTTCACACATTTGAGGAATACTCAGTAAAAAAAAAAAAACAGGCCTAAAACATTGAATATTTCCAGTAGGATAAAGGAAAAAACTTATTGCAAGATGGCCTATTGAAGAAGAGTGCATTCATATAAATATATTAAGAATTGATTACATTTTAATTGATTATCCTCATTTTTAAAATGGAGATAAAATATCAATCTCTTAAGATAATATGGAGAATTAAAAGTTTAAACAATATCAGAAATGTTTAGTTCCTGGTAAGTAGAAAGTTTTAATTAATTATTAATGATTATGATAATTATAGTGATAGTGATGGCAATGATGTAAAAAGTATGAGGAGAGTTTTAAGATCAGAGAGGGGTAATCTGCTATATATTTAAGGGCTTTATAAAAAATTTCTTAAATAAATAGTGCTGTGTTCTGGTATTTCCTACACAGAAAGGATATTCGAGACAAACAATCTGCCTGGAAATACATATTTTAACATCTAATTATTTAGATGTACTACATAATTAGGAAGCAGGAAGAGCAGATCCATAAGTGTTTTAAAAATATATAAGGCAAATTATCTATCTGAGATGCAGCACATATGACACTTATACAACTGAAGCAGCACAAAGTATGATGTAAATCATTTTACTAAGTCAGATTAAAGGTGCTATTACTCATGGTTATGTAATACTATCTGTAATTTCTGTGTTAAACTTGACATTATAAATCCCTTAATCTGCGTATTTAAAAGTCGTTCTATGGCTCATTTTTCAAACAGATTCCCGTTAACACATTTACTGCTAATGAACCACTAACATGTTCTCTCTTTCTTAGATAAACGCTGTTGACCAACATTATTATTTGCTCCTCATATAATTATTTTTTTGGCTTTTTAATTTAATTGCTTCAATAAAAAATACACCAATAATGCATTTTTAATTACACTTCCCAGGTGACCTATGTAAAAAGAGGTTTTATAATGAAGCCACAATAATTAGCCTGTCACAGTCCAGTTTGGGGCTATTGTCTAGTTGTCCTTTCCATGGCTTGTGTGGCATGACTAGAATTCTAAAGACCTTGTGTATTATCTCCCATAATACTTAGGAAGGTATTAAAAATGTGTGCAATACTGGCAGAAGCAGGCTTTCTAATTATTGTCAGCTATTTCTAGTGTGACGTGGTGAATTCTCTTGAGAACAGAAACAACAGCCCACTCCAGGGTTTGTAATAGGCCCTAGAGCCTAAGTAGTTGTAGACAGAGCTGTTTCCCTCTGGATAGATAATTGGTTTACACAGCAGCTCAACATCTGAACCAAATCCATTTTTTTTCCTATTGTGATTTCACTGTTTATCCTAATACACATAAACTATTTTGTTATATTAAACAGCATATGACTCATTCTGTAATAGCTGAGTAAATTTGCATGTTCTGCCTCACCTGGAATACTAATGACTGTTATGTCTGCCCATTTTTCATGCATGAAATATTAAATATTTGGTTTGTTAAGCACACATGCTTTCTGTAAATAATGCGTTCTGGCAACTCATTAAGTACAATTATTTCTTAGTTTCATTTTATCATGGTTAAATATGGCTTTACCTTAAAGAGAAATGGAGATGATTTCTGAGAAATTTAGAGATAGTTAGTTGTCCTTATTAGTGCAGTATAATCTGTTATTGAGAAAATTTGTTAATGTTTGCATACTCTATAATGGTAATATAGTGACACTTTATTGTGCAAACAGAGAAAGTATGTCAGATTCTCCCTGGTATGCAGAAACCTTGCTTTATAAGAATAAATAAAAATTGTGGTATAGTTTCAGCTAAACTCCATTTTTATATCTCTGGTCTCTTATGGATAAATGGCTATTGCTGTATGTTGTAAGCAAATCTTACTGTACATGTTTTTTTTTTCTTTTAAATTAGATCTTCATGTCACCACTTTTCTTCCCAATGCCACAATGAGTAAAGGTAAAAAGCATTATCACACGTGGGAAAAGCCAGTCCTCTTCAGCAGAATCTGGAAACACCTTCAACTATGTAACACTCTTTCCTTCAGCTCTCTTACTTTTCTCTCCAAGTGACAGTATAATAATCAATTGATACTTTCTGTTCATAGCCTAAATATGAGTCTTTTCTATGGGTCTGTACTTGGTGGAATTCTGTAGAAGGTATTTGTTACTACTTAATAGGACAGTTCCACTATCGTTATTTCCTCCTCTACTATAAGGAGATAGTTTTTGGGTCTCAGAATGACAGGATTATTGGCCAACTTGTATTTAAAGTCACATGAATGGGCACGTGAGATTATATGCTATGCATTTATTTTTTTATAGAAATAAAATTATATTCAGTGAATAAGAATGGAAAGTGGGAACTAAAACATTGTGTTGTATCACAGCAAATTGTTTTCTCTCTGTATTGAGGTAAGAAAAGACCCCTTTCTTACCTTACAGTAAATGATAAAAGTAGTTCCATGCATCCCAGCAAGCTCTTCAATCTCTTGGAGCCTCAGTTCTCGCCTGTGTAAAAGAAGAAAATAAATAGCATCAACTTCATATAAGGATAAATATAAGTTATTTAAAGTGCATAGAATAGTGCTCAAAAAAAAGGATAAACACTCAGTAAACATTAGTTTCCTATTCCCTCAATTAATGTATTTTTATGTCCATTTTTTAAATGAAATTAAGAAAAAAACGTTATATAGACATATATGACTATAATTATAATCAGGGTTGCAGAATTTGCTCTTTGAATAGGCTATCTTTCAAATACTTATACTGTGCATTTGACATCATATGAAATGCACATACTTGTATGCCATTTTGAATTTTTAAACACCTGTGTTCATATTTTAATAAAGATTCAATAAATGAACATTGATCCAAAAATATTCTAGCAAATAATAAATATTTAGAATATGAAAAAACCAAGCTAAAATCAGAACATTTTGTTTCATTAAAAAAAAAATCTTAAAAGAACAGAGAAACAGTAAAAAAAATCAGTCATATGAGCGGTCAAATATCACCTTTTGGCATTTTAATAAACTGTTGCTTAGATAGAAATATCAAGCTATTACTAATGGCTATTAATGTGTACATGCTTCATGTAATTTTATAGTATCTTATTTTAATATCTGTAATTTTAATGAATTGCAATTTAGGAAAGAAACAATTTCATTTACTTTATATAACATAATTATGGATCAAATTAACCCCACACTAGTCTTAATTACATTTAGTTTCATTTGGCTGATCAAGCTATTAACATGCCACTGTATTTTGGAAGTAAAAATCAAGTTGTTATGGTCTTTCTTCCAAAAACATGTACTTGTTCATCTCAAGTGTAGCCACCGTGTAAAATTATTTCTTAGAGTATTTTTTTTTTTTCAGTTTACTGTACACTCAGTATGTTGCTGCTCAAGAATAGGTATAATGAGGAAGTACTGCACCGGGGGTCCCGTTATATGCTACTGCTTAATAATCTCTCTCCTTCATGCCACCCTTTATCTGCTACATTCAGATTGGTCTCCATGCATTTCTCTTTTAATTGGAACTAATTTTAGGTTTGCCATTACTTGTGATTAAACAGCCTCTTTACCACACATATATTTCCTTCCATTTATGTATTGTTACCCTCACAATTTTCTTTAGAAAAGAGTGATTTGTCAGGAAGAGGCCATCTTTTTACTCCATTAGCTAAGTTATATCTGTAAGGTGCATACTTTTAACAGCAATAAAAAATATTGGGTTTAATAATAATAGCATTCAGGACCATATGAGTATCACTGCAACTAATCCTTTTCAACTAATTGAAAATGAAAATGGTCCTTTGCAATATGTGTGTATTGTGAATAATCCTAATTAGGATAATGCAAGGTTATTTTAGCACAGTTCAGAGGCAGGGTACTGTCTCAGAAAAACAGCTTAGTTGAAGCGTAGTCCATTTAGAATTACCTTGGC
The DNA here is from genome assembly GCA_003508835.1 of Eonycteris spelaea. NCBI lineage: Eukaryota > Metazoa > Chordata > Mammalia > Chiroptera > Pteropodidae > Eonycteris > Eonycteris spelaea. The sequence continues at coordinate 1,657,549 of PUFA01000024.1, read as the reverse complement.
GCCTATGAGAAAGCACAAACTTCAACTCATGGACACCACAGAAGAGAAGTCCTTTAGAAAGCACCAGTTCCCAATTGTGTTTAAACAGGTTTAATAATGAAAAAGGGCCCCATATTGTGATATTTCTAAAACTCTCCAATGGGGAAAAATAATTTCTGAAAATTATGACATTAGACTACTATCTTGGTAGAATGTATCTCAAAGAGCTAAATATGTGTAAGTAAAATCTGTGCTGGTGTATTATTTGTTCATATTCTGAAGGTTTAAAAAAATTTTTTTTATTTCATGATAAATGTTTTCTTCCTCTTCAGTCTGGATAAAGATAGTAGCTTTCTTGTGTTTTCTTGTGACATTTCATATTGTGACTGGATTTGTCAGATTGCATCAGTCACATTTGATTACATTATATCATGTCAAGAAACAATGAAATATAAGGTATTTTTCTACTTTTTACTGAAAGGAGCAGGATTCATAACCCACTAGATTTTTAATATAAATATTCCCTTTCACATATAATGATAGAAACAAAATATATTAAAGTAGTAAGAAAAATGAAGTAAACAGTAGTGACTGACAATTTAAACAAGACATGTCTATTGTAACAGATTTTATTCCAGTTCTATGACAAAAAAAACATTTCATCTATCTACATGTGTATTTATTAGTAATTTATAGTGACAAAAGATCAAAGTTTTATTATTAATTTGAACAACCATTTCTGAGAAGTTATGTCATGTTTACAATAAAATTTTCACCGTTTCCTCTATTCTCACTTTGCTTTTATAGTGAAATAATCATCCAAACGAATACTCTGTCAATAAAAAGGGTGTTTGGTTAATAAGTGCATATTGGCTATTTTAAATCAAGTCAAAAAAAGCAGCGATGCAAAGTATTCATTGACTTTAATCTCTCAATGAAAGCAAAATAGATAGAATAGAGAAAAAAAGTCTGGGCTCAGCCTTTTGCACAGAGTGACTCTAAAGGTACTCAGGGGGTTAATCAGAAAGCAGCACCTGGAGAGCTATGTGGAAGGAACCCAGAGCAGATCTTGGAAGGGGGTTGGCAAGGAGATTCAGGCAAGGAGCATGTTTGCTCCAAGATCCATACCTGTATTTCACTGACCGGGGGCACGCACTTGCTCCTATCTCATGTGAGGTTTCTGGAGCCCCTTCTTTCCACAGAACCACCTGTTCTGGCCTTGCCATTCCTGTGCTTCCAAACCACCTCACTGTGCTCCTGGGAGTGTCTGTGGCTTTCTCTGCATACCTTCTGGGAGTGGGCTGGGGATTTTGTGTGCAGGCTGGTGGACAGTCAGAGAGAGAAGTCCTGAGATCCACGTCAGCCACGGAGTAACTCATGAGCCTGAAGAGAGTTCTAGCTTTGGTCCTCCACGATCTAGGACCTTACAAGGTTCTAGTAGCTCCTTCTCACATTTCAACCAGTCTTGAGCCTTCTACAGGGACTGTGTTGTACCCAGTAAAGGGTTGTTAGAAAAGGCCTATTATAGATTTGGATTTTGAGTGCATGATTTGGGGGTGGTTCCAAGTAACTGAGGGTTTGCTGTAGATTGTGTACTTTCATGTCATTAAGTGAGGACAATTCTACTAATGGGTATCTTAAATGCTTATTCATCAGGTCAGAATAAAGAGAAGTGAAAGCTGTGTGGTAAAGAAGCAGAGGTCACTCATATTTGCCAGGATGGGGGATGTTCAACCATTTTTTTGTAGTACAAAAAATTTCATGTTTTGTCTGTTTTGACATGATCAGAGTGATCTAGTTATTGTCTTGTCTGTCATGATCACAGAGTTGCTTTACCTGATGTTGACGTTCTGTAAAATCTTTTTTTGTTTGATTTTTAACAGGAGGACCAAGGTATAGCTGATAGCACAGGCCAGCTCCTAGCAACACCAGGGCCCAGCTGATCTTCCCAAACTACCAGCCTAAATGTCAAGGGCTGCTTTGCCCTTTCTCAGTTCTATGCCTTTTTTTTTTGACTGCCCAGCTGACCATAGTGAGTCCTTGCCAGAAGAAGAGTCAGTAAAATCCTATTTCTTTGTCTCTACATATTCTTCCTAGAACACTCTTCCACTCCTTGAAATTTCTGTGCTAAAAATTTCAAAATCTATAAAATACATGTAACTTTTATCTTCATATCAAGGCCTATATTTTTGGCTGCCTACTCTTTATTACCCACTCAGACTAAAATTGTCTAAAATGAATCTCTGAATTTACCTCCTTAAACCTACTCCTCTACAGAGCCATCCTGGATTTCTACCTCCTTCTTATATGTCACATCATCAGGATCTGGTGATGATTCTACTTCCAAAATTCTGAAATCTTTACTTCCCTTTTTTTAGGAAGCTCAGAAGTTATCTTCTCTGATTTCACCTGGAAAAAAACTAATTTCTACTTTCTTTTCAATATATATTTCTTTACAAGCATGTTTATTACATCTGTTGTATTTCTCAATGTGTTTCACCACCTGGACTCTGATTTCCTTGCCTGTGTCATATTCATTTTTTGTCTCTTCACCCTCTTACATGTGAGGAAATATGCCAAAAGGTTAAAACCCTGGGATTTCAAAGTCACCCTTCCTAGGTTCTCTTCTTGGATCTGCCAGTTCCTAACTGTGAGATCTTGGCCATTAGACCCTCTGGGCCTCAGTTATATTATCTTAAGAGTTATTCTCAGAATTAATGAGGCATAAAGTATGTTCCTGAAACAACACCCAATACACAGCCTTCAATAAATGTGTTAGCTATCATTATCGTATGCCTGCCGCACACATGAGTCTCAATAAATCTTTGTTGAATTGAATTAAAATTGGATTCCCAATCACTACATATAACGGGAGCAGTCACTTTAGAATATGGGGACAATATCTCACCTTAAGTTGAGTTGCGCTGGTTAGTTTCTACGCAGGCTAGAGTCTGTGACTCTGGTATGCCACTGAAAATTATTAAATCAGCTGCTGTAGGGGTTTCAAAATCAGGTAGAAAAGTGTTTTAATATGGCCTCAGCTTTGAGTAAATTTCTTCAGGTTGCTGAATCTTCTCTGTGAAGTGAGAATAATATTTAATTCACAAGGTTATTTTGAAAATTAAATGAGTTAATGTATGTAAACTAATGAGTAAATTACCAACCAGGTGATTTATATTTGTTAATTATTTTTCCTTAATTTCTCCTCCCACTGTGCAGAGACATACCCTCCCACATACAACCTTCCAAACAGCACAATAAGGGGCTAGAAAGGGTTGCAAAGCATTCTCTAATGTATGTCTTTGAAAGTTCCCATGAAACATTTCTATATATTTTGACACGAGACCTAGATCAGAAATGAAATCTATCAAGCTAGAAGCAATATGGCTTTTAATGGAAATACAGGATGTAAAGTGGAATTGGCTTAGCTAATAATAGAGACAAGTGAGTGAACATTGGACCCTGGTTAGGAAACCAGGCAGCATCCAGGCAGAGAGGACTATTAAAAGCAGGCAGATCAAGTTAAGTTATAGCAACCAAGTGGGACCAGTGTTAGATTGGGATTTGTAAGGATTGGATAGGCAGAAGAGGTCAAACAATGCCTATCTCTGTTGGGAAATCAGGAACAATAAAAATTTCAAATAGAGATGTGGTTGAACTGGTAATGGAGGACCAGAAAGGTGAAAGGACAATATAGAAGAAACACTGAGAGGATAACTGCAGGGAGCACCTACTTCTCTAAGGATGGGAGGAGCAGAAAAAGAGTTTTGGGGTACCAAAATGCCCTCTAAGTTAGCAGTTCCTCTTCCGTCTCTCAGATCCACACTCTCCAGTTCTCAGTGCTGATTGTTAAACTGTTGCCTGTTAACTCCAAACCCATTCTTCCATATCGTATTTTGTGATACTGGGGCTGGGATCCTGCAAACTTCCCTCCTTTTACCAACTGTCTCCATATTAAGTTCTACTAAGAAGGAGCAATACAGGGAGCTTATGTGAGAGGAGGAAGGGAAGAGACTTGCTCCTATCTGTTTTGTGTAATGTTCTATTAAGGCACCCTAGGAATGGCCTTCATTCTCAGTATTGGTAATTGATTTCAGTGTTCAGTTTTTTCCCTATACTTTTAGAACCAGTCCCCCTCAGAGGTCTCAGCACTAGCTGGAGAGTGTCCTTTCTCGAAAAAAAAAAAAAAAAAAAAAAAAAAGCCCAGTTCTGCAGGATTCCTTCCCTGATCTCTAGAGTCTGATACCCTCAACCTATTCTTCCTGCTCCCCAATCCCTATGGAGATAGTAGTTTCTCCCTGCAGTTACTATATCTGTGTTACCCCATGCTTTCTTGTTGCCCTTCCAGTCCTTCAATACCTGTTTAACCAATTCTCTACTTGAAATCTCTTCATTTGTGTTTTTCTGACCAGATTCTGACTGACATGGTCTCCCATGCTCGTAAGAGGTCTTTGGATATACACACAAAAAGTACATGAAGCTGGCGCTTTCTCTTTACTCTTGTGCAAACCAAATGTCTCAGAGAAAATCTGGGTGGGAGTTTGTGAGTGTTATGTCCTTAGTATTACCTCAAGCAAAAGCATTCTGAGCTTTTCATTCCCACCCTTGACGTTATTGTCATTCTTTATTCACTATCATTCTTCCTTTCTGTGCAGTACATTCTAGAAAGACATAGTTCTCATAACAACATCTAGTCTGGCACATAAGCACTCATTAAATATCTGCTGATAAATCAAGTAAATATGGTATGTAAAAGTTTTCATGTATTTGTGTAAAATGATGACAATCACTTATATCCGATACCCAATAGTATGATCATTTTTAAAAAACTCTATGCCTATAATACAATATTTTCCATGTTTCATTATTAAAATAAATCATGCAATAAATAATTCCTTTGTGACCAGAAAGATGTTTATCTTTCAAACATCCAAATATATGTGTTGTGACTTTTGCTGAGTATTAAGAAAGGAAATGGACTTTATGAACTTTCTGGAGCCAGAGTAACACTAAACATTTTGAGCAAATATAGAACTCATTCCTTATATTTTCTATTGAATAGAAATGTGTTTAATAGAAAACTCATCTACATGGAAAAATCACAACCTGTTTTACACAAAGAATGAATCCATATAAAAGTTTTTTTAACTGAAATACTATTATTATTTTGAAACAATAGTTTAGAAATTGGGTTTGGCTGGCAACTTAAGTTTCAGATTTATGTCTTGAGGAATTTATTAAAATTGAGGAGCATGTCTTGAAGAGAATTACATTATTGGTTATATGTGAATTAAAAGCACATTTTGTATATAATGTGTGCAAATGTCTGGTCTTCTAATGACTTAAAGCCTGAGGGTCATAGAAATTAAATGAATGGCCCCATTTGTGTCTTTCGATTCTTATTTCCAGGTTGTTTTCCTATATCATGCACCCATCAAAGAAGAAAATTGGTAGGAACCCACTCTTATTAGTACTTACATAGATAATAGAGCTTAAGTAGTTGTGCATATAAACATATATACATGTGTTTTTAAGCCTTATTATGTCACTAAATGAGATAATGTGACAGGATGATAAAGGTTATCCAGGACTTGAGGAGCAAATCTCTGGGACTGAATTTCAAGACATGATTCTGAAGTGAGGAACGTGGTGGGAGACTGAAAACTTGGGGCCAGAATCTCCCTCAAATAGATAGTTAGGAATTTATAACGGTTAAACAGAAAACATGAAAGAGTAAAGGCATCATTGATTTGGAAGAGAGAGGCTCATAATTCCTCCCATTCATGCTGTAGACTTAGGGATACAGAGACATGCTCAACCCATTGGCAAAGTATGTGGACTATTGAACTTTTCAAACTTCATAGCAAAAGGAAATGGTTGAGGGAATGGAGATGCTGCCAGACAAAGTTGTTCTATCAGATATTTAAAACACAAAATTTTAACAAGTTCACATTCATAAAGTATAAACATTTAAAAAATAAATTGCAAACGTTTATAAGGTCATTATGAATGATAATGATAATTTCACCTTAAAAATATTTGTGTATAGTTATATAATATTTTAATATAAAATTCCATGACTTTTTTAATAGTATATGAATTGAGTATACTATTCTCAATTCTCTTATTTATAGAGACAAATGAAATTCTTTCAGACTTTTAGAGTGAAATATTATTGAGATTTTCCCCATATGCAGAAAACATAGATAAGAATCTCTTCCTAATTATTTTCATGGGATGTGCTCTGGGAATGTCCTCTTCATTCTTAGTGCCCACATTTTGAAAAATACCAAACCATTTTTTAGGGAAAAACAAGATAATATTTTTGACACTTTCTTAAGAATATTTAAGAGAAAAATGTACTGCCAATTGTGGCTTGGTGCTTCTGTGCACGAGAAGTTTATTATAAGCTGCAATCTTAAAACCATAGACTGTCAAGGTTGGAAGGGGTCTTTTAAGTATCTTACGTAACCAAAGTTCTATTGTTCCCCAACTTGCTATGAGGTAGTCATTCAGTTTGTGTTTAAATATCTACACTGACAGAGGTTTTATCACATTTTGAGATAGTTTGTATGCTAACCACAATTATTGTAACTAGTTTAACCTCATGAAATTAAAATGAGGCTTAACCCATCTGTGGAAGGGTCATATCATATTACCTTGGAGTCAGCATTTCCATGAAAAAGGCCCATTTTTCTATCGCTTGTTTCTCCTGTGACAGTCTTAAGTTCCTGTCTCATCCTAGCCAATTGTTTCAGATATAGAAGAAGTAGGCTTTCCTTTTACCCATACTTCTTCTTACCTCTAATATTTAAAGATACACCAGTAGTAACTTTGTAGTTATACTTACATATGTGTTTCCCAAAATAGGTTCTCTGGAACATATTCCCATCACCACACTCTATGAAAAAAAGTTTTAAAAGACAAACACTTTCAGGAAATGTTGCAAATCTTCTCATGGTGATTCACAGTGTATTATCATATTAAAGGCTCTAAGCAGTCTTGAGGAAAAAAAAAATAAAATCTCTTCAACTTTCTATAATTTGGTATTCCCCAAACTTCTTTGATCTTAGAAACCTTTTTTCAAGTAACATCTGCTAGCTTTTCTTTAACCCAACTGTTCCTTAGAAATGCATGTTGAGAAACTGGCCATAAATTTACTGAAATGTCAAATCATAGGAGGAGGGTGGAACAAATATTTGGTCAAGTAAGCTTTTACTAATGGGAGATGTCATGTAATAAGAAGAAAAGGCGACATTGTCACCACAGAATCATCATCTTTTTGCCTTTTTCTCCCTTGTTTTGTCCAACCTCTCTCTCCTGTGGGTCGCTATTTTGCCCCTGTTTTTCTTGGTCTCTACATAAGCATTACAGCCTCATAGAGAATTACAAGTAAGAATTAGAGCTTTTACAAATGTAAGAGCTCTACGGAGTCTTAAAACATCTTAAATAGGACCACAATTGTTCTTTTTTAAAGAAGGGCAATGATTAGGATGAATTAGCCAGAGGAAGTATTACAAGTATTCATCTTCCTCCATTATACTTTAGAGACAAGTAGTCATGTGGCATGAAATCCTTTGCCAGGCCAAAAAAAAAAAAAAAAAAAGTTCCCAAACCCACTATGAATACTTAATAATTAAAGATACTTTATTCTCAAGTGGAGTTTACCAAAGAAGTTCCCAGAAGCAGTGCCTTTCATTTTGATGGCAAGCTATGGGAGCAACGTAGAATCTTAACAAGACATGCCAAAAAGGAAAAAAAAAAAAAAAGGTCCTATATTTCATGGGTAAATGCTAGAATTTGTGACTTTCAGTTATTATTTCCTTATTATGATTTGGTGGTATTTGCAAGAAGAGTTTAATACTTTTGACCTGTGTTTTATTACTTATCTATAATTTTGCAGCTAACAACCAAACTAACGCAAAATCAGAAAATGGACACAATTACAGTAGAATTAACAGTGAATACAGTTCATCTACCTCTGACAAGCCAATATAAAATCCCACCATTGCTATAAAGGGTCACCCACAAATCAGGGTTCTCTAGATTGTTTGTTTAGACAATATTTTAAAAAATTAAGAGAAAACGTTCCTATAATAATGTGATGGCTTTATTGACTAGAAATTGTTTCCTTTTTAAAAACATTAACCAATACTTTTCATAATGATAATTATTGTATTTCTAAATTTAGGAAACTGGTAGAAAATAAAATCTCCTTTGTTGGCAGTCAATAAATATTAAAAAACAACAACAACGACAAACAAACCTGAACACAGAAGTAGCACGATTACTCAGAATGTAAAACTGAGAAAAATGGAATTGACTGAGGTGTTGCCTAACAATAATAATTCGTGAAGTGCAGTGTTTATACATATAAATATATAAAAATATGTATAAATGTATATATAATTCACACACATATACATACATGCACAAAGTATTTCTAGGAATACACTGCATATTGAAATTTGATAGGAGAAAAAATGAATGAGGACCTTTATTCTGTGGTCTTTAAATTTGGAATTTATAAAAAAAAATGAGTTCATATAGTTAGAAAAGCAAGTGAGACTATCTCTGCGTTTATTTAATTCTTGACTTTGAAACTAACAAGTATCAATTAAAAGATGTTATTATACTGATACAATAAATCCTATGGAATGAGTTAGTATTTTTAGTAATACTCCTGTAAATTTTACTAAACATAAACACCATCTCATTAGACTCACTTTTTTTTTTTTTTTTCCTTAGAGGGACACCTTGTTGAATTTTGAATCCCAGTTCTGTGTGACAGGCAAGTTATTTCCCTCTTTGAGCCTCAACCATTGGTTATTTGTATGTAAAATAGGCAAAGCAATGCCTTCCTCCCTGTGCTGTGGTCATGTCTTGTACAAGATTCCAGAGTGTTTTCTCTTTAGTAGATATGTAGTAAATCTTCTTTCTCTTCTTTCCTCTCCGCTTCTTTCTTCTTCTCCTTTTTATCTTTCTTCTACCTTTTATTTTCTTCCGTCTTCTTCTTATTATTATTAAATTCCCTACTGATAGCTCATTTAGAATTACCATAGAATTGCAGCTTTCCATGGAATCAGACTTTACTAGATTAGAGGGAAATGTGTCACAACTGCAGTAGCGAAGAATAGAGTTACCTTGAGAAATGAATGAAAAAGAAATGTAGTGAAGAGCACGTGGTGTTTCAGCTTCTCAGATTTCCTTCTTCCAGTAGCTTCAGTTTTAAAATATGCCTAATGATGCAATGAAATGATTCTGAAGGAGCCTCCCACAGTAGCTGACTTAAGGATGATGATATGAATGAAGTATGTCTCAGCCAGAGCTGGCTTCACTACCAGCAGAAGTTTATGCATAGTATATCCTTAAACTTCTCTCCTGGCCCACCACACTCACAGGCTGGTGTGTGTGTGAGTGGGGGGCGAGGGTGGGGTGGGGAAGGAGTTAAGAATTCAGTGGCAAAAGTTGAAGAAATTATGAGGATTCTGACATTTAACAATTTCTTTTTTCCGTGCCTTATAATTTTTAAATGTCAGAGAGAACTGGAGTGGCTGTTAAGTTTGAGATCTTAGCACAGTGTTAGGTCAGTTTTATTTTACTAAAATTGGCTTGTTTATTTCTAGCAAGTAAGCATTGCACTCTAATATGACCAGTTCTTTTTCTCATCTGTAACTACTCTGTCACTGGTTTTAAGACCAAGGGCCACAATTTCAAAGGCAAAGCAATAAAAACAAAAGCAGATTTACTTTATTGGCTATAGGGTTTGTTGCCTATTAGGGCAATAAAACAAAGAAGCTAACATGTTTGATGCATTTCATATCCAAAGTTTTGTGATTGAGAATCTTATCAATCAGAAGCACCTATTCAGAGATCCCAGGGTCACCCTCAGAGTACTGATATTTAGATTTTCTATAGTAATCAATTAGACTGTGGATTAGTGTTCTTTCAAAAGAAAACCTAAAGAGAAAAATCCAGTGAATTTCTTTTTTACTTAATTAACTCTCAATAAAAGGCAAGACAGTTCTAAAATCTGTAACAAATACCAAGTTATTTAGTATATGACTTGCCAGGAGAAAGAGGAAATTCTGGTTGTATAACTGATTCTGCTCTTGAGTATTTCTCTGTAATCTTGTATGTATACAAAGAATTTTGGAATGATTGGTTTCCCTTAGGCTTGGTTCAAAGACAATATTCTTAATGAAATTTGCAAAGACTCCACCAGGTAGGAGCATTTTCTCCCTACCGTAAATTTCCAAAATGTCTTGCCTGTATTTCTTATTCATTAATTATTAGTTTCTACCTTATGTTGTCATTATTTCTATACAAGAAAGCAGGGCATTTATCTTACTTTTATATTAACCACAGTGCCTTACACAAAATAAATACCCAGATTATTAAATATATGAATGAATGAATCCCCAGTTGAGGTTCATCACTTTGGGGCTCACAATGTGAGACAGACACACAGATACACACACACATACTCTTGACAGTCTTGTTTTAAAACACTTTTAAAATTTCAGAGTCAAGAGTGATCCCGGGGATTATTCTCTTTTACTATGTGCCCATATTTTACTCATTGAGATGCTGAAGCTCAGAGAAACTAAACACTAAAAGCAAGATAAACAATATATCCAAGAACACATAGCGAAACTTTTTTGGAACTGAAAGAAAACTTAAAGATTAAATTGTTTTTACTGTTTTTATTTTTTGGAACATGTATGTATTTATACATGTATACTACATGTACATGTTCATTTATTATTGTTAATCACATAACAAGGCCAAAATGGAAAGTGACTAGTAAAGGCCAAATCAGGAAATTACTTACTGAGCCAAGATTAGAATACAGTTCTAGTTATGCATTAAACATCCTGGAAATGATATTATTTCTCTGATGCATGGAGCCCAGCAGTTACCTCTCCCATTGGCTGAACCAAACTGACTCACAAGTGTTATATGGGAATTTGAGCTGTGTGGGAATGCCAATATAGATGAATCTAGAAGACTTAGGTGAGATAACACAGATCTCTAAGACTGCAAAAGCAATTGATAATTTATGGTCTACGTTTTACCTTTATGTTAGTATATCATTTTCCTCCTTTTATAAAATAACCTTTCTATGTATTGCTGCATCTGGTTTCCACAACCGTGAAGAAGAAATGCATTCTCACATTTCACCTCTCACCTTTGAAGAAGAAAGAACCAGAAAAGTTTTTAAGGTTATAAATTGAATTGAAGATAGAACAAGGATTTGGACCCAAATATTTAAACTCACATCCTTTCATCCTTTTCATCTTCTGTTGTTGCCTTCACATATATGCAAATAATAGGTATATAAAATAAGGATGATCATATTTTATAGAAGTGCTAACAATTGTGCTAATGAAATACTTTTCAATTGTGGAAATAGAAATATTTGGTGAAATTTCAGCAGAAAGATGCCAGTGGCTATACTTCATAGGTCATGGAAATTACAGACAGCCCTTTCTTATTTTGTTTTTATCCAAGCAGAAACTCAAGCCTAAACATCCAGCCTGTATTTATTTAGTGATCCTTTTTTATGCTGGTTAAATCAGTTCTGTTCATGCTTTTATTGGCTATCTCAGTAGTTTTTTTTTTTATGTAAACAAAAACAACAACAAAATCAAACACAGAAATGTAGTATGTGGTACCTGGATAAACATGGTGAGAATTGAGGCATCCTTCCAAACTATTTTATGCATATGTAAATATAAATCTAAAGAAATCGCATAGAGATATTTAATATTTTAATCAGGTGTGTATCATTCTATCACTGACTTTTAAACTCACGGTATGATTTCTATACTCTATAATATATCTAACCACACTCCTATTACTGAATATTTTTTTCTCTCCTTTCCCTCCTTCCTTCCTTCTTTCCTGTTTTTCTTCCCCCCACCCCTCTCTCCTTTTTATAGGCTAATCTGCAAAGGACATTCTGCCCCTTACACTTTCATGCGTGATTATTTCTTTATGATAAAAATTTAGGTGTAGAATTGCTGGATATTGCAGGTTTAGTATCCTAATAGCATACTCTGAGATGAAGATTGCATTTAGGAGGTATACTAGGATGTGGTCCCGGGGTCGATCCTTGTGCGATAGAAAGGAAGGAAACAGGATCAGTGAGAAGTTGGTTGCCATTTAGTCTCAAAGAAAGTCTCAGTTGATTCTCCAGTGAAGTTTTAAGCTGAGCTGGCCACTTAGAGTTGGCTCAAGTTAGAATGAGGTAAAGAGGCCCAGAATTGATTAGTCACTGGATATAGCCTGCCCAGGGAGAAAGGCTGCATGCCCTGAAGCTAGGTATCTCTTCAGCCAGAGTGATTCCTAAAGGCCTTTGATAGCAGAGGGCTGTCTGCCAGCAGCATTCCCAGCAGTTAGGGAAAGAGGCCTACAAAGGGGGTTCTGGGTGGTGCATCATTGCACTAGGGCAGAGGCAATGCATGTGATTTACATTGATAGATTGTGCCTACCACCCAAAATGTTGCTAAAATATACAAATTCCATCAGCAGTGTATGAGAGGGCCCCAAACCCTTAACAACGCTAAGAACTATCAATCTTTATATTTGCCAACCTCATAGACAAAATTCTCATTGTTGTTTTAATTTACATTCATTTTTTAGTGAGATAATATCTGTTCATATATTTAAAGGCCATACATATTTCTTCTTTAGTGGTTTGACTATTCTTGCCCCTTTTGTTATTTTCTATTGTGCTAATCTTTGTGCAGTAAAAATATTAACCACTTATTTGTCATGTTGTCACATATATGTTGCATGTATTTTCTGAGTTTGTAGTTTGCTTTCTAATGTTTTTCTCTATCATTCAGAGCAGTCCTTCATACAGTCAAATCTGTTGTTGCTCTTAATTTCAATCTTGTCAGTAAGAAGAGCCTTTCTTATTTAAGATAATAAATATATCTTCATATACACTGAATCCATTTTGAATTTATTTTTATAAATATATGTAACATGATACTGCAATGGAAGTTTGCGTTGAGGCACCAACATACAGTTGTTATCCCGTTCAAAGCATCTCAAGAGCATCTCATGAGGCAGCCATTACAATTTTACATCATGATGGTTGCAGGACTCTTCAAACTCAACTTCATCAAGGATATATGAGGTCCAGGAACTGCTGATTAAAAGAAGGTATGTTCCTCAGATAAAGTTCCTAGTGACACATTCTGTGAATGTGTCATCCTCAAGGGGAGAAATAGCATGAGGTGGATCTCCCTTCACTTTAAGGAGACTACTGAACAAGTTCAGTGTGCCTCTGAAGTTTCAGAATACAGTGGATAAGCATCTGATGACTGATGGATAAAGGACTAGTAGTTTACTAACTTATTTTGATGTTGGAACGAAGGGCAGATTACTATTGACTGGTGATTTGCATTCCCCAAATTTCTCAGAACAGAAGTTTCTGAGTGTTTCCCATGATAATAAGTTCCTCCACCACACCCCTCAACACAAAAGTGTGCAAAGTGGGATCGGCTTAGGTCTCAGCCCAAAGAGTAACCAATGAGGGCAAATAGATATCAGCTAACTTCATATCATATTTAAATTTTAAAAAAGGGGATAAGACAAAGTTTGTTTATAATTATAACTTTAGAGTACTGCTATCAACATAATAAGTTACAGTGATGTGAGACAAGAATCTAACTTTATTCTTCAATGTAGTTAATTCTTCCAATCCTATTTATAAAATGATGCAGTCTTTCTTTCATGCATTTGAAATTATATATATATATATATATATATATATATATATATATATACACACTTACTTCTATACTCTACACTGTTCCAGGATATAATTATTCTTCTGTGTTGTCATATTCTTTTAATAAAATGAGTTTATAAAATATTTCTATATCTAGTTAGAAAATTTTTATCTTTTTGCTCTAAACATTTTTTTAAATCTATGTTTGAGCCATTTCTTTTTTCAACTAAACTAAATAAATATTAAGTTATTCAATCTCCCAGCTTCTAGATATTTTATTGAAATTACAATAAATTCACAGGATGATTTTTGGTGAAATTTTACAGCTTTTATAAAATTTAGGCTTCCTACCAATACTTGGTATGTCTTCCTTTATGTCCTTTAGTAACTTTTTATGGCTTTCCTCCTATATGTCTGTAAATTCATATTGTATTAAATCTTAGATATCTTATATTTTAATTGCTATGATGAATTGGATTATTCACCTCACACTTGCAAACTGCATAAGATTATATATGATATGAAATTATTATAATTATATGTACTAATAAATACTTCACAGCTGACTTTCTGAAGGAATAAACGATTCCTGACTTTTAGAATTTGCTGATTTTCATGGTGTAAATATTTCTGCCATGGCCAATTTCAAACTATACCATCAAACTATACCAAATTTACTTTTGTGAGCTGTTAAATATCAATTCCAGTATATTACTGTTATCTACATTTTTTCTAGTCAAATAATTTTTAAATCATTATAATTGAAAATAAAGTTTAAGGTAAGCTTTATAAATCAGAATTTAAAACCAAAGAATAAGATTCTAAGAACCTAAGATTTAATATTTAGAAAATAATTAAGATGCCATTAAATATATATTTTTCCCTTAAATTTACTATGACCAGTGCTTCAAATATACGTTAATTGGGAGAGCATTTATGATAATTTATCTCGGTCTCTTTCTTACGGGCTTTGATCTTGTAGTTTTCTTTTTCTTAGTCTACAGTTGGACTTGCAGATGAGTAAAGTGCACTGCATAGGATGTAGTATTCCATCATCCTCAACATTTTTGAAGTCTCACTCAACTATGCAAGTTCTCTGCACCAAGTAGACTTTGAGAGAAGCCACATGACGTATAGGTTCTTGTGAAATTCTCAAAGTTTTTCAATGTATTCTATGTTGGGGTTGATCCCCAAAGTTTCCTCCAGCATCTGCTTGTTGGATTTTAAAGTTCTCTGTGTAAGGTCGGAGCTGAAATTTGCAGTTATAAGACAAGGAATGCTATAGAAATTAAATGGATTCCTGAATCTTTTTGATTAGTTTTAACTCATTTTTGTTGTGATGACCTAAATTTATCTATTAAGGTGCTAGCAGCCTCATTTTCTCTTCTATTTACCTTTCAATTAGGAGCCATCCATGTTTACATTATGTAAAACCTAGGGACAAATGCTGCATCTACTTGCTTGGGGCTCAACTGAATTTGATGCCTCCATCATCTCTTCCTGATACCTTTTTTATCCTACTAAAGTGAGGTTACGGGCATCTTTCCAGTCATTATTTCATGCTTGAAGATTTTCCAGACCGTTAAAAAAAAAAATACTGCTGACTTTTGAAGTAAGTCCTTCCTTTGCCAGGTATATTAGTTTGCCAGAGCAACCATAACAAATAAGCACAGACAGGATGACTTAAACAGCTGAAATCTATTTTCTTACAGTTCTGGAGACTAATTGTCCAAGATCACAATGTCTGCAGGGTTGATTTCTTCTGAGATCTCTCCCTGGTCTGTAGATGGTCATCTCTTTTACTTCACATGGCTTTTCAACTCGGTTTCTCTGTTTTCTCATTTCCTCTTCTGGTATGGACACCAGTCATATTGGATTGGGCACAGTCTAATGATCTCATTTTAAATTAATTACCTCTTTAAAGACCCTATTTCTAAATACAGTTACTTTCTAAAGTACTACGGGTTAGGACTACAATTTTCTATAAATTTGGGGGGGATACAATTCACCCCATAATACCAGGGATAAAATTAAGCTATTTTCCATTAGTTGGCACTTTACTTAATCTGTTCTTTGATGATACCTAATCTGGTTTGTCATCTTTAATTCTATCTTTCTTATTTTAATAGGATTTTGGAAAAGGGGGAAGATAAACGCATGACTCGAATTACTATCTCTATGTTGAAGTCTTCTGATATTTTTCAATGGCTGCACAGAAAATAAAGAAAGAACATATCATTAGTCATCACTATAGTGTACTAATCTACCATAACCCTAAGGGCATGAACTGTGTATATGCATGTGCATGAATCTTCAGTGAAGAATAAAACTGAAATGCTATCCTTTTAGCATTCATTTGAATTGCTCCAAAATGTTATAATCTACATTCCAAAGTTGTTGACTAATATATAATTAAAATAGCAATATGATTTGTAAAGTTAAAGATGAAAACAATAAGAACATTTGTAAATTTTCTTAGATCATGTCCAGATATCATGGTAATACTTATTTTCTTAAGAATGATGTAAAAGTATTTTATTTTGTATGTGATATATGGAAATACTATGTATAGTAGGTGTAATATATGTACAATAAAAATACATAGGAATTTACAATGTTTCTGCCTACTGGTGTCAAATTTGTAATATTATTTTCTAGTCATATCAAAACATGAGTCTTCATAAGCTACACAAGCACTGTTAACAAGGATGGTTAAAAATGAGTCTTAAAATTTTATATTGCAAAAACATTTCTGTGAATGTGTTCTATTGTCTTCTCTTGATCCCTCAGCCCACACAACTAATATAACTGTAACTTTAATTAAAATGAGAAAATATATTACTTATAAAACTTATGAGTAATAAGTAATATTAGTCTTAAGAAGAGCCAGATACAAAATCTATAGTTTCCATAATAGGAGGATGCACTATACAATGCAATAAAATGATAAATTGATAAATAAATGGTATAATTATTTTCCCTGTTGCTATTTATCTTTTATCGGTGGCAAAAAAAGTACAGAAGAATTCAAAAGAATTATAAAGTTTCTGTTTAATAAAAGAAGAACTATGAATTACATAACTTATGAGATCTTACAGTTTTAAAGGTTTTTGAAATTAAAATTCTTAGCCCTTATTACTCTTAACATAATTTTTTCTGTTTAATATAATTAACAAAATCTTTCTGGATAATTTCTCCTGCTGTTTATTTCAGAACTAAATTATTGAAGTGTAAACTAGTTTTTAATGACATATACTTTATTTGGTATTTGTCCATGGATGATTTGGTCATACATTGGAAAAAAATGAGAACACAGCTGTATTATGAAATGAGCTTTAGACATCAAATAAGTATTCCCTGGAGGGGAAGAAACAGGAATGTGAGCTGCTTGCTCTGGGAGCTTTTAAAATCCTCTAACCCATTTGAAATTATTCTGATGCTGTTATTTAAAGGTTGCTATTGCCTGCAAACCTCAATCTGGCATTCCTTACTTGTGCTATCTTAACAGGGATCTGGAGTCAAGATTCTCCTTCATTCTGCCTAAAGTACAGTTGGGTGTTTCTATGTACCATTACATTTTGACTCAAATAAAAATTTCACATTTCTGCTCACAAAAGAGATATTTCCTGAGAAAGGGGAGAAGGGAATGTGGAGATTGGGGAATACAACCCAAATGGACCACTATGCTCACCAATATATGATTATACAGACTGATGACAATACTCATGTCTCTATAGCTTTGTGTATAGGTTTTATATTAAATAAAAAAGACACAATAATGCAGAGCTATATTTAGAGAACTACTAACTCTCAAGTATTTTCAAGATGTTTCTATCACAATATAAACACCAAAAATTGCACTATTGTTTTATTGTGTTTATTTATCCATAAGCTGGTGTGTAGAAATATAAAACCTAATGACTACTCCTTAGGAACTTGGGGATCTAATATGAATTTCAATTTATCTCTGTTTAAAGGATCAAGGTTCTGCTTAGCTATAGCGGACCCTTCCTGGGTTAAGATCTACTTTTTAAAGCAGTTTTTAAAACTTCAAGTTCTCCAAGCTTCATCCTGAGGAACATATAGACACGAAGTTAAATCTATTATAACTCTCTACTAAACAGAAGCAAAATAATCAAAATAGCATTTACTTACTAAATATCAGATGTATTTCACTTTTTCTTAACACCCTCAACTAATTTGTTAAAATAGCTTATTTTAACCAATTTTATAGAGGAAAAAAAATGGACTGAGAGAAATGGTGGTGCCAGATTTGAACACAGTACCATCTTACCGAAAAAGCTGTGTTGATTCTAATTCATGTGGTGGTCCCTGAAATATTCAAAACCCTATACTGATTCCATAGCTTATAGTTACTACAACGCATATGAAGTCACAAGAATGGGGGTAAACATAGCTAAGGCGAATCACAATTCTCAACTTTCCTTTGGCTCCACCCAAGAGTTTCAACCAACCAGTCAAAACAGAAGAAATTAATAAAAACATTTACATATGAATTCTACAATGATTGGTCAGTAACTTTAATCCAAGGTGCAATGGAAATACCTCAGATAAATTACAGACATGCTGAGATTCATAGATATGAAATATTTGGGTTCTTGAGGTAGTTTACTCCCTGCTCAAGCTGCTCATCTGCTATTCTCCTAGCCACTGTACCATGGTTATCATTGGGATCATTTACCTTTAAAGAAAATCTTTTGCCAGTTCTGTCCTCCATAACTCTTCATTTGACACAGCAATATTATAATACTGTCATTTCCAGGACACACCATTTTCTTCTAAAACACTGTGTCTTTAATCAAGTTGCCCTTTCTATTTGGGTTGCTAACACCACTACCATCTTCCTAATAAGCTCAGCTTGTCTACTGTTGGTCCAGATCAAAGGCAACGGTCTCTACGGCTTTTTTTCAGTCCCCAGATAAACCAAGCAATCTTCCTAGGCTCCCACATACTTTGTATATATCTTTACTTAAAAGTTATTATTCAGAATTAAATGATCTGTTTTTATCTTTCATTAATATCTTCTCATTATATTCTAAAATTCATTCTGACAGAAACAATACTCTCCTGGCTTAAATTGATAACTAGATCAGAGTAAACCCCTCACTAAAATTTATTTAATTGCTTAATAATTGATATAGAAATTAAGACCACAAGCTCCTTTTGTTTTTAGCTTTTCTTTTGGCAAAAACAAAAACAAAAACAAAAACAAATAACCCACAATATATATTCCACATAATAAGTTTAGTATATATACTGTCAAAGTGAGCATACCATTTAATAATTAATGATAAAAATGCAGTTTCAGGATTATACACTATTATGTACATAAAAAGGTACACTATAGTTTCAAGTTCCCATTTGACAAGAAAATTAGAGAATACTTATTAAAGAATTATCTTTTAGAAAATTTAAAATAATAAAAAATCTTGAATTCTTCAGGAAATTATATTTATTGTTTTTTCTTCCATGATATTTTGTTTTAATGTTCCTATAATTTAGGTGCTTAAGAGTTAGGTGGCTACATAAACATAAAATTAATGGACAGAATTTTTCATGCTTTGTATTTAAGAGTAGAACCTACCAAGGAAAATGCCACAGAGCTTAGCCATTTCCCATGAATGACCATCAAAGGGGCTTTTGTATACTACTTTCAATTTTAGTTTTAGATTTTATATTCAAGAAATCCTGATGCTGTGTTCTTTATCGTTTTTTAAAGTAAGTTAAAACTTCAATTTGTTTAAAATAACACAATCACAAAAAGTGTTACCATTCAGGACATATATCCGATAATGTATCTCTAACATAAATATATTCTTGAAATGTCTTGGGGAAACCACAGCACTTTAAGAATTACTTCATAAATATATAAGATTTATTACATTGTACATAAAATTTTTATTCCATTATTTTCCAAAGATACACAAGAGTCTTACAACATAAAATTAATCTCATGAAATTCGGAGAAGTTTCCTATTGAAGACCTGTAAATCTAGAACTGTTATTCACTGGATGACTTGAGTGGAGTTAGAGAATAAGCATTAGGAACCATCAAAGAGTCACTAAGAAAAAATGGCCGAAGATACCTCATTTTGCTTTGCCATAAACGATTCTGAGATATATATGCTTGCGTTACATTTTTTTTTTCTCACTCACAATTACTTTCTTTAGAAAACTATTTAGAATTTTGTGTAAATATGCAAAATAAAGTTTTTAACCTGTGTTCTCAAATTATTATTCAGAAAGTTTTCATAAATTTTTATGCCATCAATGTATATGTTTGTTTTTTTACCAAAATATAATTTCTTATCAAAATTATATATTGTTACTTTTAAAGAATTCCTACCACTTTGATAAATTTTAAAAAATCTTAATTCGCATTTTGATTTGTGATGAAACTTACAATGGTCATAGCCATTTGTATCTGTACATGAGTGTGCAAACACCTGATACTTTTCTCTATGTGGAAAACTGGGTATTTGTCTTTCTCTTGTGAATGTCAAAAGAATTTGTTTATAGTAAATATGTCTCTAATATATATTTCAAATTTATTTTCCACCTTGTTCTTTGATTTTCAATATTATTTATATTGATTTCTGACATATAGAAATTTCAAATTTAAATGTAATCGAAAACATTATTTTCTATTATGGTTTCTTGATTTCATTAACTGCATAGACAGCATTTTCTAATAATAATTGTTCACCTACATTTTCTCATAGTGTGTTTTAGCCCATCATGATATGAATAATGGTGTGGTTGATTATATTCTCATACGTGCCTTCATATTGAGCATGAGCAAGCCCATGCCTACTGTTTTCCAATCACATCAGGCTTTATGTTTAAGGATCTTTCAAGTTACTTCTAGTTGAAATATTTTCTGATTTTATGATTTTGCATTGTTGACATTATTGCTGCCAGCGTAAACCTTCACAAGTTACTAAATGCTTTGGATATTTATTCTGCCTCCATATAGGTTTTTATGGAAGTTCCTTTTATCGATCATCCCTTCCACGATGAGATCATAGAAATTCAAAAGCAGTCTGCACTTGTGTTGCAGGTGAGAAAAAACTCTGAAATCATCTTTTGGCTGTTGACAGAATGCCAAGTGAATTTCTCGCCATCTTTTCTCTGGACAGAGGCAGCGAGAAGTACTGGCAGAATGCTCTTTAGTAAGCTCTTCATTTAAAAACAAATTGTTTTCTTCTGTACTATCATGTCAGTTCTGGTAGACCTATTTTATTTTGTCTCATGATTTTTTTACCCCTTTGATGTTCACCTTACCTCTATTTGCTCTCATGATTATTTTACGTGAATCATAGACACAGGGACTATGGGGAAAATGACAGGTCATTGTATTCAGACCTCTGTACCTAGTGCATGTTATTGCCAGACACTTATATTATTCCCCTTAGAATTATATTTAATCTCTTTCTGAATGTCTTATTGATGTTTCCTCAATGACCTCTTTGGGTGACTATTCCATTGTTAAATTGCTCTTGCCTTTAGGACACTTTCTCTTATAAGTAATTTAAACATGCCCTTCTTATTTCTGTAAAACATTCTAAGTCAACCACAAATGATTCTTCCCTCTACTGTAAAATACCACATGTCATGAGAGGCAAACTCTCCATTCAATGTGTAAGCCATTCAGAAGAAACCTAACAAATTCATGTCATTCCCACATCTATAAAAGAAAGAGCTAAATGTTTCCTAAAATATCTTTCAGCTTTAATATTCTGTGATCTTATGATTTTTACATTTGGTTGAGGAATTTCTAAATTAGTTTCTGACCTATAGTTTGTTATGTCTGTGAACTTTTGTCTTATGCTCTTAAATTTATGATTTTAATTTTTAAACATATTATACTGATTTATTTCTTACAGAAATAATGATACCCACTGTAATTGAGTACTCAGTATGTTTTACTTGATACTGTTGAAATGTTTATATATTTAAATTTTCTCTCCTAATATTTTCAGTATTTTGTTGAGTTAAATGTACGTTCATACTACATATGTATTTATATACATATAAATTTATTCTATTGGAACCATTACATTCAACACATCCTTTTTCCATTCTTTTCCTCTTATGACATTGTATAAGCTTTCCTTTTCTTTTGCATTTCTGAAGGCACTTAATTCATGAAGACACTTTACAGAACTCTTGCCCTATTCTCTATGACACTTTTTCAAAAAAAATTTTATGGCTACCAAGAATATTTGTTGATTTCTATATATTTTCAAGAACTCTAGAAATAGCTAAAAATTTTGAAAAAAAATGTTTTATTCTTTTTGAAACTCAACTTGGAAAGTGAACTGTTTAATTAATAATCTCGTACTAAATAGTTTCTTTGTTGTATGAAATGTTTATCTTCTTACTGAGTAAGGGCTATCATCTGTCAATAATAGTGATAAGATTGGGCCCTTATACTACCTACATGTGGCAAGGCTTAGCTCTAACAATATATTTTTTTTATTTGTTCTATTGAACTGAAGGACATTTCTTGTTCTTCTCTTTCAGCACCATTCCCAAATGTCTTACTGAACAAGGTAGAAAACTGAATCTAGGAAACTGGCATATTCAACAATAGAAAATAGGTTCAATACAGTCCTTTGCTTTACTCTAGGTAAGCCTGTGGGCAAGGTCAGTTCCAGCCTCTGTGTGCCTTAGTGGTTTGGATCTACCACCTAGAAACCTTGAACCTATATTTTCCTCCCAGCAGCCATTCCATCTCTGAGAGTTCATTTCCTGGAAACACTATCTGACAGTGTTTTCACAGCCTCTTTTCCCAATCATGACTCTTATTAAACTAATCTCCCTACTTCTTTACCTTATTCCACAACTCCACTGTCTCAAACTGTCCTCAACAATGTGGCTTCTTTATCCAGTGGATGCATGTCAAGCTTTACATCATGACCCCATGAGTTGTTGCCCCTATTGACTTTATCTTATTCTTGAAGCTCTTCCCCACACTGGTTTATGTGTCATCATTTATTTCCCTCTGGTTTTCATTCTATTTAGAATGAAATAATGGTTAATTATTCTGACTCTGTAGACAAATTACCTGGGTTAAAATTTTTACTCTTCCAATTGCTGTGTGAACTTAAGGCTACCAATTAAAATTTCTGTGTAAAATGGTGAGGATAATAACAGTATCACCTCCCGAAGTTGTAGCGAGATTAAAATATCACATCACTGCCAGGTATAGAGTAAGTATTACACACACATTAATGATTTTTTTTTCTCAAACTCATTCCTGGAACTTATTGCTACTGAGAGTTTTTATTTTTCATGTTCTTCAGGAGTCTATCCACGACTTTCTCCTATTTTTATATTAATAACTATATTATAAAATATTTTATGGGTAATTTCATTCTTTCCTAGGTATAAGATACTGATAATTTCAGTTCAAGTCTTTCAATTGGTATCTGGACCTAAATATACAACTAATTACTGATTATTACTTGGATATCCCTTAGGCATTTAAAACTCAGTATAGCTCAAGTTGAAATCTCTTTTCTATTATTGTTTCCTCACTGAAACAATATCAACTATCCCAGTCTTCTCCAGAGCAGGATGCATATAAGATGTCTATTTATATTTTTAAAAAATAAAAATAAAATTTATATTTTCAGATATTTAAAAGTTGGATTGACACTGGCTTACCCACTGAGTCAGCGTGTCAACAGTCATGTGTTAGGCAGCCTGCAAGGCACTAAGGTGGGGTAACAATGATCCCTACACGCTTCTGTGTGCTTTCAGCATGCGCGACACACTGCAGTTTCATGTGCCTGATTAAGCAGATTTTTAGGTTGTATTATATAACATTTACAAAGTGAACAATTTTCCTGAAAGGTTTTCTCCGCATACCAAGCATAAGACAGAATTTAACTTCAAACTCTTATCAACAACATCCATTGTTACTAAATTCTCCAATTCTAATGTCTTCACACTATCCCTCTGCCCACACCTTAGTCAAGACCCTTCTTACTTGTTTTTTGGGTAGTATAATGTTCTTTTTCTAGTCTTTTTCTCTCTATTATTCAATCTATTATTGCTCTATCTAATATTATCCTCTTTGTATAACATACATTGATCACACTACTCTCCTGTTTAACATCATTTGTCTTAATCTGCTCAGACTGTAACAAAATACCACAAATTAAGTGGATTAAACACCAGACATTTTTTTTTTCTCTCAGTTATGGAGGCTGAAAGTCTAACGTCAGGGTGTCAGCATGGTCAGGGTCTGGTGAGAATTCCCTTCCTGGCTTGCAGACAGCTGCCTTCTCTTTAAGTTCTCATATGAACTTTTCTCTAACTATGCACATGAATTTAAGAAGATAAAGATTTCATCATCTTTATTTTTTTCTCTCTCTCTCTCATCTCTCTCTATCTCTCTCTATCTGCCCTTCTTATTTAACCTTAATTACCTTATTTAACCATAATTACTCCTTAAAAGCTCCTTTTTTCAAATCCAGTCACATTGGGAGTTAAGGCTTTAATATATAAATTAGGGAGGAACACAATTCAGTTCATTGTATCATTCATAGTTTTTGTTTTGTTTTGTTTTGTTTTTTTGTTTGTTTGTTTGATTTTTGTTCCTCACCTTTCTAGATTCTGGGCTTCTGGCCATGGCATCTCAAGTTCTCATGATCTCACACTAACTTGTCTCTCTTGCTTCATCTCTCATCATGTTTGACCCAACATGCTGTACTCAAGCCATATTTACGAGTTCTCCAAAGCATGCCAAGTTATCTTCTTGATCGTCAGCCTAGATTGTCCTCCTATGCTTATTTGAATATTTACTTGTAAACTCAGTTCAGGCATCTTCTCCTTCAAGAAGCCCACAATGTGATACACTACTAATCCTCTATTCCATATCATTCTGCCATGAGTCTGGATTAGGGTCTTTCCTCAGTGCTATGTGTAAGTTGATATATACTATAAAATTTTTTTTCACTTGCCTTCTTCCCCATTTGATTGCAAAACACTTTGAAGGCAGGATTCATACTTTATTATTATTAATTATTATTATTATTATTATTATTATTCTATCTCCCAATGGCTAATATCAGATGATTGGATGCTTAAAAACTTCAATAAAGCTTTTAAGCATCACCTATATCTATATAAACTGATGAGTATGGATATCTATATTACCATCATTAACTACAAAGTCTCTTACACTCAACGAGTGTTGGAAAATACTACTATATTTTATAGTACTTGAGTATGGAGTAATTAGAAGGCAGACAGAAAGAATTGCTTAACTGTGCAGAAAAAGTGTGGAGGTCTATTGGTGGAAGATAAGATAGAAAGAAAAACATAAGCAAATCTGTTATCACATACAAAGGAACAGCATCATATTTGAGAAAATAAAACATAATAGCTAAGAAACATCCTTCTGTTACTAAAAAGGAGGCATAAATTCCTCCCATCTGAATTCCTGTCACTGTGGTCAATGAGTGCTTAATCACTGCCTAGTCACAAGTTAACAGCACTTCCTTTCCCCACTGCCCCCTGCCCCACACACTCTATGTAGTTGAAGAGCTGTCCTGATTCCATGAAGATTGGGTGTGACACCAGGTTTTTTTGATTCAAATCCTATTCCAATCCCAATTACACAACCAAGAAGAATGAAAAAACCATAGCTGCTCCATGTGTATGGGTTATAGCTGCTGCAGTGTACGCTTCCTTAATTTTACGTCAGATCCAGAAAGTAAATGGAGAAATTCTTCAAGCAACCTCAGAAAGTTTTGTTTTGTCTTGAATTCTCTATTCCTGTTACTGGAGTTTGGAGAAAAGTCTTAATGGAGCAATCTTATACACACACCTGCAGCTGCCCTGCCTCCGCCACACAGCCAGGAAAGCCAATTTACATTACGGAACTGTTATGGTTCCCTCTTCTTAATTGATTATAAGAGAATAATCATTTCATGAATGAGTCAGAAGACCATCATGCATTCCCTTCCCATCCTCTGGATGCGTTGTTGCAACTTACCTTCTTATACTTATGGGTTTGCAATAGCTACAACCTTTTCTAATAAAATATTGAGGTTCTTGAGACAAGTATTTAGTCACTAGAAGTTATTTACACACACAAAAAAATCAGTTTTCCATGTATGTAGTCAATCATCTTTAGTGTTGTTAGGAAGATGAATATTAGGGTATAGCCAACAAATTACAAAAATTGGTCATGTATAATTAAACAAAAACTTCTTAATCATTGGTGAAGTGTTTCTGTGCTCAGTAATTTCTTGAGTTTGTACCTCCTAGTGGTTAAGGAGTGATAAAACACAATAGTTGGATAGTTCACTTACAAGGTGATTTTTATGGCATCCGCAAAATACAGCTGTGGGTTCTTTCTTTAGGTAACATATGTTTCCGTGTTTTTGAACGAATGACCTGCTTTGCACTTTTCAAATAGCAGCAAAACAAAATTCCCTTAGAATCAAAGAATTTTTAAACATGTCAAATACTAAGTGAAGTTGAAAATTCTCAAAGGCAAAGGAATCCAGTTTTTAAGAAGGTTGAGAAATAAGCAAAATGATCCAGACAGAAAACTTACCCTAAGAGAAAAAATAGCTGGGAGTAGAAAACCAATTCTTCAGAGGACAAAGATAGGAGGATAATTGGTTCAGTAGAAAACTTTCTACCTGAAGTAGAGAAAAAGCAGGTTGATAACCCTTGTGGAACTATGAAGGAAGAGAACCAGAGCTGTCTTCGTAATCATGAAGGCTAGGATGGCCCCTGGTATTAGAGACTCTATTGTAGAAGGGGAAGGATAGAAGAAAAGGAAGTCATTGTTCACTTAGAAAGGAACTAAAATGTTTCAAGCCAAAGAAAATTCAATACTGGGATTGAAACTCTGAGGAAATAAAAAGATAAATGACATAATATTATTATATTAATAATATATAAATAATATATTAATAATATTTAGAGAGATTATTAAAAGAAGGATAATGTATGTTCCCCAAATGGCTGAATTTATTCACATTTCTGTTCCATTAATCCCAAGTGTATCATTTCAAAATAAATGAAATTTGTGATATTTTAAATTTTTTACAACAGTTTATAGGTAGGTATATATTGAACATTTACACACATCAAACATGATGCCTGCAGAGAATACTCAATGCTATAGGAGATGGTTAAGTTAAGCTTTGAACTACTAGAATTGGAGCAAGGGGTGTACCTGTGTTTAAATGAGTTATACTGACAATAGAATGGTTTATACATTTCTTTATAATTCTTGGAATCTTTTCTCTTCTGGTTGCAAATGATTTTTTTTTCTCTTGTTCTAAAAGCAGGAAGAATAAAACTCCAATATTGTAGATCATGGATTACAGAAATAAAGACAGAAATAAGAGCATTGCAAAAAGGTAATTGTTGGAGAAAATATGCCTTTAAATACAATTTTTAAAGATGATTAAAAATTGGAGAGTGAGAGTTTTTACACTGATTTTAGTGGCATTGTGCAAAGGAGAAATTATTTTTGGACAAAGAACATGAACGTTTAGAGGAGAATAATTAGAAGCGGAATGATTCAAGAGAAAAGTATAGATAAGACTCACATAACATATTTCTTAGCCACATCTGTATAAAGACATTTTTAAAAAGAATCAATCCTTTCTGAGGAGAAATTTAAAACTAAATAAAATATTGTCGTGCAATTCAGGAAACACTGGGAGTACTTTGACCTTCAGAAATATAGTGAATTTCTATTGAAATTCTTATCAGTTCCAGAGACAAGAAATCAAAACTCCACTGGCATAGATGATGTTGGTGCCCTGCCCATATCCCCTCACTCAACTTTCAACTTCTAGCACCTGCATATTTACCTCTATCTCTTGGGGCCAGAAGTGCCAAGGAATATCCTCTAAGAGTAACCCTCAACCAATGATTGACAGGAATAACATACAGATATCCCAATCCCTTGGAGAAAGCAACTCTAAGATGGGTATTTCACACTGGCTTACCTTTCTCCAAGAAGATTAAGTCCAGTCACCACAGGGGTGGATGGCTTAATAATGAACATTTGGGGGGCTGCCTTCCCTTCCTCGCTGCCCTACTGGTGGTTTCTTCTCCTTCCAAATAACTATTCACACTGAATCCTCATCTCAGCATCTGCTCCTGCAGACATACATACTATGGCACCCTCTTTGAGATTTATGTGTATTTCCAGGGTGATTACATTTTTAGAGGCCCTATATCCTCATAAGCTAACCAGGGGCTAACCACGGTTGGAACTCAGCTGCTTCTTCCATTCTCAAAATAAATATTTATTCCTATACCTTTTCTGGATTCAAAGGACTTTATTGAGAATTTGGAAGTCTCTCCAGCAGGAGTCATTTTGTACAATGTGCAGTTTTTCTCTCTCTCTTTTCTCTTCCTCTACCTCCCTTTTGCAGATTGCTTAGGAAACCTCAAGTTCTCCCTTCTATTACATAGAGCCATTTCTTCTAATTCCTTCTTCCTCTCATGACTTAGTGCAGGCTGGCAAGGGTCTGGGAGTCCCACCTACTATTCCCAGAGCTTCTGCTCTTTCTCAAAAATAACTCTTTCCCTTAAAGGGATTCTGGAATCAGTAGTTAAAATAATAACATTTTCTACATTTTGTTATGGTCACGACCTCACTATATGATCTTTATATTCTTGAAGTTATTA
The DNA here is from genome assembly GCA_003508835.1 of Eonycteris spelaea. Classification (NCBI taxonomy): domain Eukaryota; kingdom Metazoa; phylum Chordata; class Mammalia; order Chiroptera; family Pteropodidae; genus Eonycteris; species Eonycteris spelaea. The sequence goes on along the minus strand of PUFA01000024.1, from coordinate 1,629,123 downwards.
ATAGTTATTCTTATATAGAATAAGAATAAAATAGTCATTCTTAAAGTTTTGTGTGCAATAAACTGAACAGATTCTTTTTTCCTAATGAGCGTTCAGTCATTGCCAACTTTTCTTTTTATCACCTTGATAAAATTCTGAATTAGACAAATGCCCTTGCATAGTAAAGAATAATTATCTGGATTGGGTCCATCCCACTTGACCAAGGATAGAATTAAGAGCTTCAAACTTATACAATTTGGGGTGTGTTTTAAGAAAAGAAAAATAATGAAAATAGGTAGAAGAGCCTCAGAAAGTTAGGAACTTGGAAACCTAGCTTTAATTAGCTTCACACTAAATTAGCCTTATTACCCGGCTTTCTGAGACAGAATTGGCAAGCCAGGACTGTAGTAACTCTTATGATCACCTCTCATAAAACAACCAGAACATTGAGTCTTTCCACTCTTCCACGTATTGTTCTAAGCAATTTACTAGGATTAATTTTTTAATTTAATTTTTTAGCCCAGATTTGTATAGTTGAGGAAACGATGGGACAAATAGGTTGAGAAATTTGACAAAGGCTACGCAACAACTAGCAAACGGTAAAGCTCAGATTGTGCTAGTGTGTCTCTATAGCTGAACACATAACTTCCATGCTATAATGAGTTGGTGTCTTTTGGCCTCTAAAAAGCTCACTATCTGTGAAAGGAAGTATACACCAAAGCTAAAACCAGCATAAACAGTAACATTCTACTTGCTACCTCATTTACCTTCAAAGGAAACCGGTTCAGCTGTATACTCAGATAGAGGAGTACCCGAAAGCCAAAGGCCCACTTATCTGACCAGTCTTCCTCATGAGCAGTCACCACAGTAAGAAGCTCACTGTCTGATTCCTTCCAAAGGAAACTAAACTGTCCTATTAAGCCATAAACACCTACATGAGCACAGACCTGTTAATCTCTTCAATGTAATAGTTATATAATTACAGCAGGGAAATTGGTCTAGGCATAGAGTTGCTGAGGAAATCTAAATTCCTGGGTTAGTAAATGGGCCCAGGACAGGGGGTTATAAACCCCTACTGGTATTATAATAAATACCCCATGGAGTATTTTCCCCATTTACAAATAGCCACCACCTCAATTGCTTTTTGTTAGCTATACAATTTTCCCATTTTAGTTGATTGAACCAAGAGAGAGTATTTTCTTCAGTCTGAGAAAAAAAAAAAAATCTTTTCAAGGAATTTTTCATTGATACTAACATTCTTGTTCAATTAGGAGCAACCGAAAATTTAGAAATGTGAAGTCACTCTTTCACTCAGTGCATGATGGTCATTGAGAAGGAGAGAAAGCCAGTTAACAGAGAAAAACTGCCAGTGCAATTTCCTGTTCAAGGACCTCAGATGGATCTTTTTTCCCTTTGGAGACTATAATACGCCTATGTATAATTTATAATGCTTGGGCTTTTCTGTTTGTTTCTTTATATCTTAATCTATCTTGAGTTCAATTCTATTAATTGCAATTTACAGTCCAAATTAATACAGGAGTGTAAACCAAAGCTTACATTTATTTTATTAAAAAGAAAATCTTTATTTTTTTAAAATCAAGTTTATCCCCATACAGAATTATAACTAAAAGTTGCTATGGCAGTTTTAGAACATAATTTACAAGAGCCAGAATGTTCAGATTCATGCGACCAGGCATATATCGCAGTGTGATATCGCTAATTTCTGAGGGCAATGGTTGTTTCTCAAGGTAAATAGTATTAAATGTGTCCTTAATAGGTATTTTCATAATCCCATGTTTTTTTTTTTAAAGATTGAAGTCATCTTATTTTTAGTCTTTAAGTCATTAATTTATTCCTGTTTTTATTCTTCATAGAAACTTTTGATAATGAATCCTTGCTTTATTAGAGCTCAGGGCTTTCTAAAAGTTCAATTTCACTGTGAAGTCAAGGTCTTAAAATTCCTTATGAATAAATGATTTTTGCTTTATTTTTTTCTCATTTAATAGATTGGTTGTCTTCCTTAACTAAATTTTATTTGTTATTTCATGTGTGTTTGTTAATGAAGTTGGTCATGGATTTTTGTGTAGGCATGTATGCATGTCATACTAACTGTCTAAAATACATTGTCATGCTGAAAGCAAGAAGCAGGTGAAGAACATCATTATTAACTCATTAAATAAAAGTAATTTCATTAGTTAATCAGGTATAATCCATACATGTATATTGTTGTTTGGGAGTTCAAAATAATTTGAGTATTTTCTGGGTACAAGATGTTTCCTCTACTAATAATGCTTATGTTGGTTGTCTACCTGGTTCTGTTTGATTTTCTATTCATGAGATATATCCAATTTTAGAAGAAGCTGAAAGATATTTTAAAAGAAAAAATGTCACTTAGTTTTTCCAAGCAAATGGTGGTGTATTTTAGTCATAAAATTAGAAAATGGGTTTATGTTTTCTTCAAATTTATGTCTCCTGAGTAGTTTAAAAGGTTTGGATTATTATTCTTATACCTTCCAAAAAGACAATGAAATAAAATTACACACAAAAAAACATAAATTTGATTCTTCCAGGAAGAGCTAACAGTATTTGCATAACATTACAGCCTCCATTATTATTTCTCTCTTTAAGCAGATATTTAATTTGAGAGTTATGTTTACTATTTAATTAACATAATATAATAGAAACAGTAGGAACATTTCTTTTCATCTCTAATATATAAGTATTGTGTCCTCACATGACATTAGTAAAACACAACGGGGGAAATGAAATTTTATGATAACCAATTATAATTTTTGGTAGCAAGCTGGTCTGGGAAAATGATGTATAGAAATTAAAACTACATTTAAAGCTTAAAGATCATGCAGAATAGAGCAACCACTATGCAAAAAATTTTTTTTTTACTTGTGGGTATTACTTTTTTTCACCTATTTTATTTTTTTGTGTGAAGTATGTCATACATAAAATGCATAAAATGTGTAGGAAAATTCACTTATGTTTATTTATTATTTATTATGTATTATGTAGTCACCCTAAAATATTTTATTATTTTGAACATCATATATCTGAAATCATACTGTTTTGATGTATTGTTTTTGAGTCAACTTTATGACTTTTTAAAGATTTATCAATGTGTAAATTATTCATTTTTACTTTAAATATATGTCCTAATTTTTAAGACACATTGTTTAATCCATTTTACTCAGGTAAATATCATCTGGATTGTTTCCAGGTTTTAAAATTTTGTTTTTAGTATTATTGTATTGCATGAACATTCTTGTATCTATAAGCTAAATATCTAGAATTGAAATTGCTGAATCAAAGCATATGTGTACATTTAAAATTATTAGATAATGCAAATTGCAGCAAAGTTGTGCCATTTAAAATTCTATTCATATATGAATACTCTAAAATTATTAGATAATGCAAATTGCAGCAAAGTTGTGCCATTTAAAATTCTATTCATATATGAATACTCTAATAGTCAAGGTTTAGAATTTACTAACATTTTAATTATTATCTATTTGATAGGTAAGATACAGTACATCATTTTGAGTTTAATTTGCCTTTCAATGATTACTAGGGAGGTTGAATAACTTTTAAATATATTTATGTGCCATTTATTTATTTTTTGTATTCATTGAAAGTCTTGTTTATGTCATTTGCTCATTTTTTCTATTGAGTTGTTGATCGTTTTATATTTTGTAGGAATTCTTTATATATTATAAATGCTAATCTTTTGTCTTTGTGTGTTTTGTAATTATCTTCTACCCTTAGAGTTTTTATTTTCTCTATCTTATCATATCATTTAATGATTATAAAGTTTCAATTTTATTAAGGTCAAAATATTTTTTTCATCATGTTTGGTGCTTTTATGTCTCATTTCAGACATGTGGCATAACCAGATAATAGTTTCTTCTAAAAATATAAAATTTTGCTTTTGGCAATTTACATTCCTAATCCTTCTGTAATTGATTTTGTGTATGGTTTAAAATAGCAACTATTTTTGTTTTTATTTATTTTCAAGGGAATAACCTATTAAAACTTTACCATTTACTAAATAAGTCATTTTCTCCTTACTGATCTGAATATCCTGATCTCTCATTCTTAAGTCTCCATGAATTCAGAAGGCTCTTTGTGTGCTCTGAAACAATCATATTGCTCTATTTACCTATCACTGCACCAATATGACAAGCTTTAAATATGTTAACTTTGTAATTAATGTTGATATCTAATAGGGAAGCCCTACAACTTTTTATCTTTTATTGGATATTCTTTGTTTTTAATCTATATGTGTCATAAAATCAGATCAAAACATGAATGGACCTCGAGATAATCATGCTAAGCGAAATAAACCAGACAGAAAAAATTGAAAACCACATGATATTACTTACACGTGGAATATAAACCTAAAAGCAACAAATGAACTGTACAAACAGAGACTCGTGGACATGGACAATAAACTAGTGATTGTCAGAGGGGGAGGGAGGAAGTAGATGGGGTAAAAGGGGTCAAATATGTGATGACAGAAAGAAATTTAACTATGGGTGATGAACACACAATGCAATATATATATGTCTTACTGTTGAATTGTACACCTGAAACTTACTGATTTCATTAACCAATGTCACCATAATAAAAAAAATTTTTAAAAATTAAAAATTAAAAAACTGCTTTGATTTTTACTGAAGTTACATTGACCTCTATAGATAAATTTGCAAGAATTTATACTTTTACAGAATTGATTCTTCTATACATATACATGTTATATTTTTTTTTATATTTATGTCTTAAATGTCTTTCAATAATATTTTATAGTTTTCTACATAAAGTTGTTACACATCATTTTTGGTTTTTATTTTTATTTATTTTTTTAAAGCCTGCAGCACCTGGTATTTCCAGGTGGTTCCCATCCAAGTACCAACCAGGCCCGACTCTCCTTAGCTTCTAAGATCAGATGGATCGGGCACGTTCAGGGTGTCTTGGCCGGAGATGTTACACATCATTTTTAGATTTATTTATAATACCTTATCTTTATTACTACTTTAGTAAATTTATTTTTTGATTAATCGCATTTTCTAAATCATCTGTTATATATGCTTTTACTTTTACACCTTCATATAATGAATTTTCTAAACAAGCTAAAAAAATTCTTTCTTAAATTCTGATAATTTGTCCATAATTTTCATAGAATTTTCTTTGTCAGAAATTATATCATTTGCAAATAATAAGTTTAAAATATTCTCTACTAGTTGAGAAGTTTTATAATTTTATCGAATTTAGAAATTTTATCATGCATGTAAAATTTAACAAATTAATAGTAAAACTCTTCATTTTCCAAATAAGTTAGTGTTTAGGATGTTAAATTCTGATTACCCACTTTCTATATGCTATTGTTGTACAGATTTTTATTCTATCTTGATTTTATACCAACCATGAAGTGGTTATTTTATGTTTTATAGAGTATATCTGTATAGTTTATATTTCCCCTATACATTTTTTTAATTAACTGAATAACATTTTAAACTGAACATTTGGCTTGGGATTTTGGGTGGCAGAATAGAAATTTGAAATCCAGTCCTCAAACCATGTGAGTGCAGAGTGATGAATTAGAAATTTTCAGGTAAAACTTCCCCATTTCTCTAAATTACTCAAAAGCAAAGCCAAAAAAGTAAGTTTTTCTTTAAGAGATAGGTTGTTTCTTAATAGCTTACAGAAGGCTTTATACTTTTGGAGTTCAGCTTTAGAGAAGAGTATCTGACCCCAAATAACTTTGGCCCTAATTTGCCCTGTCCTACTTTCCACGATGGGCTTTGGCTGGGATAGGTCAGCAACACCCTTAAGGAAAAATGCTTCAAGGCTTTCTTACTGCTGTAGAACTGGCTTTTTATGGACTCTTAGCCCTTAGGGGAAAAGAAAAATTTTTCCGTACTATTAGCCATCTTGTATTATTATTTTAATATTTGGTTAAACATTTTTGGGTTTTTTTGGGTTTGGTTAGTAGTGTGATCTTCTATCTCAGTTTCTTTGGAGCTAATCATTGTATTTACTTTATAAGGTTGTCAAATTATTGAGTTTAATAGTTAAAATAGTAACTTACACATAGTATATACTCAATAAAGGTTAATAGTATTGTTATTTCTGATGAAGTGGAAATAAATTGAATGTTGTCTTCTTGTTAGATCTGTTTACATGGGCAAGATTACTTACGTGAGGACAGGAAAAATGTAAAATTCGACTTGTAGACTGAGTAAAATATGAAGATCTTATTAGTAACAACTGCTATATCTTTGTTTTATTTTGTTTTGTATTTTGTCTCTAATTGGAAGCTGTATACTTTGATTTTCAGCTTGATTCCCTTAAGTGTCAAAGCATTGATCGTCATGACAATTGGCTCTCAATGCAACGTTTGCCAAAACCTCTTAATAAAAGTCATCTGGATCTTTATTTAAAATGTTCATTCTCAGAATCCTTCTTTGGAGAGTCTGATTCAACAGGCCTATGTTGGGTCCCAGAACATTGTATTTTAATAAGTACCTGTAATGGAGGAAAAACTTTTCTTTACCCTCTTATATTCAGTAACCAAGATAGTTTGAATTAAAATGACAAAAGACAGATTAACTGGAGAAAAGGTTTATTCTGCATGCAAGATGCATATGTAGGAGTGCTCACCAATAAATAACTTTAAAAGGTTGTTAGAATTTGGGACTTAGATATCTAACTTAGTAGAGAAGGGAGAGCGGGAAGAAAAGACTCCAGTAGGAAAAGCAAATAGGTTTCTTTAGGAAAAAAAACTTGTATGAGAAAAAATGGAAGATAAGAACATTTGTGATGTTTGTCTATACAGATATGAGTGGTTTTTGCACCACCTTCTGCACCATTAAATTCTGCCAGGAAGAGAACTTACAATAGTTTTACTCTTGTTCTCTCTACTGAGGAATTAATTCATTGAGGAATTTATGACAGTCCTCATTTCTCAGCAGTTTCTGTTTTTAGTCAGATAAGGAGAGCTTTAGGAAAGGTTTTTATTGTTGTTGTTTTGTTTTGTTTTGTTTTTTGTTTGTTTGTTTTTCTGCATCCATTGAATCTAAAATATCTTCAGCCTAAAATAATCTTTATACCAACTCTGGAGTTTCAAGTGAGTAATCACAGGCCACAGGGAAATCCAGGAGACATAAACCTGTGGCATAAGGTATTAAAATAAAATGCAACAACTACTTTAGTTCAGATTTTACTAAGATGAAAGACCTCAAGAAAGTCATTTGCACTGCATTGTCTTTCATTTTACTCAGATAATCATACTGGACAACAGATCCAATTGCAGCCTCATGATTTTCTAAGGTTATAGTTTGGCTCTCCTTCTGGTATATGCATTTTAGTTATGTCCACCAAATCTATCCAGCCAGATCTATAACCATTTCTTGAGTCCTCTTGTACCACAGCTCAATTTCTCCTCTGTATTTTCCCTCATGTGACCACAAACCTCCATCTACTGCTACCTTAGAGATGCTTTTAAAATATACATCTTTAGTGACTTCACTTGGAAGATGTGTGCCATATGGAGAGTGAGCTCATAGAGGGCAGCCAGATCAGTTCATATATAAATAACAAAGAGGGTGGTTGAATCCAATATAAATAACAAGGCCGTCTTCTCTCACATTGAGGACAGCTTTGTGAAGAGATACATAGTACTAGATTTCTGTAATTCATAAAGTGGAAAAACATCATGCATATTAGAAAATAAGTATTATCCACTAATATAAAGATACAACTTTCTGGTTTCAGTTTATTAGATATTCCTGATTATATGCCAACAAATTTTTACAAGTTAAAGTTTTCAGCATGGCTCTCTCACTTTATTTTAAATTTTAGGACAATGAGGCAGCAGATAGAAATATATTAAAATAGTCAATCAAAAATATGTTCCCAAACCAATGAGAAAGCTTGCAATTTAGATATTTTCAGACCATTTACTGAATGTTACAAATGTTTAATTGAAAAATGGATAAAATTAAATGGCTCCTGCCCTTATTAGTATATAATCCTGCTTCCCCAGCTCCCCCAGACCAACTTCACTAAAAGAGAAAAGTAAAAATGAGTTTTAATAAAAAGTAGTTTATTTCTTCCATATAGTGCATCAATTCTGACTTTTGAGTATAGCCATATGCCTTGTTTGTATCCAGCATTGTCAGTTCCGAGGAAGGAGCAATTAGACTTCAACAATAGGATTCCAGAACATAATGGACAATGTGCCAGGTATTTCGGTTCAGTATCTTCATTTCTATTCACATCTCTATGTACTGTGTGATTTTTCCTTAATTTAATTTTAGTGCCATTATCGTATCTTCTGTTTAATTTTTATGGTTTGCTATAATTAAGCTTTTATTTGGAAGTCATTTTAAAACCACTGCAATGTTGTCATGGAATTGTTGGTAATATGTGATTACATTATGTTGTCTTTCTCCAGGACAGTCTTGTAAATGAAGCATTATCCTCAGAGATTTTCTTGGCTGAAAATGTAAGTAATTAAAAATGTAAACAAATATTATCTGTTACATATGTTGCAATAATAAATACCTCAGTATAATACAAGCTAATTTCTCTTTTGGGATGCAATTTAATCTCACCACAACATGTTTTATAAATGGACAAATAAACGGTTAAGCACTTAGGATCTTATGTAATATAGCATGCAGATGCCCTGAGCTTTTATATGGTCTCTTTTTGAATAGTTATATATATATCTTAACAGGCATTATGAAGAATTTTTTAGCATTATTTGTGATTTTATAATAATGCCAGGGATGAAGATGTAAAAATAGAATCACTCATCAAAAATTCCCAATTAATACCCAATACAAATAATAATCTGAGAGAATGGGTCCTTATTGTCTATAGATTTTAGGATGAAAATTAATACAACCTGCTTTGAAGGCAATTGGCAATATGCATCAAAAGCCTAAAAATGTGCATAATCTTTACTCATTATTCTACTGTTTGGAAATTACCTTAAAAATCATATACAAAAGATTAAAATCATATACTTAAACATATACAAAAGAGAATGCAGATGATTTTCATCATTATATTATTTCTAATATCAAAGTATTGTAAATAACCTAAGCATAAATCTGTAAAGAATTGGTTACATAGAATATGGTAAATTTATAAAGTGGAATACTATACAGCTAGTAAAAATAAAGTTGTAGGGGAAAAGTAAATTACATGATACCATAAGAGTTTATGTTACATGGGTAAGTAACGAAAAATAAAAATAGGTTAAACTAAGAATGATTTTCAATGATTATTCAGATCTGTTAAGAAGAAAAGTCATGATAGGAATCACTTTGTAAATTTTACAAATGTCTGACCACTATGTTGTATACTTGAAACTAATGTAAAATAATATTAAATGTCAACTATAATTGAAAAATTAAACAATAAAATTTTTTAAGTCAAAGGACATAAGAAAATATACAAGTATGGCAGTGGATTCTGATATATATAATAAAATGAAAGAGATGATGAAAAAATGAGAAAAAAAGAAACCATGGTGTATTCCATGTGATCAGTATTTATTGTATATCAATGATTTTGTCCCCACTAAATGAAACTACACAAAGAAAATAATAAGATCTATTAATTATTCTGAATAGACTGAGTTCTGAAACAAATCGATTTAAATGTTTTGTATTATATAAACAGCTCAGATTTTCTCAAATCTTTCCTCAGCATTTAAATAGTCTACATGATGCAATAAATTGTACTAAAAATCCAAGCGTCTAGGTGGAAAATCAGACTTTCAAATGAGGTAAAATATTAGCAGAGACATTCCTGGGAGGTGCTTAGAAACTGTATCCATCTTTTTTGCACAAAGATAACTACCTAAATTTGGTTAAAAAATAGAACCTGGCCATATTAGGAGATCATCATTTTTTCTTTATTCAAAATAACTATAAAACTGGACAAAATTGACAAAAACAACTGATTCATCAAGCAGATAATGAACCATTGGTATAAAACAACATGAGAAACAGTTATTCTTGAAAATCCGCTGAACTTTGGGTAATATTATTTTGACTCTATGGCCTGAGGCTACTCCCCTACCATCAATCTCCACCAGCTACCACTGTTAGGATGATATGGTCTGGTAGCTTCTTTGCAGCACACTAAACTTGGAATGCTTGGTGGTAGCCATACCCAGTAATTGTTCCTGGGCATGTTTACAAAGGTAAAAAGAGGAGGGCCAATGACTCAGTGTAGTTATGCTCTGATTGTCACTATGATTGGGCAAGTTTAATTCTATTAAGGATGTATATATCTTCAGTGAATATTGGAGAAACTCCAAGCTATTTATATACCCCTTGCCAACCATATATGAGATTTGAAAGGGCCCAGACAAAAGGTAAAACCTAAAGTATATCTTAAATGTGTTCTTCATAAAAAAGGAGTGATAATTTTGTGATGTGATGGAGGTGTTAGCTAGTGATATAGTGGTAATAATTTTATAATATGTAAGTATATCAAATCGATATGTTGTATACCTTAAATTTACACAATGTGATATGCAATTGTATCTCAATAAAGCTGAAAAAATGACCTAAAATTTGGAATGACACAGATCTGTCAGTAAAGGACAATAGCCATACTGACTAATCATTGATTGATTAGATTGAAATTCTCAATAAGGAGTTATATATACGCATATACATATTAGATACATACATACATATATACACATACATATATCTAATATGTATACAAAATATACATACATATTGAATATGTGTTTATGTGTATATATGTGCATACATACATATATTTTATATATATATATATGCACACACATTATACATATACATGTATTAGAAAATCTGGAGTGCAAGACTACAGTAATTGAAATGAAAAACTCAGTAGAAAGTTTAACAATAGATTCAAGATGGCAGAATAAAAAAATAAGTGAACTTGTAGGTAGATCAAGTTATTGTTGAAACAAAAAAGAAATTATACGATTGAAAAAGAGCAAAAAAATGAGTAAAGAGACATGAACAAACTTAGAGATCTGTGAGTCAACATGAGGTCGGTATATATCAATGTACATGTAATCATAGTCCTATAAGGAATGAAGAAGGAGGAGGCAGAAAATATATTAAAGAAATAAAGACCAGAATTCCCCAAATTTGAAAAAAACATAATCTATACACTCTAGAAGATCAACAAATCTCAAGAAATATAAGTAAAAGAAGTAAAATGTGTGTGTATCTATATAACAGAAATAATGGAGACCCAAAGTATGAAATAACATTTAAAATGTGCTGGAAAAAAAACACAAAACAAGAAAACTGAAACAGATAACTGTCAACCAAAAATTCTACCTAGCAAAAATAAAGCTCAAGAATAAAAGCAAAGGAGATGGAGTGGACACATTATAACCTATTACTCACTGCTAAAAACCTAGATTATTAATAAATAAAATAAATATAAGAAGAATCTAAAAAGTGTAGGCAATAAAACACCTGCCTAGAGATCTCATGACCCAAGGACTTAGATAGTTGTGACCCATTTAGTTTCTTCATATGCCTCAGACTGGGATCAGGGTAGGGAGCAACATGGAAATGATATTAGTCACAAAAAAAAAAAAAAAAAAAAAAAAAAAAAAAAGACTTTTCTCTCCAGCCAGAATATCAGTAAGACAAAAAGCTTTTAGATCATACCCATAGTACTGTAGCCAAACACTATATCTATCACAGGCAGCAAAGGTCAAGTGGAGAGCCCAGACTTTTATCCTTGCCAGGCTGCAATGAGAAACCCACCCCTTGCACTAGGGTGATATCATAGAAAGCTGATGGGGGATCTGAGACTTTTATCTTCATAGAATGATAAGGAGACCCCATCCTTAGTGTAAGTGGAGAATAACATGGGTAGAAAGAACATGATGTCCCTCACCCCCAGCTATGATATATCACTGGAATTCTGATGAGAACCCTGAACTCATACTTGTGCCTGGTAGTAATAAGGAACTTTCCTCCCAGGTGTCATTGAAGGGGAGGTGGAGAACAAATACTGTGACTTAAAGTAATGAGGTAGTGCTGGCCTATTTCCTGTCATATCATTGTCATATCATCTGCTACACAAAATTTAAGTAATATCCAGAGTCTGATAAAAGAATTTACAAATTATCCGTATTTCAGTTGAAAGTTATTAATCATACAATAACTAGAAAGATATCAACTTGAACAAAAAAATGATTATTGTAATAGAGGCTAACACCAACATGACACAGATGTTAGCATTATCTGAAATTATTTTAAGGAAGTTAACCAAAAAATACTTCAATTAATGATTCTAAATATGTTTGAAAAAATGAACTATCAATTATGAAAAAAGTCAATTAACAAATTGATCCAGCAATGTGTAAAATTAATAAATGTATGAAGATACCAAGAATAAATGGAATTTATACAAAGTATGCATGTTTGTTTCAACATTCAAAAATCAATCGATGTAATCCACCATATTAATAGACTAAAGGAAAAAAATTATATTGTTATATCAATTGATGCAGAGAAAGCATTGGACAAAGTTCATCAGCTCTTTAATAAAATATCTCAGCAAAATAAGAATAGAAGGTAACTTCTTCAACCTAATAATAAACATCTACAAAATGGTACAGCAAACACATGAATTAATTTTGAAAGGCCAAACACTTCATCTTTAAGATAAAGAACAAAGCAAGGACGTCTACTCTCACCACTCTTATTCCACACATTCTGGATGATATAGCTGCTGAGGCAAGGGAAATAAATAAAAGACATACATATTAGAAAGAAAAAAATAAAATCTCCTTATTTGCAGATAACATGAGAGTTTACATAGACAATCCCAAAGAATCTGCAAAACAAACAAAACAAAAATGAAAACAAAACCCCATGTAAAATCAATGAGTTCAGCAATGTTGTAGGATACAAGACCAACATACAAAAATCAATTACATTTTTATATACTAAGAATAAGCATGAGGAAACTGAAATTAAAAAGAAAATGAAATATTCATTTTCTAAAGAAAATGAAATATTTCTATACAGAGCTAACACATGTATGAGATTTGTATACTGAAAGTTATAAAGCTAATGAAAGAAATCAAGGAAGATCTAAAGGGAAAGACATGTGATTATAGATTGGGTTACTCAATATAGTTAAGATATCAATAATCTCCAAACTATATATTCAATGTAATTCTTATCAAAATTGCAGCAATAGCTTTTGTATACACAGATAAGCTTATATTAAAAATCTATATGAAAAGATATAGCCCAAGAAATAGCCAAAACAATATTGGGAAAAAAGATAATGTGGGAAGAATTCCACTAAGTGATATTAAAGTTTTATATATATATTGACAAATAGCTACAATAATCATGACAGTATTGTATTGGTGGACAGATAGATATATAGATCACTTGAACAGAATGGAGAATCAGGAAAACAATCCACATAAATATACCCAACTGATTTTGACAAAGGTACAAAAGCAACTCAAAAGAGAATGATGTCTATTTCGACAAACAGTGCTAGATTAACTGGATATTCATAGGCAAAACAACAAACAAACAAATAAAAAAATTGATGTAAACTTTATGCTTTTATGCAAAAAAAAAATGCCCCAAATATATCACAGAATGCAAAATGAAAAACTTTAAAACTTTTAGAAAAAAGAGAGAAATTTTCAGTATCTAGGGATAGGCAAAGAGTTCTTAGACTTGACATCAAAAGCCCTACCCATAAAAAGAAAGATTGATTAATTGAAATTCATCAAAATAGCTTATCTTTGAAAGACTATGGTGAGAGAATATGATGACTGGTTGAAAATATTTGCCATCTGTTCTGGATAATAGTTTTTCACTTTCTTATGAAACTGTGCAATGCAATGAGACTGAAAATTGCACTTTTGGGCATTTATCCCAGAGAAATGAAAACTTGTAGTCACACAAACACCTGCATATAAAATTTCATAGCAATTTTATTCATCTAAGCCCCAAACTGAGAAGAACCAGGAGTCCTTCAATGACTGAATAGTTAAACAAACTGAGTTACATGTGTACCATGGAGTACTACTTGGCAAAAAAGCAATGGACTATCGATAAATGCAACGATAAGGATTAATTTCTAGGATATTATGCTGAATAATAAGCCAATCCTTAAAGGTTACATAATGTATGATTCCATTTATATAACATTATGAAAAGACAAAATTTCAAAAACAGAGAGTATATTCATAGTTGTTAGGGGTTAAGGCATGATGGGAGGAGGAGGTAATTGGGTCTTGTTATAAAAGGGTAATGCAAGGGATTTTGTGATTAAATTACTCTGTACCTTGACTCTGATGCACATATGATGAAGTTGTGTAGAATTAAATGCACACACATACAACATGCAAAAGAGTACAACTAAAATTGAGGAAATCTAAATAAGATAGGTGGATTGTATTTGTCAATATTCTAGTTGTGATTTTGAAGTACCGCTTTGTAAGATGTTATTATTGGTGGAAATTAGACAAAGAGTACAAGGAAACTATTAGTTTTTACAACTGCACATGAACCTATAATGATCTTAAAATAAAAAGGTTAATTATAAAAATAATTGTACCACAACCAAGTGGGATTTATTCCAGGGATGCAAAGCTGACTAAATAATCAAAACCATCAATAAAATTTCCCATATTAGCGGGTGAAGAAAGTAAAATCACATGATCTTATCAATTAAGGGAGAAAAAGCCCTTAATAAAATCTATCACCTATTCACAATAAAACCTCTCAACAAACTAGTTAAAGAAAAGGAACTTCATAAAACTGATAAAGGACATCAAAAACCCAACAGCTAACATCATATTGAGTGGCGAAAGACAAAAATGTTTTCTTTCTACAATTATAAACAAGGCAGGAGTGTCCACTTTATCACCATTTCTATTCAACATTGAACTGGAGATTCTAGCTAGTACAACAAAGCAAAACAAACAAACAAACAAACAAATAAATAAATAAAATTAAAGGCATCCAAGTATTTAAAAAAATAGTAACACTATTTTTAGATGAAGTTATCTGGTATGTATAAATCCCAAGGAAACCACATAAATCTATGATATTTATATATAAACAATGAAAAATCGATAAATCTAATTAAGAAAACATTCTTATTCATAATAGCAGCAAAAAGAACAAAATACATTGGAATAAATTAGTAAAAATGTTGAAGATTTGTATACTAGAAATTATAAAGCATTGATAAGAGAAATTAAAGGAGATAGATTTAAATAATGTGATAATCCATGTTCCTAGATTAAAGTCTCAATACTGTGAGGATGACAATTCTCCCCAAAATGATCTATAAATTCATTGCAATTCCTATTATATGCTAACAAGCTGTTTTGGTAGAAATTGTCAAGATGATCCTGAAATGTGTATGGAAAATGAAAGTACCTAGAATTGTCAAAACCATTTATTAGAAAGAAAAATTGTTGGAACACATACGATACCTGGTTTAAAAACTTATGTTTATAGTAATAAGGATGGCATGGTACTGGCATAAGAATAGAAAGGCAGATCAAAGAAACAATTAAATATTCACAAATGAATTCTTACATCTAAGTTTAACTGATTTTCAATGAAGTTACGTCATTGAGGCTAAGGTTAACTTCTACAAAAAATGGTACAGAGACAATTGAATGTATACATGCAAAGAACCCCATAAATTTAGGCCTAACCTTAAATTTATATCATATTAAAAATTAATTCAAAATGGACCTTAAATCTAAATATAAGAGAAAAAAAACCTGTAAAACTTCTAGAGGAACACAGGAGAACCACCTTTACAACCTTGGGTTGGGTAAGGCGCTCCTAGGTGTGACACCAAAAACATGATCAATAAAAAATATATATATATATATATTGGAAGCCACCAATGTTAAAACTTTGTGCTTTAAAATAGGGGTCCCCAGTCCTGGAGCAGTGAACCAGTACCAATCTGTGGCATGTTAGGAACCAGGCTGCACAGCAGAAGGTGAGCGACAGGCAAGCACACAAAGCTTCATCTGTATTTGTAGAGGCTCCCCAGCGCTAGCATCAATACCTCATTCCACCTCAGATCATAAGCATTAGATTCTCATAGGAGCACCAGTTCTCCTGGTGCCTAAAAGGTTGGGGGACAGCTGCTTTAAGACCTGATTTAAAATAATGAAAATATAAGCCACAGACTTGAGGGAAAATTTATCAAGTCATATGTCTGATAAATAATTGTATCTAGAATATAAAAGAATTCTAAAAACTCAATTAAAAACATGCAACCTGGTTTTTAAAAGGTAAAAGGCATTATTAAAAATAATCAAAGAAAAAATATGAATGACTTATAGGACATCAAAAGATCTTCAAATTATTAGTTATTAGGAAAATATAAAGTAAAATCATGAGAGACCACTACACATCCAGCCAGATATCTATAAGCAAAGAGATAGACAGCAAAAGTGATGGTGAAGATATGAAAAAAACGAATCCTCATGCATTGCTGGTGGGAATGTAAAATGTTAAAAGAACTTTGAAAAAATTTTGGCAATTTCTTAGAGAATTAAACATAAACTTACCGTATGAACCAGACTTTCTTTTCTTAGGAATCTAAGATAAATCAAAATATATTCTCCCCCAAAGACATGTATGCAAATCTAAAGGTTCATTAGCTGGTAAATTGATAAACAGATTGCGGTATATACATAGAATGCAATACTATTTAGCAATTACAAGGAATGAGCTACTGATACAAGTATGCCAAATATGTTATGCTCAGTAAAAGAAACCTGATGCAAAATACTGAATATTATAACTCTAGTTGCTTAAAAAGCCTAGAAAAGTCACGTTTATAGAAATTGAAAGCACATCGGAGGTTGCCTAGGATTTGGGAGTGAGAACAGGGATTAACTGTGAAGGAGCACAGGAAACTTTCTGGTTAATGAACAATGATTATGGCGATATTTTCACACCTTTTAAAATGATATACCAACATTACAGAATTGTACATTTACGACTGGTAACTATTATATGTCAATTATTTGTCTCAATTAATCTGTTCAAAAGTAAACACTGATATCATTAGATGTGGCATATATTTTATTAGAACAAATGTAAAATAGACTATTGAAAAAGCCTGTCTTTCAATCATCACTTGTATGATCCAGGATTTTGATGCCTACTCATTCACTTTGTTTTGTTTCCTGTATCTTGTGATGGAAATTGTTTATTTCATTGTTTTCAGGTGAAAAGATTCACTTGATAAGTGCATACATTCAGTAAAACTTAATTTAAAAAATTATTTTGTTTTTGCCTTTAAACTATGTTCTTACACAGTGCATTGATTCTATCATTTTTAGAAAAATAATTCACACACTGGTGTCTCTTGATACTTCAATAGTTCATTAAGCAGGTGAATAGATGCATATATTCTTATCAGGAAATATTTGTTTAATGTCCACCTGTGTACATGTATATTAAATACTCAATTTATTCATTTTGTATTTTGCATCATTAAAAGGTAAAAAATGCTATGACAATACTCTCTTATGAGATAATCTAAAATTATAAATTAGAGGAGATCTCAACAGTATTGAGTGCTGTCAGATGCAGAGCTAGAGAAAGAGAATAAGCCAGAGGAAGTTGTGAAATCAGAGATACATTGCATGTCTTAAGTGTGACTAGACTTAAATCCTGTCTTCTGGTCTTTAACAACCAGCTCTAGTTTACATCTTTTCTCTCTGACTTAATGCACACACTATGCTTTCAATATCAGATTATCACATAAAAGCCCTTTTTATGTATCTTACCTGTACCTAATGGTATGCAGAACTGACTAAACATATGTGGTCTTTGACCTTAAAGAAAATAGATTAGAACAAGTAACACATATATGAAAGGCATATGAACAACTAAATACATATGATTCTAATATTATGCTTTAGTTCTTAAAATATGCCTATTTGTTATTAATATTTTATGAAAATGATAATGGACATTCATACAATATTGTCATGTCATTTTACCTTATTTATTCACTTTCATACTCCTCCATATAAGAATTTCACAGCCATTATTTTAAAGTAGTTTGAAGAAAAGTAAGAGATGCCACAAAGTAATTTATACAGAGAATTGGAAAGTTAGATGTTTTTTAGTCTTAGAGAGAATGGCCAAACAGATTTAATAGCCCTGCCGAATTCCCAGTTGTCTCCACTAGAGTTGGAAGTATTGTGTCTTTCCTGAATACGTGGGAGTTTGATGACCAAGCAATGACTCATGCAAAGGAAGAGGTAAAAAAAAAACCTAGTGAGACAGTGGAGTAAGTACTCATTCTGTAGTCAACTTCTCCACTGCAGAAAAAGAAGAAAAAAAAGGAAAATGCTGCCATAAATGCTGCCATTAAATATCTATCTCATGAAAGCAAAGTGTCTACAAATACAGCCTAACTGAAGTGAAGAATTGTGATGAAAAGGAACATATGTTAAACATATAGACTGTTCTATCCCCAGTTCTTCAATGAAACCATTTGCTACTTTTAAAGACTTTTAGGAATCTCAGCTGGCATCTGTGATTGCTTTTCAAAGCATAATGAGAGAAAGAGAGGGCATTGTTAATCAGAAAATTTTATTTAATTGCTTTTTTAAATAAAGAAAAATGGAGAAATAGAACATACTATGGCATTATATTGTGTTTATTTAATATCACAAATGCTTAGATTAAATTAGGAGAGAGGGGCTAAAACATAATAAAAAATGTTTTTATACAACTTCTTGATACAGGGTGAAGACTTAACAAAAAACAAGACTATTTTCTAAACCAGAAGAAAGATTTCTAAAGGAGGTATAGGCTTTCAGTCTTTATTAATTCAAAATTGCTATCTTTTTCAGGCTCAAAGCATGCATCAGACACTAACCCTCCTATACTCTATTTCTCTTTCTCCTGCTTTGCTCTGTGGATGATAAGGGATACCAAATCAATACTGTGTAGAAGCAGATATAACATTCCCAGAGACACTTGGAGACAGGGAATAGAAGCAACAATTCATTTTTCTGTCTCAGTTTAGATTGTATTTATACCACCTGCTATGCCTGTGGGAATGGAATCTATAGTAGTGTCTTTAGACACAAACTTCCTCTTAGTGACTTTCCTTTTTTTATTCAGTGTGATAGAATTTTTTTTTTTTTTTCTGGGAGAAGTAGCCTATGGCACTTGGCTGAAGAGATGAGACTTCAATGAGATATAGGAGACAAAGAGTGACAAATTAAAATGACAAGGCTGTCTTATAAGATTGTGATCCAGTGAAATGAAGTATTTCTGGCCCAGTCAATGTAGACAGCATTATGCTATGTGGTAATAGATTGCAAGACCTGGGCAGCCTGTATATGTCTTTGAGATAACTGAATTTGTCACTATCAACACTCTCCCATGTTATGTGTTTCCCAGCTTTTAAGAATAGAACAAAGGTATTCATGATGTAAGTCAAGTATTTAGAGATATTTTATTTTTCCTAAAAAGAAGAACATTTGAAAAATAAATTTTAATAATATGTCATTTATTGGCATGAAAGAAATCAGAGGAGAAGCCTTGAAATAGATAATAATAGCCCCAAAAGTTATGGTGAACTTTAGCATTGTGTCTGTTGAATGTCTTATTTTATCTGTTTCCTCATAACTCTTCGTGTTGGTTGACCACACACACTCTTTTGAGCTTCTGTCCTGGTTGCTGGACATCTTTACCTGATGTCAATGCCATCATTCCAAATTTACCAAACAATAAATCTACAGACTTTCTTTAAAAATCAATAGAACTGCATTACCCATTATCGGACAAAAGTTTAAGTTTAATCTGCATTTAGCTGGTTGGGATATAATGGGAAAGAGAGTGGAAGATTGTAAAAATGTTTGACTGGAAGAAATGTGGAGTCATCTCAAATACACCTTCTAACAATACATGTAGTTATGTCTTTGCAATTTTTCTTACAAATATCTCCCCTTTCATTCCTTTTACCTCTCGCCTAACCCATGTCTTCATTTCTTTTCAAAGTGAGAAATATGATTGTTCAGGGACTCTATGTTATAAAATACTGTCTGTGGAACACTCAGAATACAAAAGAAGATAATTTTTTTCCCTTTCATCAAAGTTTCTCTTGACTATTATGTGAAGGTATTGGGACAAATTCCAGTAGGTTGTATTTGTTGTATATTTTGGAAGTATTCTAAGGTTTCTTGAGGACTCAAGTCAGAAAAAAGTTACCCTCTCATAAAGTGTAGTGGATATCTTCATTTGTGGATGGCCATGTTTTTCATTTTTTGGCTGGTCATAGATTTTTTAGTTGCTCCTAGTTTGTTGATTCAATCATTACAAAAACTAGAGGATGATATGCTTTTTTCGGTGCTATATGACAGTTGTAGAATGACAAGATTATCATGTTTGTGTCTTTACTTAAATGTTATGTCCATTTTCCCCAGTTGGACTATACATTTTTTTTTCATGTAAAAAATATGAAGAGTATTTTAGATAATTTCTACTTTTCAAAAACAAATTCAAAAGAGTTTAGATAATTAGTTAAAAAATAAATACATTAGTGATGGATGTAAAACTTGATTGTTATAAAAACAGATTTCCTAAAATTCAGGGATCTTGGGGCATCATCTCTTTTATGCCCAATCTTGAGTGAGTTATAAAAATAGTCCTTTGATTGCAAAAGTGTTTGAGTGGAGCAGTCCTTTGTAATTTAGACACACAAAGGACAAGTGAAGATAGAGCTACCATTCTTGAGAATAAGAGAATCCTTTATGCTGAATCAGGAAAGCTGTCATACATCTCCCCACAACTCGAGGAAATGTAAACTATCTCTCAAAGCCCCATGATTACTCTGTTGTCTTACTTATCAAAAACTTATATCATTTGATTCATTTCCAACTTTTGGACTTTTCCAATGTGTTAAGTAGAGGAAAATAAAAGGTAAATCATAAAATGTCAAAGGAAAATTTACAATGATCATATAAAATTCAAGTACCCACTGTGGCTTACTTCTCAGATCCATCAGGTAAGAATCAATAAACATAATCTCTCTGTAAAGTAGTGTTTTTAAAGTATATATTGTTCAATATATGATTTTTTTTCTTCTCTAGAGACAGTGGAAAGGAAAAAGATGATCAACATCAAAAAAAAAAACTATGTAAATGAACTCAATAATGGTCATAGTAGACACAATTAAATTTAAGACAAATAAACAATTTCTATAAATTGAATTAATTAGATTGGGCTTTAGTGTGCAAGTAGTCTATTTTCTAAAATCATGACAATAACTTTTTCAAGAAGTACTGATGTATAATTGCCTAAAGTTAGAGGATAAAAAAGAGGAAAATGCTGAAAATCCATTATGTTTGTGTTAACAGTCTAACTAAACTAATTAACTGCTATTGAATTTTTCACACCTCTATTTCATGATATTTCTTGCCTCAACCTTCAAGCCTCAAAAGCAAGAAATAGAAAAAATCATTTGAAAGAGAATAGTACTAAATAAAATATAAAATATCACACTTTGAAAATCAGTTATTCTTATTTTCTCACCTGTAGGCTTTACATTGCTTGACCAACAACTTTGTCACATATATACTTTCTCTATAAACTTAAGCACCTTCATCTGTTATGTGCATACAAATGAAATAACAAATATTCTTATATAGCTACCGTGTTATACGTATAGTGACTTTTAAAAAACAGAAAATTAGAATTCCTAATATTCTAAAAAAGTTTGGAAATCTACATATTTAAACTTTTTAAATAATTAAATTAGAAAGTCAAATCAAATATTAATACTCAACTCTCCATATTTGTTACACAGTATTGAAAATGTCTAAAAGACTTTTTAAAGTTTTTATCTGGATTTGAATACATTAAACTCTCAGTCATGGCTAGAATCAATTTATCCACACAGCTTCACTAACTGGGGTTTGTTCTTTTATATTTGATTTTTAAAAAAGCGAAGTATGAAAAGGAAAAAGTTTTCTTGATTAAGAAGTTATGCTTAAGTAATAGAAAAGTGACCAATAGTTAACAAAAATTAAAGACAAAACTGTTATGTTTGACCTTTAAAATTTCCAATATTTTACTATTTTTGTCTTACATAGATGATTACTTAATATATTTCAAACAGATTTTATTATGGTTTAAATCAGAATTTTTCATTTCCTATGCATTCCAGTTAAAGGAAGCATTATAATATAAAAAATATATCCCAAAAGCCTTCCAATTTTCATTACTATTTAATGTCAAGATGCCAATTTATCTCTGAAAATTTGAAAAGCATTTCAAATAATATATTCTGATCCCCAAATAACAGTCTTCTAAGTCATAATAAAGTATTATTTATTGAAATACAATTATTCTCATAGTATATTTTTCTCTTATAGAAAATATTCTGATGTTGCTCAACAATTGGTTTTATAAATACATATTTTATTGTGATTTACTTTGCATAATATAATTTAGTTCAATATCATGTACAGGAAAAAATGATAAATAATGATAGTGTTTTACATTTAAAAATATATTTTAATTAAATTATATAATTTAATATTATATTTATAAATATAATGTTTATATCATGTGTAATATAATACATCATAATTTTTTACATTTTTTAATAGTTTTGGATGCACTTTAATTTATGGAGTTGTAAACAAAACAATACTACTCATGAACGGTTTTTTATTGTTCTAAAAAAGTCTGCTTTTTTGATGGCATTTTTTCCATGATTCATGAATAACACTGAATCTGAAATTACACATCAGTTTAAATAAATTAAGAACGCAAAAAAACCCAAATCACGTTATATTCTACAACTGACTCTGCTACTAGTCAGTGTCACATTCATGAACTAAAATCTTTGCAAGTGATCAGATCCTAATTTCTTGTATTACTATCCCTCTTTCTTGCTCTCTGTTGTACAGATGATCTGGCTAATTTCTACAGTTAAGTTCTGACTCTGAAGTGGCATTGAAGTCCAGCAGGACACATTTCCTCTATATATCCATGGCTGGTTGTGCAATTGGAGAGAACACTCGGCTAATGAATCCAAGGTCATGAGTTTGCTACTGTGTGGCCCCATATGCTTTGTTGTATTCAAGAGTTATGCATGGTACTCCTTATTACAGGTAACTTCCTTGCATTATATATGTAATTTGTCACAAGAGAGGTCACAGAGCAAATCCACATGCACAGTTGGGGAAATCACTCAAAGTGCATGTTTGTTCAAGATTTAGTCAATATCTTCTTCACTCAGGATTCCTACTAGTCTATGTTCCCATATTTTCCACACTCTCCTCCATCCTCACAGCATGGTAATGATGGGATCCTCCAAGTTTGGGGGAGATAACCTCTAACTAACCACATTCTGCTATCCTGCTATACCAACAGTAATGGAAGAGTGAATCTAACACTCAGTTACTGTCACAAATAGTGTTCTTCTAGATTTTATGCTTGGATTTTGAGTTTTAGTTAAAATCACTAAGAACACAAAATTTCTCAAATCAAGAGTCATAAATTCCAAAACCCAATAAATTATCATATATTATAAAAGAAATTATAAGCATCAAAAAAGAAATGTTTGTTTCTAGTTAGTTATAAAATTGTTTTATAAACAGTGCTTGTTATCACCATTTAGTTCCTCCCAGCCTTTACGACATAATCTCAGGTAATATATATATTTTTAACTGTAACCAGAGAAGTAACCAACATATTTTACAGAGTTTGGACTAATATCTACTCTAATGGATTTCATTTTCTAACAAATTTTTGCCTATAAGTATTTATGTTCCTCGAATGCTAATATTTTAAAAAGTGGTCACTGTTAGTGCTGGAATGAGGCATCCAAATGTAAAGACTGAAATAGCTGCAGACTCTAATAATAATAACATATAAATAAGGCAGAATATATTTACAAGTTAAATTTCTAAAGTCTAATTTAGTATTAAAACAATATCAACCAGGCACATCAATTTTGAACCTTCCATGTAAATGTCAAAAGCGATGTTAAGACCAAATAGGATAATATCCTTGTGACACTGTAGTGTAAAATAATTTCTTGTATCCTCCAAAAATACAAAACATGGATATAGTTTACAATAATTAAAGAATTCTTGTAAAATAAAAAGAGATAGGTAACAAACTAGAAAAATGGGCAAGTGCAGCATTGCTACTAATAATGAGACAAATGCAAATTGTAATAACAATACTATACCTGTAGTAATATGCTAGCATACTCAATAAAATTTAATGTGCAGATAGCTCTACTGCATGCCCTGCAGTTTCATCCCTGAATACGTATCCCTTCCAGAGAAACTTTTGCTTAGGTTCATAAGGGGTTGAACAAGGGTTACTACTTCAATGTTGTATGTGTAAGTTGGAAGGAATTTAAAGATCAATAGAAAGATAGTTAAGTAAACGTGTGAATACACATGATTAAATGTTTTGGAGCAGTCAGAAGCAATAAACTGAAATACACAGAGCAAGAGGAAATCTTAAAACTTATGGCTGAGTGAGAAAAGTAAAACAAAACGCAAAATACAGAAAAGTAAAAAGGACTGTAGTAAATAGGTATTATGTAAAAGTTAAAATTCCAACATACACAAAATATTTTTTTAAGAGTCTTAACATATCTTAAAATTTTACTTTCATATCAGAGCACAAACCTATTGGGAAGAAGAAAAGGGAAAGAAAGACGGGGATAATGGAGAAAAACAAAGAAAAACAGTATTAGATCTTGCAGAGGTGGAAGATGATAAGGTGCCATGAGCCAAGGAAGTTAACTTGTCACCTGCATCCGAAGTTATACAAGAGAAAGAAAATTGAGGAGGAAGCAAGAAGAGAGAGGCAAAAGAAAGATAAAGATGAGAGACTTAAACAAACATGTTTGTTCTAGTCTGCCTAAATCATTAAGGATGTCATTTAAGGTAAGCTTTGACCTCAGAGCAGAAGTGAAGTCAATGTTCTCAGAACACCCTGACACGAGTATAGTCAGGGGATAGAGGAGATTAGTTTACCTTATGCTGTCAGCAAAAACACTGCTGGTTCTTATTCATCACATGCTTCGTACATTCCACAATGGTAGTCTCGGATTTTATTAATTCCGGAATTTTTTTCTAATAGGGCTATTTGTGTGATGACATGACTATGTGACTTCAAATACATTTGGTGAACTATTAGAATCTTAAGAGTACAGTGAATATGTTGAGCTTGATTAGAAAAAAGTACTACTGATTGCCCTACAGCTAAATTCTTTATTAATTTGTACCATGCAATTTCTAGTTTGAAATTCATAGGCATTTAGAAAATTAATCCTTCACAGAGAGAATAATTCAGGTGGTGAACTTAGTAAAAGGAAGGCCTTTTGGGTATTTACTTTGGACACATTATCCTCAGCAAACCTGAATGAAGAGCTCTCTCTGAACTATTTGCTGCAAAAATCCTTTCAGCAAGGCAAGTTCAGAAGTTAACCTTCATCAGCTTGTGGTGAGTGAATAAATCTTGCATTTACATAGTCTTTTCCATTTTAGAGTCTTAAAGTGCTTTATATGGTACACCTGATTTAAGTTGGCAAAAGTACAAAGTCTCAGCGGTTGAGGTAGAGCAACGTATGCTATTCGCCAAACCTTCCCAGAAAGAAATAAAAAGCCACCTATCCTTCCTTTGTGGTAGAAATCAGTGCTGATAAGAAAATCTTTCACCAAAAAGCGAACTGTGATATCACAAGCATGTTGCAGTCAAAATTTCTTTCAGGCAGCTTCGTGGCAATGTCAGGCTGAATTCTATTCTTTGTGATTTTTTTTTTTTTTCAATTCTCAGAGGAGTTTTCTAACATAAATATTTTTAACATAAATTAAAGTGCAGAATTGACTTTGGAGTATGTGTACATGAAATAAAGGCTGGTTTTCATAAAACCGAAGTGAGATGATTAAACTCATATTAAGTATCATTATTTAATAGTGCCGTATTTTTTTTTTTTTACTTAACTCAAAGGACCAAAAATAAATTCACAGAGCACTACAAAATCAGTGTATATCTAGCTGGAAACATTGTTCAAAGTGTGATTATCTCTAAAATTTCTTAAAAATGAGTATGAACAGGTGACAGCTGGGAACTCTGCTGTTTCAGGCAGTATAATGTAGTTGTATACTATACTTATTTATGTATATATCTGCACACATTTCTTTGGGATACACCACAATAACAGAAATGCATATAATCCATATATAGCAATGCGTAAATGTGTATATACGTGTATACACACATTAAGGTTGGCTCCCTACAGAAAAAAAATACAGAAATATAAGTAAAACTTGAATTTAACAATGACAAATGTATCTTCAACTTTGCAAACAATCTATTCTAAGTTGTCTAGGAAAAGTAAAAATTCTGTGTCAGGTACTTTTTTAAAAATAAACGTTTGCATATTATATTACCATTGTCCATGCAGACAAAAATTCTTAGGAAAATTAATGGATGATACTTTAAAACACTTATTTTCAATTCTGAGATTTCTCCTTTCTCTGTCAATATATTCTAGTATTGTGGCTACAGTTAATCATAGAGAGACTGACTTTGGTTGATGATACAGTACTCAGGAGGCTGGGGATGAATCAAAACTGTCGAGCTTGGGAACGTGACCAAGTATTTCTGTTTCTTTTTTGTTGTTGCTGTTTTAAAAAAAAATAATTGGAGCTTAAAAACAACAATGACAATTCCTAATGAGAACCTATGAGACTGTATGTCAGTATAAGTATAAAATAATAATTTGAACAAAGTTAGGCAGTTGATTGACATTCAGGATGTGTCTGTATGAGTTTTGACTATTTACTTATTAATGGTTCTGAACTTCATACAAACTCCCAGAAATCAGCTATCAGCTAATATCTGCATATAGGACAAAGGGTCTTGATTCCTTTCTGATAATGAGCTAATAATAGCCAAGTATGACAAACAACTGCCTCCCTGCTGCCAATCTTCATGCCTAACATTTGGTTTTGCGATACTTTCTTAATATTTACTTTAAAATAAAGTAATATGGTCTACTAATAATATGGTCTGTAATTTTCATAAATAAGTATCCTGGGGAAAGGGTCAGTTTTAGAAATAAGTCGGTTATAGATGAGGGCACACATGGGCCTTACGGCTGTAGCACATCTGTGCCCAATTGTGAACAGATTTCCACGACCTTTCAGCCATAGCCTCTGCGCTATGCTGGCAGGTTTGTAAACATCTTTAAAATAACGAAGTGGGTGAGAGTGGTAGGGAATAGTGATATAGTAGCAACCAAATTGACAGGCACACCACATTATTATGTTTTATTCTTTATTTTTTTAAAACACATAGTTTATTAATTTTCATAGCATGTATAGAAGAATAAAAGAAAGATTTTAATGTCTATTACCACCTATTATCTGGGACTATATTAAGGAGGTGCTGGTCAGCTTGGCTTCATTTGTCCTCCAGATGCTGCAGAGATGTGAGGCCAGGCCAATTGGGGTTAAAGCAGGCAGGGAACTGATACAGCTGGGGATCGTTAAGAGTGATCAAGGGGCAGACAGAAGAAAAAGTCAGCTGAAAACAAGGCTCAGAGCTCTTCCAGGCAGAGAGGCAGTCATATGCATTCAGGAAACAGCCTAACCCCATCCAGCGAACTTTGTTGATTTAATTAGATTTTGTTTAAAATTCCAGAGTAGGAGCAGCTTGGTCAACTTTGATGCAAAAATTGGCAGGAGAAAACTATTGTTAATTTTCAAAAGTAATATTATTGGGGCATTTAAGAAATGTTAAACATCTTTTTTATAGTGAAAAATACATACATGTAACACAGCACATGAATATCTTCTTGCTGATAAAATATTATCATCTTTCCTTGACCAATTAACACATGTATTGTGGATTTTAGCAGGAGCCTGCTTCATGTATGCACTTTTAATTTATTGGCTTTCTTCCTGTCTCTGTCTCACATTTCATTTCCTCACAGTACTTTCTCGATGACTTTACAAATAAATTATTTGCACTCACATCCTCATCTCAAAGTCTATTTGGTAAAACTAAATCAAGATGTACAAACCTTAGCAATTACTTAAATTTGATTTTTATTTCACAGGGATATTGTGATCCAAGTGGAAGTTATTCAGTTTTCTCCATCAAAACTATGAGTATTTAAAGACAAAAAAAAAAATGAATCTTTGTATCCACTATAATTTGTAGAATTTTCAGAATAGAGGAGAAATTTAATAGATATCTGTGGGAAAATGCTAGAACTCAGATGCTTACTTGACCACCTAAAATATTTGAGAACTAAAAGAAGTTTTATAGTTCTCATAGGCACATATATATATAGAAAATACAGCTACTGAGTTTTACTTTCTTCTGTGGTTCTATGAGAATAAGGGTATAACACAAAACTCAGGAAAGAGGCAACAAAAGGAGCAAATAGTGTTAGTTAACCTAGAACCTTACCTATACTGACCTTGCCTACAAACATAGCCTTGAGAAAGACAACCAGGAAAACAAACAAAATTTCAGTCCCTAGAGACCAAATTATTTTTCAAGGATGAGTTAAAACCAAATAAGATGATGAAGGTGGAGATGGACTCAGTTCATCCCCAGTATTTTTGTTGGTTTTCCATGGAGCCCTGGAAGCTTCATCTCTTCTAGAATTTGCCTATTTAGATATAACTTACACTAGTGGTTCTGAAAGCATGGTCCTCAACTACAAGCATTAACATAATCTGAAAGCTTGTTAGAAGTGGAAATTCTATTTTTTATTAAACATTTTTATTTTACATAATGATCATCACAATAAGTTCAGTTAATATTCATTACCCATACATAGTTACAATAATTTTTCTCGTGATGAGCTTTCAAGGTCTACTATCTTAGCTGCTTTCGAATATGCAATAGTCACTACGCTGTGCATTACATCTCTATTACTTATTTTCATTTTATAACTGTAAATTTGTAGCTTTTGACTCCATTTACCCATTTTGCCCACATCTACCTTTTACCTCTGGCAGTTACCAATCTGTTCTTTGTAACTATGAGCTCATTTTAGTTTCTTTGGTTGTGTGTGTGTGTGTGTGTGTGTGTGTGTGTGTGTGTTATTCTACACATAAGTGAGATCATATGGTATTTATCTTTTCTGTCTGATCTAGTTCACTTAGCATAATGCCCTCTAGGTCCATCCATGTTATCACGTTTGGCAAGATTTCATTCTTTTTTATGGCTGAAAATTACATCTATCTATCCACCTACATATGTATGTATATAATAGAATATATAATAGCTAACTTTTTTGTCCACTCATCCACTGATGGACATTTAGGTCATTTAGGTTGTTTCCATGTCTTGGCTATTTTAAATAACTCTGCAAGGAATATGGGGGTAGAATTGCTGGATAATACGGCAGCACCAGTTTATACTCCCACCAACAGGGCACAAGAGGTCTCTTTTCTCCACACCCTTGCCAACACTTATTGTTCATTGATTTATTGATGATAGCTATTCTAACAGGTGTGAGGTGATATTCCATTTTGGTTTAGGTTTGCATTTCCCTGATAATTAGTGATATTGAGGATCTTTTCATGTACCTGCTGGCTATCTGTCTGTCTTCTTTGGATAGATGTCTTTTCAGACCCTCTGTCCATTTTTTAATCAATTGTTATTTTGCTATTAAGTTGTATAAGGATTTTTTCATGTTTTTATTTATTAACCCTTATCAAGTATGTAATTTACAAATATTTTCTTCTATTCAGTAGGCTGTCTTTTCATTTGTTGATGGTTTCCTTTGCTGTACAGAGGGAAATTCTTAATTCCCACCCCAGATCTACTGAGTCAGAAGCTCTGAACTTGGGCCTCAGCAATGTGTGTTTTAATAAGCCTTCCAGGTGACCGTGATACACCCTAAAGTTTATAACCTCTGGCTCACAGTGATCTCTTTGAATAAACTGAGACTTCCTCCAGTTTAAAGTGAGAGTCATAGACCAAGTCTTGCCTCCTAATGTTCTGTTGGACCAATGCTTGCCTGGTCCTATTCCTAGAATATCTAAAACTAAAAATCTCAGTTACATTATCCACGCTTCCCGGTGTCAAAGCAGTAGGAAGAAGGATTCAAAATTCCTAGGAATAGAACATTGGAAATCTATGCAGCAATAGCTACATTACTCAGTGATGGTAAGAAAGAGCGGAAACCTCTGCATATCTTCCCAAGGGTTGGAAGCTCAATTAGCAGTAGGAAAGGATAGGTCTCTTTTAAATGACCACAGAGGTCAGGAAATGATACCTTCTTGGTATTGTCTGGATAGAGAAAAAAAGGTCTGCTGATGCACAACTTCTTTTTCCTAAACTTATCTAAATTTTACTCAAATGCATAATTTTCTTGGGAGAGAATATAAGATATTATTCTTGATTGTGGTTATATTGCATACAGTAAAATTGTGGTGTGACCTCTGTGTATGGTGACCTCCAACATTCTTAATAATATTGGCTCTTAGAGAAGTAGCACTCTCTATTTTATTTGGAAAGTATTCGTGTTTTACTGCTTATTGATATATTTGAATTCAGTATATCTGTGGCCAAGCCGATGCTTGTACACTGTGGTATTCAACCTGGGACTGCATTAGCATTTGAGATCCTTGTATTAAGCTAAATGTAGAAAATTGAATACAGTTTAAAAGGAAGAAGTGGAAATAACCAGAGGATTTGAAAGCAGACTATTGGGAAAAGGTTAAGGGAATTTAGATTAAATAATTTTGAGACGGGAATACTGAGAGGCAGCGTACCACTTTACCTCAAGTTTATGGATAATAGTCACTAATAGGTCATTCTTTCAATGACAGGAATAAAAAGATGAGCTTAAATTGCAGTAGGTGGGATGTAGGTTAACGAATATGACCTTCTTGGAATTAGAATTAACAGTGGAATGTATCATGATTAATTGGACTTCTTCAGTGGAAAACGGGAATGACTTGAAGAGGAAAAAGCCATAGCGTTTTCATTTTTATCTGGGTATGGGAATTTTACTGTAAATTTCCACACTTATGGGAAGCTGTTATGGAAAGTGAGCAGTTCTATTTCATAAATTGATCATGTATGCTAAAAAGGTATTTACAATCAGTAATTTAGAAAACTTTAAATCGATGGCCTATCATCTAGCGAAACTTTCTTGTTTTTTTTTTCCCTAAATTTGACCATGATAATACCTACTATTTCCAGACTTTGCTTGTATATTTTACCTTTGAAATATTTTTTATTTAAAAAATAAACTATCAAATTTTGTAAAAATATTGTCGATCTAAAGAAATCGATTAGCTTCCAATTAGCTCCTTTATCAGAAGGAATTTTCTTTTTATGATGAAAAAGTTGGGGATATTTATGTCTCAGAGGATGCCCACTGACATTAAAATCTATATCACTTTTAAAGTCAATAGAAAATTTGAAATGTTATGTTTATACTTCAACTTATTTTTGGTATAATAAAGGAGTTTAGGAGTTTGATATACCAATAACAAATTTGTTTCCATAAGAAAATGTTTGGAATTTATTGTATTCTTAAGTCAAAAACATTTGTATTTGATTTCTTTAGTGGTTCCAGGAGAGCTGAAATTTTATATGTGTCTGTGTAGGTGTGAGAGTGTCTAGGAATGTGCATATGTATGTGTATATATGAACACAGGTATGCACACTCACATTTCAAATTTCTAAATATTGAAAACACAATCCCTCAAGAAGAGTAATTTCAGGACATAATTGACCTTTAGACATGATAAATGATAGAACACTAGAGAAATCTTGATTCAGGGTTACTTCACTAAATCCTTAATGTTTTTAAGTGGAGAACAGTATTGTGTTATATAACCAATCGGAAAAGTATAGACTCTAAAACTACAGTGCTTCACCCTTAAAATAATTGGATTTCAAATTGATAGAGTTATAATCTTGTATTCTGTAGTTGTAAGAGTTCACAAAGAAGAAGTATTGCATGTCAATTTAGATAGTAATGATTTAAATGTGTCTACAATTATCATTGCATTATTATATTAACTTTGCACGTCTGTTAAATAACATTTACAACACAACTATATAAATCCATTAAATAGATAAATGTTTTGATTATCTTTTATTGTTTATTTTTCATCTTCAGGGATTCATTACATTGACTGTACCTTTCAAAACATAATCTACAGCTTAATTAAGACTTGCAGTTATAAATTTTGAGCCAACATATTAAGAGAGAAGTTATTGCTTTTGGGGGTACAATATTACTAATGAATGTTTTGCTCTGCGACACCACTGCTGGTATAAAATTCTAAGTCTATCCAAAAGAAACTGTCCTTGATTTCACTATTCAGAGATCATAAGTCAACTTTTTATGTACTATAAGCTTCTTAGGAACAAAATCCAAACCCATTGATGGCTGAGTAAATTTCACAGCTTGTTGAAAAGACACATATCATTGTAATGTGTGAAATTTTAATCAAAAATGTTATGAAGGAGAAAGGTAAACTGACTGCTATAATTAATGCGTTCTGACACAGAGATTTAGCTGGCACATTTGCGGGCTGTGCTGTGCTGTGTTAACTGTTCCATTGCTTAAGGACTGTCAGAGTTTGAGTTCCCGTGTTATGGTTTCACCACTCGATACATTTTCCTACAGTCAGTTTTGCCATGACTTGAAATATAAAGTCATTTCTTCCTTGGCTTTTCTATTAATATTTAGGTAGGTGTCATGAGTGTCTGGTGAGAGGGTATATTGTCTTCCTTTTAAAAGCAGCTTCATTTAAAATTAAACTATATAAGCATTGCTTTTAAAATAAATCACCTCATTTGGTTTCTCTGCTTTTAAATATTAGAGGTAAAGAAGAAATTAGGAACTCTACCTACATGAAGCACATCATAATAAAATATTTTCATATTATGTCACATGTATTTCATAACTAAATAATATTTGCTTGGCCTCACAAAGTAAACAAAATATTTCTCCACAGAAAAAATAAGCTCTGCTTAAAAAGGACATTTGCTGTATGTTTATAATTTGGAAGTAACGTCAAATTCATGAACTATTTCTAAAATGCTAAAATATTCTTTCATTCCAGACACTGGGTAAGATAGTAGGTTTCATGCCAGATACCGAGTTAGCTGCTGGCTCTGTTTTTCAGAGAGATTCTTCTGAAAATTATAGATGGGGTTCCTGGCTCTGCTGTGTCAACCTACTTGCAGAGATCTACAGTAAACTCTCTCAGAGCACTGCCAGTGTGGTTGTGCAATAGACAAAAGACATACCTGAAAGGGGAAGACAGATATGCCACTTAAATTAAATAGGAAATGAATTGGCCAGCAAGTTGGCATGTCTGCTGAGACAAATCATGGACAACATGTCTCTCAACAACAAAACTTATTTGTTTTCTCTTGCCAACAGATTCATCACTGCCCAGGCAAAACAGGCAAAATACATTAGTGTCATGGTAAACTGATAAAGAGAAGTGCCTCAATCTAGCATCCTCAATGGCGAAAGTCTTAGGGCAGTATTGATCTGTGTTATATAAATCTTGTTTTCTGTCTGCAGAAGTGAATCAGGAATGACCCGTAAGGTTAACAAACATTGTAATGTCTTTCAGCTGGGGCAGATGGCTGTGAGTTCTACACATTGTATTTGGTCAAGTTCCATCTTGTCATTTTACCACCGAGAAGTTTAACTAATTGCTGGCAATCATAAGAATGTTTGACGGAATGAGAGAATTCCTACAATTTTTTACCCTTCTCCCACCCCCACCTCCCCTTTTCAAAGCCTTAACAAGCAGTCAAAGCCAAATAGCGGAAAACAATCAACACTGAATTAGTCAGCAGGAGTCTTCACTTAGTTGAAAGTTTATGTAATTGGCATGTCATGTTCCTACATTGCCAAGAACAGACCTGATTAAGCTGATGCACTTTGTTTCAGTGAAGTTTGACAAAAAGCTTCTCATCCTTTTGAGTTACATGTCAGGGTATGTGCTTAACATGATTTCCTTCTGTTCATAAGGAACTAAAGCTAAATGTGCATTCTGTGAACTGATGAAAAAAAGTTCTCATCAAACAGAGGCCTGACACAAGTCAGTACTTTGGGGAAAAGAAGAGAATATAGATGGTGTAAGATAATCATCAATCGAAAGAAAATGTATTAGCAAAAGTACAATTACCCACAATAACCTGCTTTTTATTTTATAAACAGAGCTCTCTTAAAGGAATGACAAATTCAGTTCTACTTTAAGATGGGGGCTTGCTTGACTACATATTCTTTCCCCCATACGAAGTATCTTATAAAAAAGTCGTCACTGAAGGCTGAACGAAGTTTTACAATGGAAGAGATTGTAAAAATCTGAGATTAATCAGCAATCTGATTTGATCTACTTAATTTTTATAATGCATAATTTTTGCAATGCTTTATTAGGCTGTGTATAATAAATGTTGCCTTTATTTGCAATGTCAGTCTTCATGGTGAAAAAAACAAATGTCCAGCATTAGAAGAGACTCTATAAAGCTTATGATATTTTGTTTGTATTTGCTCACACTGGTGTCCCTCTTGTCATAACCCTAAATCAAATGATAGATTTCAATTTGGCTTAGACTGTTAAAGCTAAAAGAGAGCAGTTGCTGAAGGGGCAGTCCACGCATTTATTACGTCACAGTTGACAGTATAAAGGCAAGATTCAGGGAACTAATGGAGTTTCTTTTTCTTCTCCCCTTTTGTCATAGAAAGGTCAAGCTAGTTTTCAACATTTTTATGTATGTCATTCTCAATATAGCAACAGAATCTCTTATGGAAAACAATGTAAGTAAATGTCTCCACAATGCTACTAGTCACCTGATCAAAAGCCAATGTTGAAAAACACTTCTAATGACTGTCTCTTATGCATCAGTGCACCTACTAATGAGCTGCCAGAAAAGGCTTTGTAAAGCTTTGCTAAGATAGAGCAGGATTGTGAGAAGCCTGAGATAGAACTTCCCTGCTGTGATCCCTGCCTTTCTACTAACAGGGAGCCTAGACTTGGAGCTGCTAATGAGCATGCTGGAGAGAGTGTCCAAACCAATGCAGGCTGGAGACAATTCACCTGTCTGCTTTCAGATCCAGAGTATGATGCATGACAGTAAGACACCCGGTAGTAGCTTTTCTTTAAATAATTTAGATATTTATTGATTTTCCCTCTCTACCCCTACATTTTTACTTAGTCCTTATATTTTACTTTCTTTCAGTGATTTCTAGCACTATTGTAGAAAAAGAAATAAGGATTATTTCTTCTATTGCTTTAATTCTGCACCCACATATATACAGGAAATTAATGTCATTATGTCATATAATAGCATTATGGAATACCTAATTAGTTTTTCTTTAGGGAAGAGAAATATGTAATTTTCAGAGGTGATATTTATAAAATGAGACACTTAAAATTAATAGCTTTTTAAAAGCCACAATATGGCCTATTTAAATTAAAAGAATTCAAAATATGGCATATATTTTGACACTTAAAACAATGTATGTCATAAGTTAAAGACTTTTCTCCCTCTAGCAATCCTTGTTCAACATCTTTATCCATAGGCAAAACCCAGCAGGATCTTTATAAAGAACACTTATTTAACTTGGTTTGTAGAAATTCCCAGCCTATAAATGAAATAGTTAACTACAGGATACCTTTCAAGTTCAATGCTAAGTAGTGCACATTACACATTTTGATGCTATGCTTCTTTCGAGCTTTCCTGGAAGCTATTTTACTAGTTAATTATATATATATATATATATATATATATATATATATATACACACACACACATACACACACACACACACATATATGTATATATATACACTATATATATACACACACACATACACGCATACACATACACACACATACATACATACATATATATATATATATTTTTTATTCAAATAAAATTACAGAATATGGACTGTGTAATTTCACCAATTTGCGATGCCACAGTTATCCCAGAAAGAGAATCACCATCCCTATCCATTAATTACAATCCTGACTATCTTCTAACGTCTCAGGGGGCGGCCCATGCTATTAACATGGGCTCCTGCTATCTGTCCCTTCCAGTTGTCAATGCTCCTATTTTCTACAGCTCACCCTTGCTTTTTCTGGGTTGATACAACATGCCACGGGAAATCTCAGGCTCTGTGGCAACTGGGGAGATAAGAATACTGTGTGCCTCACAGCCCCTTTTATCTAAGGATCTCCAAAGAGCTTTATAAAAGTCTATATATTTTTTTTAATCCTCTGGATACCCTCGTGAGATGGGTATTAGCCTGAATTCACAGCTAGCAGTGCTGAAATCAGGGATCATCTACCTGCATCTCAGCAAGTGAACCCTTCTTGTTGTTGGATATGGTGCAAGGAAAGGATGAATTCTGAACCCAATTTTGACAACATGGAGAGAGAGATTGGAATACATGTTTCCTGCCAAGAAATTGGTGAGGCCGGAAAAAAATTACACATAAGTACTTCAAAAAAAAAAAAAGTTAAAACAAGCAGAAATACAAATAATATAACCAATATTTGAGTTAACAGCTAAGTATATTGTAATAGGCCCAATTTGGAACTTAGTCACCAAGAAATCCTTACCTTCTCAAAGCTGGTACTCCAGAGTCTCCTATTTCAATTCTGTATTTGGCTAAGGACCTATCAAAAGAGCAGAGGAAATAGGCGTTAATATAGTAAAAGTTTTGAGTAAATCTCAACTCTACAGAGAGCTACCCCAGATGTAAAAAAAAATTTTCTTCTCTCAGGAAACTTACAATCTAAGAGAAAAGAGAAAAAATTAGTTGAGCTTATTAACATAAACAATATATCATAAATATTACTGCTATGGCTAAAAATATATTTTGAGAATTTGACTATCTGTGGTGATAAAATAGTGAGGAAATGTCTCTTTTTATGATGTTGTTTGTGGAATCCTGCCATTATATATCTATATCTAATGGAAAGATATATTATTACTTAATTTAATATAGTAATTTCTTATTAAGAAGTGATCTGGAAATACCATGGAATGCTCTGTTAAGGCCTGCCCAGAAGCCTGGGCACAGTAGGTACAATAGTGGCACTGTCCTTCCAAATTTTATATTTTATAATGTAAACTTTGTTTTAGCATAAAATTTTATCTTTTAATCTCAGCTGTTTGTCAAACTGTATATAAATTTTAAATACATGATTTTCTTTACATTTTTTCTTATTTAGATCAATACAATATAGAATAATCTTTGCCCCTTCATGGTCAATTATTTCAGAACCTTATCAAGCCCAAACTGTAAGAAAACCTGCCTTCTTTTCTCTTTATTTTCCTCAGAATCTAACCCTGTGGAGAAATGCAAGTAAAGCACAATGTTATCCTAATCTATCTTTAGATAAACCTTATTCTCCTCTAAGCAAGGGAATTTTCTGACTGACAGGCTCTTGGAAAGAGTTTTCTGCTCTTTTAGCCACTAGGGGCCATTATACTTGGTTTAAATTTTTATATTCCTCACTTCCATCAGTAAAGGAGCATGCATCCTTAGTATATTTGCATTTGTATATAAACACACACATATATACTACTATACTAAACATATGTTTTAAAATATACAAAAGGAGATTGTTAAGAAAATTGAAAAACTAAACATTTTTGGTATTTATTTATTAATAAGGCAAAACATTTTGTTCCTCATAATGATAATAATTGTAACATTTTATTAAACTATGTATAATTGGATATGATTTATTATTTTTGGAAATCTTATTTAAACTGGTGCTGGTATAGCAATTCCAAAGACTAGCTCCAGATTTAGTTTGTTTGGAGGCTTGGTTTTGATTCTTACCATAGCTCAAAATAATACTTTACAAAGTTATTATGAAAAAGAAGGCATTTATAAAATAATTATATTGATTTTTAAATTTCATACAAATATGTAAATATTTTATTTGAATGTTGTAGTAAATATTCATCTGTCTGATAATTCTTTTTGAATTTAGTTGGCTTGAGTGGCATTTTAATATTTTTAATGAAAAGCTTCAATATTGCTAAAATTCTTTGTTTTGGTTTCAAAATGCTTTAAATTCTCTTTTCAAGTTTTATAAAATGAACAAAAATGTATCTTTAAGAAGATATATCACTTTGGCCACAAAAACTCAGAATAATAAATTATTTTCAAATATCAAAGTCATTTATTTTATGTTTATTTTGAAATAAAATTTCTTTGTCATGCATTGATATAAAAACATCTTTACTTAAAGAAATAAGGGAAAACATGATAGTTCATTCTCATACCACTAGAGCCATTTGTCACTATCAACAACTTTGGGACACTTGCCTTTTTTTATAAAATAAAACACATCTCTTCTAAAAAATTGTGAAATAAGTGAAGATTTTCATAGCATTTTTCATGTCATTCAAAATGACTATAAAGATTTTACTTTTTATATTGATTGCTTTTATGAAAATGAACCCCACTCTTTGTATTTCAAATATGAAAGCTCAAATTTATTATAATATGCTGAAGGCAAGCAACTGTGAGGCCATCTCTTTTTCACGTCACAGAACCCCATTCTTTCCTCAAGATGGAATACATGGCAATGAGGCTCTCTCCTATGGACTGGTGTTCATGCCTATTAAAGCATGATTTCTTTCTGTTTTTTGGATTAAAATAAATTTTATTTCAAGGTCTGATATTTTTCCATGTCCTAATAGAATAATTTATCTACTTTGCCCTGTCAGACACCCATAAGGTGCTGGAGAGTAATAGGAAGACTAGGGATCTGAGCAGAACTTTAGCTGTGGCTAAAGTTAAAATCAGTCTTAAAAATATGGGATAATTGAACATGCTCATGAACAGAAGTATTCAGTATATTGGCTGATCATAAAATTTGTATACTAGTGTCATTAGGTTTCTTACATACTAAGTATGTGCTGGGATAGAAAATAGAGTGACTAAATTGTCATTTTAATATTAACACAAAGATATAACGCCAAGAAGTAAACTTTAAAAAAAGAATAAGATCTATATAAATAAAAGCACAACATGTTCTGTGGGACATTGAAAGGAAGAATAATTAAATGGAAGGTACTATTTGGTTCTTGGATAGGAATACATATATGTAGGAATATGAAAATAGTGGTTGCCTCTGTGAGAAGAAACAGTGAGAGATGGGACAGCTACTTTTCAATGTATATCTATTTGATTCTTTAAATTTATTTTATATCCATTAGCAATAACTATTTTTAAATAAATATTATAATAGCTTATATTGTCATATGTTTACACTATATGGCAGGCAGTGTTCTAAGTACTTTACATATATTAACGCATTTAAACAGTCACTACAACTCCATGAGTTAAATATCACTATTCTTATTTTACAGATTAGGAAACTAAAGCACAAATAGGTTAAATAATTTGTCAAAGGGCACACAATAAGTGGCTGAAATTTTTACCTCAAGTAGTCTAACCTCTAAGCATTAGCATATGCTTTCTCTCTAGAATAAACAGCTCAAAAATTTTTCCCCAAATACGAGGTGATTTTTAGTAACCTAAAATATATAGCAAAATAGATACTTATAAAAAATATACTTTTTTTTTTATTCTAAATATTGAAGAAACATTAGTTATACTACAATACTTTTCAGGTAAGCACATATCCTTCCACAGACTAACAATGTCATTTTATAAGATTCCATACAAAGTTTCAGTATGTAGAAAATGAATCTTCTATTTAACCAACAAACTTCTCAAAATTATTTCTCTTTTTTTTTTTTTCTAATAGAAGCCCACTGCCAATCACACATTCCTGTTCGTGCCTCAAGGACTTTTCTCCGAGCTTTTCCTTCACTCTTAAATCTTCATGGTTTAGGTACCACCTCTTCTACAAAATCTTACCAGAGTAATGTATTTTATAGTTATTTTCTCTAATATAAAGTTTTTATCATACTCCCATATGATTTGAGATATACCTTGCCATTTTTGCTCATATTTTCTCAGAAATACTTAAAAATGTTTTAATATATCTACATGGTTTTCATTTTTTTCTAATTTTTATGAAATTCTGGAAAATGGATAATTTTTTTTCTATACTCAGCATATGTGGAACTCAGTTAGTTATATAATGAATATTTATTAACTGTATTTTATGCACATGTCTGCTAGATGTTGAGGTTATTAAGAAAACTAACAAGATATTAGTGCTTGCTGTCTGGGACCTCGTAAGTTGTAGAAGAGGTGTTTGAAAGTTAAGCATAACAGTAAGTCAGCCCAAAATCTTGTTTTTATGACTCCTGATCATATAATTTATGTTCATGTATTTTGTGTTTTTTAATGTTTAAAAAGTTATTTCTCCAAAACAGCATGACATTTAATATTTAACTCTAAAATTATGCCAATCTTATATAATGTGTATTTGTTTCACAATGCTCATTCTTAACTACATTCTCGAGGTTAGTCAATTAACATTTTCCAACTCCTTTATGTCACTCATGATCTAAAATTCCAACATTTTGCTCTTTCATTTAAATCAGGTAGCAAGATTTCCAAGTAGATAAATATCAAAGCAACACATATCAAAAATAAAACATAGCTTACCTAGTTTTTTCTTTTTCTTCCTGGGTATAATTTAATAGTATAAGTTATGGATAGGGTTATTATTTTAAGGAAATTCACTGTGTGTGCATGTGTATGTGTAAATATGTTAAACAAAGTAGAAAGCTGTGTTTTAAAAATATTTCATATAGAAATAAGTAGTGGACAAATCATATGTGTGACACATATTACTATGTACTTTCTATACACCATATATAAGCTATATCTCAGCATATGGAACTGTCGTGTCTTCATTAGTTACATGATGCGAACAACGAAACATATATGCTGAAATTGGCAACATTCTGCAAAGGAATTGTGAACTATCAATACATGATACTGCCAATGAGGAGAGAATTCCACAACACTGGAATTGCTACCTTCTCTTTGAAGCTTCATTGGCTTGAAAGTATGTGTCCTCAATTTATAACTCAGTTTAAAAAAAAAAATGTTTGGAAGTATAGGAAGACATAACATTGAAAGTAAGTTTTCCTATCAACTCCTGCTGATTTCCTCTATAACAATAAATACTAAGCTTTGGAGTCTATTCATCTGTCAACCATAAATTACTTCTATTGTTTTCTTATTAAGAAAGGTAAGGAATTTAGTTTACTAACAGTCTCTTAAACTTCTCCAAGTTTGTGAATTGTATTTTTTCTTAGTTATATGGGTTATCCTTAAAAATTGAATACTATCTTTCAACTCTTATTTCTTGATCCATAATTTTTGGTCTTGTATAGCTCCCCCATACATAAAAAGAAGATTTTAACACTCTATCTCTTTCTCCACAACTCTTTCTCTTAACCCCCAACTTTTATTGTTAACTGACCCAATTAGTTTTATATTGCCAATTCTATTTTTATTTATTTATATTAATAGTATAATTTGATACTAAATAATATAGTACAAATAATAATTATATAGTATAAGAAAGTATATTTTATGTATAATTCTATAGTATTTAGTTTTCTATACTTTGTATCTAAATTAATTCTGAAAATTAGTGCTAGAGCATTTGAAATATTATTATTAAAAAATAATAATTAGTTCTGTAGAATACCAAATGCAGTATGTAGTAATCAGTCCTATAGAAAAACAAGTAGGGTTTTTCAAATTAAATATATTTCTCTTAAAGAGGGATAATTTAAATGACAAAGTTAACACCTTTTTCTTTTTTACACTCAATCAATGCCCCAAACCTTTGGGACTATGTCTTTCTTAGACAGAGTATCCACTTGTATAGTTTTTTCATTAAAAAATGAAATGTATACTCTTCATACTACTGAATTCATTGTGAAATTTGGACGAACTACTTTCTAAGACTCACAGCAGTCCTGGATAAGACAAACTATATTTCTGATCTCATATCTTCCTCCTTTTCATGTTTCATTTTTTTAAATTAATTAATTTGTAATTAATTTTAAAATTAAATTTATTGGGGTGACATTGGTTAATAAACTATTTAGGTTTCAATTGTACAATTCAATAATACATCATCTGTATGTTGCATTGTTTGTTTATCACCCAAAGTCAAATCTCCTTCTGTCATCATATATTTGATTCCCTTTAGCTTTTTCTATCTCCCCTCTCCCTCTTTTATTTTGGTAACCACTAAACTGTTGTCTGTGTCTATGAGTTTTATTTGTTTGTTTGTCTTGTTCATTTGTTACTTTTACTTTCAATTTTATATCCCGCATATGAATGAAATTATATGGTTCTCATCTTTTTTTACCTGACTTATTTTACTTAGTATGATGCCTCAAGATCCATCCATGTTGTTGCAAATGGTAGTATTTCATGTTTTCCTATGGCTGAGTAACATGTATTGTGTATTTGTACCACATCTTCTTTATCCGGTCATCTACAGGAGAACATTTCAGTTTTTTTCATGTCTTGAGCACTGTGAATAATGCTGGAATAAATATAGGGGTACACATATCTTTCCAAATAAATGTTTTCCAATTTTTTGATTCAGTGTTCATAGATTGAAAGAATCAACATAGTTAAAATGTCCATGTTACCCAAAGCATTATATAGGTTTAATGCAATCCCCATCAAAATCCCAAAGGCATTTTTTTTAAAGAAATAGAACAAAAAATTATCAGATTTGTAAAGAAACATAAAAAACCCCAAATAGCCAAAGCTAATCTGAGGAAAAAGAACAGGGCTGAAGGTTTCACACTCCCTGACTTCAAATTTTAATACAAAGTGCAATAATCCAAACAGCATGATATTGGCAGAAAAAACAAACACACAGACCAGTGCAACAGAATTGAGAAACCAGAAATAAACCCACATTTATATGGACAAATATTTTCAACAAAGGAGCCAGGAAACATGCAATGGAGAAAAGAAAGCCTCTTCAATAAATGTTGCTGGTAACATTAGAAAGCCAGATGCAAAAGAATGAACTGGAGTGATGTTTGCCACCATACACAAATGTAACTCAAAATGGATCAAAGACCTAAATATAAGACATGAAATAAAATGCATAGAGGAAAACATAGGTACAAAATTCATGGATGTTGGTTTTAGATTTCATTTTTATTTTTCAGGAATAATTTATTTTCTTTATATAGATGAATGGTAAAATTTTGATGCCTTGTTTTTCCAACAGCATGGCCATATTTTATTATACTCCCCCAGTCTCCCACTGCTATGCTGAAGC
Source organism: Eonycteris spelaea (assembly GCA_003508835.1). Lineage (NCBI taxonomy): Eukaryota > Metazoa > Chordata > Mammalia > Chiroptera > Pteropodidae > Eonycteris > Eonycteris spelaea. The sequence continues at coordinate 1,585,787 of PUFA01000024.1, read as the reverse complement.
TGGATCAAACTAGCTCACAAATATTGACTTTTTAGCATGTTTTCTCAATCCTGTGACCTCACTTTGGTAGCTTACAATTGTCCAGGGTGGGAGTGCTGACTCCATAGTAATCATCAAACACTGTAAACCAAAGGGGGTTATTTTCTTTTACTTTGAGTTGATTGTTAATATTTTATTAGCATATTGCATCACCAACCAAGTTCTGTATAGAATTTTAGATTCAAAATTACTTTCACTCTATCTTTAGAAGCTCTGGAAAATGTTCTTCTGCTGGTTATTTATGTCTTCTCACCCTGATCCCCATATTTTCTCTTCTCTTTCTTTCTCTTTGAAATGCCTTAAGTACTGTTTATCTACTTTAATACCATGTAAACTCTGTTAGGGCAAAGACTCTTATTTATTGCCATGACAGAATCAATGAGGGTGATATGTGGCACATAGTAGGCACTCAAAATATACTTGAGTAATGAATGTATCAAAATCTGGCCCACCTGGGTTTATCTTCTGTGTCTTTACTTTTTGCTGAAGTGTCAGTCTCTTTGATGTTCTGCTCTGTTTTCAGGAGCTGTTTCTCATTCTACTTTTTAATAGCAGCATGATCTTGTGTTGGTACAATGTCATCTCAACACTCTGAGAGTGTACTTTGAATTCTCAACATTCCTTTTCTTTTCTTTAAATTTTCTCTGCTTATTCTGCTATTAGTCTTTCTCTTTCTTTATCTTGCTTTTTTTTCTTTTAAACTGCTAACGTTCCCTAGTTCTTATTATTTTTTAGTGGCTGGTTTTTATTTATGAAGAATTAGTTTAAGATAGGCAGTTCATGTGGGCCTCTCTCATTATTACTTTCACCACATCTTATTTAAGAGAACTGACCACAAAAACTATGTGAGTAAAGTTTGTAAACTTAAGGAAAGCTTCATTTCAGTCTATCAGATGAGATAACACACCTCACTCTAACCATTTGTCAATACTAAAGGACCATACTCTGAAGAATACTTTGTTCTGGGAGATATATAAATATAGATATGAATATATGTATAATTTTAAAATTAGCTGACCCTTCTTTACACATAGGTTTAACTCCATATGCCTTCACTTTTTAAAATTCTACAGAATGATTAGTTCTCTAACATTCTTGTCTTCCTTTTCCTAGCTTTTAATTCAGACTTTTAATGCATTTTTTAACATTTATACTTCTTTACATTCAATTTAACAAGTCTTAATGAGAGAAGGTAGTTAAAATGTATGCTCAGCCTATGCTTGAATCATACAATTGTTTTGCATCTTAACTTCCTCAATAGTATTTAAATTCTACTTTGGGAGATTTTTCACTTCAAGGAAATAGATCTCCAATATATTAGAAATTTGTGAGAAATATAATTTGCATTATAAACTTTGCAGCTAATAGTATTATATGTATCATCTGGGACACACCTATAAGTGAAAATTATCTACAGCACATATTATGATCTGAAACTTAATGCCTCCTTGGGAAAATTGGGATGTAGGAGAAGAGTTTGGCAGATGCGAACTTCACATTTAAGGAAAACTATCTACCTGATTTCAAAGTTCTATGAGGTTTATTTAGACATATGACATTGGGCTTTCATGTGGAAAAGTGAATGATTAGATGCATTTTAAATGTAATGTATTAAATTTCAATAGAAAATCAAAGCTATTTCCTTTGGAAATGTTTTAGTCTATTAATGGATATTTAAGTAACCATAATTGCTTAGTGAGTTATGACAAGAACAAATTTAACTAAAACCTCTGAATTGTTGCCTATTGTGATTAGACATAAGAAGGGGTTATTGGCTGTTAAGATTCTTTATTGGCTATGCTTCTAGAGTTCCTGGAACTTTTCCTCTATTAATAAATTCCCTTAGCTTGAATTTAACTATGACAAATGATCATCGGCATATCTGTCCATTTCCAGTAATTGAGCAGGCAGTCTATAACTCCACATGCTATAGATTTGTTGTGTTATAACAATCTAATTATATTAATGCTATTCATTTACAATGCTATCTTCTGATTGTGATGTCTCCTTGGTGTCTGGAAAAGATATAAGTCATTTATTCAATCCACACAGTACATGCACAATGGTCTAGATTTCTGCCACAATCAACAGATTCAGAAATTGAGGGTTTTAAAATATCTGTCTCTAAGATATCTGAATCTCTAAGTTTTGATTTAAGGAGAGCGGTTCTATGGTCACACTACCAGATGAATCAATTTGGGCTAATTACCACTTCTAATTTCAATGTCTTTTTTCACCTTTAAAACAAGGGAATTATATTAATTAATATTTCATGTACCTTCTAGCTTTAAAATTCTATGATTGTAAGATTCAAAAATGGTAATATATTCAATAATAATATATTTATACATTAGCACATAATGTAGAAACCTAAGAAGGTTATTTAAATTTGAATGTATCACCTTATATAAGTTTAAAATTATGAGAGCAACCCTCAATTACTGCTAAAGTTTTACACTTGAAAACTCTTAAATGATACTAATGTAAGACTTTCTTAAAACACTTCTTCAATTTTGGTAAAATTTAATCATTTTTAATGTATTACTATAGAACATATAATATGCCAAAAAATGATTAATAAAAGTTGAAATCAGCTAGCAATTTCATTAAGTTAAGTGAAATGGGAAATCAGTGGCACAAAAGGTGAAAAGTAAATGCTTCCTTCATGTTCTCGTTTAACTCATAAATACTGCAATTAGAGTTTCGTTTGAATGTTTTTTGAGACAGTTCTCTCTCATTGAGAACTTTCAGATTTTTCTCTCCTTATGCTTAAATGTTCGATTTCATTAATATAGGTTTGGCATGAGTAATAAAGTATAAATATTTTATAAAATCAAAGTTCTAAGAAGGGACTAAGAAACAGTTGGTGTATTTCTTAAAGTAGTTCCTTCTAAATTAATTTAAATTGGCTCTGGAATGAGCACCAAAAATTTGCTTAAGGACCATAAGAAAAAGGTAATTATAAATGGCAGAGTATCTGACTTTGGGGAGCTGTCTGGTGGGGTGTTTGGTGTGCATCCAAGTTTTCCTTAACAACTTTGTTAATTATCTGGAAGGAGAATAAACAGCATGTTAATTAAATTTGCAGCTGATAATAATTGGGAAATGTTGCCAAGTTCATTGCAAAAAAATAAGGAACAATAGAGAGAAAAATAAATAGGGTTGATATATGGTAAGACCTATAAAAAAACAAGAAAGAAATAACCAATATGATAGAGAAATATAAAAAAGAGAAAATTAATTTCAATCATAACTTTATGAAAAGAATGCATTAGTAAATAATTTTAAAGATTTATAATATAGCTAGTAATATAATGAACAAATATTGTAAGCTTCAATGTGGCAGAAAATGTACATGGTCATCAGTAATGCTTTTGTATTTGAAGTATAAGGATCATCGGTGACTTTATTCAAGAAGCTTTAACATAAAAATTCATGAAATCTGGATTGTCGAAATTTGGGAAGATCAATGTGATGACCAGGGTAAGAGTATTGCTCATTAAACAGAGTCATGTGTAGGCTTTCTTCTACTTCATCTTCATTTGAACCCTCTGTCACCAGTCTTTACACAATCTTTATCTATTCATGAAGGCAAACAATTTGGCTTAAAAAAAATAAAAATCCAAAACTGTTTATTTTTGAATAACAACTGTATTATGTAGAATTTGTCAAGAATACTGTCAGGGTTCTTTGCTAACAAAGAATAGTTTCTGTTGTATTTGTAAGCCTACATAGCCATAAAATACAAGGGAGAAGATAAAAACTGGCAGGTAAATATAAATCTATAAGGACAAGTTTAAATAATGGTGCAATTCCTTCCTTCCTTCCTCTCCATAATCCATTATTCTTCTAGATGTGATATTCTTATTATAAGAAAATGTTGAACTTAGGTAAACTCCCATAGTGTCTAAAAAAGTGAATCCTTTACTTATCACATCACAAGCATTTATTTACCAGTCTCTACTATATTCTTAGTAGATCCTCAAGGATAGAAAGCACATCTTTAACATTTATGTAATTTTTAGCATTCAGCTATTTCAAATATCAAATAAATGCTCAGGTAAAGTTAACTGACTGAATACATGCTGTATGATATAATATTTGGAAGCCTCTCTTGGCTATTTATTAGCTCTGTGACATTTAGCAAAATTTTACCTCTCTGAGTCCCAGTCTTCATATTTCTGAAAATTGAGAAAACACTTTACATGGATTTAGATAAATCTTTTATATAAAATATGGTGCCTAGCCAACAAAACTCTAGCTCCCCTTTCTTTCCTTTTCTTTTTTCCCATTTTATTGATATATAATTGACATATAGTATGTTTAAGTTTAAGGTACACAGCATAATGACATATATATATATAGTGAAATGATTATCACAATAAGTTAACATCCGTTATCTAATACAGACACAGAAAAAGAAAAATGATATTTTTTTCTTGTGATGAAACTCTTAGTATCTGCTCTCTTGACGGCTTTTAAATGTACCATACAGCAGTGTTAACTACGGTCACCATACTGTATATTACATCCCTAGTACTTATTTACCTTATAAACTGGAAGTTTGTAACTTTCGATGCCCCCTACCCCTTTTTAAAGTCTCAACTAAACCAATCTGGGTGAAGATTTTTTCCTAAAATAAATTATTTCAATAAAAGAAAATTTAAACTATGTATATCAGTATCTTAAAGGAATAAATGCTTCTAAGAGATTTGGGCTTAACTATATTAGGCAGCTATATAGCCCTATAATATTTTAATACTTAGCTTTTTCTTAAAACTTGTAGCTTTCTTTTTAGATTTTATCCAAATTCTATGTTCAACTCTATATGCATTGTTAAGTACATGTTAAGTGACTTACCTTGACTTCTCATAATGATAATATGTGAAAAGATCTTATGATTTATGTATTTGGGAATTTTAAGACAATTATTACTTAGAACACTATATGACCACTCCATAAAAACACACATCACCATAAAATAACTGCATATAGAGTATTTAATCCTGAACTTCTAAAGATGAAAAGTGAAAGTAGTTACAATAATCATTATTTTCAATTTTATGTAGTTAAGTGGTTTTACACAAAAAAATTAGCCTTCCAAATGACATAGTCATAATGTGTTAATGGTAGCATAACGTGTTATTACATTATGCAACATAATTTCATGGATATTATGTATGGCATTTTAGACTCTCATGTACTTATAGTTATTAGAAGATACTCAATTTTTCAGATCATATTCTTCTTAACCCTATTACTTAATGTAATCCTCTGGTGGTTTCTCTGTCTTTTGATAAGGTCTTTGTAAGGATTATACAACCTATTTTCTAACACTTTAATTTACTGCTCCCCAATTTCTTCATTATCATCTTTTCATCTTATTCTTATTTCCAAATGAATATTTAGAACACTATCTTAAAATGAGCCCAAAGTCAAGAAGCAATTATTAGCCAATGTTTATAAGAAATGGTTTGGTTTTGAGAGTTAGCTATTTATCTAATAAATCGTAGTAAATTTAGATAGAATTGGATATTTCTTTTATCCTCATTAGCACTAGAATTTTGCTTTATTCTCATAATTTATTCAATTTTTTAATAGCAAAATATCATTTCTCAAATGCTCAACATTCAGTTAAATTCACCACTTGCTGTGTACCTGCTTTTTGAGAGATCATGCAAATAGTGGTTAAAAACACAACCTTTTCTTCAAACAAAACTGGATTCAAATCTCATATTTGACACTGAATTTCTGTGTAAATTTAGGCAAATTAATCTATCCTAAATTCATTTTATTTACCTATAAAATAAATGTAGTAATAATTGCTCTAAAATTGTTTAAGGATAAATTAAAATAAGATAGCTAAAGTTTCTGGTACACAGTAGTTGTTCAGTACATATTATTGTATTTTAATTAACAAATTAATAAATTCAATGTGTCAAGTGGTAGTACTACAAAAGTAAACAAAAGTAAACAAAGAGTCCATAGTTATAGAGCGTGGAACTGAAAATATCACATGATCAAGTAAAATTAGTCTCTACCCTCAAGAAATTCCATGTAGCATTTGTTGAATAAATGCAAAACAGAACATACATTTGTACAGATTAATGTCAATGAAAATCAGTGCCTTGACTACTGTAATCCATCTAGAAGCAAAGTACTGTGAATGCTTGGGAGGAAGGGATTGAATGATTATGGTTGAGAATGAGAAAAGTTTTAGAGGTTTGAGTTTGGAGGAGAAATAGAAATCTAAAACTTGGAGAAGGTTGGAAAAGTACTCAAAGCCAAGAGAAAATCATGGACAAAATCATAAAATATTTAAATTATTGAATGTTACACGGTGAAGATTTAGCATTTTGTGGATGAGAGGTGTAGGATCTAGGAAATAGAACAAAAAGTGGTGGAGAGTTATTCTAGGTATTATTGATGTGACAATAATTTTCTACAGAAAATAGGAAGATAGACATTGAATACTTAAAATCATTCCCAAATTGTAAAAGGTCTATTTTTGTATTTACATGTATTTACATGAGGATGTGGAATGTTTGTGAGAAATGGGGTAGAGTTTTAGGTTCTATTCACTATGACCCAGAGCCTGACCTCTAGCATCTTACAATCTATTCTGACAGTGATTACAATAGATAAATGAAGGATGTATAGAAAGTGGTCTGAAAATGGTCAGCACATTTGGGATGATAAATTAGAAAAAAAGTGGTTATGATAGTATCTGGATGAGGTAAAATCAGTACTCAAAGGCTGTGAAATCTTAATTATAATAAGTGGACAAGTGCCTTGCAAAGGATTTATTTCTTAAAGGCCATAAAGTGATGACAGTATTGCTCCCAGCTTCAGTTTTTTACGTTAGCAATTAGTGCTTAATACAAGAATGCCACTTTCATCCTAAGTTTGACCTCTTCATTTACTCTTTCCGGCCACCCTGCATTTTGTTTTATTTCCTTTCTTTTTTACTTTTCCTTGGAAATGGGTCAAGAAAACTCTCTGTCAAGAATCCTGAAGTGGAGGGAGTGTCAATTAATAATATGAAATAATCACTTTGAAGTATTCAATCAGTACGGGCTTTGAATCAGAGTCTCATAATATGCTTCTTACTAACTAGGCATAATACTTAACTATTCTAAGCCTTGGGTTCCTCATCTCTACAATGAGAATATTAATGTTTCTCTGGGAATTAGGTTGAGTAATACATGCAAAGAATGTGGCACAGTTCCTAGCGTATAGCATGTGCTCAATGTATATTAACCTTTATTAGTATCTTAGTGGTAAAAGCACTAATGCTTCTAAAAAAAGCTGGTTATTCGGTTTTTGCTACTTATGAACTGAATAAATTAGAGCAAGTTATTTAATATCTCTCTCAGATCTAAGTCTGCCAACATCTCTGATACCTCATGAATGTGTTATGAAGAAAATAGAACTGCGTAGGATGATGTCGTTTGAACCATAGAAAGCTTTACAATGATAAATTAATTTTCATCATTATGTTTGTTAATATAGTAAACCTGGTAACCGAGTTTTATTTTGGTCACAGATAAAAGTCTACTTTACCCAAAGAATAGTAAAGCTCCTTATCTTGTAAAGTTTGCAAATTCCAAGTTCTGCCATTTTGATTCAAAATCTCAACTTACTAATCATATATCCAAAATTCTCACAATCGAATATATAAAACAGGAATGCTCAAGTTGATAAACAGAGGAATCATGGCTTTTCACTCCCAGTTTAGGAATTAGCACAGTACAACTTCCTAGTGTGTCCTAATGTAATCTCTAATTCTTCGTTGTCTGGATCCAATGTAATACAATGAGAAGGGTAGGTCCTTGAGACTCAAATCTGTTTATGTCAGAATCCCAGCTATCTGCTCTATCATAGTATTAAATAAGTTAAGGGTCAGTCTCCATAATTATTAGGTCAAATGTGAGCCAGACTTTAGCCAGAATTTAATAATACCTTTAGCCAGTATTTATTTTCTGGCTCCCGTAAACCCTAATTCTAACAAGGGTGCCATAATGAAGTTTTAGGTTTCTAGATGCCATTGTCAATTGAGACAGCATGTCAAATAGTCCTCAATATGGATAAGTAGCCCCCTTTCCCAAGTGCATATACCTTTGTGGAAGAACTATAGGATCATTACAATGCGTACTTACCGTGGTGTTACAATGTCTTTCCTCCTAGATACCTGGACATTTCAGTCAATAGGTCCATAGTCCATATATGAATGGGTCCCCATTTGAATTATTGGATCTAAGTAAGGAATAGTGATTTTTTATTTGAGCAACTGCTCTCAGCCTTCCCCTCAATGCATGCCTTTTTCTGGTTGTTGATGTTAAGCAGCACACTCATTCACTACCTGTTAATTTTGTCTGTAGCGATATCATGTACTCAACTATCTCTACAATTCCTGTGAATTGAGCTCCCTTTTCTGCTCCTTCAACCTTCTTTGTTCTGGCATTGAGGTTACCTGGCTTCTGATGGTTAAACATTACCACCTGGCCTCTCTTTCTTCAAGGTAACCTCAATCTCATGGAGGTGAATGACCCCAGCTCTTTGATTACCTCCACTCCCAAAAGCCTTGGCTTACCAAAGAAATCTACCACTGAAATTCCATTGCATTTCTGATAGTCTTTGTGAATGGTGTGTCCTCCATGTCCTGTGAAACATAAACCTATGGTCAATTTTCTATTCAAACTTGTCTAGTTCTTTCAGCCAATTACCATTTTCCAGGGTAACTCAAGTATTTTTATTTCACTCAGCATGGGTTATCACTTTCCTCAGCTTCTTAGAGCCATTCAGGTGCCGTATACCCTGGTGTTTTCATCAAGAAATTCTTCTCAAGTCAATAACATCTTGTTTATTCAATCTTACATTCTAGCAACCTTGATCAAGCTTAATCAAAAATTAACATGCCTACTAATTTTTGCAGTGCTTCAGGTAAACTATTTTTTTCCTTTATAAAGACCAGCAGGTCCGTAGCTGATTATGTTGAGGTTTAACCTAGTTATATGTCCTATTTATATAACCCTAGTTATTGTCCTCACTGGGAGCTGAGTGAGGAGGTGGGCCAATTCCTAAGAAGGGCTTATCTTGCCTCTTAGGTGAGACTTTTCTGCAGATCATCACAGCGTGAGGTAAGTACTAACTCTTACTCCAGAGAATTGGGTATTTAGAACTCTAGAACTTCTAAGCATTTAAAGGGTTTGCAGCACCAAAACCTTAGGAGCACACATCCAGATGTCCCCATCTCATTGTAGGATCTCAGGGTTTTTCCTAATCAAAACTCTTACCTCAGTATAACAGACTTGTCTTGATTGCATATTTAAATGTCTCTGGAGCTCTGCCACCCTAATGCCATCCAGTCATTCTGATCCTGTGTTTGATTATAAGCTGTGTCTGTTCTACCACTGCAGGAGTAAGAGCCTATTTATATGCTACCATATATACTCTCTAGCCCTAATTCTCAGTCTTTAAATACTTTTTACAGACTCAGTTTCCTCTAGAGAGCATCAATACAGCTTACTCATATCTAGGCAATCTCATTATTCTTACAGGCTTTATTTCCTTTTATTTTTCAGATGCCTAAATAACTGTACAAATAAGAATTTTCTTTCTACTAGGACATTTCTCCGTGTCATCAATAGTGAAATCTTCAGCAATTGGGTCATCACTTTAGATAAAGGACAATTTGTGGTCCTCCATCCTACATGTTTTATTAAACCAGTCTGTTTACCTCTGTCAGTTCATATCTTCTGAGAAACAGACATCAAGATGAGAAACCTGCAAGAGGTTTACTGGGGAGAACACCTGTGATAGAGAAAGAGCAAAGGAGCAGGGGTGGGCGAGGAGAGCCTAGACTATGATGTAGGTCTGATACTTGATAAAGGAGAGAGGGAAGAAAAAATTGGGTAGAAAGAACATCAGACTGCAGTTCAGTTCTTAAAATATTCTTGCCAGGTTGCTGGGGATTCCTGACTAAAAACTATCCATGAGAAAAATACTGCAATGAGTAGAAATGGCCTGGTTTTGGTAAATCTACTGTACTTGATCATTGGATGGGAGCAGCCTTGTGGAACCATGTGTTGGCATGAACATCACATTATAGCTAAAGGTGAGGTGCCTATCATTACCCATTAAGTAGTTAATCCCCATTTTGTCTCACCCCAGCCCCTGGCAATCACCAAATTTATGTTTCATATAAGCGGATCATACAGTATGTGACATTTTGTGGGTTTTTAATATAGTATAATGTTTTCAAGTTTCATCTATATCGTAGTATTTTTCAGTAACTTCATTTCTTTTTATGGCTAAATAATATTCCACTGTATGTATATACCAACTTCTGTTTATCTATTCATTATTTAATGGACATTTAGGTTTTTCTCCCTTTTGACTATTATGAATAATGCTAATATAAACACTTGTGTACAAGTAAGTTTTGAGTCCCTGTTTTTAATTGTTCTAGTTTTATACAAAGAGTAGATTTTCTGGGTCATATGGAAACACAATATTTAACTATCTGGGGAACCATCAAAATGATTTCCGTATTGGCTGTACCATTTTACATTCCCACCAGCAGTGTAAAGTGTTCTTATTTCTCCACATCCTTACCAACACTTGTTATTTTCTGTGTTGTTGTTGTTGTTATTATTATTATTATTATTATTATTATTATTATTATTATGTAAAGTAGTATTTCCTTGTGTTTTTGATTTGAAGTTTCCTGATTACTAATGATGTTGAGCATTTTTCATGGGCTTGTTGTCCATTTGCATATCTCCTTTGGAGCAATATCTATTCAGCTTCTTTGCCCATTTATTAATTTGCCTATTTATTAATTTATTAATTGGGTTGGTTGTCTTTTATAGTTGAGTTGTTAGAGTTCTTCATATATTTTGGACACTAGTCCCTTATCTGATATATTATTTGCAAATATTTCTCCTGTTCTATGGTTTGTCTTTTCACTTTCTTGATTATGTACTGTAATGTACAAAAGTTTTTAATTTTGACAGTTTATTATTTCTTTTGCTGCTTATGTTTTTGGTATTTTATCTAATAACCCATTACCACATACGAGGTCATAAAGATTTACATCTATGCTTTTCTAAGAATTTTGTAGTTTAGCTTTGCGTTTAGGTTTTTATTGTTTGATTTTCACAATTTTTACCAGTCTCTCATTGACTTTTTGGAGTAGCAGATTTTTGAAGGTCTTTCCTTTGCCATTTTGAATGTGTCTTTGTTATCTTAACCTTTTCCATTTTAAGGGTTTAGGTCAGTTATTTTAAAAATGGCATTAATTTGGAATTGCTTGATATTTTTTCACAGGTAAACTCAGATTATAAAGTTTGGTAGTAACATTTAAAAAGTGGTGTTTGTCTTTAGTTTGTCTTTACACCTATCAGAAGGCATATGATGCTGATTGTCAGATTAGTATGATGTTAACTTGGATCACTTGGTTAAGGTGGTATCTGTCACATTTCTCCGATGTGAAGTAATTATTTTTATCTTTGTAATAAACAAGTATGTTGTTGGGATATAATTTGAAATTTTAAATATTTTGTTGCACATTAAGACTCTACCCAATTATTTTATTATCCATTGATGTTTCTTATTTTAATAATTATCATTATGATGACAACATGGTTGTCAATGGTAATTGGTTAATTATTTCCTATATTAGTTGGTCATATCTATGTATTTTGGTTGCAAAGAATTTCAAATTTATAGGCTAAAAGTTCCTAGTCAATGCTAAATCTATCTCATTCACAGCTATAGCGCTATGCTCCGTATAGTGCTTGGAATGATAATTTATAAATATTGATTGGTTAAATTAATCATGAAATAAATGAATTAGAAAAATTGATGGCATATTTTAGTTAAAATAAATTTAAAAATGAGTAGTAATAATAAATATAAAAGTTAGTAATAATTAATAATAATAGATGAAGTTACCTATTTGTAGAACATATTGCCCAAAACAGGTCCTATAAATTTATTTATATCATAAGACAACTAAGAAAAGAGTCATTAAATTAAAAGTGATTATGCTACTAAAGTAGCAATTTACATTATTACTATTAACTAGGATTTATTCCTTTTCTATAAGAACATTATAATTTCCTTCTCTGTTGAACTGAAGCGTGACCCTGTGACACTTTGGCCAATACAATGTGAGTGAAATGTGTGGTAAATAACCACAGCAGAGTACACAATTTTCTCAAGCTTATATAGAATGTTCAATAATATAGACCACATTCTGAGCCATAAAATCCACCTTTATAAATTAAAAACAAACAAGACAGACATTATAGAATGTCGGCTCTCAAACCACAATAAAATTAGAATAATAAAAGATAAATGGGAAGTTCTCAGATATGTGAGATTAAACAGCACATTTTTAAATAAAAGGTGGGTCAAAGAAGAAATTTCAAGAGAAATTAAAAATATATGAAATAGAAATTAAATGAATCTAAGTGAAAATGAAAGTACAGCTTTTCAAAATTTGTGAGATACAGCAAAAACAGTGCTGAGGGAAATTCATAGAATGAAGGCATATATTAGAAAAGAACAATGATGTAAAATCTCTAATCTAAATTTCCACCTTAAGAAATAGAAAAAGAAGAACAATTTAAATCTAAAATAAGCAGAAGAAAAGAAATAATAAAAATTAGAGAAGAAATCAATGCAATTGAAAACAAGAAATTAATAGTGAAAAATCAATGAAACCAAAAGCTAGTTCTTAGAAAAAAGATCAATAAAATAGATAAAGCCCCAAGCCAGGGTAAGTTTTAAAAAAGAGAGAGGAGGAGCACAAATTACAAATTTCAGAAATAAGAGTGGCTGTAATACAGATCCTTTGGATAATAAAAGAGTAATAAAGGATACTAGGAACAACTGTATGCCTATAAATTTGATAACCTAGATGAAATAGACCCATTGCTTAAAAGACACAATCTGCCAAAACTCATGCAAGAATAAATAGGTCATCTAAATAAGCCAATCTATATTAAAGAAATTGAATCAATAAGTAATAACTTTCAAAAACAGAAAGCACCAGGCCCAAATGGGCTCACTGGTGAATTTTACCAAACATTTCTAAAAGAAATTATATCAATTCTCTGTAATGTTTTTCACAAAATTGGAGCAGAGAAAATACTTTCAAACTCACTCTATGAGGCCAAAATAACCCTATTGCCAAAACCAGACAAAACATTACAAGAAAAGAAAACTATAGACTGATGTATCTTATGAACATAGATGCAAAATCCTAAGCAACATATTAGCTATTTGGATCTCAAAAAGTATAAAAAAGAATTATATGCTATGCCTAAGTGGGATTCATCCCAGGTATTCAAGCCTGGTTTGAAATTTAATAATCAATCAATGCAATCCATCACATCAACAGGCTAAATAAGAAAAAATGTATGATCTTATCAATAGATGTAAAAGTTCAACACCTATTCATAATAATAACAAAAACTCTTAGTAAACTAAGAATAAGGAAGAAAACTTCTACAATTTGATAAAAAAAATCTACAAAAATTTATAGCTAACACCGTAATCGTACTTAATAATTAAAAACTCAAAGCTTTCCCAAGATCAGGTAAAAGGCAGGGATGTCTCCTCTCACCACTGCTTGACAACATAATGCTGAATATCCTTGCTAATGCATTAAGGCAAGAAAAGGGGAAAATATATAGATTTGGAATAAAGAAATAAAACTGTGAGATATTCCATGTTCATGAGTAGGAAGACTCAAAATTGTCAGGATGTCACATCTTCCAAATTTGATCCATATTCAACATAATCTGAATAAAAATTCCAGCAAGTTGTTTTTGGACTTTGACAAACTGATTCTGAAGTTTATGTGGAGAAGCAAAAGACTCGGGGTAACCAACACGCTATTAAAGGACAAGAACAAAGTTGGTAGACTAATGCTACCTAAGTTCAAGACTTACTATAAAGCTACAGAAATCACGAAAGTGTAATATTGAAGAAACAATAGACAGATAGATCAATGGGACACAACAGAAAACATATAAATATACCCATAGTCAACTGATCTGTGACCAAGGAGTAAAGACAATGGAATGGAGCAAAGATAGCCTTTTCAACAAATGGTGCTAAAATAACTAGATGTTCACATGCAAAAAGAAAAAATCTAGATACAAATCTTACAGCTTTACAAATATAAACTGAAAGCGGGTCATATATTTAAATGTAAAGCACGAAACCGTAAAACTCCTAGAAAATAGGAGAAAACTTAGATGACCTTGGATATTCTAATGCCTTTTTTTGGTATAACACAAAAGATATGATTCATGAAAGAAGTAATTAATAAGCTAGAAATAATTAAATTTAAAAATTTTTCTTTGTGAAAGACATTATGAAAAGAATTATAAGACAAGCCACAAATAAGAGAAAATATTTCCAAAAGACACATCTGATAAAGAGTTGTTATCTAAAATATGAAGAACTCTTAAAATTCAACAATAAAAAAAAAAGATACCCTAAATAAAAATGGGTTAAAAACCTTAATAGACATCTCACCAAAGAAAATGTACAAATGGCAAATAAGCATATAAAAAGATACTCCCCATCATATGCCATCGGAAATAAAAATGAAAGCATTAGGGTACCACTACATACCTATCAGAATAGCCAAAGCTGGAACACTGACAACATTAAATGTTGACAAGGATATGGAACAACAAGTACTCCATTTATTGCTGGTGGAAATGCAGAGTGGTACAACCACTTTAGAAGATAGTTTGTCAGTTTCTTACAAATCTAAATATATTCTTATCATACAATCCAGCAATCTCTTTCCTTGGTGTTTTCCCAAAGGAATGGAAAACTAATGAATACCCAAAAACCTGCACAAGGATGTTTACAGCAGCTTTATTCAGAATTTTCAAGTCTTGGAAGCAACCAAGATGTCCTTAATTAGAACAGATCAACAAATTATGGTATATCCAGACAATAGAATATTATTCAATGCTAAAAAGAAATAAACTATTCAGCCATGAAAAAACAAGGAGGAATCTTAAATGCGTATTACTAAGTGAAAGAAGCTAATCTGAAAAGGATGCTTAGTATGATTCCAACTATATGACATCCTGGAAAAGGCAAAACTATATAGGCAATAAAAAGATCAGTGTATGCTAGAGATGAGGTGGTGAGGGAAGATGAATAAACAGAGCACAGAGGGTTTTTAGGGCAGTAAAAATACTCCGTATAATATTATAATGATAGATTTTTGTCATTATACTTTTGTCCAAACACTAAGAATGTACGAACCAAGAATAAACCCTAAATTATGGACTTTGGGTGATTATGGTATATCAATGCACTTTGTGCTTGGTCAAAAAAAAAGTAAAATTCTGCTGAATGATAATAATAATGGGGGAGACCATGCATATGTTGGGAGAGGCCATGCATGTGTTGGGGCAGGAAATATAAGAGAACTGTCTTTTCCCTTTCTCTCAATTTTTTTTTTGTAATCTAAAACTACTCTAAAACAAACTAAAGGCTTTATTTTAAAAAATGTGTAGAATTTGACCTTGCCTAAAGAGATAACTGGCCCTAATCACTGGATTCTGGGGCAGTAATCTGTAGAGCTTTAGAATTTCATGAGTAAAGAATGTCTTTGTTATTTGTGATGGGCTCCTTGGACCTCACCTGATAGTTTATGCTAATGAGGTGACTCATATTGGGCCCCTCACACCATGGGTAACAATCTGACCTCTGGAAAGATGAGACTGGAGACTGTGTTCAACCACATAGGTAATTAATCAATCCATCCTGCTGCATGGTAAAGCCCCAATAAAAATCTGTATACCAAAGCTTGGGTAAACTTTCTGGTTTGGCAATACTATACACATATTGTCAGTCATAGATGCCAAGCAGAAAGGTATACTGAGGTTAGTAGAAGCTTTGAGTTTAAAACTTCTTTGACTTTGCTGTTAAGTGTCTCCTTTTGCTGGTTCTAAATTGTATCTTTATCCTGTAATAAATCATAACTGTTAGTAGAATAGCTATCAGTGAGTTCTGTGAGTTCTGTGAGTCCTGCCATCAAATTATCGAGGATGGTTTTGGAAAATCCTCAAACTTGCAATTGGTGTCAGAAGTAGGATAATCCTAGGGACTGTGCCTTCAGACTTTGCACTGTGGTTAAGTCTGGGTAGGAAGTGATATATTTTCACTTCAGAGCAGAGTCTTCAGAACCAATGATAGTTTGTTGTCCCCTTTTCTCTGCTTCTGCAATCCTAGAACATGACTGAAATGAAACCTCCAGTATACTAATTCTGGAATTAATTACCTACAATGAGCTGAACCCTCTGGCATGCAGACATGGTCATGAAACATTATTGGGAAAGAGACTTTGCTGGTTCAGGCAACTAAGATATTAGGTTGTTTGTCATCATTAATAAGCTAGCCTACTCAAATTTACACTCTGATTTTAGAATAAGGTAGCCGAGTCAAAGAGATCGTTACTGTTTGTTCTGTGGTGTCTGCATCAGGCAGTTACAAGTGTTTATGTAGAATCAGGACCCATCCTAGGCCTACTGATTCAGATAGTGATTTGTCTTAAAATGTAAGGATAATTTATCAGTTTTGCCCATAAGGATATTCTATTCTTCATACAAATCAGATATGGTTGCTTCTATTCTAGTTTAATCAACCATTATATCTGCCTTGACAGTGAAACTATGTTATAGTAATGAACATTTCTGTGAGTAGAAAGTTTAATTGTCAATTTCTTAAAGTCTCATCAATTACTAAAAATTAATTGACCTGCAAAGTTGAGAAAAGATCAGAATATATCTATGTTGATTCTACCACTTTGAGAGTCTCTGCTTTTATTGACAACTTCCTTTTGAGTAGCCCTTTAGCCACTAAAATGTTTTTAAATTCTTCAAATAAAATTATCTCAAAGCATGATGTTAAATAAACTATTTATGTGAAAAATGATACTTTTCTATAATTTGAATTTTTTCCACTTTTATTGAGAGCATTTATTTTTTCTCTTTACACTTTTTTCTGAAAGCTATCATTCATAATAAGTTGCCCTCTTGTGATTAAAAAAAAATCTATAGCATTAAATAAAATATTTGAAACATTTCAAGCATTATATATTTTCCCTCAACAAATTCCAAAGAGCTGAAATCACCAGAAACAGCAAGTAATATGTTCTAACCATCTGTTTTAATTATTTCAGCAACTGAATATACTTATCATATCTTTGATTTCATTTTTTTTGCATGTCTTGTGAACAAGGAAGCAATGAGAAAATCTTGTATTTCTTGATGTATAACTTCGTCAAATGGGTAAGTTAGCAAGGTATATTGACAGACTAAGGGAGAGAAATAAAAATCTGTTAGCTAAAAGCCAGAAAGAGCCAATTTATTTTAAACGAACCTCATTTAAACCTTTAACATCGCTATTTAAAATAGATAATTCCAAATTACCTCCCACCTTCTGCCAGAAATATGTTATAGACATTTCTTAAAATATGAAAAATAGACTAAAGAAAATATGTTAATAGAAGTAATTAGTTGATGCTTCCTCCCTTTTTTTCTTTAACTCAGGTTAAAATCATCTACCCTACCCATGTGACAATCAAACACAGGCTCCCATAGATCACTTGTTTATTGGCTACCTAATAGTCATCTCGACTCCCTTCTCCCTTGTCCACCCTTGACTACAGAGACTGAAAAGTCTAGCTATTTCTTTCCCAACCTATCTGTAGAAGGAATCTCAATATGATGCAATTTTGACCAATAGGCTGCTGGAAAATCTGCTCTGAGCCTTGTGAAATAAATTTTCTTAGTAAAAGAAGAGATACACTGTTGTACAGTTCTCATACATGTCACCTTGCTTCCAACATTTGAATTTGATTGTGTGAGGATATAATGATTGGAACTGCCACAGCTATGTGTGTGATCACAAAGTAATATGTCAAAAAATGCCAAGATATCAAAGCAGAAGGATGAAAAGACTTTAGGTTCTTCATAACATTGAGCTCATAAGCTAACCAAGTGATAGCCTGACTCCAGACTTCTCATTCAGTCAACAATAGATGCAAGAATTGGTTAAGTAATACGATATGTCTCAAACCTCAAAGTACTCAAAGCAAGGTCATCGTCAACATCATCTGCAAAGTTGTCAAATGCAGAAACTCAGAACCCACCCTAGACTTACTAATGTGGATTGACACTTTAATAAGATATTCAAGTGACTCATATACACATGAAAGTTTAAGATGCTCTGATTTAAGCCATGTAAGGTGGCCATGGTGTTACTTTCAGTTACAAATGATCTCAACTGACAGAACTGCTAAATTGCCAAGGTTCTATAGTGTTATTTGTTGTTTAGAATATGTCACTCTGACCCAAGAATAATTCCTTAACACTTATATTTTCTTACATTAGAATCAAATAAATATATACTTGTGTTTCTCAGCTTTTCATAGTTGGCAACTGACATAATTTTAACTTTTCCTTTTTCTCTATTGTATTTTGTTTCTGCCCACTTAATAGAGGAAAAAAGCTTTTACTCCATCTTCTTTTCCTTCCTAATTTTTTAATAAATTTAATTTATCAAGTATACGTAGCTATATGTATACTTTAATGTATATATATGTATGTGTGTGTGTGTGTGTGTGTGTGCGCACACACACACACACACATACCCACACACACACAAAAATATAGTATATGGTAAATTATATATATAATCTCCAGATGGTTGCTAGTACTGGAATTAAAATATTATAATAAGACATGGGTCCTATTTGTAATCAAGAAACTATGCTTTCCTTATCTTTATTAAATAGCTCATTTCTTTTATTGAGGAAACAAAAATATAAATTCAGGTAAAAGGAAAAGAAGCACATGAAACTAAGAGAGCAATTGGTCATAGTTAAAATAATAATAAAATTCACCTCTAAAGCCCTTAAATATATTCCACATAAAATTTTCACAGCACTTCACTTTCTTTTAAGTTGTCTTTAATTTAACTTGATTCTTTACTTAATAATAATTAAAGATATAAAATACTAACATTTATTTCTTATTCAATGATATTTTTAAAACATGATACCTTTAAAGAGGGATTATTTCTATCTATCCCTGAAAGATTATGCTATTTTAAATCCATAAAAGCTAATGATTTTGTGGGCTAGCCTGGAGCCTTGATCACTACCCATAAGATATTTTGAAAGATTTTATTCCACAAAAAACAACGTGTTGGTGAGAATGTGGAGAAAAGAGAACTCTCATACACTGTCAAATTAGTACAGCCAATATGGAAAACAGTTTGGAGGTTCCTCAAAAAATTAAAAATAGAACTACCTTTTGACGCAGCAATATCACTTCTCAATATTTATCCAAAGAAAACCAAAACTCTAATTAGTAAAGATCCATGTACCCTTATGTTTACTGCAGAGTTCTTTACAATAGCCAAGATATGAAAGCACCCTAAAAGACCATCAACAGATGATTGGTTATGATTGGAACTAGTTATGATCTGAACTAGTGTCAGCCATAAAAAATGAAATCTTACCATTTGTAATGGATGGACTTAGAAGGTATTATGCTGAGTGAAATAAGTCAGCAATGGAAGAAAAACACCATACAATTTTATTTAGATGCAGAACCAAAGGAACAAAGGAACAAACTAAGTAAAAATAGACTTACAGATACAGAAAATAAATCGGTGATTGCTAAAGGGGAGGAGGTTGGGGCCTGGGTGAAAAAGAGAAGGAATGCAAAGGTACAAATTAGTAGTTATAAAATAATCATGAGGATGTAGATTACAACATAGGGAATAGAGTCAATATTATGTGTAGATAGATGGGTGCTAGAGTAATCGGGGAGATCACTTCATAAATTATTTAAACATATAACCACTGTACTGTATACCTGAAACTAACAGAAAAAAAAAAAAAGAATCTGTTTCAAACTGACCTATAAACAAATTTGGGGAGTTGAATCTATATTTCTTTGGTAGCAACATTTATTGTATTGCCTGGACGTTTGATATATGCCAATATAGTACTTTTGAATAAAAGTTTATGAGAATTTAGTCCTTGATCTTTAGAATGAAAAGAACAGTTACTACTTGTGGAATATTTATTTTGTTCTACGTCCCATACAAGACACTTTCTAAGCGTTCTCAAATTTAGCCCTCATAATATTACTATGATCAGAACTAGTGTCAGAAATTAAGATATAGGTAAGAGATGATGCAAACCAGGATAAGAAATGTGTAAAACGAGAGATTTGCTCATTTCCACTATGAATATGGATGCCAAGAAGCAAAGACATATGTTTTTCCAATGTAAAACTTTTCACAAGGTCACCAACATTTTTCTTCTCTCAGTCTACATTCACCACATTGGTTTTTTTTGTTTGTTTGGTTGGTTGTTTTTTTAATTTTCAGAAAAACCTCCTCTGATATTGAGACTGACAATGTCACAAAACTTCTTCTGGCAAAATAACTTTCTAATTTGGGCTTTGCAGACTTTTATGGCGTTTCTTGGCCTGTCCCTGGAGATGGAGCTGGGATGTTAGGGGCAGCTTCTCCAAAAAGTCGACGGATTTAGGCCCACCATTTCTGGTGCCCTTTTCACTGGCTGTTCGTGGCACCAGATGCTTCTCTCTGCTGTTGTGACAGTTGGAAGTCACTGTGTCTTGATTCTTTTCATTATCCTGCTGGGCCTGTTCCTGAACTTTTGACAGTAGCTGCTGTTTAATGACAGCAAGGCCGTTGGTAAAATTGCTGTCGCTTGTGTTAAATGATCTATAAATCTATGATCAAACACTGTGTTCTGGAGAAAGTGGGTGTAGAGGTAAATGTGGCCTAACCATTTAATAAGATGAACTGTGAAAATATTGTAAGGAAGACCAAGTACAAACAACTCTTAACACTATGGTCATCAGAATATAAAGACTTTCTTATTACAAGATGGGGATGACCCGACTGAGGCTTTCAAATTCAACAATGAGTTGCATTTTTGATTGGGTCTCAGAAGTCAGAGGGAGTCCCCAATGAGTCCGTTTTTCTAGCAGCAACTGCTAGTTATATGCCTCTCCTATCTCTGCATGCTACAGGTCTCTGTGATCTATGTGGGGCAAAGCAGAGATTGTCCTCTACTTTTTTAAGTTAGTCATTAAGAAGGTTTTATGTTTTACCATTTTTTAAAGATTTTGTAAAGGCCATCTCAAAGAACTGTGTGAGTATGGAAAATGTAAAGATAAGAGTAGAAGATTATCATTTATTTTTAAGCTATAAAATCAATGATAGGATTTATACATTGAAAGGACTTAGATGAGCTTTAAGACTTTTCCCTCTGCTTCAATTCTACCTGGACTTTTTAAAGCCAAACAAAATCTAAGATAAACAGAAATAAATTCATGCTTATAAAAACTTCGATCAGAGCCTTAGTGCCCAAACTTGTTTCTGCTTGTGAATCCCCTGTGCACCCGGCAGACTGATTTCCTAACAGATAGTGAATAAAGACAGGGAGCAGCAATAATAAACCTCAGTGTCGAACATCCTACAAGTTGACTTGAGGCATACTAGACCAGATCTACTTTAGCAAGTGGCAATTAACTTAACAAGGGAAATGTGTTGGTATGAAGGAGTTACCTAAGTCTGAAAATGACTTTTGTTTTGTGTTGTTTGGATAGAGGCATGCTAGAGGCTAGATTTTAGACAGTGTCAAAGAGGAAAAAAATGAGGGTCAGAAAATAAGTTCCTCCTAACCTATTCCACAGCCACTTGCTGGACAAGCAAGATCATTTCTATGAAATTTAAATGAGGCATTTAAATTGGCTCCCTGTATAAATTACTCTACGTGGATATTCTCCTATCTGACATACATGCTGATTTTAGATCTGTCTTGCTGCTACATAGAATGTAGTTTATGTAAAATGAGTAGGGACTGAGAATAAAGAATTTTAGTTTGGCCCAATGAGCAGGTTAAACTTGTTCTCTTTTCCCAAAGCTTACATTATTCGTAAAATTAGATTTTAAAAGAAATCTAACATTAATGAAAAATTAAGTTTGAGCTCTTCATTGCAGAGATATAAGGAATTTATAAGTAACAGTAGATGATTTCTTTAACAGGAAAGACTGGGTTCCGGGAGCTTACACCGCTTCTTTGAAAATGAAGAAAAGAATCATCAGCACTTAAAGACAACATTTTAGAAATTAAAGTTTCAATATAATTATGAGTCTCCTGAGTCCTATAAGTTTCCTCTGTTGAGAAAGGAAACACTGTCCACAACACAAGGTATAAATAGTAAAGAGAGCAGGCTCACCCAGCCTGTCATATCCCTCCTTTGGCTTCCTGCCTTCCCCAAGTACTCTGAAGCTGATTTTTCCCTTCCTGGTCTACCTTTGTCTTAGAATCAGTATAATAGCTCTAACCTGAAACTTCAGTTTAACTAAAAATGTCTTCCTTGAGGACAATGTGAAAGGAATGGTATGAGTTCACAATAAACACTCTTTCCCTAAGTCATGTTTCATGATTAACATGAGAACATTGATTATAGAAGTATTTTAATTACTATTTATCATTTTATAAAATATGAATTTTTTCCTTATTGAAATACAGAAAACATGTCTAATAATTATATTGACTTTGAAGAATGCAGAGTATTCTCATATTTTTAATTCTATAAAATATTAAAGTACACATCCCTTACAATACACATTTTGCATCTTTAGATACTTTAAATTTGCACTCAGAAAAGAATTTAGAAATCCATGTAGTAGTCTTAATTAACTACTTTATATTTTCCAATTGAATGACATACTGATGGAATTCCAAGGAACTAGGGAATTTTAAGGATATAAACATTAAAGTGATTACAATTCAGGTTGTTTGGTATGGAGTCTGAAACTCAAGATGTTAAATTGCTGAAGGAGCCATACGGATTCCAGGAATTCCAAAGAGTACCTATTAAGAGTTAAACTGTGTCTTTCCAAAATTGCTATGTTGAATTCCTAACTCTCATGACCCTAGAATGTGACTGTACTTGGAGATACAGTCTTAACAGTAATTAAATTAAAGTAAGGTCATTAGGACCTAGCTTAATTCAGCATAACTGGTGTCCTCATAAGAGGAAATTTGGACACAGACACATACAAGAGAAGTCTATGTGAAAACTGAGGGAGAAGACAGCCATCTACAAGCAAAGAAGAGAGAACTTATAAGAAACCAACCTTGCCGATACTTTTTGATCTCAAATATCTAGCCTCTATAACTGTGAGAAAATTAATTTCTTTTGTTCAAGCCAATTTCTGTGGTCCTTTGTTATGGCAGCTTTTAGCAAACTAATAAAGTACCCCAGGGATTGGAAAGAGATAATGTCTTCCCTAAATTGCCTTTTCTACTCCTCCCTTCCTCAAATAGCAAGCTATGAGACAATCTGGCTGATTAACTCTTTCAGGAATTCACTAATTAATTCATACTGCCAACAAATAAGCATTAATTGAATATTTTTTATCCACTGGTCACTTGCTAAATTCTGGAGATACAAAGATGTCTTCTCAGGAAATTCACTGCAATTACTTCTGCATAACAAACATGCAGAAGTAATTGCAGTCAATGTGGGTGATGTTAAAGGGAATGCGTACTTGTTGAGATCTTATTCTGTACCAGCACTGAGCTGAAGGAATATTGAACTCTCATGGCAAGATATTTCAGTGATATCTAATGATGTGTTTATTCTCTAATGAGGAAGAAATTTCTTATTCAGTGTTATTGGCTATCATCTGGCTGTCCCACCAGTATCTCACACTAAGACCTCCGTAACAATGCTTATCACCTTCCTCAATTGAGTCTGCTTCTCTTGCTGGTTCCCTCACCTTATTATATGGTACTCTTATCCATCCAGTCATTCAAGTCAAACCTGAGATTAACCTCAAGTCATGTATTCACTCCCACACTATATTTCCCAGGTCATCAAGTCTGGTGACTCTTCTCAAATATAGCTACACACTCTGTTTCCATATCTTATTCTTTATTTCAGGTCTTCATCATCTTGAGCTTAGATTAGTTTAGTCTATAATTATAGTCTATAATCTACAGACTAGATTATTATATTCTATAGCAGGAGAACTTCTACCTCCTGTTGCCTCTAATTCTAATCAACTTTCTACATTGACTCAAGAATTATATTTCTAAAATAAGAACATGGGTATGTAACTTCCCTGAACAATATTTCATGATTGCTACATGTAACATGGACTTTTACCCTAGTGTAATAGGTCTTGTCTGCTTCTCCAGTTATACTTCCTATTGCTTACCAGAATGCATCTTCTGCTCTTGGCATAAAATTTTGAGATTTTAAACATAAAATATATTTCTAAATAAAAATAGAAGAAAAAGAAAGGTTTTTCAGTAACTAGGGAGAGGATGACAATCCCAGATCTCAATATTTGTGCTTTTTCAGTATTTATGATTCAATATTTATTAAACTAAACATTCTTGTCCAAGTCCTACATTATAATCATTATCTTCATCATTCCCACTGCAATATGCATAAAAAACTACTACATGTAGTGGTAGGGGAAGAAAAACTATACTATGAAAAGAAAATTTGTAGATGTGGTTCCATAGTGTAGTGGTTAGCACACCTGCTTTACACATAGAAGGTCTTGGGTTCATACCCCAGTGGAACCACCATCCATGGTCTATAGCCATGCCACCCTGAACAAGCCCGATGTCTGATCTTGGAAGCTAAGCAGGGTTGAGCCTGGTTAGTACTTGGACGGGAGACCACCTAGAGGACCAGGTGCTATAGACATAAATAATTAATAATAATTTTTAAAAAAGAAAAAAATTGTGATTATGAATAATTAATTGGAATGATCTCTGCTTTCTAATGTCTTGATATGTATATTGGAAAAAATCATGTGAATTAACAGGGTAAATCAGTTCAACATGTTTTTCTCAATTGCATTTGATTTTCTTAGAGAAATCTGACATATAAAGTCATGTAATGGATCCATTAAAAATGTTTAATAAATCTACATATTATTTTTTTGCTTAAAAAAGTTTCCAGTGAAAATATTTTAAAGGAAAATTAAAACATTCACACCCTTAATCAAGTAAAGGCAATAAAGAAGCACATTGTATTATATTTTTTCATAAATAGTAGAATATGTATTATATCTCATGACCTCTAAATTGTATATGCCATACATGATCCCAGAAGCAGAACCAAGGAGTTATTGAGATAATAATGTATGTAAGCAGTTGTTTTCCCCTTACATTAATAAGTTTGCTAACATATGATCTCATGAACCATTTCTTCAGAAAATATTTAGAAAAGAACACTGACATATTTTAAGTTAGCTAAAGAAAAGTTTTCTTAATTTTTAATAACAAAAACAGACAATCTTAGTCTTTATACATTGAATTCTTGTTTGCATCGCCCCCCCCCCCATATCAAATTGTTAATATTTCTAGCCTCCTTTTTTTGGCATATACCACGTTGTTAGAAATCAGTAAATAGTAAGAAGTTATTTTCAAAAGCCTAACAATTTCGGGCTACCCGACCATGAATATTGTCTTCAGAAGTTCCAGCCTTCTGGATCCAGCTGTCGAATTCATGAGAGTTAAGGGAGAGAACAGTCCAACGACAGCAAGGATGTCTGAGGATAAAGGCCCTGAATATTATTCTAAGAAGCACTGATCATGAAAGAGAGGAAAAGAACCCAGCTTGATTTTAATGAAATCGTTTTAAAGTTCAAGAGACACAAGGACTGTGGAAAACATCAGTGACTTGAAAAGGAGTTAGAAGGAGGAAGCTCCCAGTCTATTCAGAAGATTATTTTGTATCAGACGATAATGAGATGGTCCCTTGGAAATGAGTTAATGAACAGACTTTATTCTGGACAAGTATGTTCTCTGTCCAAACACTAAACTGTTGCACAAACTGGATGTGTTAAAACCTTCCTGCCTACATTGATGGGCTTGGAGATGACAGTCTCTTCATTGTCATTTCCAGGGCTTGTAAGGAAGCTTTTCCTGCTCTACAGATTTTGTGGCCAAATGGAAGTTTCCAGCCTCCAGGGCAGCTAATTTAACAGCTTTCATTAGCACTGGAGTTCAAGAAAAATAATTCTTTTAAAAAAGTGTACTTTAAGTTATTTCTCACTAAATCACGAGAAAGGCTTTCTTTACCAATTACTAAGTATTAAAAAGTTACCAATTATTAGGGGCTTTACTGACAAGGTCATTTGCAAAAGAATTATTCAATCTAGTCAGAAAAAAAAAAAACACTGCTGAGAACACAACTAAAAAAAAATTTTCAGCTAAATTCTAAAGAATTAATGTTTCAGTTATCTATATTTATATTTAGAGAAGGAGCGGTGAGAATGTTTCATCCTTGAACTGAGAAACTACCTCTGAACTCTTTGCAGAGAAAAAGAAGAAAGTTTGATTGCAATAGCAGGCTTGAACAGTTTGGATGTGCAGAGTATTGATTTCTCTCTGTATTTATTCTATTCCTGTGTTAGAGAACGTTAAGTATCTGGAGAGGGATGGCAAAGTGGACATTTTTAAAACAGTTTGACATGATTGAAAGTCTTCATATTTGTCAAGCTGTTTACCTGCAATGTGGAATTGTTTTGCTTTCACATTTTTGTTCTCAATAGATGTCATATCCTTGAAATGTGGCAGATTCATGTCTCTGAAGTATCAGTTTTTCAGTTTAACACCAGATGAGGTCAGTTGTGAACTACGGAGTTGTGGTATGTCGATAGACCCATATGGTTTTGCTCTCCTTTTTACTAATAAAGCAGTTGGTAAGTGCAAGAAATAGCCTGTATTGTGCTGTTCAGCACATGGATCAAACACCATTCTTAACACTGTATTCTAACCAGCCATGGCCATTCTTTAGTCCTGTCTCAAAAGGTACCACAGTTCCCAAGTTGGTTTCTCTGGCAACTACAGAGACAGTTGAATTGCAATTCGTAATTGACCAGTCACTGGCCCTGGGGATTTTTCTTCATCCGCCAAGCTTCCATGTGGCCTGTGGAGTGTGGAAAGGGGTTGCCCCCTCCCAGTTTCCTGAGTCCTTTGAGACAGAGCCAGTGAAGCACGACCCTCTGTGTTCTGATCACTGGAAGAATTTTTTTTCTTTACAATTCATTCAGAACTGCTTTGACTTTCTTAAAAGACTGTTATCACAGGGAACAAAGCTGCTAGTTTTGGATTGTTTTGTGCTCTTCATACCTGTTGAGCTCGAATTATGCTAAAGCTGCCAACGCACTTTATGTAGAGTCAACTGGAAAACAATTTGAAAATGTCACATTTTTGCTTCTTTTACAAATTTCACTCATCTCCAGTATGCCTAAATGTAATGAGAATAATAACTAGCTAGACTCCTAAAATGTCTCTCATATATTCCTCATCTAGAACATTTCAGATCAGTTGTCTTAAGATAGAGACATAATCAAAGATTTTTTTTATGTCTTAAATTAATTTTATGTAAAACTTTCAGCCCTTGAAAGAATATGCTGTATATTTCCTTTCTGGGTTTATGTGTATGAACTCTTGGCATATGAAAATGTGCTAGTTAGTTTAGGCACTGAAAGTCTGTCAATTAGGTCACAAATTTAGGATAATTCAAAACAAGCCTGATATTGAGAAGCATTACATATATTGGGAAATATCCAAGTACATTTTTTCATTAGTTTATGTATAAACAAATCACCAAATTTAGATAACTAGGGTAATTGTGATTGGAATTATAATTACTTAGAGTTGTATTAACATTTATTGGGCATTTTTTGTGAGCACTGATTTAATCTAGGTTGATGAAGATGGTAGACTGATGTGACTCCTTACCTTTTTAAGTTCACATCAGGGTCCCCACACTACACAGGGGTTTGGGCAGAGACTGTGTGAAACCGCTAGGCTTAAGAGAACCATAGCCTATAAGCACCCATACCACAGAGGCACTTCTAATGCCACTAGAAGAGAAGTACTCCTTTGCTTACCATTGTTAGTTACATTATCTATCACTAGCAGCACCCTTAGAGAAAATGTTCTCACCAATAGTACAAATTGAACCAAAGAGGTAACTCAATTAACATGATTCCAATGCCAAGGCTACTTTTTCAAGAAGTGTTCTTGCTCCCTCAGTGACTTTCCTATTTCATTGATTCTAGGAACTCAGGTTCCCTAAGAATATAATTGGCCAAGCTCTCTTTCTTTTATTTTTATGGTTTACCATAGCATGAATTGCTGCAGATGTGAATGTTCTTATTGGCATACATGGAAGAATAACCTTATTTTATAGTGCTATTATAAAAGCACAGTTTAAACCAGCCTTTCAATTTTTGTGCGAGAGAAGGGGCAGATCTTCTGGTTCTTGACCTCTCTGGAGCATTCAAACTATCAATGACAGAGCATAAGGCTCTTTACATTCCCTACTTGTCATTTTCTTGGCCTTAGATGGTTTCCAACCCATTTCAGGACATATGCCTTTTTGACATCTTGTGTTAGAGGGCAATGCATCTTCTCATCCTCAACATCTCTGGTCTACTCTTCTGTAAGACTTGAGGAAAGAAACAATCATCCTGATTCTTAGACCTGTTTTCTACATCTCTGATTCATAGGAGTAAAAATACTACTAGAAGTAAAAGACCTCTTGCCTTATTAATAAGAATCCCAATTAATGCATTATTTTAAGCAACTGGTTGATTATCTAATTTCATGGCTCACATTTGTTCACTAAACTGGATCTTCCTCAAAGATATATATACTAAGGATATAGAAATGAAAAATATAAAGTTTTTAAGGATGTACTTCACACAATACAAAGGGATAAGTAAATAATACGAAGAGAGGACATTCTAAGCCATCCATTCTTTTCATTGTTTTTGTTTTTCTTGGAGATTCCAAAGTGCCTGTTATTCCTGCAATCCTTCATGGGGGTTCCTTATGCAGGTGACCTCACCACTCTTACCATATACAATTGGTCCCAGAGTGTGTGCCAGACACAAAGGCACCCACATGGAGTCTGGCCAGCAGAGTGTACGTTGTCCTGGCGAAAGCACTTTTACCAACTGAGTTGCCTTAAAATGGATGAGACTGACAGACCCAATCAGATTTCCATCTCTTTTGTGAAGTTTGAATGGGACATTCAAAGAAAGGCTGAAGACAATAGTGGGGTAAAGTTGCTGAGAGATACACAGAAAGGAAGCAGTAAGCAGAAACTATGGGGATGTAGGATTCAGGGTTAAGAAAATGCCTCAATAGAGAGGAGAATAATGAGGGTCAGCTTGCAAGTGACAGCAGGAACTGTAGATGCAGAGAGAGAGAAAGACTAGCTTGGCATCCTGTAGAACTCTAAAGCAGGGAGGAGAGGGTGACGTGTGCTGAGGACACAACTTGGTTCTCTGTAGCTGTTTTTACTCTAAATGATAATCCAGTTCTCCATGGTAGCCAGCTGTGTGGTTGTGGGTTTATTCTGAAAGTTATTTCCATTCTGTGAACCAAGTTAGGCATCTCTTTTGCTCTTCCATATTTCCCCATTTATCTTCTCAGTAAACCACAGCCAGAGTGTAAGGCTATTCTTAGAAGACAGAAAGACTAGCACAATATTTAGTCATTTTTGACTGGCGGGGAGGGTAGATGATCTCTAGCTTAGATGGCTTGCAATCATATTTTTTAGAAGAGTTACAGAGTTGGTAAAACAAACAAACAAACAAACCCTTTAAATTAAAAGGGATAGTAAAAGAATTGTCAGGACGAGTATTTTTAACTATTTTCCAAGGGGCTAATATTGAGGTAATTCTCAAAAAAATGAGAGCTTAGAATGACACAATGTGAGCTTGGGAAAAATTCAGTATGTACATTAGCTTATTAAAATCTCTGTGAAATCTTGCAATTAAAAATAATATTAGTTCTGTTCAACCTGGCAAAAGAAAGCATCTTTTTATTCCATCAGAACAACAGATAATCTCTCCCCAAATTATTTTTTTCTATGGTATGAAGTTTTTATACTTCCAATGTCATGCAAAAGGTTCTAGAAGTAATACTAAGGGTATATTGACTCTTCAAAATTCTGTAGATACCAGTTTGAAAAATTGATTTTTCTCTCTTCCCACCCACTATCTGTTTGTCTGTAGTAGATTTCCTTTGAGGAATGTCAGTGCAGTTTAGAGCTTTGCACATAAATTTTCCAATCTGAGGAATTTAGAAGAGCAATAAGAATAAGATATGAAAATAGTTGTCTTAAAGTACCAATAGGGATTAGACAAACACGTTTCATACCCCATGTATGGCCATAACTGGATTTAAATACTACTTGTGATAGGATATTAAAATAATGGGTTTTCTAAGATATACAGTTTAACACATGAAGTAAAATATTCAAGTTTATATTTCAGTAAGGCATATGGTAATTAACACTATTTCAATGGGATTTTAGCTAGAATAAAAGAAAGAGGAAAGATTTTAATCATAAAGCAACTATTGGTTTAAACTAAAGAAGCTTTTTAGGAATGTGAAAGTAGAAAATCAGTTGTAAAATTTTGTGATAGCTCTAAAAATAAAATGGTCAATAGAATGTAGATACATGCAATCTTTATTTAGTGGAGTAATTTAACTCTGACAGTATCTCTGTGTAGAATTGTGGGGGATGGGAGAAGCAGGAATATGAAAATTTTTTGACTGTTGAAATAATATCTGTATACTTTGAGAATTCAGAGAAGCATTAAAAAATGACTACCCACTCATAATTACAGTGTCTAGCGATACTAACTTTTTTTTATATTTGGTAGATATTTCCCTCTAGTCTTTTTTATGCATGTATCCTATTATAGAATTGATATATTGATTCATATTTTACAGCTTTTACTAATATTATTATTATATCATATTTTCATACTTTCCATACTACAATCAAATAGATTATTTAAAAAAATATTTCCAATCCTTATTTTAAGAGTTACATAAAGTTCCACTGAAATTTATTTAATATTTTTCCAACATTGGTTAATTCATGTTGATTTCTATCTTAATCACATTAAAATTTCAGTTCACTGATAATACTGTGATGTTTGTAAATATTTTTTCCTAAAAAAAATTTTACTTTATATAGATTACAAAAGTGAGTTAAATGGGTCACTTTACAAGTTTGCAATACATATATTGAATATTTTGTTATAGATATTGTAAAAATTTACATACTCTACTATAACATATTAGAACATTTTTATTTACCCATTTTGAATTTCTTGTTCATATCGTTTCTCCACTTACCTATTGGGTTTTGTCATTTTCTTGTTGATTTTATATGAATTTTTTTTCATATGAAATAAAAGTATTGGTAAATATTTTTCATAATTTTTGCTGTTTATATTATTTTAATAAATAGAAGATTGATGATTATGATCTAAAAGCCATTAATATTCTTGCTGTGATTTCTTAAGTTTTTTTGATTTCTTAATTTTTTATATGCTTAGTATAGTCTATTCATTTTCCTTAGAACAGACAAATTAAGACTGAATTTTCTCTGTGGGCTGTTGTACTGTGAGAGAGAATTTTCTGAACACTTTTTGAAGAGCTAGCAAACAAGTTCTATTGTCTTTTGATCCTCAGCAATTTATTTGAGGTGGGACAGGAGGTATTCTCATCTTCTTACGTTAACTTCTATCACAGCATAAATGGTGGGTCTGTGGTAAGATCTTTTCAAGATTCTGAGCTTTTCAGTACAGTGAAACCAATGTCTCCTCTAGAGTGAAACAAAATCAGAGTAATCGACACTGCTTCTAAACAAAGAGGCTTTGAACATAAGATTTTGTAGTTTCTTTTCTCCCCTTTCAATGTAATCTGTCACTTGGAAAAGGAGCTCCTAAATCTGGTCGGACTTGCTTATCTCAAGTGGAAAACAGTCATGGACTGTTTATTACATCTGATTTATACATAGTATAAATAATATATAAACTCCTTTGCAGAATCTCTTTCTAGATTATTTTTTCCATCATATTGACTTGATGTTTATCCTAATATTATCATCATATTGCTTTAATTGTGTTATTTATAGTAAAGTTTAAAATCATTAGTCTTCTTTGTCTACCATTTTCCTAACTATTAATTTTTATCTAATCTTTCTAATAAAATATATCAGATTCTGAAATCATCCATTTGGGATTTTTATTGGGTTTTTATTAAATATATACATTAATTTTAGAAGAAACTACAATACTGTCTTTTAATAGACATCATAACTCACAAAATTTTTATTTTTAAACCAAAATTTTTAAGTTTCTCTAAAGTATAAAATATAATGGATTGAAGCTTGTTATAGTGGACAGAACAGTGAGTTAGGAATTAGATCTGATTCCTAGGCCTAGATCTTGATTTTCTGCATTTGTGAACTTGGGAAAGTTAATTCACTGCTCTATGCCTCAGTTTCTTTATTTGAATAATAAAGAGATATTATTAGATAAAGCTTTAAAATGGTCAATGCTTTTGTTTTTTCAAATTGTGAATAAATTGAGCATCTGATGTTATTAAAAATAACTGTGTATACCCACAGGCTACTTAGCAACATCATCTTAGTTTAACAAAACTCTCCCTGTGATTTACTACTCTTTTTCCAGGTAAAGATATATTCCACAGAAATAGATAGAAATTATTGTGCACTAAAAAATTATGCTTGCCATATAAATAGATTATCTAATTGCAATTGGAATGGCATTCTGGACTATACATCTAAATTAGAATTCCAGATTCAATTCATTTGGTGGTTAGTAACATAATCCCACTGTTTCTATAATGTCTTACATCTAATTCGCACTATGCAGAAATTAATGTCGTGGGAAGTAAGTCATAAATAATCAAATGAAAAAAAAAAAGAAGAAAGAAACAAGAAAAACAAAATAAAGTTATAAACTTTAGTTTTGCATAACATAACTAGTAATAACTACTTATATGCTACTAAATGTATTTAATACAAATCAACTTGGATAAAATGAAATTCAATAAAGTACATTCACAATTTTATAGCTATCGACTTAAAATATAAAAATATAATTGTAGATATAATTTTAAAATAATGACTTAAAAACACTAACGCAAATTATGCAAGCCTCTATAACCAAAAAAAAAAAAAAAAGATTTTTCAGTTTTAATTGTTTAAATAAAAATTGAAGTTTATTAATCTCGCATGTTGTTATTCATTGTGGATTCGCTCTATGCTGTCACTGGCAGGCTTAGTGCTTTATCTCCTATGGATAAAATATCTCCTAGAGCCTCATTTTTTGTTTTTGTTTTTTGCATTTAATGACATAGATGAGAAAAGAGATAAGGAAGAAGACAAATTCACTCTTAACCGCTTAAACCTGCAGATGACATATTACTTCTGATTTTCTTCGCCTTTAGTTGTGTGATTCTCCATAACTGCATGGGAATCTGAAAAATACAGTTTAGTGATGGTCCCAGGAAGAAGAGAACATATTTAGTTGTAAGAACTAGTAACCTCTACCATTGTCAGCCATTCTAGCCATGAAATGTTAACTCTTTTTTTCAACACACAGAACACAAACACCTCTACCCGCAAAGAAAACATTCAACCTAGTCTTTGCTCCTTGCGCTAAGCCTGGGCTATCTATCCACATGATAGACAGTACTCTCCATCAGTCCAGTTGTGACTTAGACTTCTCATTGTCTGGGAACCTATAAGCTGACAGGTAAGTTTCCTGCTCTTCCCATACACAATGGATAGACTTGTTGAATGTCACCTACCCTGGCAGTTGAGAAGTTAGTCCTCTAATTAGGTTCTAAGGCTGCTCTTTGGAAGGGATTCATTTGCCCTTTGTTTTTGGCGTCCCTTCTCTCTGACCTCTGGGAATTTATTCTTTGTCAATTTTCCATTATCACATCTGAGGTGTACTTGGGAAGTGTATACTCTTTGGAGGCTGTGGAATTTTTGAAGACTGCTCTAATAGAAGCAAGTTGGGAGCTCAAAGTGTGCTTTACAGCTTGAACAGTCAGAGGTTCTGTTTAGGCTGGGCTCTTGGTATCTCTGAGATCTGACAAAAACATATTTGATATAAGACCTATTTGCTTCTAATCAAACTCGTGTGCCAGTAATTATGTTCCTTCCTAAATGATTCTTTATGCCTTGCTTCTTTTCCCCTAATACTTCTCTGCCTCAACAAGTACTAACTTGAGGCCCTCTAGAAGAAAATCCTCATCTTTGCCATAGCTAAGTCACTGTTATCAACTGAGAATTATAAGTTTTCATTGCTCAATCTTTTCCCATGTTATCTCTTATTATTTGATGTCTAGAAACAAGTTCTAGAACTTCTGATCTTTTCAACTTAGTTTTATTTCTCTTTGTAAACCAATCATTTCTATAGCTCATCTACTTTATTTACTGCCAAGGTCACCACTGATCATCTAACATACACCAATACTGTGCTTCTCTACAAACAATATTACTAGAACTGCCTGCTCAATAACATAAGGTCTGCCTTCCAAAGTATCATATCAACAATTTGACTGAACATTTTGCCAAAGAATATCAAGGCCTTCCAGCCTACTAGCTTCCAATATTGATTGGTTCTTCATTACTTATGGCCCACTCACTAAGTCTATTACTGAATATTTTGGAGTACTTTACATTCGCATTCCACTGTTGAATCATTTTCTCTTTTTATCAACATATGTTAATAGCTATAACAAACAACTTGAAACTCTCAGTATCTGAAGTCAATAAATATTTATTCTTCAAATGGCAAAATCCAGTATGGTTGGCAGTGGAGCTATAGAGAAATAGGATATTTTTTTCCCCCTTTCTTTTCTTTTCTTTTTTTCTTTTCTTTTCTTTTCTTTTTTTTTCTTTCTTTTTCTTTTTTTTTCTTTTCTGCATGAAATAGTTGGATGGGGAGAGAGAGTGAAGAGAAAGTACATGCATTTTTACTGCCTTGTGCAAACAGTGATACATATCACCTCTGCTCAAAATCTGTTGGCCAGAAATCCATTAGACCACTGCATCAACTGCAATAGAGGCTGGGGGAATGTATCCTAGATGTATTCTAAGGAAGAAAAAGAACCCTACAGATATGCCACAAGCCTAAAAATACGTGACAAAAAGGATAACAATATACTCTTTGTTAAAAATTGTCTGTTACTAACTCATAGATACAGAGAACAAACTGGTGGTTACCAGATGGGAAGGGGGTTAGGGAGCTGGGTGAAAAAGGTAAAGGGATTAAGAAGTACAAATTGGTTGTTACAAATAGTCATGAAGATGTGAAGTACAGCAGAGAGGATATAGACAATAATATTGTAATAACTATGTATAGGGCCAGGTGGGTACCAAACTAATTGTGGAGATCACTTCACAAATTATGTAAATGTCTTCACTATGTTGTACATCTGAAACTAATATAAAATAATATTGAATGTCAACTCTAATTGAAAAGTAAAACTTTTTAAAAAGTCTGTTACTATCAATTGTTTCTTAATTCACTCCTAATATAACACTAAAACAAAAAAGAGAAGAGCAATAATGCAGTCCTTTCTCTTCGCTTTCTTCTGTATTTAATTGTTTAAGCACCACAGGCCTGGAATCTGGAAATACTCAAGCTCTCCTTTAGTTGCCATGACCCCTATGTCACGACCCCTATTTCATTTTCAGAGTGAATTGTTGGTAGAGGGAGATGATACTATTACTTGGAACTACTTATATATTTGGTCAGAAGAAAAGTTAGTTGTACATCACCCTATTAGACACCACACAGCAGTCATTGGTTTTCTATAGTTTCATACAAGGCATGAATATCTTACATATAGATGGTGAGTCATTGTAATTTACTTTAAAAAATTTAAAGATTGAATTTATCGTTAGAGAGTGAAACTATTTTTACTATTGTGAAACTGATGAATAGTCAGTCAATGGAAAATTGAGCATTAACTATAAAAGAGATACATATATTCTCTGGTTGGGTAGGAATCTAGTACCTGTTTGCAGAAGAGCCTTGTTTTAAAAAACTCTAGGGCTACATAGACACAATTTGAAAAGCATTGATTTAGTCTTTTTGGTATACAGTTAATGGTGTTAGTTCTTTGCCCATCCCTGAATTCATATTCTTTTCCATATAGCTTCATAGTTCTTCCAACTAGAGGTAGAATCTATTTCTTTATCTTTTGACTTAGGCTCAGCCATTTGACTTTGACTAAAGGATTTTAGAAAATGTGAAGTAAGTAAGCAAATGTTTGAAATGCACTTGCATGGTTGAGCTTGACATTGCATTTCTGCCTTCTCAATGAGAAAAGTATACCCCAGCTAATTCACCACTCTAAGGATGATAGACATTTCAGGAAGAGTTTGACCCAGCTTCCATTTGGGAGCCAAGATTATCCAAGCACTCTTTAGATTATTCAGACCCCAGTCAACTGGACAAGACTAAACGATGGCTGTTTTAGGCCACTGAATTTTGGGATGTTTTCTTAAACAGGAATAGTTGATTGATACACCACTTAATAGGTAACAAAATGGATGAAGATGAAAGTTCCTTGCCAAAACCAAGAGCCAATATACAAATCAGATTGTATTTCCAGATATATGACCTTTGTAACATTCTCTTCATTTCAAACGTAGTGTCTATAGGGATCTACCCTATGCTATGGTTTAAGTTCAGAATAGCAAAGCTTATATATTTTCAATGTAAGCAGGATTAAGATGCTATTAGAGAATTAAGCTTCGTTTATGCTTTTTGTTATAGTTTTTTAGAGTGTACTTTAAGCTTTGGCCATAAGCCACATTGGGACATTAAGTAATCACGATTTCAATATTCAGCTGGCAACAAGGCCTACAATTATAGTTAAGCTTTTATTCTCTGTGTCTGCAATTACCTAACCAGTGAAAGGAGATTTTCATGATTGTCATTAAGGATTTAATTATGACTGAGTTAGATATAAGAACAGTTGTTAGCTAGATATTTATTCATCCCTGAGGGTAAATTGGCCCATTTGAGGAGAGGGCCTAGAAAGATGGGCCAAAGTGCTAAAAGCAGTGAATCAGTTGTATTATTGTGAACTCAGGACACATTGCTGCCACTCCAGTTTTCTTTCTGAAGCTTCATATGGTAAAAGCCACTTTAGTAGCCTCAGCACCTTGGGAAGGATGATTGACCTCAGGTGAAAGAAGAGTCTATTGTCCTGATGCAATTGTCTTGCTCTAGGAGTCTGGCTACTTACTCTACAACAAAGAGCAGAATAAAAGAAAGTTCTTAGCATCTGAGTAATTATAGCAAAGTAAACACTTTGAGTTGCTTGAAAAAGAATTGGAAGATTAGATATCACTAACTCCTTAGTTTTATCTATTGAATGTTACTGTCACTTTAATAGCCCATTTACAAATGTAATCCAACATTGAATATTTAGTGGCTTTGTTATAAACCAAATCAAACAATTTGAATCTAAGCATGTCAGAGGAGAATGTCACTGGTTTGCTTAGTTGTTTGACAGGCATGTTTGTTGGCAGATAATAAGCCAAAAGTACTATTGTTTTTGAAAATCTGTGGAACCCAGACAACACTCTGAACAAAGAACCAACCAGAAAATAGCAGAAATAGTTATTGTGAAGTGTTTTGGAGAAGCTAGTTAGTAAGGATGTTAGATCAAAATGGAGTTAAGCAAAGGTGATCTTATTTATTTGAGTATCTGAAGTACATATTGTCCTAATTAATTGTTTGCTTAAACAGGATAACAATAACTATAATACAGACCAAAAAAAAAAAAAAACCCTTTTTATTTGTTACATCAGAAAAGAAACATTATTCATTGTCCATATGCTTAATTTATTTTAATAAGAATGTGTTTTATAGCTCTAAGATGTTTTTATCTCTCTAGCTCAACCTGTTCTATAATTAAAACTATTTGGAAAATAAAACTGGTGAGTTTTAGGATGTATCAGAACAGGAAAGATTCCCAGTAGAAATTTCATGCTACAGTAAATTATCTTTTTAGAAAATGTTTAAAATTTAGCTTGAGCCTGAAAAAGGTAAAATTACTTTTTTCATATTTAAAAATACCATTTATATGAATTTAAGTTTAAGTAGAATTTTAAAATAGACCCTCGATGATTATTTAAGTTGAACAGAATCAGGATTATTCTTTGTTTAATTTCAAAACACTTAATATTTATTAAGTTTTTAAGAACAAAACATGCCTACATCATCCACTTTTTTAATAAAATTGCATGTTAGGTTTTAAAGTGAGAAACTTGTAACTTAGAATTAAATGTAGAAACAGGGAAAGTTAAAATACACCAAACAGCAGTCAAAGTCACATCAGAAAAATGGCCATGTGCCTGAAAAGAGTAAATGTCTTAGAAATTAAGACATGAAAAGAGGGCAAAATCTACAATAAACAAGGTGAGTAGACAGAGCATATGAAAGTAAAGAGGTCCACTCTCTTAAAGTCTCCAAAGATAAACCTCTTTTCTACTACGCAGAATAGAAAGAAGCATGAGCAAATAAAAGAGATGATTGCATTGTCTGTTTAATTATTGTGTTTTCTAAAATTATTTTTAGCACACACATTTTTAAAGTCACTATATTCAGGTACTAGCTACTAGCTACCTATGTGCTTTACAGCTTCAATTTATATAATCTTCAAAATAACTCTTTCAGCTTGGCACTGATATTACTACTGATGCATAGAGCAGGTAACAATTTGACCAAGATTACACAGTAGGAAATGGTAGAGGTGATATTCAAACCCAGGCAGGCTGATTCCAGAGTAAGTACACAGAAGCACTATGCTTCATTACTCTGCAGTAGTTCAACTAGTAGTAACTTCTTTGTCTACATGTATTGCCCTATTCGTTTTCACATTTTCAGATTTTTGCAAATGAATTTTATATATGTGTATATTTGTATATATGAAATATTAAACCAAACTCCAATTTCAACCAACATGAGTTGCATGCTCTTTGTTTTGGAATGTATTGTTTAAACACAATTGAGAAATTTTGGTTCCACTGATTGAAAATAATCATATGTGTCCAAACACAAATTAAGAATGTTCCCCCCAAATTTCCCTTAGAAAAGAGAAACATACCCTGGAATTGAGTTCTTCTGAAGTTTTTTTTGGGGAGAAGACAAATTAGAATAACCATCATCAATGTTTGTTTGGGTGATTATAGAAGTTACCTATTATCTCTGTATTTTCTTAAGGAGTCAAAGAGGACTAAATCCTCCCACTTGTGTTAGAAGCAATTGTACATAAATCTTTTACAGATCATTTTAATAAGCAAGACACTGATAGATTACATTACAGAGATCACAAAATATCAAAATCAATTACTATAAAAATAGACAAAAATAACAATAATAATAATGTCAAAAATATATAATTTTCTTAATGTTATACAAATAGGTATTTAGAACTTGGGATAAAATTTTAATGACAGCAGTCAAATATTAATTCAAAAACTCTCTGTATCAAACAATCTATCTGAATGAGAAGATAAAGCTTCCTAGAAGATTTTTTAGGTAATATTCAAACGGTTAACAAAGAAATTTATGTTGAAGATACATTGGAAGCATTTAAATTAAATTGTTATATGGAATGTGAGAAGGGAAAATGTTTCTAAATTAAAATGTCATTTTCTAGTCTATATAAGTTAACGCATATCTGTAATTAAATTTTTAAAAGAAACAGTGCAAAGAGACATCTGACATTTTTATCTATAATCTTCAAAGTTTATATCCAAAACTTTTTGTATGTATATGTGCTAATTATGCAGTATATGATATATAAAATTTAAGCATGTATGATCTTAAATATTTCACACTTAGAAGTTGAGTTATTGTTTTTAGCTACAGTCTTCATTGTTTGAAGAGCAGAAACAAAATTAGGATGCTTTCTCCACCGGATCTTTATCTAATTCTGTATTTGTTGAGTATTGTTCGTAATTAAGAACCTCAATAAATGTTAAATGATGCTATTGACTCTTGTTCTCTACCTTTAAATATGCTCACCATTGAAACTCGCATAATATATGTGTACGTTTATTTATATTAGTATAGAAGTATTTCACAAATTGAAAAAGTATTGTTGTCTATATATGTTTGCATATGCCTGTGTGTGCGTGTAGTATTAACAGTTTTAAGCTATTAGAAGAATTGGGCTTACACATTTATTTCCTGACTTGTGTCAAGTACTAACCAAATGTATTAGACCATTGCTTAAAATGATCAAGAAGCACAAAATAATAAAACTATGATAGTCTCAAGAAAAGAAAAATAGGTCCCACCAACTGTAGACAATGCTTTGTAAATAATAGTCTATCGTTAAATAATTTCTGAATATTTCACATAAGAATAGTTTTATGAATGTGCCACAAAATATAGGTTTATGTCCTGGAGGGATATGGATTTAGACTGATTTAAGAAGACAAACTTTTTAAAGGAATTTAAAGAAATTGATCAGCACCAAAGAACAATGGTTCTAGGTGGGCAGATATCACAAGTGTCAGGAAAGGGGTCTTACAAATGACAGTAATTCTCATAATATTTTTAAATGGTAGATAATCAGACTTGTCTGGCTGGTGAGATGAGAAAAAGTAGCTGTGTGTGTGTGTGTGTGTGTGTGTGTGTGTGTGTGCCCACGCGCATACATCAGTGTCTTGAAATTAAGATGGAGATGGAGTTGAATATCAAATTAAGAATTTATACGTAAACTAATACATAATGAATGTCCGCTGAAGATGTTTGATTGAAAGAAAATATCTTATAAGAATAGTGGTGACATGAAAATGTACTTCAGGTAAAATGACCCTTGTATCTGTGTATATGATAAACTAAAGCAGCAAGAAATTAGATTCTAGGCAAATCAGAATAGGGAGATGGCTATGTCAGTGTAGAGAAGGAGATGAGCTGATAAGAATACATGCTTGGTGTCCGTCTTAGAGAAAAGTGGGGACTGTGTGTGTGTGTGTGTTTGTGTGTGTGTGAGTGTGTGTATGTAAAATACTCAATACATTAGGGATACCTACAGGTTTAATTTGTGGTTACTAATAATATAAAAATACTAATTGGTGACATGCAAATTTGCATTTTTTATAAATTAAGATAACTCAATTTCCATAATCATTACCATATTTGTAATATATATATGTGTGTGTGTGTGTGTGTGTGTGTGTGTGTGTATACACATACATACAAAATTAAGAGGTGTGAATTTCATAAATCGGTCTCTGAAAGATAAGATAGAGAATGTCTAAACACAAACTTTTATTCCTAAGAGACTGGTCCATAGCGCCATCTTGTGTTGATGATCTGGTTTTTCTGTTTTGTGTTTTGTTTTGTTTTCAAAGACTAATTTTCCTGGTGCTAAACTACATACAGAAATAAATATGAGTAATTTTGTCTTAATTTCAAATTAGTGAAGTACTAAAATGTATAGCAAATAAACATTTTAAAATAATTCTTGTCCTCTAGTCAATTTTTCTGTTTGCTCTGCTGAAAAGTAGTGTATTCATTTTTATCAAAAAATGTGGTTAATTCACAAGGACCATAAAAGAGTGGATTGGAAACAGTTGGATTCTTGTTGAATCTAAGGGTAGAACTAAACAAGTATGTGTTTTTAAGTAATTGTAATCAAAGGAGGTACATGACTAGAAAAAGAAGGCGTGGACATTCTAATACAACTTGTCAATTAATTCACATTGGGCAGTTTTGTTTTGTTTTGTTTTTTTTATCCATTTTTAAAATGGATTCACATTGCTAATATTTTAATAGGAATTTTTGTAATTTGCTATTTTGAGAATAATTGATATAGAAACTATTAAATTTATCTTTAGAAAGATAACAAATCTATTTTTTTATGATATCTAAGCCTTTATTATTTCAACTAATGTTTGATTATACTTTCTAATCACCAGCCAAATTGGATCTCCTTCCACCAATCTCTGGAGAGCTAGTAGATAAGATATTTGGGAAAGATAATTTAGGCAATAAACTGCAAGCCTTATTTCCCCTATTTCTAAAGCTACTATCCAAAATTGTCTCATGGTCTACGTATCTTTGGATGCTTTCAACTAAATAGTTCTTCCTAGAAAATTGTAGTAGCTGTTTCTTCCATATCTTCCCTTGTTCTCAATGACTGATTTATTTAAGGGAAAATAAGTTTGAATTGGCTTTCTGTAGTTTCCATTTCCATCTGTTGAATGACCTTTATGTTCTTAAATATAACCTGCATCAAGTTAGAAAATAAAGATAGCATATATGATTTATATAGAGTATAGCCTGCCAGATACTACACATATCCCTGAAGTAAAAGTAGAATCCTCTGATTCTAACTTATTCAAGTTAGTGAAACATCTTAATTAAAACCTTATTTATACCAACATACCTCCTTTGTCTTTTTTTATTATAATGAAATAACTTTAGTAAGTTTAATACATATAAGTAAAATATTTATAATTATATATAAATCTTAACATATAAGTTAGTGTGTATATAATTTGTAGTTAATATATTCTACTGAAAAATTATATTTCAGTGTGGGATGTGCTGATAATGACATTACATATTTCACATCTCCAGTAGTATGCATAATGAGACCTTTTTAAGTGTCTAGCAGTAAGTAACCAAGGCAAATTATCTACCTAATAAAGAAAAATTCAGTTACTATGTAAATTTCACTATAGGCAAACTTCTAGCACTAAGTCAAAATTTTTTTTATTTCTGGAGAATTTGAGTACTTTAATTAAAATTTTATACTCCTATGATCAATTCAACAATATGCTTAATTATTGTCAAAGAATCTCAACTCTTCAAAAAAACACAGTTTTTAACTGACAAAGAATTTGTCACTAACAATTATTCAGGATGTCATGTCGTTACTTTTCATCATAAACATTCTGTGTCATCCCTTTGTGGAATGCATATTTTGTCTATTTGAAGTGCATTATTTTTAGGGGAAAAGCTGCTCAACAGATTGGGAAATTTGAGCTAGCCTGTGGAGAACTTAACTACATAAGCCCACTACACCTAATTATAAAAGACGAAGGTTTTAAAATTTGCATAATTGCAACTATTGGTAGAGGTCGGTAACATATTTGCATTATCTACTTATGTTCCGTACCAACACTTTTAAGCACCACTTTAAAAAACTCTGCTAAGTCAGATGCTTGTAGGTGTCAGAACGTTGTAACCTAACATGCAGGTAATGTCTCTTTCTACCCATACCTGAGTTCGAACAGCTTTCTAAAATCGGTTTCTAGGTTTTGGTACTATTTTAACTTTTGAGGTTTGAAATAAACAGTCTTTTTATCCACAGCTACATTCAGCAAGAGAAATTCTTGGTACATCTAATCCAAGTCGCAAATACTCACTTATCCCTTTTGCAAATAATTATTGCATTTGTTATAATTCAAAATAATTAATATTTACAAAAATGGCATTCACACAATAAAAGTACAGAGGTAGTCAAGAATAGCAGTTGGTAATACAAATTTCCCTTGTCTACCCCAAAATACAAGAACATTTAGTTCTTTTCAGAAAATGTTTTATACTTTTTAAATATATTTTGATGTGATATTTGTATCTTATACATAGGAATTAGAAGTTTTCTACATAGTATTAGAATGCTCCAAAGAAGAAGTATTTGAATTTCAATCTACACAAATACGAAAATGCTAGCAAAATACAATTTTTAGGGTTCTTTAAAATTTCTCTTTCATTAGCTTTAGTGAACAATAATTAGCAATAACTATAAAGACATTTTGATAAGAGGTTAGCTATCATTATGCATAGCTAAGTAACAATCATCTAGTTGTCTCCACTGTTTTAATTTACCTACTGTGTTTTTGGTTCAAAGTGTCTCTTCATTTCTCAACATTCTCTTCTCAAAGTACTCTTATCTTGAAAATGTAAAGCAAGTATTTTTGTTTATTTTAGTAAATCCATTGTAGCAATTTATCCATTCTCAGAACACTGGTTTTCACCTTCTGTACTGAAGAATTTCCCCATAAGTTCCTATTTTGATTTTTTGTTTATTCTTTTTTGCAAAGCAAGTTCTATACAACCATCTATTCTTTACAACTGGCATAATAATGTTTAGATCTTTATTGCAATACTCTAGACTCTTCTCACTTCCTATTTATTACTCCCATTATGGCTATAGTAGAAAGTTGCAAAGAGCAGATATTATTAGCTGAGTAAGTGAAGAAATAAATGAAATGTGCTTGATATTATTTTGAAGACAACTAGTCTTTGATACTAAAAAAAAAAAGGTTGATTTGATGCTCTATTATATT
The DNA here is from genome assembly GCA_003508835.1 of Eonycteris spelaea. Lineage (NCBI taxonomy): Eukaryota > Metazoa > Chordata > Mammalia > Chiroptera > Pteropodidae > Eonycteris > Eonycteris spelaea. The sequence goes on along the minus strand of PUFA01000024.1, from coordinate 1,541,427 downwards.
AATTAGGTTACTAAGATTCTGCCATAGGGTATTATTCATCAAACATAATTTTATTTTTGTTAGAAGAAGGTACCGTTGAAAAGTAGAAAAACCATGGAGTATAAAGTGAGAAAAAGCATGTTTAAATCTATGTTTAATTTCTATAAGCTCCATAGACTTGGGCAAATTATTAAATTTCTTAGCACTTTAGGTTCATCTTCTATAAAATAGGGGCGAAATATCTTTTTTTTTTTTTTTTTTTTTTTTTTTTTTTTTTTAGGTGAGGCAACCCTTGATTGACCTCACAGATTGCAAGGACCATGTCAGTTTACAATCCCTCATTTTTTATGCCTACAGTACCTGATCTTCCAAGGTGGTCTCCCATCCGAGTATTAACCAGGCCTGACCCTGCTTAGCTTCCCAGATGGGATTGGGCTTGTTCAGGATGGCATGGCCGTAGATGCAAAACATCTATCTTAGTGAGTTTTAATGAAAATTAGAAATAACATATGCAAAGTGACGACATGGAAGCTACCAAATTAGTGGTAGCTATTATCATCATGATTTTTATTAGCAGATTCTTAAAACTGATTTACCAATATCCTTTTCATTATTTAATTTAAATTTTTCAAATGTCTTTAGATAAACAGTAGCAGCTATAAAAGATGCTAATATCTCTAAATTATAAGGATTCTTTTAGCCTCCAAAGTATATAGGCTCTTAAGATGGATGCATAGACTTTCTGGACATCACCAGCACTCTTGGCCTCCATACACTTATGTACTTCCATGTAGACTGAAGAGCACTTGCTGAAGATTCAACTAGTCATTTTTCTTAATGTCTCAGTCTGCCATCAGAAATTGCCACTGTCCTCTATTGCGCATTTCCTTGAAAGCAGCATAGGCTCCTCTTGTATTAAGAAAAAGTTGTTATGGGGAAGGGGGAAGAAATGTAACACAGCAAGGATCAATCTCCAAATATTTAATCCAAAATGCATGATATTCAAGGCACTAACTCAATCACAAACTTCCATTATCTAATACACAGAGTCACAGCGGCTAAGCTATTACCTTGAACATGATATTTTTTTGAAAATTTCTTAATATAAACTTAAAATTATAGCCGTCATGAAAAGAAATGAGGATTAAAACCATAGAATATCAAATTTAAAAGTAACAATTATTAGAAATTGTTTTATAGATGAGAAAACAATTGTCAAGAGATTGGGCGATTTCCTTCAGCTGAATTCCCAAATGGGAATGATGATGACAGGATTGGAATTAATGTCTTTCTGTTTATTGTGCTAGATGTCTTCTATTATATTTCAGCATATACCTGTGAAGCAGGTAAGGCTTGTTACCTGCCGGGACTATTGTAACTTGAGACAGCTAGTAAGTCAGTAATGGGAGGTCCAGCTCAGATCTGACCATCTTTGAAGTCTCTCTTGGCCTCCACTTTACTAGGCATAATACTTTTATTTTGTCTAACAGTAGATTCACATGTAGCATTAACGATGAAACATTATGTATAAGTATTTGGAGTGTGCTTCTTTGCTATTGGAAAGTTTCTAAGAGGGAGCATCATTCTAATTCTAGTTTATATCAGAAAATGTGCTTTCTTGGCCAGCTTAATGTTTAGTCAGATATAATGACTTGAAAAATGATTTAAGGAAGAGAGATCATTAAAAAAAATGGCATTTTATTTCCACAATGAGTCATGCCTTGTAGAGTAAGAGTCTAAAGAGTCAAATGGTCAACATTTTTTTTTACTATATAAATGTAACTGGAAGATAATTTATTCCATCATAATGCTATATTCATAAATGAAAAAAACCCAAACAACATTTGCTTACAAATCAAATATGACAAGAAGATAAGTTTCCTCTAATTAAAATTGCTTGTGGTATTCTGGCAATTCCCAATCATCAAAATTGCACAGGAAATGAGGTTGTTTTAGCTGGCTCCTGGTGAATGAATACATTTACTTCACAGTTACAGTAAATACGAGATTTTTCACTTGCATTGCCCAGGTTCCCTTCAGTTTCTGCTCTCCTGAGGTAACTTCCAAGCCCAGCATTTTCTGTAACTTGATTCCTCAGCACTTTCCAGGAAAGAAGGGTATCAACGAGCCACTAGATTTATTGTTAACTCCTTCATAATTGGATAAAGCCTTTTCACCATTTTCTGCTTTTTTTCTTAGAGAAACAAAAAAAGTATATAACCACATTTCTTTCAAAAAAAGTTAAAATATAATACAATTATCACTAAATATAATAAAATCTATACTCAGATTTCTCTGAGTGAGCATCAAAAATTAAGTGTACACATGTGTATGTGCCTGTGTGTTTGTGTATGGGCAAGTGTCAAATATTTCCTTTCATAACTTCACCTTAATAATAATGATAGTGCATGGCTCTACATGAGTGTTTTTTTCTTGCTAAAGATTTGGATTTGCAAGTTTGTGAAATCTGGACAAATTTGGTGACACTAAGGCTGATCCACTTTATCCCTACTTTGTTTGGGCATGGCTGTGCAATCTTAGGCTCCTCTTTCCCATTTTCCTTGACTTCAGGAAAAGGCTCATTAGGCCTGATCTCTCTCAGTCTTTTTTCTTTCTCCTTTTTCTTCTCTCTTCTTCATGTTGGACTCAAGTCCCCTGTGGGTTACCCCTAAGCTCTCATCCTCTCTTCTCTTTAACTCACAGGAGGGTTATCCATATGGTAACCTTCCATATGCTTAAATAAAAGCAGGTACCAGCTTCTCAACTCTCTAGGTCCAGCTACACAAAGAGCTTGAGATATACCTTGGGTCATATCACCTTGGATCAAAAACTCCCGAATGCCATTGAGAGGCATCTGACTGGAACTTTAATTCCCTGGTGGTTAAGTTTGCCAAGAATCCTACAAAGCCTCTACATAGTCTACAAATAATTAACATCTAAAGAAAGACAAATTATGGACATAAATGATGCACTAAGGCAGAAGAAAGATATGTCTATGCATGGGATAATTAAGAGTTTATGTGGAAATCTTTATGATTTAAGAGGGGTCTGATCTGTCAATAGACAATGAAGGTCTGAACCAGTTTATACAGTTGAATGGATAATTTGCATTTGCCAAGATTTTTCACCTTTCATTCTGTACATCCATGATTCTTGGTCCTTATAGATATCTTGCACTTTTTAAATGCACGCTCCCATGAAATTATTCCAAAATGATTATTGTCTGAAAATAAAACTCAAGGTCAGAGGGCTAGTACTCTAGCCCATGTAAAGTTGGGATTTTTCATCTGTTATTAAATTCAAGCTAATTATATTATCAATTCAGAAAACATTATCATCCTGGTTATATGTAAGTCTCTTATCTTGGTGCATTGGTTGTTGTTGATTCAGCTATTTTTAAAAAAATTATTTTCATCCCTGTTTCTTAATCAGACACCCCACTCCCTGAATGGACAACCATTGAATATGTAGGTTTTTATTATATCGTGTTCTTACAAATTGTGTATTGTGTTATATGCATATATTTTAGCATAAATGATATTTTTATGTAACTCATTCCGGTTCCTACATTTATTTAATATGTTTCTAGTACCCATTTTTGTTTTTAGTTCATTGTTTTTAACTGCTACATAATGTTCATTGAATGTGCCTGCCACATTTTGCCAATTCATTACAGGTATGAACTTTACTTCTGAGTAAAGAAAAACAGACAGATATCCTAAAATATATTTTCTAGTTTTTTGCTTACTTTTGGATTTTTTTCTGTGTCTGCTCTGGGTGAAGGTCATATAATGACCTAATTTAAGGTTGGAAACAAAAGAAGAAAGGATGTGATCAGAATTATGAGTCATTTAGAATAAACAGGATTAAGGTTTAGGTATTTTAGATTCAATATTGTGCAGTAGTAGGGTCTGCAGGCTTACATCTGTTCAGACTTCCTGGGTGCTAATCTTGGCTCATCTACTCACCAACTGTGTAACATTAGGTAAGTTACATAAACCTTTAATAATACATATTTTGTACCAATCCAAATAGGCTATATTATGCTACTACAACAAACTACTCTCCCAAATCTCAAGGGATTAAACCCACAGAAGAGATTTCTTGCTCAAGTTAAGTCGATCAGGAGTCAGCTGAAGCCTCTGCTCCATGTTGCTTTCATCCTTGCTGTAGGAGCCAGTTTGATTAAGCAGCCACCATATGAAATTCTGGTTGCTTTGACAGAGGAAAAGAGCTTGGAGTCTCACACAGATTAAAAACTCAGCTCACAGGTAATAACTATACATCTGCTCACAAATTCTTGGCCATAACTGATCATATGACCCTACTCAGTCCCAGGAGATTATAAATAGAAATCTCACTAAGTTCCCAGAAGTTAAAGAACTTAAAATATTCTTTAATATCCCTCAATGACTACCATATGGCTCACATTGTTGTTCTAAAAATTAATGGGGTTATTTCTTAGCAAGTGGTTGGTATAGTACCTAGAGCATAGTAGACTCTGAATAAATATTACCTTTATATTACCTACTCTTCAGTCACTCAATTGCCTATCTAAATATACCATTTACTTGCACAACCGCATCTTTTTGTTTTTTTCTTCCTTCCTTTATCCCTCTAAAAAACCTCTAATTTTTAAATCTCCAACTTAAATGACAAATTCTTTTTCTGTTTCATTCCCACATATTTTTAATTTCACCTTAGCTTTTATAACTCCAATCAATTTTAAGGTCCTTGACAAGTACTTTCATGTCCAATTAATATTTACTTATTCTGGTATCTATTTTAACTCCTGCAAATAGTAGTTATTTTTAAAAAAAAATTTAATTGAATTAAGTACTGTAAAATAACATTGCATTAGATTTCCAATTCTGAACAAAGACATCATTTTTAGAACTCATTTTGGGAATGGGCTGGACTTTCACAATAATTTTCATCTTTCTCAAATGTTTCTATCTAGTTCCATATTTGTAGGCTGACAATCTTTCTTACATCTTAATTTAATTTTTTAAATATACATTAACAATTATAAAAAAGCAATAATGAAGTATGCTTTATAAAAGTACAAAATGTTTTGTAAAATATACATAATGATCGTAAATTCAAAGTTGTTAATATTATCTAAAGCTAAAATGTCTAATAATATTAATATAAAGTGATATAAATGCCTATAATAGTGACATCTGGTGGCTCATAGGGTGTGTTACATTAATCTACCAATTTTAACTTCTAAATGTATCTCTATTTCAGTAAAATAGTTGCCTCTACTCTTGTACATTAGCCCTAATCATTGTAAATATTGGCTTTATTCCTTATTGAAAAAATTAATATTTGTTATATAATTTTATCTTATTCTCTAATATGAATATGTTTTAAATTCATATTTTCAGTTAGTAAAAGTAGGCTGAATTGCAGACCTGAGTTCTTCTTATGCCTAAAAGGAATAAAAAGTGGAAGAATGCATTAATAGAACCTATAATCCATATCACTGTAGCTCTGAACTCAAGCCTCCCTAAATGACCTGGTCTCCTAGAATATATGTAATAATCTATTCTTTGTTCCTGGTGTGAATCATTGCAGTGGAACAAAAATTAAAAGACCTGAAGATTGGAGTTTTAGACTAACCCTAGCACCACTGATTTGTGTGACGCTGAATCAGTTTCTTTAATTCCTTAAGTCTCAATTTTTTCATCTGAAAGATTTGGCCTAGACATCCTCCATATTGAAAATTCTTAATGAGAGGGACTTAATAGACAATGATGATTAATTACAATGACATATTGTCTGATATTTGGTTTTTGGTGCATAGAAGATAGGTATTCTTTAAATTGATAGTAAAGCTTCTTTAAATTTATACTCAGTATTCATATAACATCCATTCTGGTAACATTCATTACCAGAGTACCCAATGGGATAACTAAAGATTCCCAGGACCACGGGCAGGAAGCCAACGCTATTACAGTCACATTTGTGAATAAATTAGACACAGCTTAGACTCAGTTTCTGACATGTAAGAATTGACTAAATATATTTGCTGCTTCACCCCATTCAGTAATTTCGAAAGTCTGTTAGAGAATAAATTCATGAGAATTATCCAGACACTTATTAAATGTATGTCTCTCATGCTTTCCACTAAACCTACTGAAGAGAGAGGATTGGAATCCACATTTTAACATGCTCTCCTGATGATAATGGTGGTTATCTTGGTTTAGGTACTACTTACTATCCCAAATCAGAAACCACATAGATTCAGACAGAAAGGGATACTGGTATCACCTAGTTGATGAAAGATTAAGTTCTTTAAATCAGGACTTGTAAAGTCAAGTGTCTATAGGGCCACACAAATAAATAAAATTAAAAAAAAAAATTGGCCAAGTAGTAATTAAGAGGAGCTCTAGAGAACGCACACCATGTAAAAGAGATAGCCTTTAATTAGCTGCCAGGAAGGCAAGGTTTCTAGGGTTGCCCTGTGCTTTGTAAAAAGATGAAAACAGATTCTTATGTGAAATCTTCAATTTGTTGGAGTTGAAACTAATTCAATGTGAGCTAAATGAAACACATTTGTGGCTTCAAGTTTGTATCCTCTATTTTTGATTCAATTTTTACCTGTACCCTCTATATCACACTTCTCTCTCTTTTTTCATTTCCACTGCATTTTTCAGTCTAATACACTTAACCAGCCAGGTAAACTTAGAAAAACTCTATATAAAATGGTCATTCCTTATGGTCTGTTATCATAATTAACAAATTATTATATATAACAAATTGTTATAATAATTACCAAAATCTTCTCTGTTCCATAAAGTGTTTTGGGACTTTACTGTTCAAACATCTGCAAACGTACTCTCTTCACACACCTAAACTTTTTCTCCTCCATTTATTGAACAAATATTATTATAACCATTATTCATCTTCACATAGTAATATCTGTTAGTGCTTTACCTTAAATAAGCGAAGAAAGATAATACTTCCAACAACAATTTTTTGTTAATGACTAATTATCTTATATACAATTAACTTTCACATACAAATTTAAAAGTTGAACCCTTAATATTTATTCATTTTGAGTGTCATTTACTTGCTTAACATCACCCTGATTAGAAGCAAATACTGTGGACATCTCTTCGCATTCTAAAGCAAGAGTCAGAATTTAAAAAATAAATAAAAAAAATGAACTTTCTCAAGAAAAAGGTAGGAAAAAAAAGCCTTACTATGAGGTTTTTTTCATGAGTCTGGATCTTAAGGCAGCTTGAGAGAAAAACATTGCGGGAGGTGGCAAGGCAAAGAACTTTAAATAGAAGCTCAGAAACTTCATGAAATAAATACTGTCTTATGCTAGAAAGGCATATTAACAATTGGCCAAAGGTATTTGCCAAGAGATCAGATATGTTTTTGTTTTGTTTTGTTTTCTGCTTGTTTGTTTTTGGTCATAATGATGATTTCAGGTCATCAGGAAACACTTCGATTCCCGTGAAAAGAATGAAAGGAAAATAAAAGCCTATCTCTCTGAGAGAAGATCCATAAAAGCAGTATGAGAATGAGGCACACCAAAGAATTATCAATCATCTCCACATCTTCAAATTGGTCATCTAAAGGAACTTGGGGATTTATTGTAACCTGGAATGCATCCAAAAGCCACTGTTTCTGAATATATGACATATCACTAGGACTCATATCATTGTAAAATGATATGACTCAATTAATTTGAATGAATATAAAAGATATCTAAATTTTATGTCCTATAATAAGCATCACATATATGACACATTAATAGAATTTATAGAGGTTGATGATTTATTGAATGTTAGCTATGATCATGGCTTTATATGAAATGATGGAAAAGAACAAAAATAAACACAAGAGATCATCTATTACTCTAGAATAGCTCAGAAGCTATTTAAAGAATAAAAATAAAGCATAGGAACAAAGATGCTTCAGAACAAGGTAAGGTTCTGAGTGAATTATACATTTGAATGAAAACCTGGTCCACTGAGTGTTAAAGAAGTAAAGATTCAGAGTATAGTAGCAATAACTAGGGGAATTAAAGAAGCTATTTTAATTTGTCAGAGTAGCTAAGCAGCTTTGAGTCTTTTGATTTATTTAATCATTTATCCATTCGACAAACATATACTCTGATAAATTATTATTTTATTAAATTATTTCTTAGCTTATGAAAATGCAAGAAAATGTTAATATGAATTAGTAGTTTAACCCCTTTAATATATAAAGGATAGCATGCTATATACACTGGTCTTTACTTTACATTCAGTATTATTAAAGCTTCCTATAAAACTGAATAGTATTCCACAATGTGACTGTAGTACTGTTTAACTCACCCTCAGTAGATGGATACAGGTTATATACAATTTTTTGCTAATAGCAGCAGTTTAACGTTGCTGCAATAATAATCTTGCAGATGAATGTTTGTTCATATCACCCTTTTTATCACCAAATTCCTTCAACAGATTCTAACACTCTAACAATACTGAGAGAGAGAATTGGGAATGGAGGTGTAGAACATTAAGTAGAAAAGAGAGAACAGGAGACATGATAGAGGGAAGGGGGGTAGTAAGAGTGGACAGGCCCTGCTCTGAATGCTGCCTTTTATTAAAATGTTATTTCTCTTCCCACAGGAGCTATGATTCTGAAAGTAAAATGGTTCATTATTATCAATTTGTGAAAACTAAATCATTATAAAATATAAAGAAAAATAATAAAAAAGAACGAAAGACATAAATTAAGGAGAGACAATAATGGCTTAAGAAATTCTAAGCACTATTCTGATACATATGCATTATATATAATTGTCTAATTATTATACAATTATATATAATGCATATGTTATGTAAAATCGTAATTTTAAACTTGATACATCATTATTGTTGGTAACATCTCCTAATATAAATCACAACATGAATTATCTTCCATTTCCTCTGAAACAATTTTAAGGGACTCTAATGCAACTAATTTGAAGTGAGAGATGATGTTCTTTGGCTACTCATACCACACAGTATAATTTTTTTCCCTAGTAATAATCATCTTTTCTATCTTAATCTCTTATTGGTATTAGGTTGTGGATCATTACACAGTTAAAACATTAACTGAATCATGCCATGTGCCATGGAATATTATCATATTTAAATTTTCAAAACGACTACTTGCAGGAAAATGAAATGTATTTAAAAAAAAAAAAAAAAAACGAGGTTCTTCCTGACAGCTTGAAAGAAACTCCAGTAAACAGAAGTAAAATAAAAAATCGGGAGCCTAAGCCCACCCACACAAGATTAATTGGTAACCTTCATAGATAATTTTTCAGTTATTAAAGATTTATAGACTATATCTACTGATTAACTTTTAAAACGCATACATCATCTGAGACTGTAATTTCTCTCAAAATTCAAATAACATTAGTTTGGCATTTTACACAAGTTTGTAGTTAACTTGTGTGTTTATTTTAAACTGTACTCATTACCTATTTCTTCATTACCCTTTACTAGAACTGCTGTTTAAATACCTACCTCAGATTCTAGTCCTTTTACAAACGAGATTGTTTATGATATTTTAATTCATGGCTCATTTAGTAAATTTGTCTTTTAAAAATGTCTCTATCTAAACGTAAAAGATTTCAAAACCTTTTTCTGCATTGTGGGTACATAATAGGATACACCTGACATATACTTTTGAAAATTCGTAGGATCCTTTGCTAATTAAAAAATTATTAATGCTGCTACTTCAGAAGAGCTCAAATAACTTTCAAATTATTTGGTTTTAAAATCCTGTACACTTACAGAGAATCAATATTATTTTGAAGAATATATAACTTCTGAAAGCTCAGAGTTAGTGGCAAAGCTCAAAATAGAACCGATGAATCTTGACTCTCAATCTGAATCTCTAGCTAACTACATTAACTGGACAATTTTCTTTCATCTGTGTATTATTAATAACATAATATCTTGTGACAAAACAGGCTATAAGTCTCTTTGGGGAATTACCTTAGAGTTATGTGGCACACGTTTTTAAAGAAAATTATATATACATACACACACATGTACACACACATAATTGATTCTCATATAATTAAATAACTGCTGGCTATGCAGATGAAGACTTTATAACTTCTTAGTTTTATAAATAGGTATGGACCACTTAGAACAATAATACATCTTAAGTTTATACTGTGGCTTATTTCAAGAAACTCCAGTTTTCTCGTACAGATACTTCATCCAAAGGGAAGTATTCAGGACTTTTTCATCCTATCTTTATTTTAGATTTAAAGAGACTGATGTCTGGATTAAATAAATTACTGCCTCTGGATCCAAAGGAAATTAGTATTAGACAAAACTTTGAACATTATTCAACTTCAAATCAAGACCAATATGATATGTTTTTTGGTTAATGTTATTATGGTTAGCTATTAAAATGTGATGATTACTTCACTATTATTTCACTACATTTCAAACTCTTTCATCTTTTAGTGGCAATGAAAATATACTGTTATGGTTTTCATTTTATGTTTCTATTTTTTAATTTCTTGTATACCTTAAATGGCGGTTCCCTTCAGTGGTCTCTCCTTGAACTTGTTCCTTTCTTTTTGTCATAAATGTCGATGGCTTTGACATGTTGCTTATACAAAGCTTCTTCTAACATGTATAATACTAGCTTAACCTTACTCCTGAGATTTATTTCCCTTCTAGTCATTTTCTCCTTAGTTTTCATTAGCAGCTCAAATTCAATATGTTCTAAGTTTTTCTTCACTTTTTACACGTGAAGGTATCAGCATCATATACTCTGTGATTCCATACGCATAAGTGGCCATGTATTTTCCAGACTCTTTTTAATTATATCTTTACAGGTCTTTTATCTCAGCTAAATTGCAAGCATCTTGTGAACATGGTCTTTTCGTCTTTGTTGTACTGGTATATAGTACAGTATAGCACGTGGCAGATGCTAAATAAATTTTTGGTGAGTGAATAAATGAATAAATGAATAATCATTACATAAATGTCTGATAAACTTTTAGAGTACATGAGATGGAAGAAAATCTATTCCCTGCAAGAAATATAAGTTAAGCTTTGCCTTTTAAGAAGTGCCAGAGAGTAAATTATTAAAATCCACTATATTAATATACTGGAACACCACTACAATGTGTATCACATTTATGTGGTTTTGGGATATAATTTTAATAAAATTATATTCTCTTGATGGAACAGCTTCAAAATAGGTGTTAGTCTCTTAAAGTCAGTCTTGTAAAAGAATGCCATTCTAGTAAAGTTTATGTTACCAAAGTGTTAGGTATTTATACTTTTGAAGGAAATACAATTAAGACAAAAACATTTCCAATCAAACGGGATTTGATTATCCATTATTGGTAAATGGGAGGTTCATGACCTGAGCCTAATGGGCCCTTTACAAGTTGTAGTGGACAATTAAACGACTCAGCAGTGAAACTGACATTGAGGAGCAGATTTTGCCTGCCAGCCGCTCTCAGGTTTGGATTTCACTGGATCATGTTCCAAAAGGTCAGCACTGTCCAGATGACCAGTCCAGAACTGCAGATGGCAATGTGGTCACATGACTACTCTGGGGCTCCCCAACCTGCTGCACAGGCTCAAGTTCACTGAGAGGTCATGGCAGGCCCCGTGTCACTATTCAGAAATACTATAATCCCCGGGTACTCTCTCTTCTACATTATGTATATAAAATAGATAATTTTGGTTTCCAAGCCAGAGCATAAAATCATGATACTGTCAAAACAGTTGCAAGAGAGCAGCTTAGTTATAGAGAACAGCTCAAAGTGGGATAGGTTTCTCTAGAGGAATACTCATACTTTGTAAAGGAAACAGCACTTACATACTCACCAGAAACTTGAGAGCCCTATACCAGCATTCAAGTCTGACTATGCCAGTCACAAGCTCTATATAGACATCCTTGTGCCATCACGTCGTCTTGAACATCAGTTCTATCTTCAGCTGTAAACAGGAAAACATAATATTGTACCTATCCCGCCCTGCCAACCTCAGAGAGTTGAGAAACACAGCAGGTAAGGCATGGCAACCTAGCTGGTGATATTCAACCATCTTATCTATTTTCTTTCTGTTTGAATGAGTCTTTGTATAAATTTCCAGAGACAAAAGTAAAAAAAAAAAAAAAAAAAAAAAAAAAAAATTCTTATTTTAAGCCACATGAGTAGGTTTAGTGAGTAGGTGAAAATGCACTTACTTTCCCTTAACTTTTTTTAAAAGGAGACTCAAAGGAGGACAAGATGATCTAAGAACTTCTCTAGTCAATGACTCTGTTGCTCAGATTTTACCCACCCTAGCAGAAAAGTGAGAGTAACTTTAATTTAAAATATTTTTGTACTCTTTCAGGGTCAGAATTAAGGAATGCATGTTTAAACATCACTTAGAACTATTGCATTATTTGTGCTCGAATAGTATTTTAAAAAAACTTATAGGATATAGTCTCATAATTTCCCTTCAGTTCTGTTATTCTTTGACGAGACAGGCTGGTATACTCTAACTTTACTGCTTAAACAGGGTGTTTTTTTTAGCCCACGGCCTGACCTCTTGGACGTTACTGAAGGTAAATGGAATGAGATTATATCCATAATATTAATCTAGGGGAGAGACAAAAAAAAAAAAAAAAAAAAACTAAACTAAACTAAACCATTTCCCTACAGCATGAAGGGAAAATAAAGGCTTTGATGGCACCAACACAAAGTAAAATCATTCATTCCCTGTGGTTAAAATCATGGGGACCCTATGGATCGAAGACTGGGAACTGCCAGCAGGCCTTTGACGCTACACAATCTTACTTTTGCTCTACTGCTGTTCTTTTTTGCTGTATGCTCATATCAAAGGAAAATGTGTTAACAAAGTCTCTAAATTGTAATTCGTAGAAACTAAAGAATGATACATAAACATTTCCCTGAACACTCAGGATCTTTTCTGTGCCTTTCTCTTGGTCCTTCTCAGTGCCTTTACTCTGTCTCTCTCACTGTCCCCATCTCTTTCTACTATCTCTGTCCCTCTGAGTCTCTTAGGCTCTTTACTCTCTGCCTCTGAGAGACCATGCTTTGTCTATGGAGCATTACCCTTTCTCTAATAACCTTTTCTTCGACAACTTTGGCCAGGCATTTGAAATCTTTCTTGCACTCAGCAAAGAACTCTTTTCTTTCTCAGTGCAGGGCTTGAGCCCCTCCACCACCATCACCCCGCCCTCACCACCCTGCCACTTGGAGAATTTGCCCTGTTCTGCATCAATATGAAGTACTTGTCTATATACAAGAGAGAGGAAAACCTGGGCTCACACTTGGTGCTAAAACCTTAAATAATGGTAATGTCTTTTTCAGAAATTCCTCTTAAGAGTAATCAGATATGGACTGCAGATCTGGAAATAATGCCTACAACTCCTAGATGAGCCCTTAATAGTGATTCTGCAGAGTTTGAGCACAGTTACTCTTGCAGGTAAGATTTTAACTTGTTTGCTTTACATTGTTATATCCTAAAGAAGGGCTTAAAATTTTTAACTTAAACAAACGTGAAAAAAAAAATGTAATATATTAGTTGAGAAAATTTTCACCAGACAGAAATCAAAGATGCATTGCTGCTTTCTAATTTAGCTCAGTTTTATTTATCTGTGCTGTGTCAGCAAAAGAAGAGGTACCTGTATACAGCAAATAAAGCCTTCTTTGAAAGTTCTCAAGAAAACAACCAAGAATACAATGGAAAAAAAGGGCAGATGTACAGTCCTCAAACTTCAGTTGGCTTGGCGTGGCTTCAGGTCCTGGATAATTGAGAGAACACTGATTTGCATGGTTGGTGCAGATCAAAGGGAAGGCAGAGTGCCCCATTGCCCTGTAGTTTGTGCACCGAGTAAACACTTTTGGCTCTTTGGAGCAGAAGCAAACAGAAAATAAATAGATCTGCTGTCTCTTAGGAACTGTGAAGCTAGAATGTCTACCTTTTGTGTGTGTGTGTGTGTGTGTGTGTGTGTGTGTGTGTGTGAAAATTTAAGAACAAGGTTAGTTTTGTAGCATGCAGGAAAGAAATGCAGTCATAGAGATAGGAATAGACAGTTGTTGCTATTTTTTAAAAGTGTTTTCTTTCGCTGTGTGGGCAGCTGGCACTCTGAGTAGCTTCTGTTCTTTGTGTAGCACCTGCTCTGCTGTTGGTTTCTAAAAATTATGTCCATACATACATGGCTAGAACTTTTCTCTATTTAGTGTCTCCTATCTGTTCTGATTTGTGAGATTTGGCTCCAGGAGCGTGGATTTTTCTTTGTCCATCCAGCCACCATTCCCAATGTGGCACCCACAAATATGCCTCACCACTCACCTACCGCATCTGCCTTTATATCTGTTCCCAGTACCTCAATTATCAGCAACTTTTACTGTCAGGATTTATTTGTCTTGAGGTAACTACTGGGCAAAGTGTACTCACTCCCTATCTCTTCTGTTCTCTATTTTGTACCTCAAGGGCACTTCAATTAGAAAAGGTATATTCCATGGGCTTAAAAGTGCTCCTATGAAGGCTGCCTTAGAAACATTTGAACTGTATGCAAATCTGGCACTCCTCTCCCTTTCTGAGGTTGAATCCTCATTTTCTTTTTCAGTCTAGGTGTCTGTACAGCCCCACACAACCCAAGCCTGGCTTGCAGGGTCAAGCTGTCCTTTCACAGTGGGAAAGGGCTGATGAAAATCCTTCACAGAGAGGTATTAAGAGCTTAATGATGAACACTCCCTTGAGTATCTTCATTTTGAAAGAGATTGCCTAGAGAGGTTATTGATTTACACAGAAAAATGGATTTCTAATCCTGGAATTTCATCAGGAGACAGAAAGAAGATTTACTTGGGTGTAGACAGAGATCATTGTTTTGGCATAACTCCAGAAATTAAACAGAAGCAGCCACTTGATTTGTCCTCTGATGAGGTGGACCGATCATGCCAATGCCTTTGACTAAAATGTAGTGATAACCTTTGATAGAGAAAACAAAAGGGAAGAGAGGAGAAAAGAGAGAGGAAAAGGAAGGAAAACTAGAGTCGGTATCACTTTATAGTAATATGAAAGGGAACAGTGAATGCCACAATGCCCATCCCTGTGAAGAAATGTGTGTCTAGGCAAATATTTGGATTAATTTGGCATAGTACTAGAGCCATGGGGTTTGGCGATTGAACGAGATTAAAATGAATTAATACTAGCTGCATAAAATAAAAATCAGGAAAGTACTACCGAAAGAAAGGGAGAAAAAAATAAAACAGGATTAATCTAATCAACCAGAGTTTTCTTGACTATGCTTCCATAATAATTTTTAAAGTCTTATTTGCTAGAGTTTATGACTCAAAAACAAAAACAGACCAGGACAAAATGAGATCCCTGCAACTGGATATCTAAGAGGACTAAAAAAAATGGCCACCTCATATCCAGATAAGCAAGTAAATGGCAAATAAACTAGCAGTAACATTGGTGATATTTACGTTAGATAATGGTGATGGTAAGGTTGATCACACAGCACTATTCTATATCCTTACATAAGTAGATCATCATGACAATTCTATGAGACAGGTAGCATTTATTAGCATTTGAGAGGGAATAAAACGGAGGCACAAGAAGTTGATGCACTTAGCAAGTGACAGAGCCAGAAGTAAGCAAAGTAGTTCTGTTTTGCTTTAGTGTATGCTGAGCCTATGTATTAACATTTCGTTGCAAGATTGCCCTAAACTTTTGCCGTGCTTTTGAATTTGCTTTAATCTGCTTCTTTGTTTCAGTGCCTTGTAGTTCCTGATGTAGCTCAAACAATGACACATCCCCTCAGTATTCGCAAATCCTATAAATCAGTACTTCAAAGGGAGCAAGAACCAGTTGTTTGGGGGATTTAAACAAATGGAGGATGATTGCTTCAATTACCATGATTTCCTTACAGTAAACAACAATAGCAATAGTACTATTTAAAATTCTTGGTTTGAAGTTTCAAAGAGACACTTGGGACAATCTTGTCTTCACCCTCACTTTACAGATGTTGAAACGAAGGTGCTAAAACATTTCTAATTTGCTCAAGGTAACACAGTGATCTGAAAAGGACTAATTTTCCAACAAGGAACTGTATCACAAATCACTAAGAGATACAATGTTTAATGCCACTGATGACTGATATAAAATAGGCATTTTGCCATGTAACCTTCACCCCTTTGCCCAGAGGCTCCAGAATCACTTTTATTACATTTAAGTTTGCTTGTTTTAATACATGGTGTATAGTGACATCTATCGAAGATTGTGTGTAATGACTAACATACAGCTAAAATCAGGATTCTTTGGGTGTGGTTAGATTTTAGTGTGAGGAAAATGCATTAAATGGAATCAGAAAAATATAAATTCAGTACTAACACTTAAGGTGAGTGTCTCCCTGAAAAAATAAAGATGCCAGTATATATCTCATAAAATAAATAGCTTCAAATTACTGAGAAAATTGAAGGGGAAGAAAGCTATTTCCATGGTAACCATATAAAGGAGAATTTTTAAAAGGAAAAGTAAGGTGAAGAACAGAAATAAAAAGAGATTGACTAGAAAGGAGACTACACCTGGCAAGCAAATAAAATAGAACCAATGTAGTTCTTTAGTTGAAATATCTGCATAAAATACTTTTCATTCTCTAAAAAAATTATACTGATAAAACAAATGTGGGTATAATTACAGTTATGTCACATTATATTTCCCAACTAAAAATATTGTGTCGCAGATCTGAAAAAGTAGTGGCCACACAGCATAAAGAGAGAAGAGCAGACTGGTGGTCAGTAGCACGATTCCAGATTCCAGGTCTCCTATAACCTCTGGACCTTAGTTCTTTTACTCACAGAATTAGAAGGGATAATAAGGCAATTTCAAAGGCCAAATCCACCTCTGAATTTTTCAACTATAATTTTAAAATAGTAGCGAGTTTTCTTTTTAACGATTTTATGTGCAACCTTGCACAAAACAAAACAAACAAACAAGCAAACAAACAAACAAACAAAACTCTGAGTCAATTTCCTCACTTATAATTACAGGTGCTTGGACTAGGTGACTCTAAATTAACACTCTAAAATGTGATTATTCTCAAACACTTTATCATAATGCTATGCCCAGTTTGGGTCCTGGGTAAATTAAAATTTTAACTTGAAGTAAAGTTAAGCAAATCAGTGAATCTCCAAGCATATAGATAAAAGGACTAGTTATATTAAACATGAATATATTTCCAAATATATTTATATAAGCTTGAAGAGGATATTTGGATTTTCTAAAACTCTGTGTACCCACACCACTTTTGTGGTTTGGTCAGTAATTGGGGACAGAGACAGAAAAGGTAGTATGAAGGTCTTGTTTCTTCTCCTAATCAGGTTTGAAGTTTGGACCAGTGGCATAAAAGAAAAAAAGTAATCTAAATTTTTTAGTTCAATTCCCTGGATCCCCCCAAATCCTTTATAGTTCAAGCTGAGAGTCATTTTGAAACATAACTAAATTGTGCTTCTGATACCTGTCCTGAAAAGATCCACTTTAGTGTAGCAAATCCCACTGTCTGTTCTCAAACTTTACAATGCCTGTACTGAAAAAGTTACAGGTTGCTAGGGTTTCTTTATATTCACCAAAAGAGAAACTCTTTTTTTTTTTTTTTCCTGGTGGCTTGACTTGAAGCAAAGTTTAGAATTTTCTCAGTAGTAAATTAAAGACCAATTTTATTGGGCACATATTATGTGCCAAAAATGATAATAAAACTTCTGATATAGTGTCTCATTTAATCTTTATAATTTAATGAAGGTTTTAGAATTTTTTTATGAATAAATAAAGCTTTGAAAGTATAACCTATTAAGCCTAAATGAATTATAGTATCAAGAACTCACATTCATTCTGCCTCTCTCACACAGACACGCACACACACACACACACATGTCCACTTTAATTGGTCCCTGCCATAGTTATTACAGGTTTAGTTTTTCTTACCTCACATATATTATGAGCTAATAGTCAATGGCATGTTCAGTTTCTATATAAAAAGGGCTAAGTCAAATTTAGGGCTAACCAATAGTTTTATTTCTAGTGGGGTTAGATTGGCATAGCAAATAAAACTGTGGATAACTTTATATAAGGTTAAGGCATATCAGTTACTACTGTAAAAGTGAATGAAAGAATTGAGGTACACTGAATTAAGCTTAGCACATTTATTTTGATTAACCAGGTGTTAAAAATTTTATTTCAAAATACTTTTTTCGATTTTACCTTCTTTATTATAGATTTTCAACATATTAAAAAATAGAACAGTAAAATGAACCCCAATCAACATGAACCTACAGGCAATCTGCCTTAGCCACAACCCATCTGCTTCCCTCTTCCAGACTATTTCAAAGCAAATTCGTAGCATCACATCATTTCATTTCTATATGTTTCAGAATGTATCACTAAAATATAAGAAATTTTGTAAAACACATTTATGTCTTACTCCCTCAAAACAATATTTTTATCATCAAACATTCAGTCAGTGTTTTTGAAATGCAATTAAAATAAAACATTTCCTTTTCTTAGCAAACAAGAAATAGAAAGAAAACTTTCTTATCTGATAAAGAATGTCTTAAAAAGCTGTAACGTATAGTAATTAATGCTGAATTAATCAGAAGTTTTCTCTAAAGATGAAGAGCAGGACATTGATGCATGTATTCACTCTTCACAGAAAATATTACCAGAATCCTAGCTGTATAATGAATCAAGAATAAAAAGAATAGTTTACAAAGCAAGAAATTGAGCCAACATTTTTGCAAATGGCTTTTTTATACATGTAGACAATGAGACTTTTTAGACTTGTTTTCCATAACACCTAGGTATAATGTAAATATACAAAAATTAATTGTATTTTTAAATAAGTAGAAAATAAAAAACAGATAGAAAATGAAAAAACTTAAATAACCTTAAAAGACATGAAATATTGAAGAAAAATTCAATTAAATTATGTAAGACATCTACATTAAAAACTAAAAATATTATTGAGGGAATTGAAAGATGTCTCATATAAATGGAGATATATATGATGTTCATGGGTTGCAACTCTCAATATTATAAATATATCAATTCTTTCTAAATTGATGAAAATAATTTTATCCACTGATGAAAATAATTTACAATCAGAAACAAGTATTAATATTTATAGAGAGACTTTACATGTGGTTGTATATTCTGTTAAAGCATACACAAATATTGACAAAAATAAATTTATACTAAATATTAAATCTGGAAGAATATCATGGAGTTCATACTTACCAGGCAAGGCCTGACAATTTTCAACTGATTAAGCTACAATGAGCCACTTTTAGATTTAGAGAGTTCATTATAAACATAAATAGCAAAACAGACAAACAAAAAGAATAAGCCTAAAGTGTCAGCTCTCTGGGTCCTTGCCCAATAAATTAAAAAAGATGACATTAAAGAAAAAGAGCTGAATGACTGACTGCAAAGCAAGTTGTAGAATATACTGTTGCTGAGGACCAAATCTAGAGTTCAGTTAAATGATTTTATATTCTGCAAGTTTATACTGAGGGGGGTAAGGCAAAAAGCTCAATAACTCATCTGATCCAAGAAGTGTTAAGAATAGTCTCCCACAGTCTTCCAGAGAAGATAAAGAGATGAATGTGCAATGGCCTTGTAGAAGCTACTTAAAGACCTCCCACACTCTCATGCATCAAGAAGATCATAAGATATGCTGCCAAGACTAAGAGTTTTCATTGATCAAACCTTTACCTGTATAAATACATGCAAGGTCATCAAGGTAGCATGGGTAAGCCATCCCACTAAAATTATGTTCTATTTAAAAAATACAGAAAGCAAAGATATACAGATAGCAAACATGCATATGAAAAGATGCTCCACATCATATGTCATGAGGGAAATGCAAGTCAAAAAAAAACAACCAACCAACAAACAAACAATGAGATACCACTACACACCTATTAAAATGACCAAAATCCAAAACATTGATAAAACCAAATGTTGGCAAGGATGTAGAACAGCAGGAACTCTCATTCATTATTGGTAGAAATACAAAATGCCTTTGGAAGACAGTTTGACACTTTTAAAAATGCAACTATACATATTCTTGATATTGCGATCTAGCATTCGTGTTTCTTGGTATTTACCCAAAGAAACTAAAAACTTATGTTTACACAAAAGCCTGTGCATGATGTGTTAGCAGCTTTAGTTATAATTGCCAAATTCTGGAAGCAATCAAGATGTCCTTCAGTAAACATTATACAGTCCTAAAAAGAAATTAGCTATTAAGACACACACACACACACACACACACACACACACACACACACACACACACGGAGGAACCCTAAATGCATATTTCTAAGTGAAAGAAGCCAATTTAAAAAGACTACATGTGATTCTAATTATATGACATTCTGTAAAATGCAAAATATAGAGAAAATAAAAAGATCAGTTATTGCCACAGGTAGAGAAGAAGGAGGGAGAAAAATAGATAGAACACAGAGGATTTTAGGGCAATGAAAATGTTCTGTATAATATTATAATGATAGATATATGCTATTACACAATTGTCAAAAGTCATAGACTGTATAATGCTAGAGTGAATCCTAAACTATGGACTTTGAGTGATTATGTGATGAGATAATGTCTTTATATCTAAAATTGATATTTATATATTTATAGATATGGTATATGCACAGGTTAGTATACAAACATAATTCTGTCAGCTGAGAGCACCTGAAAAAAATGACACACCAGTAGAAAAAAGCACACAAAATGCCTAAATCTTGGTTTCTAATACAATTCTCCAATAAAAGGAACCAGAAATCCTTGGGGGAAATGGCAGAATATAGAATTGGGGTAGAAAATATACAAGATGAACCTGGAGCATCTCAGAGTTCCCGAAAGTAAAAAGTGCCTAAACAATCAAACAAAACCTGTTGCATTATCTGGGGTAGGTCAAAGGGGCACAGAGGAGAATTGAAAGAGTTCCCCAAGGAAAAGCTGAAACAATTTGAGCAACCAAGTAAATAGATTATAGACCAAAACACAAAAAAATACATATTCGTGAGTTCACATTGATGCAAATAAATGATTGAATAAATGAGGCACAGAAGACTGATTTCCTATGAAGAATAATGTCAAAAAAAATGTAATACTCCACAATAAAGTTAGTAGAACATAACTCCATACTCCTTAACTGTGGGCTGCACATGATGACTTCTTCCAAAGAGTGCAGTATGGAAAGAGGTTGACTAACTTTACTGTGGGGTTAACCTGATAAACAGTACTTCAGCTAGATGATCAAGGTCAACATCAATATTCGTAAATCATGTGTCCTAGATATGATGTGGTAAAAGTAGCATTTAACCTTTGTGATTTTTCACTGGCCCCCTCAAAAACCCCATAACCACAGTCTAATCATGAGAAAAATATCAGATAAAATCCAATAGAGAGTGTCCTATAATATACTTCTGTGGGATTAATTCAAACATAGCCCCTCTACAGACATGGGAGGCAAAGAGGACTACTGGTCAGCAGCCCCAAGATGGACAAGGAACACAGCGTTCTCTGGGCTGTGCTTGACCCCCAAGGACACATCCCATTGCTCCCATGGGCACTATCTGCCCCTTTGGACATTATCTCCCTGCTCTGTTCAAGGACACAGCTGCAGGGTCCTCCCCAACACTATCTAGGCAGAACATCAGGCTTTCATCTTGGGAGTGGGGGGTGGTGGGGAGGTGGAGAATGACCCTTATTCTCAGGAGCTAGGCAATCCTCCTCCCCTCTGCTCCCATGTAAAACAATGCCTGCTTTTGGCTGGCTGACTTCCTGCAGCTCCAACCTACCAAATGCTGAAGCCTGCTTGTATTGTGAGTAATGAATGGCTTGGCTCTCTCTGCTGGCCCTCCTGGTGGTTTTTTAGGACTATCCAAGGTCCAGGTGCAGGTTCCTGGACTGGAGCTCCTGTGTCACAAGACCTGATCAGTACTCCTCAAAACTGTCAGGGTCCTTAAACAAGGAAATTTTGGGAGACTGCACAGCCAAGAGAAACCTAAGAGTACATGACGAATAAATATAATGTAATATCCTGGAACAGCAATAGGACATTAGATACAAACTAAAGGAATCAATATTCTATGGATTTATTTGTTTGTTTGTTTGTTTTGAAAATTAGTTTATTTTTTCAATTTTATTTATTTTAAGATTTTATTTTATGGACTTTAATTAATAATTTGGAAATGGAAGGACATGACAAGAAGAGAAAGAAAACATATGAAAAAGACTAATGTGATTAATTTGCGTCAACCCAGATGCAGAAATGTTGCTCTTTCATTGCTCAAATCTTTTCCTTGTGTCTTTGAGATGAATACTTTTCAAGCCGTTTCTACTGTTAGAGTTTTATTGTGCTTTAGGTAGACACAAATTTGAGATCTTATAAACGTGGTTAGGTGATTATTTATGCCAGGCAAAAAAGAAAAAAAAAAGGAAAAAGGATAAAATATACCAGAAATTCCAAATATACCCTCCATCTATCAGCTATCATGTGGGAATTGGGTATTGGTTACTATTTCCCTCCCCCTGCTGGAAGCCCAACCAGATTTTTCTCTGACCTCACAGGTCCTCATAGAGAACCTGTTAGAGCTTCAAGAGTGAAAAATTATAAAAATGTAGCTAGGTCCCACTGATAGTCTCCTCTTGAATTTTTATCTCTACACCTGACCACATTGAATCTCCAGTAATTTGTCGATTACAGTTCAGGCTTTCCCCAGAGATTTTTGCTCACTGATTTCTACTCCAGTAAGCTGTGATTCTCTGTTATCCACCTGTGTGTCTCTAATTTTGGAGGCCGTGGTTTACCCTGTGACATTACTTCTCTGATGATCTAAGAAGAGTTGTTGATTTTTCAGTTTGTTCAGCATTTTACTTATTAGGATGGAGTGGTGACTTCTAAGATCCTTATACGATAGACTGGAAACCAGAGACCTAAATCTATAAACTTTTATTCTTTCCTTATATCTAATTTTGAAATGGAATAACACTAGTTGGTTAGCCCAGCATCTCTTTTTCCCTTTCCGTTTGCTGGAATAAGTTTACAAGATTGAATTACTCATTTCTTAAATGTTTGGTAAAAATCACCTGCAAAACAATCTGGGCCTGGGAGGTCTTATAATTGTTTTAAATATTGCTTCAATTACATTTCTACATAAATTGATTAAATTATTCGAGTTCTTTAATTCTTTGCATTCATTCACACACACAAAAATTTAGTTCTTATAAAAACTCTGGGTGTTGCACATGCTAATTCTCTTTTAGGAGTGCTCTTTTTGTTCCGCGTATCTAGCCAGCTAACGTTTATCATCCTTTAGTTTCCTTTGCTACTTGGTTTGTAATCAATCTCTCATCAACTGGTAGTGATTGTACGTTATAGAAAACCATGTCTTCCAGAAAACCTTCCTTGATTTAACAGATTAGTTGTACATTTCATGTGAGCACATGGAATCCTGCACTTCTGTTCTCTATTTCTTATCACACAATATTGTCATTCCTTATAGACTCATCATTATGTCCTACTATTCCATAACCTCTTTGAAGGCAATAATTGTATCCCTTTTTGATTCCTCAATGATTGAATTATATGAAGTCTTTAAAATATTTGTTAAGTAAAATAATTATTCTATAATACTATAACCAGGTTATGGTATTAAAGATGAAGTGATCAGCTTTCTCCCTACCTTTATTTTGATATTGACATTTGTTAAGATATTTTAGTGTCAATATATACTTTAAAGCAGATAACCACTACCATCTGGTGGCAATTAAATGAATTACAGCCAGTAGCCTCAAAGTGACTCAAAGTGGATGTGTTCTTTTAAGCTAGTAATTAATTAGTTCTCACTTCAGGGTTAGAAAATCAGATTAGTGAAGATGTAAATAGAAAATAATGTGTTGCTCAAAATACTTAAAAGGTCAAAGTCAACACACTTTAAAAAAACATGATGGGTGTGTACAGTGGTAAAGCTATAATTACATACTGTACTCACAATCTCAAAATTAAAATATTCTTTAAAGATATTTTATTAGGTGAACACACACTTATTGTTATATTTTCCCTACTGAATTAACTTTTTTATCCTTATGAAATGTCTCTATTCATACAATTCTCATTATTTTATCTCTTGCCTTCAAGAATAGGTGACATAACGTATCCTGGTTTGGCCCTAAACTGTGCCAAACAACGATGGATAGTCTTTGTGCATATAGGATGCCCTTTTAGTTCTCCTATGGGCCCTTGCCTGCCCTCTCTGCTTGTGGCCTTGTTGGAAAGGCACTGAATGAGATCACATTCTAGGAATGCAGTAATTATTGCCTAACATGTTGCAGAGAAGACATAGGTGAATGATGTATAGTTCATGCTCTGAAATCTCAAGCAGGGAATTTAACATGACCAAGAAAAAATTAGTGTTTCATTTTCCTGCATGCACTAGAAAATTAACAATGATTCTCAGTTACAATTCTTAGAACACTATTAAAAACTAGTATTCTTAGGCAGCATAATGGATGCGGCAGCATCATACGTGACAATGAACCAGCATTAACTTAACTGTATTAAGAGCTTGCAGCAGTGATATCTGTATTGTTTCAATGCGGACAAGTTCCAAAGAGCCACAGCATTGGGATTAATAACAATGTTGCTCCCTAATTTTAGAAATATGAAGCTAGTCAGAAACAGCTATTTGATAACATAGAACACATGCAAAACAATCATTCATGAACCTGAACAGAAAGAGATTGTGTTTGGACGTTGCAAAGAATCATCATGTGTGCCCATAAACCATAAGTGCCTTGTCTCTGCACACTACTAAAAAGATCTTAATAATAAATTGTCATACCTTATACAGGCTCAAGAATATTGTAATACATTTAAAAATCATGTAAATATTAAAAAGGTCTTATATAAACTATGCCAAGGACCTGCTCACCCTAGAGGTAAGCCCTAGGGGTGGTCCTGTTTGTAAACACCTTTAATTAAACAGTAGGGAATTTGTTTAAGAATGGGATCATAAAGGGGAAATATCCCTAACTGAGAAAAATAGAATGAAACAGAACAAAATGGAAACTTCCCTTATAGCAAGAGAAATGATGAATGTGCACACTGATGTTGTTCCAGAAATTAATGGAAAGCACCGATTTTGGCAAAATGATAGCTTGAGTGCAGACCTTCAATTTCCATACCTTCTGAGTTTTTTTCTAAGATAATGCAATATGAAATTCTAGAAAAGGCAAAACTATGGGAATGGAAAATGATTCAGAAATTTTACTGTCAATCTACCATATCTTAAGAAAATACTCAGGGGTTATCAGAACAACAGCTGAAACAAAGCATTGGTTTCAAAGTAGGTGGTGACTAATAGGAAGAAAGTTTGAAGCATTTAATTATTAAATCTACCTCTGTGTGTGTCTCTTTCTCTATCTACCCATCTACCTAAAATGACTATACTTTTTAAATAAAAGCTTTAAGGACTCTTTAAATGTTCAAGAAACATTATAAGAAAAAATATTAATAAAAGCCTAAAATAAAAATTTTAATTGTCTCAGCAAAACATAGCAGGGTTGGTTGGTGTGAGTGTTGAAATTGCTATCATTCATACATTCATTTTATAAAATGTTAAGAGAAATGAAAGAAGAATCAGATCTCTTCTTGTTAATATAAAGGGAAAACTTTTTTTTTTTCTAAATAAGAAAAGTAAGTCAGAATTTAAAATTCCATTTTATATGGGTTGGATATTTCAAGAAGTAGTAGTTTTGTCTACTTTCTAAAATGAAAAATTATTTTTATCAAATTATGGAGGAAACGTTATATTAAAATGTACCTTTAAATTTTTTAAGTGCATTTTTTATCACTTTGGCTTTTGAAATGTGTCCATTTTAGGAATTGAGTTTTAAAGGAAAGTTATAAACAAAGGGAAGCACAGAATAACAATGGGTAAGACTTGAATTGTATTACCAAAATTCACTATACTAATACAGACATAGTAAAGGAACCCAAATTCACTTGAAAAAAAGATTCATTGTTGTAGAATTGATCAAACTAAAACTCTATGTGCATATGTATGAGCATAGTTTTGTATGGACACAGGATAAGAGGGAATATAAAGGCTATTAACATTGTTTGATTATGAATAGAAGAAGGAGAAAGTAATTAAGGAGAGATCATTAATTGTTTACATTTACTTGCATTATTTCACTCACCACAGTGATCATATATTCATATATTTCTTTAACATTTCAATAAGGAAAGTATTAACCAACTAATGATTATTATTGTGGGAAAGCATTCAAAATCTTTTGATGAGCACCTGTGATCTTCATGGTACTGTGCTAAAGTGTAGAATTTAGGGCACACATGAAATCTGCTTTCAAAAAACTATCAACCATTTTTTCCAATTCTGTTAAGGCAAGACTAGGCTGTTGCAGACCAACTATTTGAATGTATCAGGCTTTGGATAGTTATAAATGTCGGGATCAAAGGGAAGCACAGAAAGGTGAGCCCAATATTTAGTGCAATTTATTTTTCCTTTTGACATATTTGCCAATTAACATGTACTATCTGATAGGCTGAAAAGGTGGAAAGCAAATGGTAGCACAGAGCCTGAGAAATTGGACAGAACTTCTGGTCGTTTCATGAGGTTGATGGGACAAAATGATATTTCAAAGTGAACAAAGAGAAAGATATGGGCAAACACTTCAGGTTTACAGTTGAAGCTTTTGAAGTTATACAACCTGGGATAATGGTGAAGAGAAATAAACCATCCTTTACAAGTAGTATCATCTAAATAATAATAAGGATCAAGCTTAAATTTATTCACCCTAACCCAGACTGGCAGAAACAAAATTGAACCTTCTTTGGAAGAATATGTCATCTATAGCATAAAAATATCTTTCCATATACAATGTTTGGCATTAAAACAAAATTAATAGGCATAAGAGATGACAAATTACATGAGAAAGATCAAGAGAGAAAAAAACAGAAAATAGAAGCAGAACTACTATATTTGATTTGTTATGAATTTGTATGATGGTATAGAACATATCAGAAGAATACTAGAAACTAAAATGATCAAATAGAAATACTACCTCTGTTATTATAAAAAATACAGTAACATAAATTAAGAAATCAAAACATAAATATAACTTCAGGAAGACACACCTGAGGACAAAATTTCTTTAAGGCATAGAATACTTTCAGTTTTAATAAATATTCCAAATGCTGAGGGAATAAAGGAAGCCTAAAAAAAATTTAAGGGAGTGTAATTACATGGAGAATATATTGTAAAGCAGTGAAATTAAATGAAAATAAATAGTAAGGATAACTAGAATGCTCTAAATATTTGGAAACTGTGGAATATTCTACTAAATAGACCATAGGCCAAAAGAAATAAAAAGACTATTAGGAAATATATTGAACTAGATGGCTGTGTAAATGAAATATGTAAATATTTATGGAATGTAACTATAACTTAACAAAGAGTAAGAGCTATAACTATACTTTTGGGAAATTTATAACCTTAAAGACATATACTAAAAAACAAGAAAGACTGAAAAGCCAAAGATTTCAACATCCATCCATCTCAAGAAAACTAAGTAAGTTAAAGAAAGAGGTAACAAAATGATAAAGATATGAGCAAAATTGATGAAATAGAGAGCAAATACAGAATAAAGAAAAAATCTCAAAATCAAAATTTTGTTGTTTGAAAAAGTAATAAAATTGTTAACTCCTAGAATGATTATTGAAGAGAAAAGAGAGAAGGCACAAAATACCAATATCAGAAATAGAAAAGGAGATAGCAGTATAGATCATCTAGAATTATAAACATTATAACATAGTTTTGTAAACAGCTTTATTATAATATCTGATAACATATTTCAAAATATGGAAGCAATGGGAAAAATCATTATAACACACAAAAGTGACATTAGAAAAAAGAGAATATCTGAATAGTCCTGTATTTATTAAAACACGCCATCTATAACTAACATTTTTCAACTAAGAAAACTTCAGCTATAGAAAGTTTTGATGGAGAATTATTCTTAATACTTAAGGTGGAGAAAACAATAATGTTAGTTAACCTATTCCAGAAAATTGAACAATTGCGAACTACTCCTGACTTATTTAATGAGGACATAAAACTTAAACAGCTATGATAGGGATAATTAGAAAGGAGAATTCTAGGCTAATTTTCCTAAACATAGGTAAACATTTTCTAAACAAATATTAGCAAATCAAGTCAAGTAAATATACCATGACCAACTGTGCTTTTTTCAGTGATAAAGATTCTTTACCAATCTGAAAAATAAATAATGCAATTCACCTTATTAACAGAACAAAGGAGAAAAATTATATAATCTTAAATATGTAGAAAAGTATTTGATATAATTCAACACTCATTAATGGTTTGGGGGAAAAACATCTTAGCAAACTAAGACTAGAAGGGCAATTTTTTAATCTAATAAAGAATAGCTATGAAAACCTACAGCAAACATCATGCTTCCTCCACTGAAATTGGGAATGATTACATTCAATCACAACTTTTATTCAATAGTGTACTGAATAACCTAACCAGTGCAAAATTATAAGAAAAATAAATAAAAATTATGAGAATAAACAACAAATAAATAAAATGTTTTATTTGTCAGAAGCAAGGTTATATATCCAAAAATATTTAAATAAATGTATTTGAAAGCAACACAAATGTCCATTGACTAAAGAATGGATATATAAAATGTGGCATATAAATATAGTGGAATATTATTCAATCTTAAAAAGGAAAGAGATTCTGACACATGCTATAATATGGATTAACATTGAAGACATATCCTAGTGAAATAAACCAGTCACAAAAAAAAAATAAATACTATATAATTCCAATTATATGAGGTACAGAGAGTAGTCATATTTATATAGAGAGAAACTAGAATGGTAGTTGCCAAGGGCGGAGAGAGGGAGAAATAGGGAGTCGTTGTTAAATGCATATAGAGTTTTAGTTTTGGAAAATAAAAGTTCTGGAGATTAGTTGCACAACAATGTGAACGTATGTAACACTACTGAACTGTATACTTGAAAATGAATAAGGTGATCAATTTTATATTGTGTGACTTTTACCACAATTAAAAAAATAAACATATAGTTAAACTATTAGAATTTATCAAATTGACTTTAATTGCTAAACATCACCACCAGGAAAAAAATACCTAGTCTAACAAATGGTGTGCGATACTTTTATATGCAAAACGTTAAAACATCAGTGAAATAAGTTTAAAAAGAACCAATCGGTGAGAAACATGCTATGTCCTTGTACCAAAAAATTTAATAGTATAGAATGTGTTTATTTTATTCATATATGTCCTTAGAATTAAAGTAATCTTAACAGTTGTTTGTGTGTATATATATAGATGTTCTGATTCTGAAAATTATGTGGAAATACAGAGATAAGACTAGTAAGATAATATTGAAAAAACATTATGAGAACATGGTATTGATGAAAAGATAGTCAAATTGTGTAAGTGTAATAGAATAAAATCCAGAAATAGATCCACATGTACATAAAAACTTTATAGTAAATATGATACTGCAGACTAGTAAAGAAATAAAAGACTTTCAATAATGGTGTTAGGTAAAATAACTACACAAGAAAAAAGTGTGTTTTTATTATCATCTCACATACTGTTCAGGGTTCCAAACAAATTAAAGATTTAATATAAACATGTAAAACAATAAAGCCTTTAGAATATGATACAGGAACATAAATTTATGACCTTTTGCTAGGTTAATTAAAAATAGAACACAAAAAAGTAATAATCATCAAAATTACACATTTTCAGTTAATTAAATGCCATATTAAAAGAGTAAAAATGTTATATGTCTTTTTTTTTTTTACCACAATTAAAAAAAATGTTAAAAAGCAAACCAGAGAGAATGGGGAAATCGATAACTGATAAAGTCCTTATAAAAAAAAAAATGAAAATTCCAAATGTTGGTGACTCAGAGCAACTGAAGTTCTCATATTCTGTTTCTGGGACTGTAAATTAGCATAACCTCTTCGAAAATTGTTTAGGAGTGTGTATTAATGCTGGACACATGTCTAATCTATGATGCAACAATTTACTCCAAAGTCTACCCAGAAATGCATACATGTGTCTACAGAAGACCAAATGCATCTACAAGAAAGTTATAACAGTATTAAAATGATTAAAATTTGAAACTACTCAAAGGCCCATATACATTAGAATTAATAAATAATTTTATGGCATATTTATGTAATAGCAGACTATGCAGTAGTGAAAAATAAGTGAACTACTGCTACCCAAAATGATATGAATGGATGTCACAAATATATTGTTGAGAAAAAGAAGACAAAGCCATAAATATATTCACTATAATTCCATTATTTAAAGTTAATAAAAATGAAAAACTAAATTTGAGGTTAGATCTGTTGACTGTGGCAATATGGAGGGACTAATGATTTGGAGATGACATGAAGGTGGAGAGCAAGATGCTGGTAATAGTGTAGGTCTTGCTAAAGAGATTGTTTATATCATTGGCAATTTGATGGTTTTTCATCAAGCCATACATACTGATGATTTCTATACTTTTTATAAGTATGATATTATTAAACAGAAATATTTACTAAAGAGAATTTATTCAAGAATTAAAGATAAGAAGGGTGCATGATGGCAGGAGAAAATCAAGCTGCAGACATTAACAAAGGCTAAATTGAAAAAAAAAAGGTAAATTTGATGGTTTATAGATTGGTCAAGTGTGTATTTCAAGCATGAGAACATCATAAGCAAAACCATGGAGGTACGAAAATACAGAAAATACGGACTAGTAACTATTCACCTTGGTTATAGGTGGTGTATAGGGATTTCAAGAAAGATGAGAATGTTTCAGATAGAGGTAAGTTTGAGGAGGGCTGATACACTATTATATAAACAGCAATCTTATCATTTGTTAATTCAGGACAAAACTCTCAGGGGAGAATTTAAAATAAAAATACAGACAACTCACTTCTCACTAATCATATACAATACTTCCTTAACTGACCTCTTAATTTTGCAGCACACATGTAAATTTACATATATATGAATGGTGATCCTATTTTCTTATGAAATCCTCTAGTTATAAGGAGTTTATCCAGGAGTCATAATGTGACAAACTCAAACTTTCTGGAAAAAAGATGTGAAGAACAACAAAAAAATGGAAAGAGCTCAGAGGTACTTGAATCTCAAAGTGTGGCTGTGTTGACCAATGGCTAGAACTCTGAATCCCATCAGCTGTGATGCTTTGGCCAACCTCCCCATCTCTGCTAGGTTAATTAACTCTAACTGAAAAAAAAAAAAAAAAAAGAATATATGTGAGATGTGTGCGTAAAAGACACTAGGAACAAAACTTGGAACTTGGTTAGATCTGAAAGTTGAGTCAGAGCATAGATTTTAAAATGATTGTGAGATTTTTCAACCAATAATAAACACAGTTGGTTAATAACCAACCCAATAGATGTTTATGAAAAATATAATATCCTAGGAAGTTCTCACTTTGAAACACTTTAGTTGGCCAAAAAATTTATGTTTTCAACCATCTTGGAGCTTGTTACAAGTACTCAAAAATGTATGTTCCACATATGGAAGAGGTGGCTGAAACAATGACATTAAGTGTGATGTTGAGGAAAGAAATGAAGAAAAAATTGAAATCAATATTTGGGGAAATATACACCATAAAAACATAAAGTCACATTGTATTTCATCAGGAAAATGCAAATTAAAACAATGAGACATTATGGCCAAAATCTGGAGCACTAACAACAGTAAATACTAGTGAAGACATGGAGCAACAGGAATTCTCTTTCATTGCTACTGGAAATATAAAATGATATAGCAGCTTTGGAAGACAATTTGATGCTTTTTGACAAAAGTAAATGTACTCTAATTATATGTTTCAGCAATCACCTCTCTTAGTATTTATCCAAAGGAGTTTAAAACATATCTACACAAAAGCCTGCACATGGATGTTTGTAGCAGCTTTATTTATAAATGCCAAAATTCTGGAAGCAACCAAGATGTCCTTCAATACCTAAATGAAGCAACAAACTGTGATACATCCAGATAATAGCATAGTATTCACCACTAAAATGAAAAGACATGAAGGAAACTTAAATACTACTAGGTGAAAGAGGCTAATCTGAAAAGGTTACATATAGTTTGATTTCAACTATATGACATTCTGGAAAAGGTAAAACCATAGAGACAGTAAAAAACAAACAAACAAAAAATCAGTATTTGACAGATGGGTGAGGGGAAAAAGATGAATATTTGAAGCACAGAAGCTTTTTAGTACAGAGAAACTAGACTGTTGATACCATAATGATGGATACATGTCTTTATACATTTTTCCAAACCCATAGAATGTACAACACAAAGAGTAAATTGTAATGTTAACTGTGGACTTTGAATGATTATGATGCATTAATATAGATCATCAATTGCAATAAATGTCAACAAATGTACCACTCTGGTGGGGGATGTTGATAATGGGGGAGGCTATTTATGTGTGGGGACAGAGAGTATCTGAGAAATCCTGTATCTTCCTCTCAATCTTGCTGTAAATCTAAATAATCTAAAAAAAAAAAGGTCTTAAAAATATCTAAAGAAGGAAGCTATACATTAGATGTCTACATCTTAGACAACTTGATATTCTATGAATGACTTAGTCCAGTGTCTACACGAAAATTCTGCTTCATAAATATTTTTTTAAATTTATGTAATCCAAACACATTTATTCTAACTCCTCAGTTCATAATAGCATAACATAAAGAACTAAAAAGAGAGACATTAACTCTTTAGTTTTCTCAGGCCGAGAAAATTGATAGTCAATAACAGAAGTAGTAAGACATAGAATAACTATGAAAAGCAACAATAAATACTTTAAAAGTCAAGCAATTCATAGCCTAAGTATGAGATGCAAATGGTCATTCCAACAACCTAATAGCCCATCCAGGGATTACTGGGTTCCAGTATGGAACATGGTTGATGGTGAAAGCCATGTCTAGGAATCATTAAGGAATCAACCCAAATTTAAAGCCTTTCCCTTTATTTGTATTTTAGTGAAGTAACTTCATCAGAATACATTACAAACATATCAATAAAGTCTTTGGTATTTATTCAGGTTGAGATAGTAGAGTAGGATAAGAACTGAAAAAAAAACAAGACTGATCAGAATCTAATATATATTTATTTAAAATATATTTACATATATATTTATGTATAATAATTATGTATAATACATATTCATTAGTTATAATCTATTATTTAAAACTTCTGTGAAAATGTTAATTTTTACAAAAAAATTAGTTGACTAGAAACCAAATTAGGCTTTGGGAATAATTTTTCTTCTTGAGCCTATTTTTATCTGACTCTCAGCATCCCAGCAGGGATAACACTAAAGGCTTTAGACCAAAGAAGAATATGTATAATATTTTGTGACATTCTCACTCAATAACACATATACACACATCATTTTGGCACTTACCATAACTACAAACTTTAACTATAAAATTTATTTATAGCAAATACTACATTTCCCAACATCACTCGATAAATGTGGTTTTATTGTGTATATTAACAGTTCTTTGAATAGCTTAACTATTGAGATATGATTATCGCTTTGTACTTTAAAATTGTATGATCTTTTTAAAACGAGAATATCTATCTATCTATCTATTTATTTATTTATTATTATAGATATTGTATATCTTTAAGGTGTGCAATGTAATGTTTTGATATACATGTACATTGTGAAATGATTACTATATTCATCTAATTAACATACTCATCACTTCACATAGTTAAATTTTCTGCGTGTGTGTGAGGTAGTGGGGAGTGAGAACACCTAAGAGTTACTGTCTTAGCAAATTTTGCATATACAATACAATATTAACTGTAGTCACCCTAAGGTACAGTAGATCTCTAAAAGTTTTTCATCTGACATAACTGAAATTTTGTTCTCTTTGACCAACTTCTTCCAAGGTGTGATCTTTTTAAGCCAAAACCGCATTGTCAAAAATATTTCTCTTCCTAAAGCATTTTTGTAGCTTATGTTGTATTATACATAATATGTATATATAATATGATGTATATATGAGTTTCATGTGGTATAATGTAAAATGCTTGCAAAAGGCTGAAATATGACTAACTCCTTCTACCTCTTGCTTCTTGATCATTAACCAAGTAATCTCAGCCTAATTTGGTTATAATTACACAACAATTTGAATACTATTTTTCTACTCTCAAAGAGTTACAGGATTCAAAAACATAAACCTTATTCTTTATTTCAGATATTTCCCCCTAATTTATTTTTCTAACTTTAACATTTTTTAAAAACTACAATATTTATGCCTATCATTCCATTCTCTCCCTGCATTCTAACTTTTTTACTTAAAAAAAAGAGGTAATTATTTGGAATCATAAAAAAGGAATAATGATTATGAAAAAAATTATCAAGTCATAAAGAAAGATTTCTCTGAGAAACATATCTATGACCTAGATTGAAAGTTTGCTCTATAGAGAATGTGCTCACTTTCTTGTGCTCTGTTAACATTACATTGCTATAAAAAGTCAGACTAACAAAATCCCAGTGGAATATGTACACTGCAGCAGTTGCTAAGGTAACCCCTTTAAAATTCTCTAAATAGAAAAAAAAATTAAAAATACATTCTTTAAGGGCAGATAAGTTAAGGCTATCCCAAAACTTTTTTAGTGTATTCATGGCAGTGATAGATAACTGTAAAGAAAATAGCTGGGATCTAACCTGAAACTGAGTCACAGGTAAACAACTAATTGACTAGTATAAATGAAATTAAAACAGCAGAGAATAAAGCGCTACTGAAGTTCTCTTCAGGTATAAACAAGGAAGAGTAGTCTCAGGAACTAAAAATAAGGAAATTAAACTATTATCATATTAAGATAAAAAGAAGCTGGAAATAATTTGCTCACTATACAATTCTTCCTATTTAAACTTTATCTTTCCTCTCAGGTGGCCTTTGAAATTATAGATTTCTTATATAACAGCCTAGAAGTATACAGAGAACAAGTTTAGAAAAAGATTAAATCACCTCTATTTGAAAAGTATACAATATCTAAATATATATTATTTAGAGATGTAGCCCCTGGATGTCATTGTAATGCCATGAAAATAAGTTTCATAAATAAACGTTTATTCCATATTTGATAGCATCAAGTAATGTTCAGTTTATATTATCTAAAACATCATCAAAGATATGTTTTCCAGATTTGTATTGTTTGGTGGTGACAGTGATGAGATTTAAATACCTTATTTAATTAGCATTTTTTCTGTTTCATTAGTCAACTGATAAGTAGACTGAATATATTCTGTTACTAAACTGTGGATATTTAAGTTAAATTTATTTGTATTTTTACCTAATGAAAAAACATTTTATTAACTAAGACATTATTACGGCTCAGTAGAATGAGAACGATGAAAATTTGAGACCTAAGCCTATGAGATGCCTTATCTTTTCTAGGAGCTACTGTAAATAAATGATTTATAGGGACTTCAGACATGCTGGGCATTCACAGAGACTAGGCATTGAAATATGATATTTGCCAATGATGTTGGTCCCCTATACTGCTTAGGGCAACCTGTTCAGAGTAATATTTGCCACAGAAATTCCTGATAGGTTTCCACAGTTTAAGTACAAATTTAGCAAGTCAGCTTGAATCAGTCTCTTTTCTACCTTTCTATCTCTGACAAACGCCAATGAAAGGAAGTTTGATTGAGGTTATCTTTGTTTCATTCGAGGTCAGAAAAAAAAAAAAAAAAAAAAGCTTAGGTAATTAGAAAGTCCCTAACCTCTATCTCTGGCATCCCTATTTCCCTTAATAATAACTCATAACAAAACAATTATTTATTTATCTAAATACATTTACCAAAGTTAATCAATTGAAACAGGGTTTCACCAAACTTTCTGTAAACAAAAGGGCTCAGTGGTCATTTAAAAATCAAGCCAGTCTATGGGCCTTGTAGAACTTTGAGTTTTATTGTGTCAAAGGCTCTGACAATTCCCTCAGTAAAGAACTCTATCTGTTTAATATAGAATGGCTGCCTTTTAATTTCTATTAACTTGTGTTGTCTATTACGATACACTTATAACTTATTAACAGATTTTTTGAAGAAAAAGAAACACTAAATTCAATGCACATGTACAATCATTAACCAACCATAATATTTAATTATTCCTAGACTTAAATACAACTTTCTTCTTCAATAGAAACATCTAAGTTTCAGTCTAGAATGTCTTCACATTCTGAATTAAAGTTTCTTCTGAATCATTCTGGGGTCAGAGTTATAAGGTTTTTCTGACAAAATGATATCCTTTTATTAGATTCAGTTTGGATGCCATTTCAAAATTTGTTGTTTTTACTTATTTGGGTTGTTTTATTTCTACCATGCTCTCATTCTACAAGCTTTGGTGCAGATGTCCTTTTAATCTTACCATAAGGCAGCAGAAGAAAACAGTACAATGTAGGTTTCATACTCTTTCCTTAATTAACTGGTTCTAAATTTCAGCATGTATCAGATATACTTGGAGAATTATTAAAACGCAGATTGCTAAGACTGTTAAAACACAGACTGCTAGGCCTCACTCCCATAGTTTCTGATTCAGAATGTCTTGGATGGACCTCAAGAATTTATATGTAAGTTCTCAGGTGATGCTGATGCTGTGTTCCAGGAACCACACTTAGATAACCACCGGCTAAGGTCTTCCCTAAAATGATTTCTTCAAATATCTTAAAGATACATAGTTGTCCTATAAAGAACACAAAGTATGTCTTTACACATTCTGCTACACTTATTTTCAGCTGATTGAATGAATTTATTATTTATGCAACCCATTAAAAATTTATGAACTAGTCGTGTTAACTAGAGATTCTCTATATGAATATTCAAGAAAAATTTACCAGTCTTGTACCAGCACAAAAAGCTTATACTTACTTTTCATGAAAGTATAATTATATATTTGAGAAAAAATACATATTCTTATGTAACTTGTCTTTTAGAATGATATAAGACAGTAGAAGCGGTAATAAATATCAGAGTGAAGCTTCATTCAAAATGGTGCTTTTGAAATCAATATCTTTAACAGCTTTAGGATAGGCAGTAAAATTTTGAGGTATACAGTATACAATATATATTTATTTGTTATCTGGTTAAATTTGAAGTTAATTTCTTTCTTCATTGAATTTCTTCATTAAATTACTGAAAGTTTTAAATTCTCTTTTGAAAGTTGAACATAAAAGATGAAAATTTGTCACCTGACTGATAGTCCTTCATGTACCAAATGGATCATTAATTCTTTTAGATTTGAGAAATCCATGATTTTGTTATAGAGATTTGGCAATGTGTATGGTTTTTAATTGCATTACCTAGTATGTGACAAGCAATTATTTTGAATAAGTCTCAATGATAAAATGAAATACAGTAGTACGCGCCCTTATCCACAGGGAATACCTTCCAAGACCCCCAATGGAGGCCTGAAACTTCAGATAGTACTGAACCTTATATAGTCTTTGATTTTCCTAAATACACATACATATTATAAAATTTAATTTATAAATTAGGTATACTCAGAGATTAACAACAGTAATTAATAATAACACAGAACAATTATGACAATGTACTGTAATAAAAGTCATGTCACTGTGGTCTTTCTCTCTCTCCTTCTCTCTCTCATAACCAATCTGAAAACTTAGACTGCTCTTAAGTGAGTAATGGTCAGATAGTGTATACAACGTGTATACACTGTACAAAGGGATAATTCAAATCCCAGGCGGGAGGGGGCAGGATGGCACAAGATTTCATCATGCTGTTCAGAACAGTTCATGATTCAAAACATGTGAATTATTTATTTCTGGAGTTTTCCATTTAATACTTTTGAGCCCTGGCTCACCAAAGGTAACTGCAGATAAATTGGAGACTACCATATAACAACTCTATTTACTATTTCGTTCTATCTTGCATCTTGAAGTTCTGTAAGTTTTTTGGTTGTTTCTTGACAAGAAAATGAAGAAATGTAGCCTTATCTTGGTAAAAGATGTTTAAATCTCGAAACAGTATTTCCATTTTTTATTGTTGTTGTTTGTTTTAAAGCTTTATCATAATGAAAACTTTTAAAGGACGTTTTACATAACTCTTAAGTGTACAAATAGAAATATAACTGTATGTGATTTTAACAATCTTAATAACTTAGGTGACAATCTGTTAAAATATTTTATGCACATTTGACATAACTATAAGCAAAGAAGACAGTACATCTTTCTCTTCTGTTGAGAGGTAGGCTGTAAAAATGTGAGAAAACATGTACAATACACATGTATAGGGAATCATGAAAAATAGCATTAAAACACAGGGAATAATGATTTAAACTGATATAGATCATCCTTATGATTTCAGGAATTGGTAAATTTGTGTACTCCAACAATAGCTCTTTTTTGTTTGCTTGTTTTTGTTTTACTTTATGTCTTCATAGACCAGAAAGAGCAGGGAATAGATTCTGCTGTTGCCAGTATTGTTCAGTGGAGAGCTGAAGATAAACTACTTTCATCTCTACCTGAGTTTGAAATTATCCAAAAAAAATTTTAGAAAATAAAAGTGATGTCAAAACATTTCACATATAAGTAACATGTGATACTATATATATAATACAAATGTTTTAAACTCATTCATTGCTATATAGACAAGTAAATGGTATAAGGTTGTGCCTATATTAAAAAAGCAAAACTGAAGAATTGCATAGAAGATACAATACAATGAACCAAGAGATATAAACTTAAAGCTTAGTAACAGAAAAAACTGTAGATATCACATAGAACTCTTTATTTTACATCAGAGAAAATTCAAATCCAGACAGATTAAATTACTTTCCTAAGAGACAGTGTTTATGGATTATAAAGATAGTCAATAACCAAGTCAGGACTAGAATTTTTCTACCGAAGGACTTTTCTAAGAAACATTCTAAAGGAATGTTTAGTTAAGATGATATGGTAAGTCTTAATAATATTTTCTTCTCAGGTGACTACAGATTCCAAATATATTCTTCCTCTGAAGCTCCCTTTCCTTCTGTTTTCTTCTGCATAACACCCACTCTGAGTTATCTTTTTCTTTTTTCTCTTCACAGTCTGAATCTCTCTGTGATAGAAAAGAGAATTCCTTGAGCAAGAAGTGATCAGGCGGTAAGCAACAATGCTTGTGAAGTGGATGAGGAAGAAGATAGAGAATTTAGGAAGTGGGAGTAGGAGGGCAATCATGGGAATGAAATTGCACAACCAAACTCAAGTACTCAAGCTTATTCATAAGGATTCAGCAGTCATCCACTTCCATTAAGGGGGCATCTCAAAAGACTGCACTTTAGCACTTATTCATCCCTTGTGTATGTGTGTATGTGTGTGTGTGAGAGAGAAAGAGAATGAGAGAGAGAGAGAGAGAGAGAGAGAGAGAGAGAGAGAGAGAGAGAGAGAGAGAGAGAGGTTTCTTTCTTCAAACTGCAAAACCATAAATTCTTTATGGTTGTAAAAGGACTTAGGATCACAAAACACAGTATTGAACACATAGCAGAGACTTTATCAGTTATCTGTTG
Organism: Eonycteris spelaea; assembly: GCA_003508835.1. NCBI lineage: Eukaryota > Metazoa > Chordata > Mammalia > Chiroptera > Pteropodidae > Eonycteris > Eonycteris spelaea. Next base: position 1,501,730 of record PUFA01000024.1, on the reverse strand, counting down.
ATCCATAATTTTACGTACATGTTTTATGTTTTTTTAGGTTTGAAGTTATAGGTTTATCAATTATTTATTGTTTGATGACAAAAAATCCATTAATTATTTTCATTTATTCAACAAATAGTAAATGGATGCTTATTATATGCCAGGCAGGTACTGTGCTAGACTCTGGAGTTGCAAAGATATTTCTACCTCTACCACATCTTCCTATATCACCAGTGATGAATATGCTCCAGCAGTTGCTGATGACCGTGATAATAAAGATGAAGACAATGATTGCTAACATTTGATGATTGTTCACTACCCAAGAATTACTCTGTTTTACTCATTTAATCTTAAGAACAAATGTAGGAAGTAGCTGCTATCATCTTCATTTTATAGTTGAGAAAACTAAAGCAACTTTTCTGGCATCGCAGCACTAATAGCTGATACATCTGGGATTAGGTGATGCATCTAGGGTTAGGAGAGCCATCTGAAGTCCAGACTCCAAGCAGTCAGGCTCCAGAGTCACTTACACTAGAGGAATTATGGTAGAGATAATAGAGAGAGGGTCTCTGCCCTCCAGAAGCTCACGATCTGGAGGAGGAGCAGGATACATGAGTGGTCATGAGATGTCAATTATGCTTTTCAAATTAAGTGCAGTGAATGCACAGAGACTGATGTGTTGAGTTCTTCCTGCAAAGTTATTGAAGCTGCACAGGGCAGAAAGTAAAATGTACGTCCAACAGGAGTTCTAAGCATATTTTTTATTTTGATGCCTCTGGCAGTCTGATGAATTTTTTACAGGCTAATATTTTTAAATGTATAAAATAAAACACATAAAATGTATGAAATAAAGTTATTTAAATGTACTTCTTTATTAATGCATTAAATAACAATATCTAACAGTGGTTCTCGTAATCACCCTAATTCAAAGAATGAAGAACCTAAATGTTATTTGAGACACCTGCAAAAATTGTAACCTGTTATAAAAATATCCGTGATTTCCACTAGTGACAAATCACAGGTTTGGCTAGTACTACTGAGGTTTGTAGTATTTCAGTTAGGGGTTAGCAAAAGTAAAGATATAAATTTTTTTTTTATCACATTCACAAATATATTGAATTCTATCCATGTTCTATTCTGGGGTCCATGGATCCTAAGTTAGGAACCCCTGGAAGAATGAAGAAGCATTTATGATGTAGACAAGACAGGCATAACCTACTATAGTATGATAGAAAACACCACATTATGGGTTATCTTGAGTTTAATCACAATCAAAAGCCCTTCCCCAAAGTAGAAGCAGCAAATTATTATTTATGCATCATGGCCTACTGAGAAGCACCATTAATTAGTACTGAACGGTAAGGAATTTGCTCCCTATAAACTGTTTCTCTTTCACTACTACTAACTTAAAATTTATATGTTCTTGCTATCACTATCCTGCAGATTTCCAAGTCTCAGTAGTTTTATTACAAAGTCGAGATTTGATCCCAATGAAGGAATAGTTTCTACATGATCAACATCCAGAACGTGGAAAAGAGACCCAAAATGTGATAATAAAGAGACCAGTGTTTTGGCAGCCACCGAATGGCTGAGTTTAACGAATGTCCAACATAGGGCCCAGGAAGCATCTTGAGAAAACTGATAGACAGTAAGAAAAAAGAAAGGAAATCATTCTTGATTATTCTGTGAAGGTAAGGTTGCCACTGAAATGTAATGGACATCACTAAAACTCGATGTTCAAATATTTGTTTACCACCTAGTCCCCTGCTTGCAGGGTGTTGCTTTGTGCTGGGAAGTCTCCCACAGCACATGCAAAGGCTCCAAGTCGTTCATTAAGGTTTCTCACCTTTTCCTTGCTCACCCTCATCTTTGGAAGTGTAAATTAGAGAGGCAGATGCACAATCTGGGAAGTTTTCCAGCTACATATTTAGAATGTGGAGTGTTCAGCACTGTGGGCGTTGAGCAGAGTTTTTCAGTCTGTCACACATCCAACCTCAGTGCCAAGGAAACCCCCCAAGCGGGCCCTGAAGGCTTTGTTCTAGAAGAAAATAGTAACCTTTATTAGGACAGGCCACAATTTGCTTAATTATTGTATAATGAATAACTATTGAACATAATGGGAGAAAAGAGATTCTGATCAAAGTCTGTGAAGCCCTCAGTTTCCTAGATAAGTGATATCTGTTAGGAGAAAGTTTTCGAGTCCCTTTATTGCAATTTTCAGAAGATGCTTGTGTACCAAAGAGAACATTTAACATCAGAAAACTGAAATGGCAAGAAAGTATACTTCCTTATGCTATCTGAAAAGTACTTTCCAGTGTGAAGAGTGCTTTTACATATTTTATCTTATTTCAACCTTGCTAAACCTCAAATTTATAAGGTAGATTTTATTTTTTCCAAAATTTGATAGGAACCCAGACTCAGATTAAGTAGGTCAGCCAATGTCATGGAGATATATTATGGTGGAATGAGGTCTTAATCTCTTTATTCATGAAACTATTCAATAACTACCATTTGTCAGGAGAATATAGTGGGATATAAAATAATATAGAATTCTACATATCTCTCAAATAATTTCATGTGGAGAGACATCATCTCCGAAATAGAGATAGTCAAGTATAAACAGATTAAGAGCAGGCTTGTAAATAATCCTTGGAGGGTTGGAAAACCATTCCTGAGAGTGCTTTCAGTGCATAGAGATCTGTTTCCATGTCATATTTTTTCATCATAATTGAGTTCTCTAGTCTTCCCTACTCTAAGTTTCTCTTCTCTTTCTTTACTCTAAATTATAAAAAGTCAGATTCCATTGATGGTAAAAATGTTCTTTTCTTTGGTCCCTCAAGTGGACAGTTCTGAAATGAATTTTGTATGGCTCTTCAGAAGGTTACAGTAGGATTAAGGGTCAGCTGCTGTTTACAGTGGTGACCATCTCAAGAACACACACTTGTAATAACTTTTTGTTCTTCATTCTTTCTGACATCTCCTTCCAGTTCTCTGGGATTACTTCCAAAATAATCCGCTTGTATACATGCCATTATTTTAGGCTCTGCATTCTAAGGAAAGCCCAGGTGAACACAGGTGAGCTATAGGCCTTTGATTTTGTGTAATCTAAATTCCTCAATTGGCTCTATGTTAAAAAATAATTCGATTACTGTATATTATCAATTCCAAAAACTAAGAGTTGAACCAAAACACCTTGGGAAAAGAAGTGAATGTCATATACCTCCAATTTTGAAGAAAGCCAGAATGAGTAGAGCCTAAGTTTCAATTGCTTACAGCCCACACCACAATGTTGCAAGACTATCTTAGTATTATGTTCTTTCCATCTCCCCTAATTAGAGCTCTGAGCAATAGAAAATAAAAACACCTTCTGCTCTGCATGTTTTACCCAGCATAAACTAAGCCTTAAAGCAGATTTTTCTTTCAATTATGTAGGCCCCCAAGTGAAGACTCCACTCATGCGCTCCATTCTATTTTTATCGCAAAATTTAGCTTTCCTCTCTTAGCATGATCCATTCCAAGTAAATATGCCAGGAATCTCCCATCCCCTTTGGCTTTTCTATGGCAGCAGAACAAATGTGGCATTGTTCTTGACAGCCACATTGCCATGGGCACCTCCTCTTCATCATACACTCTGCATTGCATAAGGAAGCAATGCTTTCTGCCTTTTTTTGCCAGTACATTATGTACTGGCCTTGTGAATGATGGCTACAATCTATCATTTGGGTACTTCTTCCCCATGTTAACTCTGAGAAGAATGAATTGCCAAACCCTTCATTTTGTATTAAATGATTAGCAGTTATCTCTTTTTCAGAAAAAAAAAAAAATAAGCCATATGACTGACCTGCATTAGGACATCATCGCAAGAAGTTGGAGAGCTGGTCATTTTGCCTCTGTCTCCATTCATGTGCTCCAGAGGAAAATCATTTATATAAAGGTTTTTTATTTTCAACATGATCCCAATCTTTAGAAAAGAGCATAAAAGTATTTTTTTGTTGTCTTTTTTTTATTAAAAATTTGTTTCCTTTAAACTTTTAATTCAGAATGAAAGCGTTCCCTTTTAATGGTATGGTGGAGCTCAAGAATAAATATAAATATATGACAAAAATGGCACAGCAATGCTAAGTCACAATAGTTGATGCTTTTAAAAATATTAGACAAGTATGAAATAATTAGTTTTAGGTGATGATAATTTATTCATGAGTGTGTTGGGAGCAAAACAAAATACTACTACTCATCTTATTTTCTAAACACGTGAAATGGAGAATTTTGTCATTTATATTTGGGACAAGTATAATTTATATACATTATCCCTATTTAAACAAAACATTTTTGGAAAATCTTTTGCTATTTTTTTCAAGCTACCACTAGATGGTATGCAAATACTCTTTTATCATTGCTGATTCTACTGCTTTTGGATTGTTAGAATATAAGTAGTATCTGTATATGTGATGTTCTGATTTAACTTCATACTTGTCTTTGAGGTGGGGGACAGGAATTTTTCACTAACTGCTGTCAATTCCACAGGACCGTTTTTATTCCCGTGGAGTTGGAATGGTAGTATTTTGACTTTATTTGTAATATTTTTGGCTTTTTAAACTTTTAATTTTTTCATAATATTTTCTAAGTATACCCAAGAACCAATTATTAAATAATAATATTTTTTAAGGGTTGTCTGTAATTAGTAAGTGTACTTCATATACCTAGAAGTTCTTTGGACTGGAAGAACTAAAGATATTTTACATTAATAATTATTAAAATTACTTGGAGGTTTAAAAAAACTGCATATTGGCCAAATATAAATGCCACCTCATTATATGCAAAATAAAAAATAACTATTTTTTAAATATAAATTATCTCTTTTATTAGTTAAATTATTTCTCAATTTGTCCTATTCATAAATCTATTCCTTTCAATATATAATGCTTAATGTTTCTCTGTTCAACAGAGATTCTGTTTTCATCTTTCATAAATGAAAAGAATCTACTATTCCCAATGAGATAATGATATCCACCACTGTATTACATATCTATGGTGAGTCCAAGTCTTTCCAAAACCAATAACTATTTGAAGTCTCAATCAACTCTACCTCTCAGTATTAGATAGAATGTTCACCATTTCAACTTCATTATTTCTGTTGTAATTCAGGAGAGCTTCTGTGCAAAAATTACCTACAAGTTGTCCCAACCTATGATCTCTAATTGGCAGCAGTGATCTTTCTTCCATTCTTTTGAATGGGGATTAATGAAAAATTAGCAGAGTAGGGAGGAAAGTGAAGATAAAGTGGGATAGCCATGAAAATCACTGACTTAACTGTTCTTAAATTTTACCTTCTCTTTAAATATACAGCAGGGTCTATTTTATCTCTTTACATTATTATGTGACCATATATACCTACAGAGCTTTATATACCATAATGTAAAAGGCCATCTGCGCACATAACCACATTGATAATAAGGAACTATCTTATATCTCAAATGATCTGAATTTCCCTGATTACTCTTTCTCAGATAATTGAGACTTCATCCTCAGAATGAATTTTATGTCCATCTATTTTATACCTCTTTTCGCTACATTTTTTAAAATCCTTGTCTTTTTAGTCTCATACTTGCTTTCTCTGTTTTTGTTCTGAATCACAAAGTAATCCCAGAGGAAAATAGATAACCATGCAGATTTCACACAGTACAGGGACCAGCTCAGTAGCAGCCCTCCTCTGCCTCCAAAGTAATTACATTCTTTGTCTAAGTTCTATGCTCACTGACTTAACACAGACGCTATTTGTGGATGAGCTCACCTTTGGCTTAGTTGAAAGGATGGAGACTCTTGGATCTGTTCCTCTTAATCTGATTCCACATTTTCTGAAAAACATTTGCTGGGGAAGGTATAACAGTCCACTTAATCCGTAATCAGTTGCCTGTGATCCCATCATTTCTTGACACCTGAGGACTTTGAGCCATTCCTCCTGTTTTAATACATGATATTTCTTTCCTCCCTTAAAACAAATAAACAAACCAAAAAAAAAAAAAAGAAAGAAAAAACTAAACTAATAAATTCCTTTGCCCCTCCACTCTTTCTCCCCATTACCAACATTTACCTTTATTTTTCACTGCAAACATCTCAATATTCCAACATTTTCATTCTTCTCTTTACTGATTATAATCTCTACAGTTTTACATCTGACCCCACTCTTCTAAAAAATGCTTATTTAAAATTTCCAATACTCCATTTATTGCCACCCCTGATAATTTTCTTATTTTTGTGGACATGTGGACTATATTTATATTGAAGACAGACTCTCCTTCGCGAACATTTCTTGTGCTGTGAACTCTGTGATAACTACTTGATTCTTCTCTAATCATTCTGATAACATATCATTTTTTAAAAGGTCATCTACACTTCTTGTTTCTTTTTAATTATAAACATTTCTCAGGGCATGCAACATCCCGATCCTTTGCTCTTCCAGTTATTCTCCAGTAATTTACTTTTACCTATTCCTTTTTACAACTATTATACCAGTCTACCCAAACCACTACTAAATCTGACATATCGTTTTATGGTATGGCCTTGCAGAGAAAAGTTCATTACAAAATAACTAATTGATCAATGTGGAAAGAAAGCTAGAAATATGAAATCATCATTTTGTAACCAAGTAAAGTTAAGTATATAAACCATGTAATCATAGTAAAGATCAGTTCAGACAGGAATCATTAATGGATGACAAATCTAAAAGGAAATTTTGATGAGGTATACAATATTTGCATTGTCTTAAACGGTTTTCCCAAATATTGCAAAAGGAATTCTAAGAACTGCACAGTGAAGAAAGTAAACATCATCTTAGCTGGATGATAAAATGAAATGAGAGAATGATGGATATCATTTGCCTCCAGATGTCAATGGCATGGTACAATATCACTTAAGCCATTGGTACCTCAGCTTCCTTAGCAATAATTGAAAATGTGTCTATGAATTCAAGGACTTGGCATTGTGCCTGAATCATTGTAAGCATTCAATAAATGTTAATTTTTTTTCAAATTCTTCCTCAATACATCTTATACAACATTTTTGCCTTTTATCCCATTGCTCTTCAGTATACTTTTTTTTTTTTTCATCTGTGTATGTGTCTTCTTTCCCCAGCTAGATTGGCAGGTAATATTTAGTATTATGTCTTCCACATAATAGAAGTTGATACATGTTTGTTGTTGCCCTTGGTGCTTGATTACTCTGTGCACTGTTGATTTGATGAATTGGAGGAGAAAAGACTCTTCTAATTTATACTGTCTATTGCTATAGATATCACATTTTCCTCAATGTTTTCATTTTCTTTCTTCTCTCTATGGTACCAGCAAATTATTTTGATCACTTCTTTTTTAACTTGATTTAGCTACACAAAAGCAAATAAAAATGTAATAATTTAATTTAAAAGACAATCTAAATTCAAAGCTTATAAATAATTGGTCTCATTATAAAGTTTATTTTCCAGAACTGATACTAAAAAACATATTTATTGATTATGCCATAAAGCATAAGGGAACAATAAGTGTAAAGTTCTTATCTAATTGTGGCTAAAGAAGCAAGTTAAGACAGAGTACATGATGCAATCTAATTAAACAGCTTAAAATCTCATCTGTTACATTAAAGTTATGTTGGAAAATTCTGTTTATTTATCACACAGAAAATACAAGGTAGCTATTGACTTTAAACTGAAGTTATTTCCCAGTTTGGCATAAGAAATGATTGAGGTATTAAGGTTTAACACATGATTTATTTTCACTCAATCACCTTGGAACTTCAACCTTTACATTAACATATGTCAAATCTAAAGTTTTGATTCAGAGACCAACAAGAAATATTGAGAAATATTGTTTAAGTTTTATTATTTACTATATTTAACATAGAGTTTGTGCTATAAAACATGTTATGATTTGTCTGCATTATAGTATGAAATAAGAAAAAGGAATATACTTGAATACAAATAAAATGGATGAATCAGATTCAATATTTTGAGTAATTTTCTCAATTTATTATTTAGTAATTTAGCATAGTCATTTATATAGTGATTTAATTATTTAGCTGAGACAAATATTTTTTAAGCTTTCTTTTTAGATAACCTTAGTAAACATATTAGGGTAATAAATGTTTCAAAAATTAAGTATATGTTTTTCAATTTGAAAATCAAATACTTGCAATAGACCCTTATTGTATGCACATACAATATTAAAGCAACCACCTGATTAGGCTAAAAAATTAGAAAAGAGATTAGCTTTATGACATCCTAATCTACAGTACTTTGTAGCTTATTTCTAAGTGCAGTTCTTTGTAGCTTGAATAACAAATAGAACAATTTTGATCTTTTTCTTTCTTTTATAGATAATATTAGTAAACTCTATCAATCTTTAGTATATAAATGAGAACTTTCATACATTAATCTTTACCTTAATTCTGTTAGCTCTGCTTGACAAATAAGAAAATAGACCTGTTTTTTGTTGTTGTTGTTGTTGCTGTTGTTTTTTGACAAATGAGAAAATAGGACTCCGTGGTTAAGTAATCCAACCAAGGTCATGAAGCAAGTATAGACAGAACCAGAATTCAAAAATAGATCAATCAAGGTTTAAAGTCCTCATTTTTAATTAGTATGCACTCTGTCTTCATGGGTATGCTTATATTTCAAATATGAAGGTCAAGCAAGTTTGGTTTCTGTTGTTTCCTTTGATCATGGCTATACTCTACTTTTATCTCACCTGAAAACTAGTCAAGAAAATATGAGACTTTTACATCGTGTATCATCTTTTAATCTTTCATTCCATAGAATGAATTTGGATGCTAAGTTTAAAATGGCAATAGATTTATTCTTATAGTTATTTTTTTCCATTTAGCATGAGGAATATAATACCTACCATCAAAGGTTATTGAAAGGATTAAATGAAAAGGCATCACAAAAGTTGTGTGTAAAATTACTCAAGTATCTTCTACAAAAGTAAGAATTGTTTTTACTTTTATCTATTTTTTGAGTGCTCAGTATCATAATGTAGTTATTAATTTAAAAAGAACTTATATTTTTGGATCACTAATGGTGCAAATTAGTTAATCAATATGGTACAATAAAAATTTCTGATTAGTCCCTAGAGTATAGGCCAGATATGAGAATTGAAGGAATTCCAACTGGTATTGAGATACTCTGATACACTGGTTGGTTTAGATCCTCTAAGAAAATTAAATATTTCATAAAGTATTTGAGTAAAATCAAAGTTTGTCTGCACCCTTTGTTTAGAAAGTTGTTATTTAATATATACAATATTAAATATACAGTATATATATATATGCCACCTTGTCCATACAGAAGGGTTTTTACAGACAAAAATAAAAATTATAAACTTCGACATTTTTCAACAGAATGTCAATTCTATTAATTGAGTGGAATATTGACACTTCAGATATTAGTCAAAGAATTCAGTTACAAATTGACTCTGACTTAATACTTGCAAATGAGATAGCTAATATTTTGAGGCAGTACAGAGATTCATTAATTATTTATTCTTCTGAGATCTCTAACTTCCCCAGTTTTCCCTATACTGAGTCAGGCCATCAGAAAGCAATATTGGATTTGTTTAGCTTCTCATAAGAGACTTTCAAAGTCAGGAATGGAGCCATGCCCCTATAGAGATTTGTGTGTGTGTGTGTGTGTGTGTGTGTAGTCACTTCCAGACCATTATTTCTCTTCCTTCACTTCAAAACAAAACAAGCAAGTAAACAAAAAGCTGTTTTCTACCCTGGCATGTAAAGAGTTTAGAAGTCGTCACTCCAAGGCTGGAAAATAAAAACAAAAGAGAAAAAACCCAAATTGAAATTCAACAACTCTTCTTTGAATTTGAGAATTGAGGTTACTGTGAAAATTGCTGCCCCCAAACTGGAGAAACAGGTAAATACATGAAATCAGGGCTGAGTAAAGCCAAATAGAGATTTTATCTGTTGCCCACTTCAGGGAAGACAGTTGATATCCTAGCAGTAGGGTTGATAAACAACTCAGGCTTGAAACCCTAAAAAAGCTATATATCTTAAGGGTAAAAGACTACATCTATGGACTAAAATATTCTTAAAACAAAGACAAAAACAAAACAGACTTGTTCTAGCAAAGCTTAAAATCAAGCTTGCAGTTCCCTTCTGGTAATTGCTGAGTATCTTCTTTTGAATCAATTCTCCTAAAGATAATAATCTATACTACATTAAAAAAAAAAAAGCTATCTGAAGGCAGATATTATAAGCAGGCAAAAACTGGAGGAGAATAGACCCTTGGAAGAAGGTACTACACTTGGTGAATTTCCTGTTTTTCACAGCTTCACTCCTGAAGGAAGATTGGACTTAACACCACAAAGGGCAACTGAACTTGGATGAAAAAAATTGTTAGTCTTACTGGCTCAAAGGAATAGAAGTTAAAGATATAGATGATCATAATGGCTGAGGCAAGACAATGGCAACTTCAGCTCCAAGTTTATGTGTATAATCTCTGACCAGATCTCTGGTTGGTCCCTGAATGATACATGAGTAGATCAGTTTGCAAGAAGCCCAGCTTTAAGATGGGGATTTTAGCTCTCACTCACATTAGAAAAGGCAAAGCTTAGAATTTTAACCCAATCAAGTTAAGTATAAAAATACTTATTAAATAAATAAATGTAATAAAGAGAATAAAGAGGAATAAAAAATGTCTATAATACATCATTTTTTATACCCAGGATACATACAACCCAAAATTATTATTCATACTAATTAATATGAAAAACATGACCCAATTTGGGGCAAGAAAATGTGTCTTTCTCGGTAACCCTTCTTCAAATTGCTCTAAGGATTATAATAGAATCCTTTACTAATCATAATATATTGTGAATTAAAATTAAATCACAGCATATATGAGAATTTTTACAGTAAAATTTCATTTATATCTCTATTTTTTGTACTACTTTGTCATGTTTTACTTCTACATCTGTTCTAACACCACATATATTGTTATTTTCTGTGATTAAATAATTTGCTTTTAAAGAGTTTAATATATAAAAATATATTTTAAAATTATTTACATGTTTATCATTTCTAATATTCATCATTCCTTTCTATATTTAAGAATTTCCACCTGGAGTCATTTACCTTAAGCCTGAGCACTTTATTTAGCAATACATTAGTGAATACCTGCTGTGACAAGTTCTATATCTTTTTTGTTTAACTGAATTGTCGTGTTTTTTTTTTTTGCCTTAAATTTTTAAAAATATTTTTCCCAGATATAGATATTTCCTTTCAGAAGTTCTAGAGTATTATTTCATTTTCTTCTGATTTATATCTTTCCAAAAGATGTAAGGGATATTCTTTTGCAGATCCACTCTATATAATTTTTCTTTTTCCTCTGGCTGTTTTTAGAATTTTTCTCTGGTTTTCATCAGCTTGACTATGATGTGAGTAGGGGTGTTTTTCTCTTTATTTATGCTGTTTTAGATTCATCAGGTGCCTTGTGTCTATAGGCTTCTTTTGTTGATCAAATTTGGAAAATTTTTCATTCAATACTTTTTCAATATTTTTTCCTACACCTCTCTTTTTTCTCTTTATGAGACTCTAATTACATGAATCTTACCCTATCTGATAGTGTCATATTGATTATCGAAACTCTGTATTTGTTAGCTTTCTCCTTGTACTTTAGTTCAGATAATTAACTGACTCATTTTCATGTTCACTGATATTTCTCTTTTGTGCAATCTGTTGTTAAACATATATAATAAATTTTTGGTTTCAGATAATGCCTTTTCCACTTGTTTCTTCTTTACAGTTCTGTAGCTCTTCTGAACTGTCCCATCACTGAACCAATTCTATCCTTATTTTTCTACAATTCCTTTAATTTAAATGAAAGTCCTAAGTGCTAATTTCAATATCTGAGTCATATGTAGGTTTGTTTTTAGTAAATTATGTTTTCTGTTTCTTCACATATCCAGATTTTTTTTTTTTTTTTGGTAGTTAAATAGTATTGTAGAGAATCTGGAATCTGCTATTGGCTTCTGCAAAGTGTTATGTTTTGTATGACTATTCAGTTAAACTATAACTGGTTTATTTGATCTTTGAGAGGATTATTTGTAGGCTTTTTTTAGAGTAGTCAATTTTGTTTTTTTCTTTAAGTCTTAGGGCAAACCCCTTAGTCTTTCCTGCTAAGTTATGATCTTTATCTTATTTCAATGGAGACCCTGAGATATTTGCCAATTTTCCTGAAGTAGTGAGATTCACATTCCAGTCTTGTCTTTCCAGGTATTTGCATTTACTAATATGTCAGTACAACTCTTTGAGCCTTCCAGATGACGTTTTCCCCAAATTAGTTCATTGACATCTTATTCTATGCATGTTTAATTTAGGGTTATTGATTTGCGGGAGTTCGTATTCAGTCTCTATGTTTCTCTTTCAGGGATTCTTCCCCTCACATTCTAAACACTCCTAGATCCACAAAGCCTATTGTCTGGCCCCTTAAAACAATAAGGCAGTAAATTTTTTTTTTCCTTGAGTTTTGGAAAAGGCATGTTGCATGGACTTGAGAGTTCTCTCAGGGGAAAATCAAATAAATAGTGATCTTATTCAGAAATTTCTATTCTTTCGAGGTTAAATCTCCAATTTGTGCTTCTTTTTGTTACTCTCCAGCTACTTTAAGTATTTATATTTTGTCCATATTTTATAATTGTTAGTAGATCAGTTAATACATTATAAATTTTCCATCATTACAAGAAGTTAGAAGTTTCCATCATTTTTATTTGCTTGATTTGCAAATTAGTGAACTAAGAGATCTTTGAAATATTTTACTAAAATTAAATTCATTTACATGCAAATTCTCTCTTAATTATGTGAATGTTGGCACAGCAGATGAATTAGAGTCTCAGAAATTAGATATGTCATTATTCTAAAGTATATTAGTCAATATGCAATGAGCATATAAAAACAGATATTTGAAAGATGCTAATCAGGAAGCTCGTCATCTTTATCCCAAGTATTATTGAAGTTGCTAACATGCTTTTTAATGTTTATATATATTCTTACACTTTAGCTCTATAATTGCTCAGATTAATTTTATTGTTTAAGGCAGCATTAAATGTCTTCAGAAAGGGTCTATATATTTATTTGACATAAATGATTATCCCTGAGGACGTCTCACATTACAAAATACTCAATAGTTTGTGAACAAAATTCACATATGTCTACCTGGTTTAACAGTCTTAAACATCTTCTAAAGTAGCATGTCAGGATCTCCATTTTATAGAGTATGAAATTAGAATCTTTAAAGAATGTTAGTAACTTTTCAAATAAAACACAGAGAGCAGATTTTATAGCCAGGTCCTGGAAAAAGATACTCTGCCTATTGTTAAACTTTGTTTCCACGAATCATTGGCAATCTCCTCAATTGAGTCCCATCTAATTCAGCTATTGATCTCAATGTACTTCTTGGTACAAGTCAAATACTGCGTGTTGTCCTTGATATAATAGAGTAACACAAGATACTTGATGGTAACTTCAAATTTGAGACTGGTTACCTTGATAAGAATAAAAAATTCAGAAAAAATTGCATAGCACATAGAGGTCATATAGATTTATATAGTTCAGATTAGAATTTGGTTATCCTAACTACAAATTGTTTCCTTGTTTCATGCTTGGCATAAAGAAAGAGATCCATTCTGGCTCATTGTTTTCTATTAATCATGTTTATATTTTTGATTAACGTTAAGCTTAATACAACGATTCATTTGCACTTGAGCAGAGAAAATTTTATAGAAAAAAATCAGTTAGCTCAATGTTTAAAGTAAATGATAGACTAGAATCTGTCTCTCTTAGTCGCCAATGTTTTATATCAGTCCTAAGGACAAGTTTTTAAAAATTACTTGTAAGTAGTCTATTATTTGTGCAACTTAAAACTAGTCAAGTTTATCCTCTGGAAAAATGTGGAAGATTAACATTCAATTTTTTTTTTTTAATCTACAAGTCCTATTTATTTAATAGCATTTTGAAATCAAGCTTTTATTTTTTTTTTCTTTTACTTCTTTTCTTTTCTTTTTTTACTTCTAGCTCTGAAAATAGAACTTCAGCCTATTAAGCCCTATACAACGTGAGGCATTTTGGCAATATTACTGATTATTATGGGAGTCACCTTCTAAGTGACTTTTTAAAATTAAAGACAACCTAAAGAAATCTGCTGCCTGAGTATTTATTTGGCTTCTCCTTTTCTATACTATAATTATATCCTTACTCTGATTGTTAGCTGTCCTGTTCAGAGAATGACTGCTTCTGAAGAGTTCTTGCTTTGCAAATACATTGAAGGCACATGATTGTAGAGAGGGAGCTTCCTGAAGAATTTACATGTTATTCTTGTTACTAGGAAACCATATTCCAAGATTAAATATCTCTTTCATACAGCCACTTCTCAATATAGACATATACAGATATGTTATGCATACATATGTATATGAATATCCAAAATTTTGCACATATATAAAAATCAGGTTAAAATGGAAAATAGCCTTACAGAGGTATGATTTCTACAAATCTAGTTGTACTGAAAAGCAGGTTACTTTTGAGATGCCAAATGGATATATAATTAATCCCAGATTTTATATTCTTCAACTTAGAAATATGCAGAATGGAGATTTAGAGAATAAAACAAGCTAAATTTGAAATCTTCCCATTTTCTGGTTCTTCTGTATTGAAAATATATATGAAAGGTCGTGAAGAAAGGCATTTGGTTAAATTTTCAGAGCTGAATTCAGCTCTATTATAGGATTTACTAATTTAATTTCTCTTAAGGAAGTAGCAATGTTTATCGGAGCAGTTTTCTGAGCTTAAAAGAGTGTTATAGACAATTTAGTCGAATTTTCCTTCTATTACTACATTTTCGATAAAATTATAGAAAACTCTCTTTTGCAATTGGTACAATGAAAAATGTATTTGCCCCTGTACTACCACTCAGAAAACTTCCCTTTGGTGGGCCTTTCCTAAAATTAAGCCTGATATAGAATAATATAAAGAGTAATTTTGACCCAGTGTCCAGAATGACCATAAAGCTTCTTGGAACAGAAGGAAACTTCACTAATAAAAGCTATATTAGAGAGAAAAATGATTATTAGCTCAATTATATTTGAAGGAAGCATATTAGATTGATGACCAGATTTGTAGGTCAGGTTGCATACATTTTCCCAGCCCT
Source organism: Eonycteris spelaea (assembly GCA_003508835.1). NCBI lineage: Eukaryota > Metazoa > Chordata > Mammalia > Chiroptera > Pteropodidae > Eonycteris > Eonycteris spelaea. Next base: position 1,486,549 of record PUFA01000024.1, on the reverse strand, counting down.
GAAAGAGAATAACGGTTTTCACCATAGAATCTTTTTTAAATTATAAGGAGTTCACATGAAATTACATACCTATCTGTGCCTTCAGCTATTCGTGAACATGCACTTGTGCACACATGCCTGCATGCGTGCGCGCGCACACACACACACACACACATACACACACACATGCACACAAACAGATTTAACTAGAAATGCCAAAATTAGGTAGTTGATCTAAAACAGTTGATTCTATAATAGTCAATATGCGGTTGTACAGGCTGGTAAGCTAAATACAAACTGTTGTGGAATATGGACATTTGTGTTAATTATGTAAGTATTTCTGTAGCCTTGTGAGGGAGTCAAAGGGAAAAGTTTTAGTGAAAAAGTGAGTTAGGGTTATGAATTTTGGAAGTATGAGTAATTATGGAAGTTCAAATAGCTGTAAGGACAGAATTATGAGGAAAGACTGCATTAAGAGGGATGAAAATTACAGAATTGTGAAATTTCCAATTTGAAAAATATTTAAATACTCATCACTCTAAAATTTCACAAATGTGCATACTGTAGTCCAGAGATTGATTGCCCAGGAAATTATTAAGATGTAATGAAAGAACCACAACTATGTCTCCACTCTTCTGATTCCTATTCCAGAGACATTTTTTCCCATTATATTATGCTGTATTTATATATTAGTTTTCCATAGGTTCTTATACAACTCCATTTTTATTACTCCCATTCCTGGGAAACAAAATAATACTCTTTGATTTAGGTTCTACTCATATACAAATAAAAGCTTCCAGATCCAGAGATAAAGGACTTTTCTCAAGAGGGTAGACAGACCTTGAGAGATCCTTGGAACAGAAACTCTTGCTATAAAATTGTAAGGTTAAAGATATCTATAAAATTATGTGAAATTTGGGTTAAAAGCTAAGTAATTTAACAATTTAAAACCAATTAATCATTCAATATAATTTAAATCCTCATTTCTCCTTTTCAGGTTAAGAAGTAATATTAAAGAAATTGAGAAATTGGCAAAATGACAAAAGCAAAATTTTAAGACTAAGACACCTTCAAGGTATTTTTGAGAACTTCTTAAGCGTAAATGATCTGATTAGACTGAATGTTCCAAAATTGCAGAAATAATCTTGCATATGCACTTATAACATCAAAATACAGAAAAGAACAACCAGGTACTAAAGAAAATGGTTATACAGAGGGAATGGTGAAAACTGGGTGAGAAGAAAAATTTTGAGAGTGAGGCTCTTCTAACTATACATTTTTACTTTGGAACTATGTAAATAATTTACTGCAAGCTATATAAATAATGTACATATTTAAAAACAAGTTAAATCAAAACGATGCAAAAGAAGCAAACTCCAACATGAAAATCAAAGGAATGTAGCACTGTAATATTGATAACATAATCATACAGAATTAATTTGCTTAACTGAAATGGAATTAATACTCTTTTGAATATAGCTCTCTGATGATACATTCTCGGTGGGATATATTGTAAAGACAACATAAAACAGCAAAAACTGTAGAGAAAATAATGCATAGTAGTTTTGGTATTTGTAATGGCAGGAATATATCAATTCTGAAATTATCTGTGTGTATTTTAAGGTTGAGCAAATGAAGGGGCATATGAGGAACTAGATTCTCACTGTGAACACAAATATGGACTATGAAAAGGAGAGAAAGAACCCAACAGAGTGAGATTAGTACTAGAGGTATCAGTATAGCCTCTTGATTAAAAATAATAATAATTTCTATATCTATACATTTAACAATATACATTGGCAGAAACCAGAATACTAGTAGCTATCCAGTGCCCAGGTCTTAATTTTTCCAATATTATTCCACTAAAAGGAACAAGGGCTTCTTAGAGAACTGACTAGTGGTAGAACAAGTAAAACACAAGTTTGGAACATGCCAACAGATAATAAAAAAACACTCTAAAATAGAATGAGATATGGAAAGGATATATAAGCCAGCTTAAAGTGGTGTTCATTGGTCAAATTTGGCACAATTAGTGAGAATAATGATGTGAATGATTGGTTTTATAGAATATTGAATAAAAAATTTCAGGATTTCACACAGTCTCAAAGTATTGTTCCACAGGTTACTTGTGTATTTCAAAGAGGAAAACATACCTTCATAATGATGAAATCTGACAGATGTCACCTTGACCTAGGAATCAAGTTTGGCATCAACAATAATAGGACACACTGACTTACAAGGCTCCCAATATGGTGTATTAAAAAGGAGGTAATATCATAACTTGTACAGTATTCATGACAAAAATAGTAATCTAAATCTGATCAGGAAGAAATAATCAGAAAATTACAATCAAAAGATATTCTGCCGAACAATTGTCACAGCTGTTAAAAATGTCAATGTTATACAAGATTTAAAAAAAAGAAGAAGAAAAAAAGCTCCTGGCGATGTGGTCTAAATTATACACAGCTAAAGAGCTGTAACAACAACTAAATGCAGTGTATAATCCTTGATTGGATCATGAATTGAAAAAAAAGAAAAAGAAAATAGACATTATTGGGACAATAGGGACAATTTAAATATTGGCTTGTTTTTAACTTCAGCAGAATGAAGCCTGTAAAAATTTAAATTAATTTAATGAACTATCTAAGAACTAAAATTGCTCAAAGAAGATGGCCTAATTGGGCATTATTGACAATAGATTATATTTTATATAAAACTCATTATGAGAACATAATTAGTTATTTTGATGAAGTGAAAGTAAAAATAGATTTTATCAATTGAATATGGGATAACATAAAGAATAAAGAGTATAAAAGAAAAAAATAAAATGAAAATCACCATCTTTTTTCTGTGAGAACTCAATATTTCAGTGTATGTTGTTCCCACCTTTTTTCTGTTTACTTTTTAACATAATTTAAAAAGTAAATTTAAAAAGTGCACTCTGTGCACTACTTTTCACTTAAGACAATCTCATTTCCAAATATCCTTGAATATTATGCTATAACTTTGTTTTTATAAGCAGAGTAGTACCCTATAATGTTGATCTACATTTGTATGATTTTAAATATTTTCTACATTGGCTTAGTAAGATCATTCTAAGCTTAAGCTCACTTTCTCTGGAGATATGTTTTTTCCTAGGTTCTGGGGTGTATGTTTGTAAATAAAAGGGAGCTCTAGCTAAACAAAATAATTTAAAACTCAGGGACAGTCCATTTATGAAACAAATTAAGCCAGTAGCCATAACACACTAACAACCTCATATTTGATTTACTTTTCTTTGTAAAAATGTGTGTGTGTGTGTGTGTGTGTGTGTGTGTTGTGTGTGTGCGTGCACGCATGTGTGTGTAGGAGTTGGGTGCTCACTAGCAGAAGGCATACAGAATCAAATGCAAATTCTGTTTGAAATGAAAAGAATATTATTGCTAGATTTTTTTTTATTTTTTATTTTTGCTATTACTGTTCTTCTGTTTGTTTGTTTAAGGAGATTTCTTTAATCTAGGCTGTTGGAGACATAGTTTAGGGACTGCACAAGAATAAAGTAACTAGCAAAGACAGTCTCAGGCTCATTTACTCCTTACTACCCTGCCCTAGGAAGGGTGCTCTGACAGGGCTCCCTCTCTCACCTCTGGTACTTTTCCATCACAACTTATTTCCTAGGTTCTGGCCTCACACCTCATTCACACAGTGCTCCCACACTTCATGCTAAGCTGAGCTACTTATTGTGAAGTAGTGTTTATTTCCCCAGCGGCTAGATAAGCACAATTTCTTTAATCATATTTGCAAACTTATAAACTAAGCAGTCCAACTCCAGATCTATAATTCATCAAAATAACCCTTCTATTGAAAATATTCAATAGATACATGAAGGTAAAAACTTATCTTTAATATATACTTAACACATTTACTTTAAAAATATTTGGACATTCAAATCCATTTCTTTCTGTGTGTGTGTGAAAACAATACGCTTTCTTTGCATATTATAGGAAACTCAGAGCGGGGCTCATTATTAGTATTCAGGCAGCCAGCAAGACAGAATTCAAACATAAATATATTTTTTAAATTTTTTCATTTCAGTTAACTGTGAGAAAAACAAAAATGTAACTCCACTTTCCCTGTATTTTCCTCACATATACCCACACCCTTCCAGCATAAGGGTAACCAATTCTGCCTAACAAAGCCAGTGGCATTAATTATTATTGCATCACTTGCAACTGCTACAAGAGGCTCACTGTACTGATGGCTGGCTGCCTGCCAAAGTACAATCTTCTTCTCCTCAGCCTTTCTCATTCTTTTCTTGTGCTGCATGTGAAATTGTCACGTATATTTTTATAAGAATCCTTTTTTCATGAGAACCTAATTCATCCAATATCATATCTAGCCTGAAATTCTGAGCATCACATGCTTCTATGTATTTCAAGAAACTTTATTTTTAGCTTGTTCCTTTTTTTGTGCTCTGTCAGCACTATGACTTCCCTCTCTCTGTAGTTAGGTGGTTAAAAAGGCTAATAGTTGAGAAGAAAGATCTACTCAGAAGGAAATGCCTCATGAATCCTTAGGATGACTATTTCTCCTGCTATGTCAGATATTACAGCAGTCTATAAATGAGCATCATTCAGTTGGGGTTACTTCTATTGACACCAAAGGTCAACATCTCCTTTTATAAATGCTGTTTAAATATATACTTATACTTACAAAGTCCTGATTATTGTTTCTGTGCCTTTATCATTCAAAATGATCTACTAACCATGTAGTTCCGATATTTTAAAGGAAAAAATCCTGCTAGACTTTAGTCAAATGCAGTTTGTAAAATTGGTGGGCTCTTTTGAGTCACACTCCTTCGCTCTTACTTCTTGAAAATAGTTTGGTAAACTAACCTACACACCCAGGAAATATGAATTACATTTAGGCTTTATTAGAGTGGGATGATAAAGCAAATAATTTACCAAGAACAGTGAAAAATAGTATTGTTACTACATTTGAAAATTGATTTGTTTTGAGCCCAGTCCTTATGTTTTAGGAAGAAGCCAGATTCTCACACTCAAGCTTCTCTGTGTCTTCCTTGCTCTGAAGGACAAAAACCCCACACTCACTGATTAGTAACTTTGAAATCAGATTTGAGATATTCACTGGCAGTGCTCTTTGATGAAAATAATTTAGAAGAAATAAGTGGACCTGCTCATTGCTTTCACAGTCCCAGCCTAACACAAATTACAACAGCGAATCAAATGTTTAAATATAAAAATAATTCTCTATTCATGAATTGGTTTTTATAACCAAGAATATTAACATATTTAAACTGTCTGCCATTATTGTCTACTGCTATATTCTAAAAGTAGTAGAGTTTTCCACCAAAAGTATGTGCCATGGTTCTGAAATCTGGTAAGAAGTAAAGCTGGAATAATCTTTGTTTTTCAGTGGCTGTTGAAGTAGCCAACAGAGAAAATTATGGAGGTCATCAGCTGCTGCCAGATAGCAGGAGCAGATGATTATTTTCAACATACAGAGTCAAAATGCTGATCTCACCAACCTAGCAAAAAAGAGCTGTGAATACAGACATTTCATTAAAACACTTAACAATAGTACATCTCATTACTGGTCTGTGTTTGGTGAACTCCTTTATCTTATGCTCTTTTCTCTCCAACAACTTCTGATAAAATTGTATATTCTTTTTATTCTTTTAGTGGTTATCCTCAGTATTTTAACAGGTATGTTGAACTAAGTATAAAGTTGATCATTATTTCTACCCTACTCACCCAACAACACAAGGAATGTAGAATTATTTAATCTAAACATTTCTTTCTGCTTTATATGATATTTTGTGTGGTATTTAGTTTATTTTTCCCTCTTTTAAATAGCAGACATAAATAGTCATTATTATTACAGAGTCAATGTTAATAGAGACTTACCTTCATGTTTTTCAATATCTTTGCACATTCTTGTCTTACATCCTAAACTTTCTTTAAATACTTTTTTTTTCTTTTTCTTGAAGCATGAGTTTTAGAAGTTTCTTTAATGAGTTATGTTAAAGGTAAACTCTCAGTTTTATCTAAATATGTATTTTATCCTACTCTTAAATGTAAGTTATGGCAGTTTTACAGTCTTAAGTTACAATCTGAAGTGGTTTTCTTTTAGGAAATTAAAGATATCATTTCATTAACATCAGCTTCTATTGTTGTCAAGAAGTTGCCTATCAGTCTACATGCTGATTGTTGGTAGATGATCTGTTTTTCCTTTTTCATAACTTTTAAGATATTCTCTTTGGAGTTCTATAGCTTCACCATGATGTATCCTATGTTTTATTTTGTTTTGTTTTTCCCCTGTTTAGATTTCATTGAGATTCTTAAACCTGAGAATTCATACCTTCAGGGAGTGCAAATGTTCAGCCATTAACTCTCTGAAGATTGTCTCACTTTCATTTTATTTTCTCCTAGAATATTGTTCAGTATTATATGTTCTTATTTTTCTCTTAATAGCTCATGCTTTCTATCCTATCGCTCTCCTAAATTTCAGATTAACATCTCAGTTAACTAATTATCTTCAGTTGTGTCTATATCTGATTTTTATGAGGTCTACTAATTTAATCATTATATGTCCTTTGTAGACATTTTACTTGTGTTCTTTTTGTTTTGGTTTTAATATCTTACAACTTTTTAAGTCTCCTGTTTCTTGCTTTCAGGTCCCATTCATTTTTAAACATTTTCTTTATATACTCCATCTGATCTTTCTACAATTAGAAATATTTGTGCATCTAATTCTGCTGATGGTTGTTTCTGCTGATTCTTACTCATGGTAATTTATTTCTTAGAGTGTTTGATAATTTTGGATTATGAGCTCATATTCAGTTATTCTTTATTGAACTTCTGTAAGAATGGTTTAAGGGAAATCCTTCAAAAAATGATTTATGTTTGATACTTCCAGGTACTTAGGATCGCACTAAGTTTTTGACATGGGGTTTCCTAGGACTTGCAAGTAGTATAAACTCAGGCCTAAAACTGAAAACATCTCTGGTTACAAATTCTCAGGAGGGACAATTTTCTTCCACCTATCATCGAGGTGCAGAGACACAAATTATCATGTCTATTTTAATTGCCAGAGGGAATTTTTTTTCCTAATGTGACCTCCAGTGAGGGAGTAGCTCAAGGTGGTTTTCTGTTTTATATGTGTCTCAGTTTTTTCTCACCATATTGCATGGCCTCAGACCTTATTTCCTTACAGGAAAAATTTTTATGCTTACCTTAGCTTTCCATTATTTGTTCAAAATTTTCTTTTTTTCTTTTTTATTCCTTAAGATTCTGTTTTTATTTCTCAGAACTTCGAACCAGGCATTTAAAAAGATGTTCATACTATTTTATCAAGAATTTCTGTGGTTATTTTTAATGGATTTTTTCCAGACTTTCTACCTCACCCATACAGCCAGAAACTGAAGATCACATTATTTTTTAATGTGATTTAAAGGGAAATGAAAGTAAACATTCTAAATATAAATTATAATCCTAAAATCATTGATATGCTGAATGCTCATGTTTATGATTAATGAGCAATGAGTCTCTTTTCCTAAACATGTATTTTTTCACAAAGTAAAAGTAATTTTACTGGCTTCTCAGATCCAGATTCTTAGGCCCTTTACTATGCTTCAAAATTCAAGTCTAACCAACTAACATTAATTATTTGGGATACACTTTAGTTGGCTCATTTTGTATTAGTATTTATATATAACACTTCTCATTACTTGCAAATCTTTCTTTTTAAAAAGGAGAAACTAAGCCCTAGACTTAAAGCCTAGTGTATCAGACAGCAATTTCTAGTTAGTTTAAAAGCAATACTTTTGTGTTATTGCATTTATTTAAAAATTATTTTCTTTTTATGTCAATGTTACTGTTTTTATAGTAGTGATATAAATTTTCATATGTATTTAGTTTAGGAAGTGAGTTGATTTAAAGAAAATAATAAGTGAATAATAATATTATGAGATATAGACAATGTAATACTTTAAAGGTAGTATTCAGAAAACAACTATAATAAAAAGTTTTGATGAAACATGCTACTAGTCCATTAGTAACCATGGATTTGCCCTGATTGTAACAAAATCCTTAGTGTGCTTTCACTGGTTATAAATAGCATATTTATAAGGCTCTTAGTAAAAAAATGAGGTGTAGTATATGGTTATATAATACAGCTCTAATAATAACTTCATGCTTTAATTACATAATGATCTAGCTGACCAAAGTAAATAAATTGATTAAAATTATTTGGTAACACATATAATTTAAAAAAACAATCAAAAACCTCTGAAACCATAAAAATTAAATTAAAATTCAGCCAAGGAGCAAATTAGGAAAATTAAATTATCTAGAGAAATGGTTGCTAAAGTATCACCTTAGATTCACCTGGCAAACTTGTTTGACTGTTAATGCCTATGGCCTACTTTGAAGAATAAATTAACATTTTTCATGGTGTAGCTTCTAAAAATGTATTGGAAGCAAATAAGTAGAGTCAAATAATTTTCGCAATGTATTTCTGAATGTATTGGAATTATAGTTCTGAACATATTGGGATTGTAAAAAAAAAGGCATGTTTTATGTTTTAAAAAAGGAATAGACAATCAAAAAATCAATTTTGTATATGACATATAAATATCTAAGTTATAAGATATTTACTTTCCTTTTCTTTGTTAGTATTGTTCAAATAGAAAATGAATAGAAAGTAAAATTATTTGTTTTTGTCATCCTTCTTATGTTACTCTGTATATTGACAAAAGACCAACATTTATAAATTCTGAACAAGATAATATAATTTTTCTGTTTCCATTGTAAAAGTTTAGTCTTATGGAATATTTCTAGTCATCATCACTATTTAAATGAAAATTTTACTAAAATTAGTTTTACAGATGATTGCAAAGTGTTACGAAAATAGGTTGTCATTAGTAATAGTAAGTCCTCTCCATGAGAAAGATGTGTATAAAAAGTTCAATACATTGACAAATATGTAAGAATGTACAGTTCTCTGAGAAACCTACCTGAAATTATCCTCTAATGTTTTTCAAGGGCAAATTTTCTCATTTTTTCCCCATTATCTGTGGCTCATTATGATTCTGATCACCTACAATTAACATTTCCATGGACTTTGGTTTTATCATCTATAAAATAAATAAAATAGATATGTAGTAGTCTTACTATGGTCATTATAAAGACGTGGTGTTATATTTATGGATATAATGTTTTTAGTCCTAATTAATAATTTAATAAGAAGATCTCCTTTGAGAGATTTGAGTTTAGATTGCAAATAAACCTAAGCTTTAATATAACATTTTTTTAAAGCACTGAAACACATTAGGTTCATGGTGCCTACGGAAATATATTTTTAAATACCAAAAGTTTTTTCACTTTGTTGAAAAGAACAAATGTTATCATCTACTAAGATTTCTAATATTTTAATTTGATTTGTTTTTAAGCAGCGACTTGAGGATAGGTGTAAAGTTAAAACATAACACAAAGTTTTCAGGCTAATATTTTGCATAATGTACAATTTTTACAATTTCCCTGTCAGATATTTTATGAGCTGATTTAATCTGTGGTATTCTATGATGACTATTCAGTACTAATACTATTTCAAATTGGCTATTTTAATATACATGATAATCAAGCAGCATCACAGGTAAAATAGTAGTCCCTTCAAATACAAATAAACAAACATGTAATTTTATTTTTAAATGACCAATATGTTTGATGGTGGCATTTGAAAAGAAGTTTGTTTAGAATCGAAATAATTTTTCAGAGAAATAGGAGAGAGCAATTTGCTCAGAAATTAGATTGATTGAGTATAAAAGGAAAATTGTGATTTTGTCAGTAATGCAATCTACAGCCACTAAAAGAAGGAGAACGGGTAATACATGACGTGTAATCTCATGGGTAGTGGACTTGCACTTGGTCTAATGATTTCATCTAACTCATCTCTCGTAAGAGAGAAAATAAAAAGATAGAAAGGAGAAATTAACTGTATATTCCCTTCTACCCAATCAGATCTTGCGATGTCATATTAAACTGTATAATTCCCTTCTACTCAATCAGATCTTGCGATGTCATAACTTATGTATATATTTCAGAACTGCGTATGCTTTCAGGAATCTTACGATTATAAAATAGAATCTAATAGAGACATCTCACCACAAGCCAGCCATATAATATTTCCAACTTTTTTTTTACTTCCTCCTCTATAAGAGAAGCAATGAAGAAATAAACCTTAGATGACTAACATTAAAAGTAAACCTTACTACCTTAGAGTTTTTATTTAGTGATGGTTCGCTTATTTTTGTTGCTATATTTCTTTGGTACTGAAAGCAAATCAAAAAAGGTGGTGATTACTTGTGTTGCCATAAAATTACAGAAGCAATATAAATTGGAAATTCTCCAATATTGGTTGAGTGCAACAATAACTGTATCTCTAAAGCCCTACCTGCAGGCACACACTCTGAAAATAGATCCCTTAGTAGTATTTTCAGACAATATCTTTTTTTTTTCTTTTAAATCAACTGCAGAAGGACCCAAGTTCTTATGTCTATATTTTAGATTTGTTAAAAAGAAATGCAATATATTTAAGCAATGACTTTTACTTGAATTCTACCAAATCCAAGTTTTTTCAGTTTTAACACTTTTTGAAGTTACTTGAGTACCAGGAATAAAATGATACAGAAAGTCCTTGTATTCTACCATCGTCCTTGATATGAAACTAGGGTTTAAGAATGCTCTCCTAGATATTTTCACTCATCTGTACTGACTGCCCTTTTTAAGGAACAGACAACATACAAGCTAACTTTAAGACATTCTCAGGCTAATTAGAAGGAGATTTAAAGTGAGATGTCAATAACCTTAAGAAATATATGCATTGATGCTAGCTTGTGGTTTGTAAAAGGTAAAAAGTGAGCTCCATTTTTATGGCACAGATAAAATGTTAATTTAGGGATAGGACTTATAGTCAGGGAAATGGAAATGAGCAAACAGAATTTAGGCTAAGGAGATCAGCTTCACTGGCAGACATCGGTATCCCTATTTAAAAGTTGAAAGGCATACAAAACTTAAGAAATTTGCCCAAGATCACACATCTATTAAATGGTACTACTTGAATTTCTAACACTGCTTTGCCAGTGAGTAACCCAAGATATTTATACTGGAGAGATGTGAAAGGCATTAATATGGATTGGAGGGTACGACTTCTTCTAAAAATCCATTCTTTCAATTCAGTCCTATTTTCTCAGTAGACTTTTATTCCACATTTCAATATTATTTCTTTTCCTTTTATTTTTCATGCTCAAACTTTCTCAAAATAAGGTTCTCATCCTTCACTTGATTTCAGAATTCTCTGGAAGCTGCCTGAGAAACACACACACACACACACACACACACACACACACACACACATACTTTTTCTCTCACTCAGTTTTTTGTGCCTGTGTCATTCAGAGATGTTCTCTGAAAATTAAGAACAAAGACAAAGTGAAGAGCTGCACACAAAGCTGGACTGGCTAATTACCATTTCAAAAGAATTTGTTGGAAAGTTCCTCAGCCCTCCCCTCACCGCCCCTCCATATTCAGAGCTCAACTGTTTCACACACATTTTAGAACCATAGAAATTGTTCACTCTCTATGGATCTTCACCTTTCTGACTCTGCCTCTTCTAAGCACCTTATACTTTCCTAGTCTGAACTTTCTCAACCTCTCATCTCAGTTTATTTCCCTTTCCTTCTTATATTTTATCCTACTCCTTTCCTTCTCCCTCAAAAATGTGTAATGCTTATGTATATTTTTACTATAGCCTAAAGTACTTTTCACATTTAATAATAAACTCTATTTTAACTTTAAAAGTGATTTCCTTTACCCTGTTACCTCTCAGAAGAATGTATCTACAGTGGATTTACCTTGGAACTCCATTTGTACATCCTGTTAAAAGATAAGCTGAGGCATATTAAATGTTTTAAGAGTTTGAGCAAACATCAATTCAAATTAGATGGCATCCAATCTAGCAGTGAGAAAGGGGCTCGCAGGAGATCTACAAAACTAAAGACTCTTATAGGCAGAGAACAGGAACAAGGAAGTCACACCAGGAAAAAAAAGTGGGTTAGCTATTGCAAGGTTACTTTACTTTAGGGGAAGTCAGGGGTCTATCTGACAGATTACCCACTAAGGTTGATCAGAGAATTCCTGATTGACTGGTTTAAGACTCCATTTCTGGGAGAGCCAGAAGTATAATTAAGTCTCTGTTTGGTGATGTGGAGCTTAATATAAATGACTCCATTTTCAGTCTGCTGTCTTGTTTTTAAAAATCCCCATACTCCTCTTTTGAGTATTTCAATTTCCTACAGAGAAAAAAAATCTTACTTTCCTCCCTCCCTTTTTTATAATGTAAATTTGAAAATGTTTAGATAAATAAATTTATGGGTACAAAAATGTAGGATCCCTTTCCTCTACAAAACCCCTTAAAAGTTCATTTGTAACTTCTACTACTATTTTTAAGTTCTAAAACACTATTTCATCTATATTATTTTATCACTTAAATAATTATTTGGCCTTCAGTTTTTGCCCTAGCACAGATCATTGATTACACTAAACACATACTCGCAAAGCAACCATATAATTTGTGAATTAGTGAAGAGAACAATGGCTCAATTTATTCCAAGACTTGACAGAGCCTTTAATGTAGTAATGTACATTGTAAATTCTGTTTAATTTTTAAATTTTCTTTTTCTGATAGCATCTTATGATAGAACTAATACTCTTCAAACATACCATGAGACATTATCATATTTCCAAGTTTTATGTATATATCATGTTTATAAACAAATTTCTCTATAAACTTATTCATTTTCTTTGTATAATAAAGATAAAAGACTCCATTAAATATCTGTCAAAAAAAAAACAGTTATTTAAATGTGAAGTATTGATATTCTAATGCGACCTAAAAGTACTTTAGAGAATATATTCTAGGTTTAATGCTCCCTTGGTTCTCTTGGTTCTTATGTTGAGTTATAAACAGAACTGACACTAACGAAAATAGAACTTAAAATGGTCCATACTTATTGTTTTAAGACACCTTGAAGCAAATTTCACATGGTAAAGATTTTGAGATTTAATTTAAAGATTAAAAATAGTAACATTGACTTATTAATAATTTGTACTTCTGATTCTCAACACTTGGTAGTGCACAGGTATACACAAGCATATACAAGGATTATAACAAAATTGCCATACTGCCTTCTCCTTTGTCTGCATCAACTAGAACTAATTTTTTTTAATTAGTAAGTTAATTGAAAAGCCAGAAAATTATGTTGAAAATAATACATTTCTAATCTCTATAGTTGCTGATAAAGAAGTATTTATTTTAGGCATTTTGTTGTGAGTACATATTTAGATTTCCTCATCCTTGAAAAGAAATTATGTTTTTTCCAGCTATAAACTTGGATTTTGAGCTTGCTGAGGGTTAAACAGATTTTTGATAAATGCGCCATATTCAAAGTTTGCCATCTTTTAAATCAATTTAAGCTTCCCCTTGAAAGTGGAGGTCTGCTCATAATTTTCCAATTTTGGGTTGTCAATCTATATTAAAATTGACTCTTGCCAAAACTGATAAAGTTATTTTAACCTTTAGAAAGAAACATTAAACCTGGTGTATGTTGGGATGTTGATCTAATTTTTGAAACTTCAACAATACCAGTGATATCTTTGCAATTAATACAGCATCAAACTTCCTTCAAAGAGCTTCCAAAGGACACGATGGTAAAATCTGTGAAGACCTTCCAAGTTGAAAATTAGAAAATTAACAGAGGTGATCATGGATTTAAGAGACTGTATTTCTGTTTTCTTTTTTTGCTGCTCTCCTAGCTCCTACTGGGAAATCTCATATAGAATTGTTAATAAAAATTATACTGGAATTTGGCTCATGATGACTCATCAAGGAAACACATTTGTGGTATAGAGTTTGAAAACTGAGTCAAAGTTACAAAAGCTATCTTAGAGATGGGACAAAAAGTAAAAAAAAAAAAAATTAACATTATTCTATCACTTGATAAAAACTATTGATTTACATCATGGCTTTATATCTATGGAATCCAATATGTTTCAAATGCTTTAGCTCCTTTTCTCCCTTCTTCACAGAACTATTTCGACAGAAGCATGGAATGTTATTTCCATTGTAAGAGCGGTCACATTGCACCAGGGAGTTTATAGAGAAGCTGGTCTTGTGCCATTCTAAATTTAGCAAGAAGATCCCACTGTGCACAGACATTTGGTTCTACATAATTGCCAACGAGTCTCAGGCTTTGTTATAGAAGCTTATGAATTCAAATGTAACCCTCCACCACAGCAACAACCAAGTCCCCTTGAACATCTCTAGAGCCTGTGTTTAATTGAAGCTTTCCCCAGCAAAGCATCTGTTCTATAAACATGCAAAATTCCAGCCATATCTACACACAATAACCAAGTGGCAGAATGAGGAAAAATGGAGAGACAGTCCCTAAGGCAGGATGAATTCTGTACTTAACCTAAAAGCTAGAACTTCCTCTCAACCAGAAGTAAAAGATTCCTTTGACAATAAAAATTTGGAATAGCTGCTGAATTGTGCCCTTTTGAAAATGTGTTTCAAGGTTATCTTTGGTGGGAAGAAATGTATGATGTTAATAAGTATCAAATGATGATGAGACAGTATTTTATAAAGAATATTATAAGGACTGTGCCATAAAAGACTAACTTAGATATTATGAATCAGGAGACTACAAAATGAATTCCACAGACAGAATTATTTTGTCCTTCCTGCTTGCTTTGTTTTAGTTTGAGTTTCTAACATTTAAAAATTGGGAGAGTTTTAATCAAAGAAACAATTTCTGCCATTTCTTAAAAAACTGGAAAACCTGAATAACCGTAGTGTCCATTGATGGATAATGTATGGATAAAGAAAATGTGATCTCTATCTATCTATCTATCTATCTATCTATCTATCTATCTATCTACCTACCTACCTACCTGCCTGCCTATCACCTATCTATCATCATCTATCTATCATCTATCTATACCTTAATATACATACAGAAACATTATTCAGCTATAAAAAAGAAGGAAATCTTGCCATTTGCGAGAAAATAGATGGCATAGTGAAGGCACTATGCTAAGTGAAATAAGTCAGACAGAGAAAGACAAATACTGTATGATCTCCCTTATATGTGGAATCTAAAAATGGCAGACTCATGAAAACAGAGAGCACAATGGTGGCTGCCAAGAGCCTAAGTGTGGGACATGAGAAATGTTGGTCAAAGAGCATAAGCTTCCAGTTACGAGATGAATTAAGTTCTGGGATTCAATGTCTGATATGGTGACTATAGTTAACAATACTATATTGCATATCTGAAAGTTCCTATGAGAGTAGAGCTTCAATCTTCTCACCATAACAACCAAATGGTAATTATGTCAGATGAAGAATGTGTTAGCTAAACTTATTGTGGTAAACATTTATTATATCTTTATATATCAAATTATCACATTGTATACCTTAAACTCACACAATGGTATATATAAATTATATCTCAATAAAACTTTAAAAAAATAAAAAAATTGGAAGACCTGGAAATATTTGGCCAATGTTCCTTAACATCAGTAGTTAGCTGAAGCTTACATTACTGTACTCTCTGTACTTGATCTGTTTTGCAAAATTCTGCTTTAAGGGATATTTGAGATATAAAAACTGCTATTGGATGTCTCATGGAGGCTTCAAAGGGTATATATGTGACTTCTAGAAGATAACATTATTGTAATTTATCAATACTTCTGCATATAATGAGCCCAGAAATAGGTACCATAAAACAACTGATTTAATGTGAGAATATGAGAATTACAAAGTCCACACTCATGAATGTCTGGGCTCCTGTGAATTTGCACTCCTCACCACGATCACTTAAGATTGCAACATACATTTACTTACTCTGGTTTTCTAAAAAGTCCCAGGATTTCAAGGAAAGCTCCTGGGTTTAGTATATGGCATAATGACCTATCTATATTGTTGATTGTCTCCTGAATTGGGTAGAAACTTCTCTTCACTAAGATATTGTTGTGAATTTAAACCAATAACTATTTTCAGTGACATAGAAGTACTTAACATGTAACAATTACATACAATACATTTTCATAACACTTTAGAACATTTAACATGCACTCACATGAATTAACTCCTTCATTTCTTATAACAACTTGGAAAAGTAGGCAAAGCAGATATACTTGTTCATTTTAATAGCCTCCGACAGTAGAAAGGACTTTTGTTCAAGAACAAAAAAATAATTTGAAAAGCCATGAACAGCACTCTGGTCTATTTTTTACCAACAATAAAATTTTTGAGTGTGTTCTTTAAATATCTAAATTCTTGGCAATTGAATAAAAGTTATAGAGAGGTACAGTTTTTAAGAATACAATTTCTAGAATTAACATATCTAAGTTAATTTAGCATTTTTTCTCATCCATAAAATGCTGAATTAACATATCTAAGTTAATTTAGCATTTTTTTCTCATCCATAAAATGTAGATAATTGAAATTACCTTACAGAATTATTGTGAAAATAAATGAGATAACGTCTGTTAAGTACCTCTAACAAAGTCTGTCACGTATTAGAAACTCAACAAATACCTAAAAGAATTATATTAACATTCATAGGAAAAAAAAAAGAATTTGAATTTACCTACCTGGCCAAAAAGATGATTTAGGCTATTTTAATGGAATTTTCTCTTAGTGAATTCAATGGCATGTAAGGGGGAAAAAAAAGTCAATGTGGAATTTAACTTATATAATTGCATACATATGTGCAAAGACTCCTAAAGATGTCAGCATGGTACTTGGGGGAAAAATGCTACTGGATTCTATTATTCTTACTTGTGCTGCAAAACATAAAACAATTTTATGTTTATTTATTGATAGGATCTTTTTAATACTTGAAATGCTCTCAAGTACAATGTCTTTAAGAGTTTTTTTCACATTTGCATTAAAAAATAGAAACATCCAAAGCTGATACTTTCTCCTAGAATGTGAGATATTTTGTAAAACTTTTAGATACTTGTAACCATTTAGTTTGTGGTGAAGCTGTTTTGTTTGTTTATTTTCATTTTTGTTTTGTTTGTATCCTTCAGAGTTGCTATAATTCTTTTACTGGGTAATGAAAAATAGGTATACATGAGTCAAAACTCAAGATAAAAACCAAACAAGGCTCATATTTCTCTGTGTACCATATAACAGATACAGGGCTCTCATATTCAAATATTCAAGTAAATTAATTTAAATTAATTAATTTAAATTAATTTGTTGTTAATTAGAAATAGATCTTGATAACAAAATTATAACTTTTAATATTTTAATATTTTTAGTTTAAATCTATGAACTATATCCTTACAAAACAGAACGATGCTACACACTCTTTTTTTGACATTTAATTACCTCTTTTTGTTATTATCTACTTTGTACTGCTTAAAGGGGATTGTATTTTTTAAATTTAAAAAAAAAAATTCAATTACAATTGACATGTGATATATTAGTTTCACGTATACAATACAGTGATCAGACATTCAAACAACCTACAAAGTGATTATTCCAATAAATCTAGCACCTGTCCAATACTGCACATAGTTATTACAATAGTTTTGACTATGTGCCCTATGCTATACTTCATATCCTTATGACTATTTTGTTGCTACAAATTTGTACTTAATTCCATCACCCTTTCACCTATTTCCCCAACCCCTCTCTCATCTAGCAACCATCAGTTTTTTCTCTGTATCTATCAATTTGTTTCTGTTTTGTCTGTTCATTTATTTTGTTCTTAAGATTCCACATATAAGTAAAATCATATGGCATTTGTCCTTGTCTGACTTGCAACAATCAGCAAAATACCCTCTAGGTCCATCCACATTGTTGCAGATGACAAGATTTCACTCTTTTTTTATGGCCGAGTAATATTTCATTGTGCATATATACCACCTCTTTATCCATTCATCCACTAATGAGCACCCAGGTTGTCTCAATATCTTAGCTATTATAAATAATGCTGCAATGAACATATGTCCCTTCAAAGTAGTGTTTTAGGTTTCTTTGGATAAATACTCAGAAGCAAAATGACTGGATCCTTCTTTGTCTCCTATTACTCTTGTTATAGCCTTTGTTCTAAGATTGATTTTGTCTGATATAATTATTGCTATCCCACTTTTGTGTTTGTATGTTTGTTTCCATTTTCATGAAATATCTTTTTCCATTTTGTTATTTTCAGTCTTTGTGTGTCTTTTGATCTGATGAGTCTCTTGTAGGCAGCATATGTAAGGGTCTTGTTTTCTTATCTGTTCAGCTATCCTATGTCTTTCGATTGGAGAATTTTATCTATTTACATTTAAAGTAGTTGTTGATAGATATGTAGTTATTGCCGTATTATTTATATTTTTAATCTGTTTTCTTCTTCTCCTCGTCCTCCTTCCTTTTCTCCATCTAACATATCTTGTCGTACTGGTTTACTGTTAAACTCCTTTAACTTTTTCTTGTCTGGGAAGCTCTTCATCTGTCCTTTGATTCTGAATGATAGCTTTGCTGGGTAGACTAACCTTGGTTATAGGTCCTTACTTTTCATCACTTTGAATATTTCATTCCGATCCCTCCTGAACTACAAAGTTTCTGTTGAGAAATCAGCTGACAGTCTTATAGAAGTTCCATTGTAGTTAACTAACTGCTTTCCTCTTGCTGCTTTTATTTCTTTTCTCTGCCTTTAAGATTTGATTATGATATGTCTTGGTATGAGCCTCATTGGGTTAATTTCATTTGGGACTCTATGTGCTTCCTGGGCTTGTATATCTATTTCCTTCACCAGGTTATGAAAGTTTTCCATCATTTTTCTTCAAATATGTTTTTAATTCCTTGCTTTCTTTTTCTGGTATCTCAGTGATGTGAATGTTGGTAAGCTTAATATTGCCCAGAAGGCCCTTAAATTATCCTCCTTTTTTTAAATTTATTTTTTATTTTTTTCTTATTGCTGTTCTGATTGGGTGTTTTATGCTACTTTATTTCCTAAATTATGGATTTAAACCTCTGCTTCATCTAATTTACTGTTGTTTCCCTCTAATGTATTCTTCATTTCTGACTGGTTCCTTTTTATGTTTTTTATCTCCATTTTTATGTTTCCTATCCCTTGTTGAAGTTTTCACTGAGATCATTGAGCAAGTTAGTTTGTCAGCAAGTAAGTCTGTGCACTGGCCTTTGAAGAGGAGTGCCTGGGTCTCCAGCTGCCTTCCATCTCACTCAGCTACTATCTCTTCTGTTTTCACAGCCAGAAGTTTTGGGGACTTCTCTTCTTGGCACTGGAGCTCTGGGCAGCGGAGGCTGTTTGGAGCTGGGACCACTCACTCCTCCAGGGAGACCTCTGCAGCTAAGACATCGCTACTGATTTTTAACCGCCATACATGACTGGAAATGTTGCATATTTTTTATAATGCATTGCTCACACATTTCCCAAGTTTCAATGGAAATAATTCAGGGGCCTCTAATTTGCTTTTATTGTACTCAATAAATATGATATCTTATTAACCATCTTTAATAATTTATGATTTTATGCAAAATTACACAGATTCATATTTAAAATAATTATTTTAAATGTCTACGTCAAATTGATAATGACTTTGGGTCTTGACATAATTAAAGCATTAAAAGTTTAGGTAAACTCATCTGCTTTTCAAAGTTTTTATTTGTTGGTTTGCTTATAGTTTAATTGTGTGAATTTCTTTCAAAATAAAAATTTAATACCTCTCAAAACTTGATAGTTTATAGAATCATTTATAAAGGTGAAACTGACGTGTCCTTTTCCTTTAAAAATGGTCATTTTAGGGAAGGAATGGATTTTTATTAGTATCTGTAGGCTCTCTTAAATTCAGAGGTTATAATTACACAGCAAAAGGAAAGAGAAACTATAAAGTCCTTTTTCAGCGATAGTGTTTATATTTTTTAATTGCCCTTTTAACTTAGCTTAACAGTTTATACTTTATTGTATCTCTCTTTCATATTGCAAATTTCATATAAAATTCAAATTGCTATTTTATGGATTTTATTGATTATCAAATTGTTTTTCAGTTACTGACATGAAAATAATATTGAATAAATATAATTTTCATAAATTTATAAAACATGAAAATGATGTTACATAATTTTTTGTATTTTGCATTATATGCATACTTTGGTCTTCGTGAATGTATGCATGTTTTGTGATCTTACCAGTAAATTATATTAAATCTGTCTATAATTAATATATTTTTCATAAAAAATAATATCAAATATTATAATCTGGCATTACTGGCTATTCTTATACACATGGTGATTTGTTTTTGTAGAAGTTGTATGTAACTAAATTTCTAATATTCACTTAAAAACCTATTTATAAATTAGAGAATGCCTAGTTCTTTACTCAAATGCTAGGAAATTTACCTATGCCCACTATTGACAGAGAACCAACAAAGAGTCAGCATCTCCTCTTCAGAGGGTCTTTAGAGGAATATAAAGTATTTTTTAATAATGTCTCTTAAAAATACATTATTTCCAAAGTTTAAGTCTGGAAACTTTATGCACATATTCTAAGAAAAATGTTATATATTTGAATCTCCATCCTATCTCAAACATTTAGACTGCTGATACATTTATTTTTTTCTTGGACAACTCTCTATTGCCTATGATTCCTTTTTATAATTTATGTTCTAAAGAGACTGCATTGTATTGAATAAGGCAGATTGTTCTATATCTTCCTTGAATTTCATGGAATAATTTTGATCACAGCATTTCACTACTGTGATGTTTCAAATTATACTGCTACGATTTTCCTAATTATTTGGATTTATGCTCCAGAACAAGATAACTATTTCAGGCAAATGTATGATCATTAACAGCACTATTATTATGATGACTAATATTTATAAAGCATTCTATATATCACTCTTGTGCTTTATTATACATTATTTCATTCAATGTCACAATATCACCACTATATTTCATCAAATAGAAAATGCCATCAATTTTAAGAAGCATCATCACTTTTTATGTCACTAAAAGAAATACTGCTCCCAATCAAACTGTATTCCAAAGCTAAAATGTCATAGCCTATAAGATACATCTTGATTTAGAGATGTTGAAATGTGGAGGAAAAGGTGCACTTAAAAATCTATTTAATACAACTACTCTAAAGAGACAGTAATGCTTTCATAATTTTCAGAAAACATACACACACATAATTCTGAGGACGTGTCTCTTAGAATTTATGAAATGAATTGCAGCCCTTTGGTCTAGTTACCTTATCAGTTATGTGGAATATTTGTAGCTCTATAAATCATGACATGATAGGCATCTGTTGTTTTGCCACCCATTTTCTATTCCTTTTTCCTTAGTTAACAGCATCCTAACTTTTTTTTAGGGAATCCAAGTGTGGGTGACTAGATGTACTCTCCTTGGAATTACAAGTACAAATCATGTCAAAAACAGTGGACATTATAATACCATGAAAAAAATCATCAGTTCTTTGCGCCCAAACCCCGAGAGCTGCCTTGAACCTGGTATATCCAAGCCCAATAATTCAGTGGTTTTGTTTTTTCCTTAAATTCTGTGAACTATCTTACTTCTTTCCAAACAATTTCCCTTCTGCTTCACTTATTTGGAGTTAACACACCCTGATGAAATCTACTCTGATTATCAAATAATTTTAATACAACATGATTCCATAGTCATTGAGATATTATCACGCTGGGGCAAACATTCCGATGAAAATAGCAAATTTAATTTACCTAGATACTTGTAAAAATATATCTATTAGTTTGTTTTCATTTTAATTAATTAGCTAATTAAAATTTTCATTTTTATATTTATAATATTACTGTTTTTAGGAGTCCTTAGCAAAAAGGCATCATCTGGAAGCCTGTCAGAAATCCAGATTCTCAGGTTTCACCCCAGGTATATTGAGTCTGAATCTGCGTTTTTTTAATGATTGCCATTCTCAAACATTAAAGTTTGAGAAGCATTACTTTAAGTTTTATTCTGAATCAAAAACATGAAATAGAACTTTGTTAACACAAATAGAGGTTATTCTGAAAGCTCTTATATGCATCACATAAGAGGCATCCATGATTATTATAAAGTGCACCTGGGAAACCTACAACTTTTGAAAGTAGCTAACATTAAATTTAAAATGTCTTGTCTCTTCACTATTTTTTAATCATAAGGTCTATCTACACTTAAACTCAGAAAAAAATGTATTATGTAATTATAAATTTGTAAAAGGGGCTATATTCAATTTTTTAAAGTCAAACATGAATATTAATTCATGTAAAATATCCTAATGATAAAAATAATTATAGGAAAAAGCTCTAGGTCCTTTGTACACTGCCTACCTCAATAATTTCTTATCTCTTCTTAGAGTTAATAATTAGTTATATGTCCTTTCAGATATTTTTTATTCATATGCATGTATATGTTTTTATATGTAGTTATAGATAAATATTCTATATAAAAATTTAGATAAAGGGATAGGAAATAATATAGATAGTATGTATAAATCTATAAAATGTGTCATAAACTTTCTTGTGGAGAAAAATTATCTTTCCTTTTTTATACCTGAACTCCAAATGTATCCCCATTTTTCCCAGTAACAGAAAGCTTATTTTTTTCCAATTTCTGATAAACTCAGTCGTATCTGACATTCCTAAATTGATTTTGAGGTATCTTTAAGTTCCAAGAGCCAACATAACATCATGACATCAGCAGGAGGGCTCTGGTCCTTGGACATCACTTCACACAATATCTGCTGAGACAATCATGCTCTCATTGGGTATCAGGTCATACTCAGTACTGACAACTTTCATTGCTTTTTGCAGTCATTCCACTCTTGACCACACGCGAACAAATTTGTTTGCTCCTGCTTCTCCACTGGGGTCCATGGGGAGATTAGTATAGGTCCATTTGACGAGGCACTGTCAGGTAGCATTTCTACTCTACTCTCTTGTGCCACAATAACATGGAAAACTTTGAGGATTCTTCTACCCCTGAGATACCTAGGCAACAGATGAGACATAGGCTTTTCTTACTATTAGGTTACTAAGCTTATCTGGGAATTTTGTTGATAAGTTAGTACAAGGGGCAAGCATAAGGTCCTTACTCAGCGGATCTTTCCAATGTCTAACATTCTTGCTACTTTCCCTACTTGCAATAAATTTTATCTTTTGGGGGAGTAGAAAAATCTACCTATAGTTAATTGTCTCACTTCAGTTCTGATAAATAATCATTGTTACTAGAAAAAATAGTCTTCTTTTTCTTTTTTTTTTTTTACATGAAATTAGGTTGGACCTCTCATGTATAATGAACATAATGTGATAGTATGCAATTTTCTGCTTTTACTATTTAGTATAGGCGCCCTTGTATCTTTTGATAAGATACCACTTTATTTAGTTAAGAAAATTGCCTTCTACGTCTGACTTATTTTAAAAATTTGTCAAATTTCTTACACTGCTTTTCTTCTTGGAACTGTTAATTACTTATAGGTTTCACAATGTTGAGTCATCCTCATATTCTCAGGACAAATCCTACTTGTTTATAATACTAAGTCTGTTATAACACTGTTGGACTCAGTTACAATATTTTAGGCAGAAACTTTACATCTGTGTTCATAAATAATATAGGTCCTCTTTTCTCTCTTTTATTATTTTTTTAGCATTTTCCTATAAGAAACATGCGTCACTACTGAAACACTAATAAGCCAGTTGTCTTATGGGGCATTTTAATTAACCAAATAACTTGGTTGTGTGTGTGTGTGTGTGTGTGTGTATACATGTATATATATATACATACATACATACATATGTATATATGTATGTATGTGTGTGTGTCTATATATATATGTATATATATTATATGTATATAGATTAATACTCTTTAAATATATATATATATTAATCTCCTTTTTAGGAAATGTCCACCCCAAAATTTTCATGGTTTTCCTTTGCTTTTCATTCTATTACAACTAACTGAGTCTAGTATACTGTCACCTTGATCAGGTAGAGAGGTTGTATACATTTATTTTCTGCTGTTGATAATTACAATAAAATATGGTAAAAGTATAAGTACATGTTAAATAAATAATATAAATAAAGTATTAATAATACTTTAATTTGGAATGTACTTGAGAATCTGTTAGAATGATATAAAAATCTTAATTAAATAGTTACCTTTAAGGATTCTATAAAGTGGGGAAAGAATCTTATGGTTTGGAATCCTAGAAAAAAGATTTTTTTTTCAGATTTCAAGGGAAAAATGACAAATATGTATAAAGCAGCACTAATATATCTTTAATTCTATATGAACATATGCAGTATTTGCA
Source organism: Eonycteris spelaea (assembly GCA_003508835.1). Lineage (NCBI taxonomy): Eukaryota > Metazoa > Chordata > Mammalia > Chiroptera > Pteropodidae > Eonycteris > Eonycteris spelaea. Next base: position 1,462,167 of record PUFA01000024.1, on the reverse strand, counting down.
TTTAAGAGTTTAAAGAAGTAAATATTGTCAGTTGGAATTTAAAAAAGAAAATGTGTATATTTGTCATTCATCAAAAATTTGGAGTGTTTTAGTTTATATGTATATGTAATCTTGAGATAATTAAATGAATCTTGGCTAAATGTAAAGCTTAAGTTTCTTTGATTCTACTGAGTATCATCTGTCTTTTCAGAATGTACAGCTTCCATTCATCTTGGAAAAGGATGTTTGTGATATATATGTATATCACATACATATATGTGATCATGAAATTAATATATACATGAATTAATACAAATATACACATAAACTAATGTAACAAACAACTGAATGCATTCAGCTAAGTTGAGAGAATAGAACTCATGAAAAAACAGAGTAGTGGAAACATAAGGCAACTTAAATTTCTGAAATACATGATGAACAATGTAACTTGAAATATGAAATAGTACTTATTTCCAGCATCAGAACAACATACACAAAGCTCCCTGTTGGATCTATTTTCATCTACAGACTGCATTTTTATTTATATGCCAGTGTAGCTAAGTTTAGTAATTTTTTTCTCTGTTAGCATCACGATTAACAAAACTCTTGAAACAAAAATAAGTTTTTCACTGTAACCTGTTTAATATTCATTTTTAAGTTTAATTTTATCATATGATTCAGATGTAAGTTGATTTCTTTGAGGCAATAACTAGATTCTCAACCCCACCCCTTCCCTTATTAACTGTAAGAACTGACACACAATATTAGGTTATGGTGATGGAACTCAGAACTACTGACATTAAATTTCTGTACAGTTTGTTAGAAAAAGGACCTGAAATAAAAATAAAGTAGAAATATAGATATAAAATGTAGTTTTTATGGACATGAACTTATAGACTGAAATCCACACCCCATTATGATAATACAATTTGTTATTGTTTTGAAAAGAATTCAAAAGCATTCCAGGCAGGAAGAATAGCCTATGACAAGGTGAAAAATTAACCTGTATATTTCATATTGTGTCCGACACTGCATAGTCTCTGATACAAAGTAGATGAAAAATAATCATTTACTGAACTTGCCAAATTAAGAACTGATATGACTAGCTGGTGAAACATTTTGCTTTCCTCTGTAAAGAGTCTATGTAACTAAATCTAGAGTACGTCAAATACACTTAAGAGATCTATCTGCTGAATTTCCAAAGGCTGTTCATAATTCCCACTTGTATTTCTTACCCCTAACTACAAATCTAAAAGTCCCAAATGATTTTTTTCACCTGATCCAAATTAATTGTAATTGCTCACTCATTCTGCATCCCTTCAATTATATAGAATACTATACATTCAATACTAGGTTGAGGTGTATCTGCAACCTCTTGAGTCTTTTAATACAAGTGTGCCTCTATTTCCATAGCCATCTACCAAGGACAGACCCTTCATTAGCTCCTAGTCAAATATGTATGAATCCACTCTGCTGATTTTCAGGTTCTTGGGCTCCTTCTCATTTTGAACTTCACTGACATTTTTGTAAATTATTATTATGTATTAGTGACTCAAACCTAGTTAGCTCTATGACTTCATAATCCTCATAAAAAACACATGGCTTTTCTCAACATATGATTATGTGTCCAATTAATTACCTAAGTAATTATTTTAATGGTAGTTGGGATAACTTTGACCTTTACATCTCTGTTTGTATTACTAGAACTTTAAACAAAATATTCCAATGAAAGTTCAAATGTATAGTAGATGCATTTTGAATTCTCATTGCAATTTGATAAGAAAATAAGGCAAAAACTATCTCCATCTCAAATGAAAGAAAATGAAGTTTAGCAAAGTTGGGCAATTTATCGAAAGACATTTAACAAATGGCATATACAAAAAGAATACATAGTTTACTCTGAACATTTGTTGGCCAAACTTCTTTTTGTCAACCACAACATCACACCACATGAATAGAAAATTAATCATAAATTCAGACTAAAGAGGATTACATCTTAAAATAACCCAAGTGGAATTCTACTTAAGTAGCATCTGTTCCCACCCACAAACTCTTCTGCTTTTCTTTCCCCAACGTGCAAGGAAGTGGTGATTGAGGACATTCAGCAATGTTCTTATGTGCTTTATATCCAAACTCAATGTTTAATTTGAACTTGTGATATGAGCTACATTGTCCTATAAGAAACCAACTATATATTCTATAGTGAAACGTTCCTTAAATCAATATAGACTCATGCTAAGTTTTTAAAAATGGAATTTAAAATTCAGCTAATAATTTCTTTTGGTAACATTATAACAAGGTTTTACTGAATTCAACTGCACTTCAACTAATAAAAATGACCCTCCATTTGCAGTCTGCTGTGCTCATCTCCCCCCAGGGCAGTTCCCCACTTCCTCCTGCAAGCAAAAGAAGTAGGTCTGAATACTCATGAATGAGTTTCTTGGGGTTCCATGGAGGTAGATAGTGGAAGATGGTGTTCTTTTTATTTCTGCATTAATACACATGAGCTTACTCAAGTGTATGCTTCTGTACTAGAGATATAGAAGATAACATTCCTAGTCCTTGCTGCTCCCTCAAAGGTTTACAAATACCCTTTTATAAACTAAGGAGGAGGGTGTTTCTTCTCAGCCGCCAGCATCCTTTTCTCCTACACAGAAATACAGGCTGTCCAAGTCCAGACCTTGGACCACAAAACCCTTCTTTATTATCTTTTTCCTACTTATTCCTTGCTTCTACCTCTATTTCCATTATATTCTCACAAAACTTTTAAGGTAACAGATCTTTTCTAGCAGAAGTTAATACGGTAGGATTTTTTTTCCCTAATTGTTAGATATTGAAGTTAAACATGACTCAAAGGGTTTTTATGTTAGACATAGCTTTTGGGGTTTCTCAGAATTCAATGTTTCTAATTGTCTCTACTGATTTTATCTCCTTTGATTGTATGTTTCTCTTCTACTTAACAGTCTTTAACAGGCATTTAAGCTAATTTATTCCTTTTGGCTTACTAGAGAGAACATAGAGGAAGAAAAGAATCTAACCTCTGACTTCTGAACTTCTGTCCTACCTTTTTTTACATCTCATGGTGATGCTATCAGAATCACTAAGCCAATTCTATTAAACACAGTATAGCCCAAGATTCATGTTATTTATTGTACTGACCCTCCCAAAGAGTATGAATGAGTGTGTGTGTGTGTGTGTGTGTATCACACAGGTTTTCACAAAACGCTAAAACTTGACAGGGTATGATGGCAAAGATCCAAGATAGAACCATTTAAGTAACCATGAAAATTCAAGTGTTAATCTCAATATCCACCTGAGAATGACATTTGTCTTCATGGTTATTTCAATGCAGAACGAAGAAGTTATCAATAATTAATTCAGTGGGCCAAGAAACATGCACTTGAGTAAATAATAACTATGAAATGATCTAAAATTTAGAAATATTTTAATGTTTATCTTTGGTACTAAACATTTATATTCTTATTTTGCCATAATCAATATTTGTAAAATGCTCCCTGTTTATAAAAACAAAAACATGAATGCTTTAGGAAATGTCTCTTAGTCTTAGATGTTAGCTTCTAAAAATGGAGAGATTTCTAGAGATATTTTTGGTATTATTGACCATAGTTAGATGGAAATAACCTACAAAAATACACTATTTTCTTTTTCTTTTTTCTTTTTTGCTATTTGTGTTATTAGCTGTATCAGAAAAAAAAAGCTGTGTAAACAAAATCAATGTTAGCATAGCTTATGTCTCAACAATAATAATAATTATTGAGGCGTTATAAAGTGCTAGATTCTATTCCAAGCATTGTATGGTTATTAATTTTGTAATCTTCACAACTCTAGTAGGTCATCTTAATTCTCTAAATGAGTTATATTGGTGGCATTTGGTATTACTTTTCAATCCAAATCACCTTACTTTTTCAGTAGCAAAATTCCATCATGCTTTGTGTCTTTAAGTGTTATAATAATTAAAGTATAAATAAAATTAAAACAATTTAATCAACAAAATTAAACCAAAAACAAAAAAATCTCTGTTAAAAATGAAAATATCAAGTGAAAATTTAGCATAATCAATCAAGAGATGATGATATTATGGTATTACAATTATTTCATTAGTGTTTCCTTTTAAATTTCCCTGAAAGTTAGTGACCAATGAGACATTTATTACACAGTGGCAGGAGGCTATCTTAATTCATGAACTGATTATCTTGCTATTAATAAATAGAAAATTAAGTTTAGATACAATTCATTTAAGAGATTTACACTTAGTCCTTATCATTCTGAATATAATTTAAATCCATTCTTACTTTTAAATTCTACTGCTACTTTCTTATTGTGAATCACTTCAACAACCAGAACAATTATTACTTCATTCCTAATTCTATTCTTTTAAATCTGCAGTAGTGCCTCCACTCAGTTTCCAAAAATGCCATTTTCTTGCTTTAAAATTTTTCTGAAAAAGTGTTCAGGTATAGGGGATAAGGGCGACCGTCTGAAATTTTTTATATAACCTTCTAAAACCCACAAGATCAACGATAACAAATAAAAAAAACACAAAAAAATATTCATAAAATTACCATTTGCCATGCTTAAGCCATTACCAGGAACAGAGAATACAATGATCTTTTAATTATTGTAAATAGAAAAATGGAAAATAAATTTCAACGAGCTCTCATGGCCGGTCTATAGGAATGAAGAATGAGGAAAGGGGAACTTAAGAGAGTTAGTAAGGAGGCCATTGCGAGAGCTGGAGGCGGCAATGCGACCACAGCACTCCAGCACCATCGTGAGCACCAAGGAGATCACTTGCAGGTATTTTATAGACACTGTGTGTCGGGAAGAAAACCAATGCCTGTCTTCACATGACTTGGCAAACAGGAAGCCATCCACCATCTGAAAAAGCTATCAGAAGGACTGTTACACCTATGGAACTTGTTGCAGATATGATCACAGGAGGCCCTCTGCTGCGGCTGGTGGTGCTGTGGGCACTGTGCCGCATGATGTGCCCTCCCTGAGTTTCTACAGTCCTCACCCTCCTTCTGACCTCACTGCATCCGTTGTGAAAACTAACTTGCATGAGCCTGGGAAATGTGAAAAGAGGACTTAAAGACGGAAATCTTTCTGCATTGGCTAAAGAAAAGGCTTCCCCAACTGTGGTGAATAATCCAGGAGGTGGTAGTGACTCCCAGAGTAGCTCAGAAATGAAGCCACATTCCTATCAAGATACAATCAGGAGTGGCCTTATGACTGAGAAGCTAGCAGCTCCTACAGCAGTGAGCAGCAGCCACGCCCCTATGCAGATGCCAGAGAATGCCAATTTGAAGATACCTGTGTCTACTTGCATGGAGAAGTGTGTGAAATCTGTAGCTTACAAGTCTTACATCTTTTTGACCCAGAACAAAGAAAACTCATGAGAAGATCTGCATGCCGACATTCTAACATGAGATGGAGAAGGCCTTTGCCTTCAAGGCAAGTCAGGACAAAGTGTTCAGTGTCTGCATGGAAGTGATCCTTAAGAAGTCATCTGCTTGTGAGAGGAGATTTGGGATTCTCTCTAATTGCAATCACACATACTGGTTGTCCTGCATCTGACAGTGGAGGTGTGCCAAGTAGTTGAGAATCCAATCATTAAGTCTTGTCCAGAATGCTGAGTGATATCAGAGTTTGTAATTCCAAGTGTGTATTAGGTGGAAGATCAGAATAAAAACAATGAGTTGATTGAATCTTTCAAACAGGGAATGGGAAAAAAAGCTTGCAGATACTTTGGCAAGGTAAGGAAACCTGCCCACTTGGAAGCAAATGTTTTTGCTGCCACGCTTACCCAGATAGGTGACTGGCAGAGACTGAGAAACCTCAGAAACAGCTCAGTACTGAAGGCACAGTAAGGTTCCTAATTCAGTGTGGCTCTGGGATTTCATTGAGGACCAAGAAAGCCAACATGTCCCAAACACAGAAAATGTCAACATGACAGAGCTTGGGTACCTCTTCATGCACCTGTCAGGGTAGAGCCATCAGAACCCTGAAGAGCAGATGGATGCCCATGCATCTTGGGCCCTGTTGGTTGAGCTTTCTCTGAGCTAGAGCGTGCAGAGCTTCCTTTACTGCAGCCCAAGGTGCTTAGATTTGAGTGGAGTTGTATTTAACATTGGTCTCATCCATTCTCCTTTATTACAGCCATGAGAATAGAGAAGGATATAAAATAACCTAATGAGTATACGAATCGCTACTTTTCTAACTGTTATCTTAGTTGTACTCAAGCTCCTCAGGGGGTCAGCAAAGCAGCCAATTTTGATTAACTGATTTTAAAACAAACCTGGCTCCTGTCCTTTATGAGCTTTAATTCCCTGGAAACAGTTAACTTGTAGTTGCCCCTAAAGCAGATTTCTTACCAGGGGACTCTTCAACCCTACAAAAGGATTCTTCTGTAGTAAATTTCCCTAGTGTACTTAACTAGTATGTAGTAAAAACGTGACCTATACAGGGCTTTCCAGAAACAAAAAAATGGGCACTATACACCTTAGCATAAGACTTTATTTAGGACTCGTCAGTGTCCAAATCAGAACAGGAATCTTGTTGCCATAAATTCAGTAAGAAAAGTATAAACCTTCTTCTCATAAGGGGGGCTCTTGAAGTAGCGGAAGTGGGATAGCAAAGCAGAGGTATGGCTCCTTATTTGTGGTTGTTGTTGGGGCCAAAATGGGAGGAAACGTGTACCCAGCTCTATCCTGTGGACACAGGCCCCAGGGTAATTGTACTGAGGCTCGGTGCACAAGCACATGTATGTGGCTCCTTTCCAAACCTTCTCTAGTTTTAACCTGTAAAGCCTGACTTTGATCTGACATTTCATAAACACTTAATGGCATCTGAGAAAGTATCTGGTTCTGACCCAGTAGTGGTCCTGAAGGGAACTTAGCATGGGTCTTCTGTCATCAGTCGTGATTTTAATTGGAGTATAATCTTGTGAATCAGAACAAACTAAGTCTGAATTACCTATTTTTATAAACAGCTATAGGTACCAAATATTTTGTAAAATACATTAAATGTGGGTATAAAAAGGTCTATTCTTACCTGAGTTTAGAGTGCTTTTTGCATAATTTTTATAGTTAACTCTAGTGAAAGGTGACGAGCATAAGCAAAGCCTGAATTAAATTCACTTAAAGGAGGCTCTGGGCCCATTTCCTGCTTCTTGAATCCTACTCCAGACGGGATGAACAAATAGGAGAATCATTAAGTGTACATTTAATTTATTTTATTAAAATAACATAATCGAACCACCAGATAACTGTATTTTGTCAGGCACAATAAAAACAAAATTAACAGCCCCTACCCGTACCCCCTAAAAATGAGTTTGTGAAAAAGAAGAGTAGAACAGATGATACAGATTAAAAATATATATATATATATATGTATATATATATATACATATATATATATATATTTCCAGAAAAAGAAATTACAACAATTAATACCAACATACTATGCACAAATCAAAGAATTGGTAGTTCCCAGCATCAGCTATAAGAATTGGGCTTGAAAATAAGCAGAACTGGAGATATTAGCCTTTGGGAAGCATCGCTTCTTGGGGGAAGAATCTGCTAAACATAGAACAAGTGGCAGTGAAAAGAAAGAGGAGGGAGAATTAAAAGTTAAGGCTCTCACAGAAACAAAATACAGACAGGGCATATCACTCCTCCCCACTTCCTGCTACCATCACTACCATTACCAACATAATCAATTGTTTAAATGTATTTTATCATTTTAAAAATGAAGATGGCACTCTTGAGCCAGGAAAATTATCAACAAAAAATTTTTAAAAAATCAACCCAATTCAACACAAAGTACTGCAAAAAGTAAATAGCAAACTCAAATTAAAATATTTCTGTTATAAATAATCTTTCCAAAAATCAATAAGGAAGCAGAAGAACAGTATGATGAAAATTCTAAATTGTATTGGATAGTCTTAAAAGAGCATTTAGCTATAATTTAAAAAAAGAGCATCAAATCAGAAAATTCAAAAACTAATGACAAAAAAAAAAAGGAAGGAACAGAAAAAATTTAATGAAAGTCAATCAAACTCATTAAAAAAAGAAGAAATAAATAAATAAATTCAGCCAGGAAATGAGTAAGAAATTTAAAGGTGCCCAAGGGAGTATATGTTGTAATAAAAATTTAGTAAGGGACTGTGAGAAAACACAGGAAATTAACCAAGAGAGTACACTTGAGATTTAAAACAACAACAACAACGAAAAGAATGAAAACTTTAAGGAGAAAGTGGATGAAACACAAGACAGGCAAGCAAAAAAAAAAAAAAAAATCGTTTCTTTATATAATGTTACTGGAAAAGAAAAGGAAAAGGAACAGAAATAAATATTTAAATCTATAAACCAAGAAAACTATCTGGAAATAACTTAAATTTACATTTTGAGAAGGCCTACTTTGCACCTGATAAAGTGATTCAAAAACAAATGACTCAGAAATATGTCAGTGAAATGATTCTATTTTATGGAAAAAAAGGTCATTAGATCCTCGAAACAAAATAATCAAATTACCTTAATGAGAAGAATATTAGTCTAGTATCAGCCTCTCAGAGAGCAACATACATCACAAAGCAACAGTGGAGCCCTTTTTAAAAACATTCAATGAAAGAAAAGTTAACTAAGATTTTGGACTATAAAAAACAGTTCCAACTGTACCCAGGGACTATTGGTGTGTCATTCAAGTGGAATCTACTACAAGATGAGTTTGTGTCATACCTAGGATATCTTGGTAAATGAATTGCTGATGATTATTTAATATACTTAATTGTAAATCAAAGACTAACACAAGAGTAGGGGAATGGGTGAGGAAATAGTGTTTAAACATTAATGCTCTATGTAGAAAGAATTCTATTAAAAATGGGAGAAGGGAGGAAGAAGTGCAAAATTTGAAAAATGTAACTGACTGTTGTATATGTGAGTGTTAATGAGTACCATTTAAAATTGACAGACTAGATAGTAAAAGATTTCTTTAAGAAAAAACAAAATTAAGAGCACTGTAACAGGTATAAATATAAAGGTAATTACTAGAACAAAACAGAATTTTTCTAAAACCCAAATGAAATAGTAAAATAAAATTGTTTACTTATTGTAAATAGAATATTATATATATATATCAATTATAACAAAATAATGTCAAAATTGAAACTGTCACACATAATATTAAAAGTACATAAAAATAGATGTCCTCTCTCACCACTTTTATTTGACATTAAACTGGAAGCCCTCACTATGACAAGACAAGAAAAAGAAACAAAAGGTATATAGAATTGACAGGAGGAAATAATACTGTTTTTATTTGCAGATATGATGTTTGCTGATATAGAAAACGTCAAAAAAATCTTCAAAATAACCTACTAGAGCTAATAAGTGATTACGGTAGATAGCAGGATACAAAGCCAATATACAAAAGTCAATTGCTTCCTAGTTACCATCAATTAAGAGCTGAAATTAAAAAACTTTTAAAGTACCATTTGCAATAGTATCAAAAAACTAAACACTTAGGCATAAATCTAATACTATTTATATAAAGATTCTATATGCAGAAAACTGAAAAACTACTAAAATTAAAGATAATGTAAAAGAATGAATAGATATTTTGTGTTCATGGTTTGGAAGACTTGAGTTAAGATATCAGTTTTTACCAACTTGACCTACAGATTCAATGCAATTCAAATCAAATTCTGAGGAGCTGTTTTGTCAATATAGATAAACATGAAAGGCAAAAGTCATGCAGTCCTATTCAACATATTCTTCTTTCATCAGTTACCATGTTTCCTTTTTGAAATAAATTATTTTTATCCTTGATTCTAGACTTTCATATTGGTAAAAACATGTCATTAATATCCCCGAAAAGTTACACTGGTTATTGAAAACCAGACTCAAGTGTATCACCATGAGATGCACTTTTGCCCTTCTGAAGAAAATTGGCAGTTGTTTATTTAGGTTGCTCTGGGATTTCATTTTAATCTTTTCACTGTAAAGGATTATAATGCCTGGTGGCAAGCATGTTGAGCATATATAATTTTATTCACTTCCTTGCTCAGATGTTCAATACACATTGTGGGAATATACAAACTGAAAACCACAATCATCCTCTTGCTGAACATAAGGGACTTATCAATAGTGATGATTCTTTTCACTCAGGTTTCTGACCCTCCTGAAATCTTTGAGACAGCTGATCAATGTCTGGGCGCCATTTGAAAATCCATTATGATCCCCAAGGAAGGCATAACACTATGTTTTCTTTTTATAGCACAGGAAACATCTGAAAAGCCTGTACCTATTCCCTTTGGCTTCTTGAATGAAGGCAGACGTATTTAGAAAAAAATAGACTATAAACCTAGAGAGAAGGAAAAAATAAGAACTAGTTTTCTACATTATACAGTTTTCCAAAGTCACAATAGATCTCTATAGAACAAAATTAGGAACTTAAGTATCATTATGGAAATAAATAATTAAGTAAAAATTTATTAAACAAACAAAACTCAAAAATTCATTAGTTTAGTCTGATAATGGAGTCTACAAAATTAGATTATTAAAAATCTGTTTTTAATCTTGTACATATGTTAATTAGATAAAATTAATGAAATCTGCTATTACTGATCATTATGTTAGCCTAAGAGAGTGGCTGTTAAATTTTTACTTACAACATAATTACCTGCAGAACCTGTTAAATTCATAGATGTCTAAGCTCCTCCCTAAAATTTACAATGTGACACCTCCTGGGGATTGGTCATTTACATTTTTAACTAGCTTCCTGGGTAATTTGATGCACATCAATATCATGAATCACTGCCTTAACATATAGTAGGCCCTCTAATAATGTGCATGAGAGGAATTTACAATTGATTATTTATTATCAGGGCCCAGTATGTAGAACACCTATTTCTTTTGCTGCAGCTAACATCTCTATCATCATTTTCTTGGCATTTCACTTTACATTAATATATCTATCTTATAGTAGTAAAAGGAGAAAAATTTGTCAATTTTTCTTCTCAAAGGTTTTAGTAAAGGTTAAGGAGTAGATTAAAATTGATTTTAAGATTATCTGGGGATTTTGTTATCTACAATCTCCATGTTTTTGGTTCTCAAAGATTAATGGAACTGATTATATTGTCTTTGATCCTAAATAGATCCTAAAATAGAGTCAATAATCATAGAACTAGAGAGTTAGTAATGGTCTTAGAAATTATCTAAATCCCATCAGTTTCTTGATATAGAACCTGAATAATTTTTTTTTTTTTTTATTTTTTTTACTTTCCAACAGGCTTCACTTTTCTTGATTTCTGCTTTGAATGGATAGTTACAATATTCAGCAATAGAGTGCAGGACAATTAATTTATAACAAAGGAGAATAATGTGTACAAGATGTCCTCTTATATCTTGTTAACTTTACAAAACACATTATAAAATATATCTAGTCTTGAAGCCAACTAGTTTGAGAGAAAGGTAGCAATTTGCAAAAGGGATGTTGAAAATAAGAAAAGAAGAGGAATCTAAAAGGACTTATCAAAAGAGCTATTATGCAGGAGAGTTAAAAAGTTTTCTATTTTAATTGGGAATAAAAAGGAAAATATGTTTTAAATTGCTTCAGGAAGGGTTGGCCCTAACCTCTACTTGCAGTTTCACTAAATTAAGCACACTATCCCATTCTTTGCACATACTTTTTCTGCTACTTGGAATGCTCTTCTCTTACAAGACTTTCTTGACTTCACCTACCATGTAGTTTTCCTTCTCTTGTCTTCTAACACATCATAAAATAATTATTCTTATGCTTGGCTGCTATATCTCATCCCAGGCAGAGATTATACTTTATTCACTTCAATTCTTCATTCTTATTTCAGTGCTTTGCATGTATCGGTGCTTGGTAAATGTTTGTTGAATGAATGGAAAGTAAAAGGGGTGGGAGAACCTCTTGATTAAGAAGTTGTAGGTTAAAGAAAACAAGCCATTGGAGAAAAAATAGTGGAATTGTCTTCTCTCAATAGAAATGGTCAGAAGGTAAATATTTGAAGCTTCTGTTGTTTTCTTCAAGCCTATTCTCTCTCCTAAGATTACAGGAGGGGACCTGAACAGACACTTCTCCATAGAGGACATACAAATGGCCAACAAGTATATGAAGATGCTTAACATTGCTAGCTATTAGGGAAATGCAAATCAAAACCACAATGAGATACCATCTCATACCTGTTAGAATAGCTATAATCAACAGACAAGTAATAACAAATGTTGGAAAGGATGCAGAGAAAAAGGAACCCTCATACTACACTGCTGGTGGGACTGCAAATTGGTACAGCCACTATGGAAAATGGTATGGAGGTTCCTCAAAAAACTAAGAATTGATCCACCATGTGATCTAGCAACCCCTCTACTGGGTATTTACCCTAAAGACTTGAAAACCCATATCCAAAAAGATATTTGCACACCGATGTTCATAGCGGCACTATTCACAAGTGGCCAGGACATGGAAGCAACGAAAGTGCCCTATGATGGATGATTGGCTGAAGAAGCTATGGTACATATATATAATAGAATATTACTCAGCTGTAAGAAGATAAAAATACTGCCATTTGTGACAACCTGGATGGACCTCAAAATAATCATGCTAAGTGAAATAAGCCAGACTGAAAAAGTTGAAAATCACATGATATCACTTATAGTGGGATATAAACCTAAAATCAGCAAATGAACAGGACAAACAGAGACTCAGGGACATGGAAAATGAACTAGTGGTTTCCAGCGGGTAGGGGGTGGGGGAGGAGGGAAGAGGTAGACTGGGTAAAGAGGGACAAATATAAGGGAGTTGGGGGAGGGTGAAGTGGCTAAAGGGGATCAAATATATTATGATAACTGAAGGAAACTGGACTTTGGGTGGTAATCACACAATAGAATATATAGATATCAAATTATAATGTATGTTTGAAAATTATATAATTGTATTAACCAATGTTACTCCAATAAACTTGATTTAAAAAAAAGATTACAGGAGAAGCAATAAGCATGGCAGCTGTGGTAGACCCCAAGCTTCTGCTTTAGTTAGACCTACCAATGTATAAGTCTGAGCACAGAATCCAGGGTCAGACTGCTTGCAATGGTAAATAACACTGTAATCCCTGTATAACTGAATGATATCAACTGTAAGGTGCAACCTTCTGTATCAGAGGAGCAACTTAATAGACTGCAAACAGGAAGCAAGAAAGCATAAATGCTGGCCTGTAACCAGATAAATGTCAACTCCCATTATAATAGATAAAGAAGAAAATACCCTGAATTTTGTTTTTAGATAGAGCTTCACAAAATGTAAAGTGTGTAAGCTTCATCTGCGGAGTTTGTAAACCCACATTCCCATGGACAATTGATTTTGTAGGTGTAGGAAGCTGCCCAGGAATCTGCGATTTAATTAGTGCCTGATGATCATAACACAGTTGGCCCTTTGAAAATCACTGCTTTATATTAGCTACAGGGAAAAGTTTTCTGCCAATCACATGACAAGACCTGAAAACTTAAATAAATAGGAATAATTTTTCTGAAGTGTTTATTTTTCTTCCATTTTTAAAAAAATAAATTAGTTTCAAGTATACAGTACATTGGTTAGATATTTATTTAGTTTATGAAATTATCTCCCTGATCACTCTGCCTTCCCTCTGGCTCTACACATAGCCGTTACCTTACTGCGGTCTGCATTCCCTGTGCCGTGCTCCTCATTCCCATGACTCTCTATCAACTACTAATTTGTATGTCTTCAAACCTTCACCGCTTTCTCCCAGTCTATCCACCCTCCCCCTCTGGCTGTCACCAGATTGTCCTCTATATTTGTGGGTCTGTTTTCGATTCATTTGTTCTTTATATTCCTTAGATTCTGCATATCAGTGACATCATATGGTATTTAACTTTTTTAAAGAACTTGTTTCTATGGAATGAATCAAATACTGTAGGAACTTTAATTTCTATTATTTTCAAGATAGAGTCATATGGCATAGTAGTTCAGAGACTGTGTTCTGGATTATTACTGTGCCATTGGATTATCGGGCATTTGGGAGAAAGAAACGTAAATGTTTTGCATTTCGATTTCTTCCTTTTTAAGAAAAAGAAAAATAAAACCACTAACAAATCTGCTGTAAGGATAAAATGAGATAATAAGAAGTGTTTAGTACAATGTACTGCTCCCAGGAAAAGTTAAATAAAAGTTATCAATTGTGAGGATGATATAATATACAGTTTCAAAGAGTTGATAATATTTGAATAATAAGAACTATAATGCAAAGGGGATGGGGAAAAAAGTAAAACATTTCTAGATATCTACATTAAGACAAGAGCAATGGGTTGCACAAAGTTTAAAAGTCAATTCCATAACATAAGATAAAGTTCTGTGGAGTCCAGAAGACAAAAATAGCATATTCTGCGGTGAGGTGGAGCCCAAAAAAGGCTTCGTGGATAGAGTGACATTTGATCTGGGCCTTGAAGAAACAGTAACATATTGACAAGAGCATCCCTGACAGAGGAAACCTTGAGTAAAGTTTGGAAGCACTGACGCACATTACACATTTGAGTGAGAGTGCTTCTATTTTGCTTTGGGTAAGAGTAAGAAATAATTAAAATATTACATAAGTCTGAAATAAGCAAATAAAAGCCTTTGCTTATTTTGATGCATTTTCCACACAGGTGTGTCTAACAGAGCAGCAGACACTTTTATTTCCCTCTTGAGAAGCAATTCCAGAGGTGGTAACTGAGATGTCAATATCACTGCCTTTTCACACTGCGGTGAGTCAAATTGGAGTCTAGAAAAGAGGTCTCTATTAGTCACAGATAAATATTCACATGAACCTGACGAGAGAAGGTGCCAGCACTATTGAACAGATGCAACCTTTTCACACTATAGCGCCCAGCCTTTTCTGAAGGGAACTTAAGAAAAAGTACTCTTAAATTAGAACTGAAGAGTACTAACAAACACCAAAGACTTTGGTAATGAGTGTTCAGTGTATATAAGAGTACCTGAGTCCTATATTGGCTCTAGTGTTAACCCCTTCTTTGGTTTAAGGTAGATCCTAAAGCACTAAGACCACTCTTCTTCCAGGGCTGCGACGTTGGATTAAATTGAAAGGAAAATCATTATCATAAAAATGTCTCAAGAACTTGTGTTAGACCGGCAAGTAAGAGATGTTGCTATTAGCAAAGAAATACATATTAAATCAATACTATGTTTTTAGACTTAAAGTAAAATAAATTTGACATACTCTTTTAATTCCAGCAGTGCTGTAGAGATTGAAACTGAGTTGTTTGAACTTTGCAAAAAGCAATAAATGTGAAATCCATACATTAGCCATTCAACTATCTTTTGAATATCAAGCTACTAGAAGACAGTCATACCTATATTATTATTTTCTAATATTATATTATTATTTTATAATAATATAATGTATTTGTTATTTTTTTCCTTCAGAGAAATTATATAACAAAAAAATTGTGGAGCTGAATTCAGGTGTTGTAAATATATCCCAGAGACTATTGGATATATTTCTCTTATACTAAAAACTCATATCTTGAAATATATGTACTTATATACACATATGTATGTGTACATAAAACATACATACACATATGTGCATATATGTGGATAAATCATAGGAGTCCTCGAAAGGATTTTCATTAACATATGTTAATGTGATCTGGGAAGAGAATCTTAAATATCTTAAACATACCAAAAGGGATGTTATCCAAGATGCCTCATTAAATAGACAACCCTAGATAATTTATGCCTCATGATAGAAATGTGCTGCCCTCATGTAAAGTGTAGGCCATATTATTGCTTCTGAAGATGTAAACATGCTGGATGAAAGAAGCACGGCTTGTTGAATGACCTCCGGAAATCAATATGGCAACCTCTAGTTCTGATAATTTTGCTGACTAATGCACTAGATGGCATTATTGACTTTTCAGATGACATATCACTTATATTTTCAAAATATAGACATGAATTATTGACAGCATCATCAAAATGAAAATATACCAATACAATGTTACCACATAAGTACCACATAAAAAAGATACACAACCTACTTATGCAAAAATTACCACTAAAAAAAGAAGGAGATATTACTTTGAGTTGAAGAATAATGATAACATGAACCTAGAGTTAGATGTTGGGATATTCTGTAAATACCTAATCACTCTTTGTATAAAAAAAATGGGCCTCAGCTGAGTTTCTCAGAAAAGAGAAACTTTAAATGACTTTGATTTAAATTATTTAATGAATTCTTTGATTTTGTTACTCCTAATGTTTATATAGAGAGAATAAGCTTGTGGTATTAAGTAGCCGGACAACCCACATACTAGTAATATTTTTAAATCACCATTTATGTTCTAGAACATTAATACATGAATAATTTATTTGAGAAAATTTTGTACAGAAGACAATTCAAATTTTCTTAGTGAAATTTCAACTTTTTAAAAAGTTATATCTATGTCAGATCTGATAGCAAAACATCATGAAGCTAGCCAACTGGCTTCCCCAATAAATAAATTATGTCCTAAGGCTTTGGGACTCTGACTGAAGAAGCTTATGTTATACAGCTCTTTATTTCTCCTAGAATTGATCCTCAACATTTTTATGTAGAAATAACTTAGTAATCATTTACCACCTTGTGGCATTGTATTGTTTTATCCTCTATGTGCACATGCTCTATTTAACAAAAAATATAGGTTATGGGGAAATAATTTAGCATGTTCTAGAGCAATCCAGTTCAATGATATCTGCTACATACCTACCATGTGTCAAGATTGTTTGCTTGAATTTTTGATGAGTAGAATTCAAGAGTTTTAAGCAGAGAAATTAATCTGGATGCTGTGTGGGAGATGATTTTGAGTTAATCACTCCTTTAGGAAAATGATGCCATAGACTAGGCTAGAAACGTCCAAATTACTCAGACTGTGAAGGAGATGATGCAGGCAGAAGTGGAGAAATTAAAGTATTACTAAAGATGCAAATTAATTCCTTTTGTTGATTAATTGTATGTAGAGGATGAAGACAGCCAAGGGAAGGGAAAGAAAAGAGTTGAAGGTGTGTCTAAGATTGTTAGCATAGGTTTGGATGGTTAATGACATCATTAGAAACAGTAGAGAACACAGGAGAAGGTGTTGGTTGGAGGCAGAGGAATATGATCAGTTAAGTTTTTGTTATATTAATTTGGCAATCTTCAAGGGATGTAGATAGAGCTTTCCAACTGAGATAGGAAAGTCTGAAGCTCAAGGAAATTTCAGTGCTGGATATAGAAATTTACTCAGAACCAATAAATGGTAGTAACATGAATGACATATCAGGGGAGAATGGAGAGAAAGAATAAAAATAGTTTGATGGCAAAACTTTATAAAGAACATTAACGTTTAAGGCCTAAAAAGAATTTTAAAAGGTAATATAGAGGAAACTGAGTGGGAAATGTCAGAAAGTTAGAAGAAGGACCAACAATATGGTGGTTTCACTGAAGCAAAGAAGTTTGATGAATAACCAAACTAAGTGTTCACTTAAAATGTCAACTCCATTGGAGCAAGGCATCTGACTGACTTGTTCACTGCTGAATCCCTGGACTTGGAAGCAATGTGTGGACCTTCAGGGATATTCAACAAATGTTAACTAAATCAAACAGTGATATAAAATGCATGATGGAGGTTTATTCAAATAAATACTAAAAAAATTACCATTGATGGGGTAACTGAAGACATTTTAATGAAATCATAGGAGCACAAGTCAAACTATAAAGGAAGGTTAAGTATTACAAACACTGACAGATGACTTACCTTCAAAAATTTTGTTTCATAATTAAAATGTAAGAGGAAGGTAGTTCTGAAAATGGAAAAACTAAAGCTTGGGAGATGTAAAATTATCAAAAGAAAATAGTCCTCTAAACCTCAGAATACAAAGGATTGGATCAAGTCATCCTTGAGTGCATCACAGGAAGGAGAATTTCATTCCCAGATTGTAATTTCTTAATTACAGAGATAATATCTCATTCTTTTGTCTCTTATGATAAGTTCTGACACAAAGTAAGTGCCCATATTGGGTGTGCTTGCTGAATCAACTAACTTTACTCCACAGTGAAACCTTTATTGGTTTGTACTTAGGTCCTGCCCTTCTCCCCTCTCCTCACTTCCCTCTTCAAGCTTGGCAGTCAAGACAGCTATCTCAGGAGCTGGAACCAAATTTGAAGGAAAAATTATTGGAAATGATCAGAAAGGGTATTAGCACTATCTGCAAACAGGGCTTAATTATGCTCCAGTCCTGCAAGCACCTAGGAAATAGGACAAAGCCATCACTCTTTATTATAAATTTTCACTCATCTAGAGATGAGGTTAGTTATACAGTGCTTGAAAATTTTGATAAGATTCAAAGGTTTTGAATCAAATGCTAAAACTGGTTAAAAACATATTTTAGAGGTATGTTTAAGCTCAAATAAGAGTTTGTTCCTGTGGATACAATTAAATCACTTTCATATGTTTGCCTATATATTAAAAAACAATAATATACTTAAAATTTGGGATTTTTTCTTCCTTCCCTCTTTCTTCTTTCTCTTAGAATGATATATGTGAAAGCTAGATATTTTGATTTAGGTGATTATATCCCTGTTTTGCTTCATGTTTCTCGCTTACCTCAATACCGCTAGTTACAGTGTTTGGTTACATTCTTTGGTATCTTAGAGTTTTGCCAAGACTAGTTATAGGTAGACTGTTATATAAGTTACCGCTGCTCTGCAGACTGTGAGCATTTGGAGCTTTGTCATTGACAGTTGCAGATATTGGGAGCTGTTTTATCTAGACTTACAGGATGTCTCAGTGGGTCTTAAATCTGATTTAACTGTGCCAAAATAACCCGATGCCATGCATATACAATATGTCTGTGTTAAAAATTCCCACAAAAATTTTTAGATGAGTAACCTCACAGGCAAAGTAATAGAGTTCTGCTATTTTAAAAATTGAATTAATGTGATTGTGTTTGTTGCTTTCAAATAGCAAAGAGCATATTATCACTATATATGCTCAATTGCTTAACATGCCTTACATAAATATGTTATGCTAGATCTCCTCTAGAAAACATCAGTTCACTTATTCTCTCTTTAAAGAGCATGCGAGGTAATACCCTATCAAGATGGTCTATTTTTCTTCTCATGTCCATTGACAGTAGAAACTACTTCAACTATCTCCTAAGACTATTTTTGATTTCCATTCCCCTAAAGCCTGTGATATAATCAGCTTAATAATCAGATATAAATACCAAAGAATTATATAGAAAGGGATGGAAAAGCATAAAACCTAATTCGTGTTAATGTTACTCAAAAATTCATGTGTTTAAAAGTCGTTTGGGGAGCCTACTAAGATTGCACTTTCATGTGTTCTGTTTCATGCCTACTGAACAGGAATCTAAGAGTGTGGAGGTTGAACTAGAGAATTTAATAACCACCACTGATGAATTTCATGTCACTATGTTCAGGCAAAGTTTTACAATTTCCTGAGATTCAATACTAGATGGTCTTTCAGTTGGTTTTCATATTTTATTTCAACTTCTATTCATACATGAAGGTGGTGTGGGATTATTGATAGGCCCTCATAAGTCTGGAAACCTAGAGAGAGTGAAGGTCAAGTGAAGAGAAAAGACTGTGCCTCCCCCTTCTCTTTGAATAGAGCATGGCAAGAAGATACTTTTACTCATCAAGCAAGGCACACATTGGAGGTAACTAACTCATGAAGTGAAGGAAATTAGGTATTTCCTGAGCAGGTGAATTTGCTATCTGAATTATCTGAGGAACTGGCCTGATTTTCTGCATTATCTTGTCAATGGAGACTTGGCCTAAATTTGGCCTTGCTGCATGCACACCAAGTATGATTAAGTGGTCAGACCAATCCAAATGGTCTGGGGTACTCTTAAAACATTTGCGTTCATCAATACCACATTAAATTAAATTTTGATTACCCTTAGATATTATATAGGTTATGTCATTTGAGTACAGGACTGGATTTCAGGTCTATGTTTTTGCTTAAAAGACAGAAATCCCAGAAAAATCTAACACTTTGTTATTTGGAAATCAGAAACTAAAACCCAGGTTCCTTGACATATTGTTCAGTGTTATATTTTTAATTGTTTTATAATTTCTTCTTCCTTAAATATTATTAATAAACAATTATTATATGAATCCTGAATCTATTAGAATATTTTAAGTTGCAAATCACAGAAGAATTTCTCAATTTGACCTAAATAATAAAGATGACTTATTGACTCTATAAAGCAAATGGTTGTATAACTAATACTGCTTCGAGACAAACTTGATCCTGAAACTCAAATAAAGACCTAGTGTTTTCTTCCCTATATCTTCACCCAACTTATCATTGTTTACTCTGTCCTCCAGCATGATCTTTCCTTGTGGCCATAAAACAATGCCCAGCAGCACCCGAAGCAAAGTTTTTCTTTTTATCCAGCAGGAAAGAAAAAGCTTTTGGCTCTTCTGCTGACTAATAGCTGGACTAAAATCTCTTTGGCCTGATTTGGATCATATGACCAGTTCTGAGGACAAAATGGATGCTGTGATGATAGGTTTAAGTCAAGCAGAATACTAACTTGAAGGGAAGATTCTCAAAAAGTCAGTATTAAGAGAAAAAGTATGGTCATGGAGAGCAGAATAATTTTGTTTGTCAGAATTCTGATGCTGAAATTCCAGTATTCTTTACTATTAGTTCTAAAAATATTTGCCTGGTCAGCTAGATGATTGTGATAATAAAATCAAGATATTAGATAACAAACTAGTTAGATTAGTTATATAGAAGAAAAATCCATTATTCTCCTAATTCTTGCCAACATTCTGGCAAAGCTTTACTTTTGATAATAAAAGGAACCAAAATAGTGTGCATGATTTAGTAAAATCTCATTTTTAATTACTATACAAAATAATAATAATATACAAATATGTAATAAAGCATATACAGTATATGTTGTGCCATTTATTAAGTATCAAACCACTAATCTTTTGAGAACATGATAGGCTGTTTCATGGTTTTTTTCCATCTCAACCCTCCAAAGCCTTCCTAGAATGAGGAGAGTTAGACTGTTTGAGAGCCTTCACATTAATTACCAGACATGCAACAAGAATGTATCAATGGAAGAAAAATATGGAAGCAAAAGACAAATTAAGAGAGAAATTTTAGAGAGCTCCCCATGCCAAAAAAAGAACTCTCTAAAATTTAAGAAGATAAGGTTATCTTGTTAAAAAAAAAAAAAGAGCAATTCTAAGAGCAACAGAAATTTATACGGAAAATGTAAATAGTAAAGAGCTTAATTCAAAAATATATTTTTTTAAGCAACAACTCTGTGCAAAGGATTTATTTAAGAATCCTGTTTATTTAGGAATCAGAGGATAGATTTTGTTTCTTGATTTTCTGTTTTGTTTGTTATATTTTTGAATCAACTAGCCTCTAATCCCAAACTTCCCTTAGAAGGGTATTCATTTACCTTTTGAAAAGCATTGTTCTCCAACTCAGTTCACTTGGTTGGGACATATTAATGACCACTCCTTTGGCCAAAAATAGATTTTTTTTCCCTGACCACAGTAATTGGTCCAGAGATTTATCCAAGACAGATCAATGGCAATCATTTTGAGAAATCTTGCATTAACTATTAGGAAAGAGAAATTGATACCACTTTTTATATGAACTACTGAAATAGAGACATCAAGCTTCTAGAGGCCACCATAGAGGAGAGAACTGGCCAGGAAATAAAACCAACACTGGCGAGAGCAGAGCTGAGAGATGCATATGGAAATCTAGTTTTGATGATAATATTTGAACATGTTATTATCCATGTCTGAAACTCTACTATATATCTTTAAGTTAGGTGAGCCAATACATCCTCGGTTTCATTAAACCAGTTTGATTTGTGTTTCTTACACAGATAAAGTATAAATTAACATAGTTGCCAATACTAACAGGTTTATGAACATAAACTCTTATTTTTATTTTAAACTAGAAGAAATTAAAGAATTTAAAAAATATATAATGTAAAGAGAATGTAGCAAGTTATAGTGAAAATTGTATTAAATAGAAATAGTTCGTATAAGTGATCAAAATTTTCTAAAGGGTAAACCCAACTTAATTGCAAAGTTTCCCAGCAGCTATAGCCCTCCTTTATCGCAAGTGAGCTGAGATTTCATCCCCTTTATAGAAAGACTAAAACAGAAAAAAAATCTCTGAATTTTTTATGTTGTTTTCAAATAAAATGTGTCTACTTCTCAGATGAGGCTATTCCAAGGTCAGGAATTTTAGAAAAAGGTGACCTCAGGCACACTTACAATGTAATTTTACCTTAAGAAGCTAAATAGGGAATCTAAAAGTTGTGGTTTTTTGGTCTAGCATGTTCATCTAGGTGACTTTCTGTTCGTGACATTTGGAGAGTACAAACCACAGAAAAACTGAGTGTTTTAATAACTCCTAAAATAAATGACATGGTAAGAAACCATAAGAAGGTGCCAAATAACACTATGACACACTAGGTAAGTAGCAGAAGGCATTCTACCATTATAACCCTTTCTTAACATTTCTTCAAACTTATAGTTCCGCAATGATCTTCAGTTCTAATATAGAACATAGTGCATGAGCTTTGACCTAGGAAAAGAAATTTCCATAGATATAGATCCAATTGAGGCCCCAAATGGTAAATATTGCCTGTAAAATGAAAGCCAAAGGACATATCATGTTAATTTTGTTCCATTTAGACATCATGAGGATTGCTGTCATGTCATCGAAGCATATGACTAAGGTATTCCAATAATTGTGTGGCTTTAATGCTGTCTCCCAGGTCATAGTATTTTGCTCTAGTAATGACAGAGCATCAGCAGAAAAATGTATCATCCTTATAGGCATCTGAGTCAAAGCTAAGAAAGAAATATTTTAGCTGAAGGCATTGCAACACTGAAGCCATCGAGCCACTGCCTAGTGTTTTAAGACCAAGCAGAGCATCATTTCTTTTGTTCTGACGGGCATAGGCAGTATTATATATTTGTATCCATATAATTCCAGAAAAATAAACAGGCAGGCAAACAGATGAATTAGAGGTGCCCTTGACAGTGGACCATTCATGTCATACTCCCCAATTAAAAGTCAACCCAAGGCTAATAGAAGCCAGTATACAGTTATTTTGATTAGTAGGTAAGTGATGACAGGAAGTAGAGATGTTGATCCCGGAACTATACTTTTTATCACAGACCTGCTCCCACATGTCACTAATAGTACAACCTACTCGATGCATCAGAACAACTCCAATATCATAGATGGACAATATTTACCAATCTAGAAAAGAACCTGCTCAGTCCAGATCAGTGTTCCAGGTATATAGTGGATACAGCAACCAGGTTCCAATGGGCTTATCAAACCGCATGAGGCACAGGTAAGGCTGTAAAGGGTGGGGCACCAAATCCATGATGACTAACAGCACAGTCTGAGTGGCTGCTGGGCCCGAGAGCCCCCAGTTTCCTAGGGCAGTAGGTGCCAAGGTTAATAATTAGCCCCAGGAGTCCTTGCAGCCATGCCTGCCTCAAGCCTGCAGGCCCCAAGTGAGCTGACATGAGAGCCTAGGAGGTGGGGTCTCTGTCCTGTATTTTTTTTTTTCTCATTTCCTGCCTACTTTTGGTTGCCGATAATTTTTACGATACCACCGTATCACCATCACATCATTAGTCAATATTCTCCAGTCACTAAATCAATAGGCTATAGTAACATATTTATTTTTAAAAATTGGCTCAGGTGATTGTGAGGACTGACTACAGTAGTCCTGCCTCATCCAAGGTGGGTATGTTCCAAGATCTCCAGTGGATGCCTGAAATAGCAGGTAGTACCAAACTCTATATACTATACTATGTTTTTTCCTATATATGTACCAATGATAAAGTTTTAAATTAGGCACAGTAAAAGATGATAATGATAATTTTTAATAAAATAAAACAATTATAACAGCATACTGTAATAAAAGTTATGGTCGTGTGGTCTCTCTCACTCAAAATACCACACTCACCCTTCTTGTGATGATATGAGATAATAAATTCCGTATTAAGTGGAGGATGTTCACTTTTTCACCTAAAGAAAACACTTTATGGCTTCACTTTGTCACATCTGAATTGTCAGCATCTCTACTGTTGTTGTGGGGACATTATTAAGTAAAATTTAATTGAACACAAGCACCACGATACAGTGGCAGCTGATCTGATAACCCAGATGGCTACTATGTCGCTAGTGGGTGGGGAGTGTATACAGAGTGGAGACGCTGGACAAAGAGATGATTCACATCCTGGGTGGGACAGAACGGAGTAGGACTCACAAGATTTTGTCACACTACTTAGATGGTACGCAATTCAAAACCGACGGATTATTTACAAAATTATTCCATTAAATATTATCAGACCCCGATTTACTGCAGGTAATTGAAACCTCGGAAAGTGAAACCAAGGATAAGTTGATGTTGCAATCTTGAATCTAGAATCTTGTAAAATAGGCCAATAAACTGATATTCAGGCGGGATTTTTATGTTTTACAGTTCTGAGGCAGAATTTCTCCTCCTACAGGAAATCTCGGTTTTTTTCTTAAAGCCTTTAACTGATACAGAACTTATTCATCATCACAAGAATCTCTCATGTTGCTATTTTATAGCTGTACCTGCCTTTCTCTTGCCCTTACCCTCTCTTTAACCCCTGTCAACCACAAATCTCTTCTTCCTTCGTATAACTTTGTTATTTCAAAATGTTATATAAATAGAATTATATGGTATGTGCCTTTTAAGATTTTTTTTATTTAGCATGATTCTCTGGGGTTTTATCTAGGTTTCCTATGTACAATTGTTTGTTCCTTTTTATTTTTGAGTAGTATACCATGGTATAGATGTATTGTTTCCAGTACTTGGCTATTATAAATAAAGCTATACACATTTATTTATGTAAGTTTTCATTTCTCTGGGATAAGTGCCCAGGACTACAATTATTGAGTGGTACGGTAATTACATGTCTAGCTTTTAAAGAAGCTACCATTGTGTTTTTCAGAATGTCTGTACCATTATGCATATTCCCAAAAGCAATGTATGAATGATCCAATTTCTCTTTATCTTTACCCTCTTTGGGGAACTGTTTTTTTGATTTTAGCTATTCAGATAGATATATAGTTATATCTCATGGTTGCATTTTCCTAAAGTTAATGCTGTTGAACATGTTATTTGTTCATTTGCTGTCTGTATATCTATTTTATTGAAATGTCTCTTAATGTCATTGGCCCAGGCTCCAATTGGTTTGCTGAGTATTTTACATGTTTTTTTTACTGTTATTTTTTTTAGAGTTCTGAGTCTTCATATATGTTCTAGTTGTGAGTTCTTTGTCATACTTTTGGTTTAGAGATATTTTTCTCTTTCAATGTAATTTGTCTTTTTATACTTTTTATAGATTCTTTCACAAACTTTAATTTCGGTGAACTCCAACTTATTTTTTATATTATAATGTAATTTTAGTGTCAAGTCTAAGAACTGTTTGCCCTATCCATATTTGAAGATTTTCCCCCTGTATTTTTTGCTATAAGATTTATAGCTCCATATTTGATATTTAAGTTTCTGACCCACTTTGAGTTATTTTTTTTTTGGTATAAAGTTTAAGAAATATCAAAGTCATTGTTTACCTATGATCTCCAATTGCTCCAGCACAATTTGTTGAAAAGGCTCTTTTCTCCATTAAATTTATTTTGTATATTTTTCAAAATCAGTTACACATATTTGTGTGTGTGTGTGTGTGTGTGTGTGTGTGTGTGTGTGTTTATAGCACTTCCTATAGCCATTCTTTAGGGTAATTCTGCTGGTGACATATTATCTTAGTTCTCATTCATCTGAAAATGTTTTGATTTTGTCTGTTCTTGAAGGATATTTTCATTAGGCTTCTGTGTTAGCAGTTCTTTTCTTTCAGTACTTGAAAAATATCGAGTCACTTCTTTCTGGCCTCCATGGTTTCTGATATGAATTCAACCATCATTCAAATCCCCTTTGGGTAAGGTGTCATTTTTATCTGGTGACTTTAAGAATTTGTCTTTGTCTTTAGTATTCAAGATGTGTCATTATACCGTGTCTTGGTGTGAATTTCCTTGAATTTATTTGTTTGGTGCTTTCCAGCTTCCTGAACCTGTAGATTTACATTTCTCGGCAAATTTGGGATTTTTTCCACCAATATTACTTTGAGTACTTTTTCCACCACACATTTTTCTCCTCCTGGGACTCCAATCAATCAAATGTTAGATCTTTCATTGAAGTCATTCATATAGGACTTTGTGGCTCTGTACATTTTTTCCAATCTGTGTTCTCTCTGTTGTCAAGAATAGGTAATTTTTTAAAATTTATCTGATTTTTTAATACAAATTATATATACTTCAGGGATACACCATGATGATTTAATATACACATACACAATGAAATGATTACTAATCAAGCTAATTAAATACATCTTACTTAGTTACCATTTGTTTGTAATGAGAGCACCTAAAATCTATTCTCTTTGCAAATTTCCAGTATTCAATATAATATTATGAACTATAATTATCATGCTGTACATTATATTTCTAGACTGATTCATCCTGCATAACATGACTTTGTACACTTTGATTGACATCGTCCCATTTTCCTACCTTCTAGCCCCTAATAACCACCATTCTACTCTCTGTTTCTATGTATTTGACTTTTTCAGACTCCATATATGAGTGATAACATGCAGTCTTTCATTTTATATTTTTGTCTGTCTTAGTTCACATAAAATAGTGGGTAATTTCTAATATTCTACCTTCCAGTTTACTAATTCTATCCTGAGTTCCCTCTATTTTGATGTTTGTCCAATCACTCACCTTTTTATTTTCAGCTATTGTACTTTTAAGATCAAAATTTCTGTTGAACTTTTTATTTTATATTTCTTTGCTGAAACTTTCTATTTGTTCATTTGTTTCAAGTATGTCTGTAATTGCTCTGTGAAGTATTTTAATGACGGTTCCTATAAAATCTTTGTCAGATAATTCTAATATTTCTATTATTGGTATTGACTTCTATTAATTTAATTTTATTTTTTTAATTCCGTCTGAGATTTTCCTGGTGCTTGGTACAAGGAGTGATTTTTGATTGAAATCTGTACATTTTCATTTTATGTTCTGAGGCTTTGGAACTTATTTAAATTTTCTGTTTAGCTGGCTTTCTCTGACACTACTCCACCAAGTAAAGAGAGTGGAGGAGGCCTCATTACTTCCAGAGAGAGGTGGAAATTCATGTACCCCATTTGACCATTGTTGATAACCAAGGGAGTGGGGGTTCCATGTTGCTCTTTAGTGGATATCTGTGATTGAGTTCCTCATGTGGAGTCCATTGACATTGTGGTAGAAATGGCCTCATAACTGTTGAGTAATAGTAAGAGTCCTGACTCTCCACTAGGCCTGCTATGATACCAGTGGCGAGGGGTGACTTGTTACTCCTGGGTGGGCATGAAAGTGCAGGTTGTGGTCTCCATTAACTATGTGGTGGCAGGCTCTTTACCAGCTGGTGGAGATGAAAATCCTAACTCCTTACTAGACTTCCACTGACACCACTGCAGGGGATTGTAGGAGCGCTTCGTTATAACCTTACAATAATAAAAATCTAGATTTCCCACTCAGTTTTTGCTGGTGTGGATGGAGCATGGCCATAGTTTTTTCTGTGGTTTTGATTGGAATAAATTGATTATTGTCTAAAAGTTTTCTGTTTTGTTAGATTGCCCTTTCCTAATTCCTTGGCTAGAGAGAACAGACTTTTATGGGGGCTTTTTGTCTTCACTCTTTGGCATTTCTAGGCTGCCTGCTTTTTTGGCTCTCAGTCTGGGAAAGGAGGCAAAAAGAAATCCCATAGAACTCACCAGCATGCTGTCCTTTAGGTTCTGAGGTCCCTGTTAGTATACCTTTATTTTGCTACCTTTCAAAGTCTTCTTAGAGTTTTACACACCCACACACCAACACATGCACACACACACACGTACACACATAAGCATATTTTATCTTTATCAATCAATCAATTGATCATAAATTTATCTATCTTAGTTTTCTAGGACTGTTGTAATTAAGTACCACACACTGGATAGCTTAACAGAAATTAGTTTCATGATTATAGAGGCTAGAAGTCCATGGTAAAGGTGTCAGCAGACTTAATTTCTTTTGAGGCCTTTTCCCTTGGCTTGTAGATGGCTGCTTTCCTGCTGTGACCTTATAAGGTCTTTCCTTTGTAATGTCTGGTGTTAGTGTGTCCAAATTTTCTCATCTTATAAGAGTGCCAGTCAGATTAGATTAAGACTCACCCTAATGGCCTAATTTTAATTTACTAACTTCTGTAAAGGCTGTACCTCCAAATAGAGTCACATTCTGAGGTATTAGGAGGTTAGGGTTTCAACATATGAATTTAGGGGAACACAATTCATACCATAATTCATTCTCTGTCTCTCTGTCTCTCTGCATACTCCCATATGAATATATATAAAATGTCCAGGAATTTATTAGTACTTAGAGGGAGAAATAGGGAGAAGTGCATGTATTCCATCCTCCCAGAGGTGAAAGTTCTCCTTGTTATTGGTTTTAATGTTACCACTTTAAAGACGTCATTACATTCTAGCCTCCAATATATCTAGTGAAATGTCAGCCATCGTTTGTAGAATTGTATCTCTCTTTATAACATACATTTGACTACATGTGTCTAAATATGGTCTGTTTTGTGTTATCTTACTTTTCTGGCTCTTTGTAGTTTTTATTCTTCACCAAATTTTGAAAAATTTCAGCTCCCATATCCTCAAATATTTTTTATGTCCCAATTTCTCTCTCCATTCTTTTTGGAAATTAAATTGCACAGGATAGATCACTTGATACTGTGTCACAGATCATTGAGTCTCTTCTTTTTTCCTGTCATTTTTTATCTGTATTTTTCAGATTAGACAATTTTTGTTGAATATTTTCTAGATACATTGATCCTTTCTTTCACAATCTCCAATTATCTGACAATCTTACAGTGATATTTTCTTTCAGAGATTTTGCTTCTAAATTCTATAATATTCATTTGGATTATTTTTTTTTATTTCCCATTTCTCTGTTTAGAGTCTCCCTATATTTACCCATTTTGATAATATTTTCCTTTTGATCTTTGAATATGTTTTTAATAGCTGCTATAAAGTACTTTTCTGGAAATTCCAATTTCTGGCTTAGAATCTTTTTATTGATCATTTTTTCTCTTAAATATGGGTCACTTTTTCACATTTTTATATATCTAGTAATTTTCATTGTATATTAATATTGTATAATACTTAGTAGAATTTCTGGATTCCATTAACTTCCTCTGAAGAAAGTTGATTGTTTTCAGACAATAAATTATTGGCCATTAACCATAAACTGCAGAGGCTTGGTTTTCCCTTTATTTGAAGAGACTTGTTTTGTTTTTATTTTTGTTCAAGATAATTATTTTACTCCTTCTACATCATCTATAGTGTTAAGGCATTATCTTGTGGTATTTCACTGAGAAAAACCCAAATTCAAAATTTTATTTTTCATTTATGCAAAGAAACTGAGATGTCTGCTTAACTGTCGATCACAGCCTCCCACTTGCTTTTTTCCACTATTATCATTAGGTACTTTATGCATGCACAGTTTGGGGAATAGCCAGTAATCTGAGGATGGTTATACACAGGTTTAGGGTCTATCCCTTCAGTGCCCTCTTCCTTTCCAGGATTTTCACACTCAATTTCCAGCAACTCTGACAGCCCTAATCTCTGTCCTTGAGACCTCAAGCCACCGAGACAGCAGTTTTCTGCTTGAGTTCTAGTCTTGTGCCATGTGAAGTAGAACGCATTTTAGCAGAAAAGTAGAACTCACTTTTAAGAGATAATTGCATGCTTTTATTTGTTTGATCTCTTATGCCTTCAAATAGTTATGTTTTTAAAAAATATTTTGTTTAGAGTTTATAATTGTTATCTGGGAGAGGGTTACGTTATAGCAATAAAAACTACTTTACCATACCCAAATCAGAACTCTTTTAATTTATATCTATAAATAAAAAAAAATGACCAATTAAAGAATGATAAGAAGATAGAAGGAAACATAAATGATAGTAACTTACTGGTTTATTAGAATGGTATATGTAATATGCCTTCCAGAAGTTTTTTGGTTTTAGCAATCTGGTTTTGTTTTTATTTGAATAAATGATAGAAATATCATATAGTTCAAATCAACTATGAAATAAGTTGATAAAAACAGAAAACATCAAAGAAATATAGAATTTGGCTCTATAGCCCCACACTAAAATCTGATTTTTAGACTGACTTTCACATCAAGTTTTAATTCTAGGGCTACTTGGAACAATTTCAGTAACAACATCTAAGACTACAAAGGAGAAATAAATAATAATGAACTTTTAATTTTTTATCAGATTTTGTGAGGGAAAAAAGATTTCTCTTCTTATGATTAACAGAATTAATTTATCAACAATAAAATGCCAAGCAATGATTATTGTGTGCGGTTGCATTTGCTAAGTATATAACAAGAATGTATTTAAGGGATATTGATGAGAAATAATTGGTGTCCGCAGATGTCATTTTTGTTCATTGTCAAAATTCTCTTTCAGTTCTGCAAAATACTTGCAAACAGCTTTACCTGTCAGAGAGAGTAGATAGACCAAGCAGCTAGTTCACCTTGAATGGGGAGGCTCAGTTTTACAAAGCTAAGTTGGTAGTCTTGTAATTTCAGGACAGATTTTTTTTTTGCTTCCATACATAATTTTAGGAATAACTATTTTTATATGATTTCTTCAAGCAAAATAAATTAAATAGAAATACAATTATTCTCAAAGATTGAAATAATAAAAATCTCCTCCTAAACATTAAACTTCCCAACAATGCCACACTGTGGCTTACCTTTTCTATTATTTAAACTTGGCCCTTTTTTCTTAAAGCCTCCTTTTCTTATTGAGCTTGTAAATGAATGGGAAGGCTTCTTCTAGGAAAGAGCTTAAAAAGTAATTTTCTGGGAAAACATTTTTACACAAACAATCCCTTCTTTAAAAGATAAACATTCAAGCATTAGGTACACAATTCTAGTCCTTTAAGCTAAACTGCTATAAACTGTTGGGTAAATCTGTATTTATACTTTCTTTTTCAGCTCAAAATTATTACCAAATGAACCAGAAATATACAGTTCAAGTTTGAAACACATGTTGTCTATAAGAAAAAAATCAATGTTATTAAATTGATTATACATAAAATTGTGTTTGTATTTTTTCTTTTTTATTTATATGCATATTTTTATTCCTAACACTTTTCTCTTTTTTTTTTTTCTCTCCTGCAATGCAGTTAAAATAATAACACTAATGCAAAATGGTATTGACTAAGAACTTTTCAGTATTGGCCCATTTGATCAGATATTTGGACATTAACTCTCTATGTGGCTCCATATGGCATTTCTGTGAAGATGGGAATGAGAGTTTACTAATTTTATTTTACATGTAATATGTTTACATATCTGTGTATTTCTCTTATCTCTTGATAATATGCCTCTTGCTCTCCCTCTCTCCCCAAACCCTCACCGCTCAGTCTATCATTTCGATTTCATAAGTACTTATTTTGCTAATGGCCTTCTTTCTAATTCATCATACTCTCTGGGTAGCTGTTCATCATTTGCCTCTGTTGCTAAGTACAAGTCTTCTTTTCAAAAACTTTTTACTGTCAAATATTTACCTCTTGTTGTTAATCAGGTAGAGTATAGTAAACTTCTTGGTATTCTTTGGCATCTACTGGTTGGAGAAACAGAGAAGGCATGCATTAGGCAAAGAAAAATGTATGTATCTAGCTCTGGGCTCTTTTCGGGAAATTGTTATATCGGGTCTTCATTTTCTTAATATGTATTGTGCTTGTTGATGCTTCTGCTAAAATATTTCAGTTTTCATTAATTTGTATCTGGTGAATTCTTAATGCAATTGATTGGACACAGAGAATCGTGGTTATATTTTGTCTCTTATCTCCTGCTATGTATGTGAGTGACTGTTCTGTATTTTGCAATAGTTTAACACATTTTATCAAAGACACCTAAAAATGATTATGCTATTTATATAATACCAATTGCATGAATAAAATTGCATGAATTAAGCAACAGCAAATTTTGATTGAATATATGTTTGTTATATCACCTATTTCTGTCACCTGCTTGTCCCTTAATGTTTGCTCGATTTTGAGTCGCATTTGTATAACGTGATCGAATATTTTCATACAAAAGATGCATACAATATGGCATTGTGTTAGCTGTAGCTTCCTTGAATTTAGGGGGTAAAGTTTATTCAATTCACAGTTATTGAACTCTCACAGGTGCATGCCACTTATTGTAACATACTTCCCAAAGTGATCCTTGCCAGAGCTAGAACCACATTCATCTTATGCAACTCTTCTAAATTTGTTGAAACATTTAAAAGGCTATATGTTAGAGGCGATATCAACAATAGTTCAATTTTTTAAAATTATACTACTAGATGTTTGGCATCTAGATTGCAAACAGATCATATCTCTTGATTACTGGCCAGATCAACTCTATCAACTTTGCTTCTCTGTCCCATGCTGAGTAGGATGTTAACAGCCTATTCTGTTTTAAGACAACAGAGTAATAAATTAATAATTAAGAGACTAGGAGTGGCAGCCCTTTTGCTGTACATTTCCAACATTGATATAGACCAAAGAACTATTGGTTTACACAATTTGTTCATTTTTCTAACATTATGAGACTATGAGCCCATAACTGTAGTTACATCTAATTATTTCCAGGTGGTATAATTATCTTATTAAGAGAGATAAAAACAATCATGTAGAAAATATAAAATAGTCTTAAATAAAGTAAAATTCATAGCGTTTAAGACCAAAGAAGGGTTAGCATATATATAAAAGGTTTTCCATAGTTGGGGGTTATAAAAAAATAACAATATTTTATTGCTACTTAGTATTCCTAAACAATAAAAGAAATAATAAAATATCTATAAATTCAAATTTTAAAATAGAAAAGAGAGGAGATTGTCTGTTGAACGTTGAGTTGGAAATTATCATCATCCTTAGCAGATGATCAATCATTCAGCTTTTGTTTGGACTCAGAGTGATGGGAAAATCATTGTCTCATGAGCAAACCTGTACTATCCTTAGACAAATTTAATTGTCATTAAAAAAATTTAATCAATACTTGTTTCTATGGAATTTCCACATGACAGTAGATCTATAAGAATTAAAAACAAATGACAAGCTAAAATGTATGCCTTATCATATGTATATAATAATATATACATATATAATTATATAATTGTATATAATTATATAAAATATCATGTCTTATCAATATATTATATATTTTATATGTGTGTATATATATACATACATATACACAATCTGCTTTTATTGAAAAGTAAAATTCTGCTCTGTTTTGTGCTGCATGGAAACACCAATATGAAAATAAACAAGAAAGAAAATAAGCAATCCAAGACTGTGACTTTCCCATTTCATGCAGGTTGAGTTTATTTTAAGTTTGAGATTAAATTATACATACTCTTTGTTGTTACTTTTCTTATTGATAAAGAATACCATAATTTTCTATTTCTTTACTAAGTAAGTATAAGTATACTAAATGCAACCTTCTTGCTAAACAAGTTTTAACATATAGCTCATAAGTGTATTATCAACCTCAAAACTACATTGACGCCGTTTTGGGGAGTGGGATTTGTATAAAGCTAATTTAAATTAGCTCAGTTATTAAACACTCTAAGCTTTTTTTAACCTCACTTGACTAATAATAAGGTGACTTTGTGATGGTGGGTCAAGTGATATGTAGGGGTGAATTATACTCTGCTTTCCCTCTTACCCAATCACTTGCTTCCATCCACTATCCTTTAAGTGTGTCTTCTTTCTTACCACATTCCAGAGGTATTCATGTTAGGATTTTCAAAAGGTCCTCCATAAATAGTATTATTCTTTTCTACTTAGCAATTTGAGAAGTAAATTAAAAAAAAATAATAGCATAGGAGCTAAAATATTGCCTTAGTTACTGACAGTGAGCAGATTATTCTATGCCATTAGGTTTGTTCATTTGGCAGACTGATATCCCCAACACCCCTGCCATGCAGATTTGCTAGCAACCCTGGACAATTGGACTAGGCCACCCTCCCAAAGAGGCAATGCTCTTGGAGCAGTAGAGATTATGAGTGTCTGCAGCAGACAGCTTGCTCGCAAAAATAAGGAAGGCAGAGGTAAGCCAAACATACCTGGTTAATTGCCTCAAATTTAGCCATCACGACATATCATCTCACTTCCTAAAGATAAAGAGAGGTGATTAGTATGTTGAGAAAAAAATTCCTTCTCAGGGAAGCCAGGAGTATGGGGAAAAAATTTTCCCAATTACCATGTTCCATGAAAAGAAATGCGGAGAATGTTTCTCTACCGATCACAGAAGCTTCAGAACACTTTCTCCTTCCAAAAGATTATTGTTTCAAAGGGGATATCAGATAAGGTTAAAAAATATTGGTTGACCCTATATTTTACTCATTTTAACTAGTTTCCTCTCCAGTTAGTAAATTTTTCGTTTAGGGGAAGTCACAAGCACCCCAAATCCCAGTAAGTGCTTGGTATTGTCACTGTTTTTCAACATTTATTCATCTGAAGCATTTATTAACAGTTAATTACTTTCTTTATTATTTCAATTCAGCCTACCTTTAAAAATATCTATTTAAAAGGAAGTATTTATATCAATACTTTTTGGAGCAATAGAGTTTCTTAGTAAACACCTAATCCTATGCTCACATTAAACATAAAGAAGTTGAAGTTATCATAAAGGAATTGAAGTCAAGAGAGATAGATTTATATGAAGTCACAAAATTAAAGCATTAAAACACTTTTTAAAAGGAAACAACCATTTCCTGATTATAAAATGCATTAAGTTACTAGAAGATGTAGACTTCAGAATAAATTTATTTTACATATGTATGTTTCAATTAATATTTACACCTCTATATGTATTGTCATTGTCCAAATTTTATAGTTAAGGAACTGAAAATCAGAGTTATAAAACTTACTCAAAAACTCAAAAACAAGCCTAATAATTAGCATATTTCTGCTTGATCTTATCTGTCCAACTCCAGAGACCTGAGCTCTTTATAGTAAACTTGGAAAATATAAAAATATAAAAAAAACCATAAAATAATACAAAATTTCAAGAACTAAAAATATTCATCATCAACAATCTGGTATGTTTTATAATAATTTTTCTAATTTACATATCGACATGTCTTTCATAATTGAAATTAAGGTTTTAGTATATATTTTTCACTTTTTATGAGGTAAAATTTGCTTTTAAATTATACAATTCAGTTATGGCCATGCCACCCTGAATGAGCCCGATCCTGTCTGATCTCAGAAGCTAGCAAGGGTTGGGCCTGGTCAGTACTTGATGGGAGACCACATAGGACGATTAGGTGCAGTAAGCATAAAAAATTGAAAAAAATAATAATAAGGGATTGTAAACTGACAAGGTCCTTGCAATCTGTGAGGTCAATCAAGGGTTACCTCACCTGAAAATAAATAAATAAATAATAATAAAATTATACAATTTAGTGAATTTTAACATATTCACAAAGTTGTTTGACCATCTCCACTGCCTAAGTCTACATATTATTGATTACCCAAAAGAAAATCCCATATGCACTCATAGCCATTCTTCATTCTCTTCTTCCACCAATCCCTGCAACCACTAATCTACTTTCTCTATGGGTATATCAATTAATTTATATAAATGAAGTTATACAATATAGCATTTTGTGTCTAGCTTCTTTCCCTTAGCATCATGTTTTTAAGGGTCATCTGTGGGTAACGTGTATAAGTACTTCTTATGGCTGAGTAATATTCTGTTGAATGAGTATACCACATTTGCTTATTTGTTCATCAGCTGCTGGACAGTCGGATTGTTTCTGCCTTGTGAGTATTATAAGTAATGCTGTGAACATTCATATACACTTTTTTGTGTGGATGTGTTTTCAATTTCTCTTGGTTGTACACCTTGAATTAGAATTGCTGTGTCATATGATAAATCTGTGTCTAACTTTTGAGGAGCTACTAAACTTTTTTATGAATCAGTTGTACCATTTTATATCTCCACAAGCAAAATATACAGTTCTAATTTCTCCTCATCTTTGCCAACATTTGTTATGATCTGTTTTTTTATTTAAAAATATATTTTATATCTTACTTTTTTACTTATTAAATTATGTCCTTAAAATATTTAGAAACAAATTAAAAATTGTCATATACTTATACCATAATGTATTGAAACATGACTTCACTTAAAGCTTAGATTTTTTTCCAATTTTAACCACTCAGTGTAAGACTACAAAGAGCTTATTTTACGTAAACCTTTGTCTACATTTTAAAATAGGAATAGATTCTTAGGCATTTGTATGATTAGAAATAAGAACATTGTAAATATTCTTTATAGATGTTCCAAAACAGTTTGAAGATTAAAAATATATATATTCTCCCCATCAGTATATGAGAGTGAATATGTATTCTGGATTTCTCATCAACTCTGAGTAGTAAGTTTTATTGAAAGGATAAAAGTTATATTTTTATTACTTTTTAAGTTGAAATTTCTCCAACATCCACTGGCCATTCACATTTTTTTCTGTGAAAACTCGCTTTTTAACAGACTTCCCCTATATAATTGTAACTCTGTTATTTGTTGTAATCAACCTATAGACCTCTTTGAATATTACATGAAATGAACTTTTGGCATATTGATTGCAAATGTTTGTCTCAGTTTTTCTTTCATTTTGCTTATGACATACATTATAGAGATCTATATGAATTTTACTTAAAGAGTAGAATTTATTAGTCTTTGGTGATTTCTTTCATTGCTTAGAGGCTTAGAAAGTCTTTCTACCAGCAGAGATCAGTTAAATATTCACTAAAATTTTATTTTCCTCCTAAATTCTTTTTACACTTGTCTTTACCACATGTATATTTTATTTTGATATATTTATGTGTCCAATATGTTCAGATTCCTCAGTAACTCTCTATTCATAGGTGAGTCAGAGTCTTTTGAAAGGTGACCTAGATCTATCTCATTTCTCTTACTTGTTAACACCAGTAACATCCTTTTGACTTCAGACCAAGTTTCCATTTCTTAATTTATCTCAATAATACCTGACTATTATTAATTTGGGTTGTGTCTTTGGTTCCTAAAGGCAAAAATTTTTTTTGAAATTTTCTACTGTACCATCTTGTGACATAGCCTCAATTACAAATAGCTCTGGCCCAATACAGTTTATTTCCTTGATTGAATTTCTTTTTCCAAAGTCCAATTTGCCAAACATTATTTTCTCATTATGATATGTGGCTGTGTGTGTGTGTGGTGTGTGTGTGTGTGTGTGAATAACCTATATTTCTTAGCTTATAAGCTTTTTAAATTTTAGTAACATATTCCTGATTATAATGGCCTTTTTATGTGTTTTAATTCAGCCAATAAGTGTCCCTTCATTACATTTCTTTTAGAACAGTTATTTGTGACAGTTTGTTTTCCTTTAATGTTTTGATTTAATTTTTGTCTTTATTTTTAATAATTTTCCTTATTTCTCTTTAAATTTGGGGGCAATTTCTGGAGATTGACTTCTTTAGAAATTTAATTTTCTAAGTAGTCATTATCTTTATTATTTTTTAATATGGTAACTATGTTTTAAATTCTCTTAAAATCCTCATGAAGTCAAATAGCCTCATTTTAATACTTATACTACTTGTTTATAATTCAAATAGGCAAAGCTTTTTTAACTTCATTAAAAACACAAATTAATATGTTTCTAAGGTGTTTTCTTTTTCAGTTTATTTAACTAACTGTTTTAATAAAAATAAAGTTATATATCTTTTAAGAAGTCACCTTCCTTTGAACTAAAAAATCATTTGAAAGACCTGATAGTTTTTTCTGTCAGTAGAAGCTTTCTGATTGCTTAGTATTGTCTGGTTGTCAGACAGAATTAGACAAAAGCCAGTGAGGGCCCCTGTGTGTATTTAAAGAAAAATTTTTAAGTTTTGTTTATAATTATACAAAAAAAGGTAAAATCAAGTGGTAATTTGAGTATGGATAATTTCCTAAAAATTACTTTAATAATGATAACTGGACCAAGAAAAAAAAAGATATCATACAGAATCTGTTTTGTTTCATATATTGGATAGCTTGGTGTAAAACATATAATGAATCTGATTATTTTGCATTGGTCAATGAATTCTAGCTTTAAAATTGTCTTGACTATTAATATTTCATTAAATTTTTATTTTCCTTCCCAGAATAGGTTTTAGGGGAAAATAACACAATAAAAGGCAATTTTGAAATATTCAAAATAGGCAAATTTATAGAGACAGAAGTGTATTAGTGGTGGCCATGGGAGGGGGGAGAGGAGTCTGGGGAGTAAGTGCTTAATAGTATGGAGTTTTCTTCTGTGGTTATGAAAATGTTTAGGGACTCAAAACATTTGGTACAGCACTTTGCATGTACCAAAAAAATCACAAAATTGTACTCTTTGAAATGGTTAGCTTTTATGCAATGCATGTTTTACCACAATAAAAAAATTAAGAAACTACTTACAAAAAATGCAATTTATTTCTCTCAACTAACAGCCTTTATTATGCTGTAAAATAGGACATTTCTTTCTCTGATAGGCAAGAACAAGAGAGAAACACAGTAAAAGGCTGTTTCAAGGTGAGGCGTCTATGGCCACCATGTTGTTCTCATTTGGGTAAGGTACCTTGTAGTCTGGAGCTATCTACTCCAAAAATATGGTACAAAATGGTGGAGCAGAAACATAATACCTAAAAGAAAAGCACCTGTTTGAAAAAGAGCAGACTAGGAAATGCAGAAGTCTCTTCTTCATAGCATATATATTTCCTGCTAAATAGAAACAGTTGAATCCTTGCCTGCCAGTGAAATAGGCTTCTGTGTGGGCCAGGCTGAAAAACTACCTCTGCTCTCAAGAAAGAGGTTTCTTCTCCATTGATCTCCATGACCACAACAGAAATGAACCCTTTCTACATCTACACTGGTTTAGTAGTTCACTTCCTATTGGTATTAAGTCTGTGATCTTAAGATTAAACATTCATATATTGTTGCCTGGTCAGTAAGTGCCTTTCTATCAATGGAGTCCCTTCAAAAACTTGAAGACCTTCTATCATATTCTTTTTTGTTGGGCTAATAACTACAACCAAGATTTTGACTACACTGAACTACATATTATTTACACATTTAATCTTTAGTTTAATGGATATTGCTTTGAGTCCAGGAAATAATAACCACTCATAAGATTTTCTTTTTAACCAAGTTTGTTCATTCTGTCTTGTGAATAATGCCTAAAAGAGAGAATGAGAGAACGCTAGAATCAATATGGGTCTCACTCTTAACAAGTATACTTCTACAAATGTATTTACTTCCTGATTCTTTGAAGGCACTAGCTTCATTGCAAGGGTAGAGCTATTGATCTTATACATCTTGAAAAACACCATTTAAAGGGACTTGGTCTACTTAGAAAGCCTAATACAGACAGAAAGCATTTTTATTCTCAAGGCTGCATTTTCTTCCCTTTCTCCTTTCAGCTCAACCTTCCTTAGGCTAAATTTCTCTGTTGTATAGTCCCTTGCCACATTTAAACATTTCGAATTTTTTATTTTATTTATTCCTTATTCTATACCTCTCTAGTAGGTGACCTGTTTTGCTGGAAATAAAGCAAAAATGGTGGAGGGGTGGTATGGAGATAGATAATAACTATTGATTATAAAACAGAGAAATCTGCTATTTTCAGGGCTCAAATGTTTATTGAATTATTATTGCTTGAGTTCATAGTTGCTTCTGACATCTTATGAATGTTCTATAATTTTAGAAATCTTTTATACCTGTTTTTTGTTTGTTTGTTGTTTGTTTTGTTTTTTGTTTTTTTTTTTCTCCTCTCTGAGGCTAAATACCCCTTATTAGTATGATTAGGCTTCCATACAAAACATCATCGACTGAATGGCTTAAAAAACACAAATTTACCTTCTCACAGTTCTGGAGGCTAGAAGTCCAAGATCAAGGTGCCAGTAGGGTTGGTTTCTGGTAAGACCTTTCCTCTTGACTTCTAGACTACCACTTTCTCTCTGTATCCTCACGTAGCCTTTTCTTTGTGCACACATAGGGAGAGAGTGCTCTCTGGTACCCTTTCCTCTTCTTCTAAGGGCACCAGTTCTAACAGATCAGAACCACATTTAACCTAATTACCTTCTTATAACCACATTTAACCTAATTACCTTCTAAAGGCCTTATCTCGAAATATTCACATTGGGGATTAGGGCTTCAACATATGAATTTTGGGGGAATAATTCCATCCATAACAGCCCCATTTTGAAAGTAAAAGTATGGTAATAACTAAGTTTCTCTTGGAATATCTGTTGCTCTCACTGTGAAAGGCACATTACTACTTAGAGTTCAGAGGTGTTGCTCACTACTATTGATTAGTTGAAAAAATCTTTCATGTTGAAGCAGGGAACTTTATTACATTAAGAAAAAAACAATGTAGAATGTATTTAGTGAGCAGGCCAGAAAGGTATGATCGTGTAATTATTGTGTTTTGAAATAATGTTGAGTTGTTAGAAGTAGAATATGCCACATTGATAGACTACGTAAAAAAGGTCTTAGTAAAATACAGGAAGACACAAGAGAAAGTAAAAAGAAATGATGAGGATTCCACATTCTCATGGTGTAATGAAGAAGGTAAGCTGTTTATTACAAGTTCCTAATGCATTCTAGGCACTGAGGTAGTAGAGCAGCGAATTAGACAAACAAGTAGAGTAGATGGAAGTGATGCCATGTCCCATACCACTCTAGCTCCTAATAGTAGGGAGCATTTCCTATGAAGACTGACAGTTTTTCCACTCAAGTACATTTTCTTCTCAGTCTAAATGTTTGGCTTTCTCCAGAATTCAGGAAATTGTTCATCCCACACAATGGACAGCCCAGAGGAATCTGAGAATTAAATGTTATCAGGAGAGATTCCCTCAAAGGGAAAATTCAGAGGTAAAATCAATTCTGCTATAATGCTTTGAAAATGTGAATTTGTTTAACATAATGTATATAGTAAGAAATGATTTGCGTTTACTTATGTATGATTTCTTCTACGAGAAACATTAAATTAGGGATTGGCAAAGTCTGACCCATTGCCTATTTTTGTAAATAATGTTTTATTGGTGTACCACAGACATTTTTTTTTTTTAATTTCCTTTCTATGACTGTGGCAGGGTC
The DNA here is from genome assembly GCA_003508835.1 of Eonycteris spelaea. NCBI lineage: Eukaryota > Metazoa > Chordata > Mammalia > Chiroptera > Pteropodidae > Eonycteris > Eonycteris spelaea. The sequence goes on along the minus strand of PUFA01000024.1, from coordinate 1,420,786 downwards.
TGTATGTCCTTCAAAACATTTACTATCTGATACTTTAAGAAAAAAGTGTGATAACCTAATGTAAGTAAAATACAGAAAACAACATATAGCTAACAAAAGCTACATAAAATACAAAAGAATTCACACATGCGCAAACCTTGAATGTCTACTGGTGACCTCAGGGCCATACATATCTTATGAGCCATACCCGGCCACACCTAGTGTTACAGCTATCCATCAGATTTCACATAATTATTTCACTACTTTGCAATAACTCACAAACTACAACCCTTAGCATGTCCTTCCAAACGCAAGCATCGAGCCTTCTGTAAAGTGTCATATTTATTGTAAATTTTATATACTTCTTAACATGTGTGACATTGTGCTACCCTTTTAAGAATCCTATTTTCTATGTGTGACTGATGAAGTTTTTGAGTATTGTGGTCGCTATTTTTTCCCCGTGAACTCTGTGGATTTTATTGTGTGATTTTCGTATAGCACAGTGATATTTTGGGGAGTGTATGTGCCACATAATATCAGAACTGACTGTACTTTCTATACTATGTTCCTTAGAAGTTCCCAGGAAAAACGAGTTCTAATCAGCTTATGAGTTACTTCCTCATTAACAGGCTGCTTAACTGGCTTTTCTCTCTTCCCGGTCTCATTTATCCCACTTTCTTCTTTAAGGTATTTCCTTGGATCACATTTCACATAAACCATTTGCACCCAAGTCCTTGTTTCAAGTCCTAATTTTGGGAGGAACAAATTAATACAGCAGGTTCCTTCCCTCATGGAACACATTTTCCCATTTGAAACAGAAGCTATAATCAAGTTAACAATTGAACAAACAATAGGCAAGAAAGATAAATATACATTGTAGTAAGTTTTATGTAAGAAATAATCAGGGCAATGAAAGAAAAAATAAATCAGAAGAGGATACTTTAGAGAGAATTCAGAGAAGGCCCTTGTAAAAAGATACATTTTAATTGAGACATTAAAGACTAAAGTGGACCAACTGGGATAAAAAAATGATATTGAGGTTATAATGAGAAACGCTAGAGGCAAGCCATTAGAAGGAGAAGAACCAGAATGATACATAAGGATGTTTCATCAATAGTTGAGGATATGGTGGGCCCTGCAATGCTCAAGATTTTTCCTACTGGTATGACAATAACTAGTATAAGCACACAATATCTTAATAAAGCCATATTATACTCACTGTATAGAAGGAGCCGCAGCCTGGAAGTCTCAGTATATGAGCCAACATAGGTAGTTGGAAACTGTAGTAACTTACTGCCTCAATTTCTCAACCTGCCTTTTACTTCTATGTCAGTAGAGTTTTCAGCAAAATATAAGAACCAACAAGTAAGATAGAAGACCAACAAGCATGGCATAAAAATATAATATGTGATACAAATAAAGCATCTAAAATGGCCCTGGGAATCCTTAAATCCCAAGTAGCAGGCTCTCAAGGAATAGTGGTGGTGATGGCTTTGATACTGACATTGGAAGTTATGACGGAGAGTTGTAATAATCATGATACTTAATGATTAGCAACCCTCAATGCAGAAAAAATATAATACAATCTCAACTATTAGGTTTCTTGCCATTTTAGAGGAGACATGCAATTTGGACATTTTTTTCAGGAGTAGCTCCTAAAACTTAATGTATCTTATCAAAAAGAGAGCAAAAGAGGGAATAAAGGATGGTCAAGATAAATGACATTGCTAAATGTCCACGTGCCATTATTCTTTAGCACATTTATGTTATCTTCTTCATCTTTACAATAACCATAGGGGATAGTTGGTCATTTATTCAAGTTTTATACACAAGGGGACAATCTTAGAAAGGTTCTTTAATTTGCCCAAGTTCACATAGCTCATTCAAACTGAAGTGTATCTGGCTTCATGCTAACGGAGAAAAAAAAAAAATGTTACTAATGCAGGCCAAATAGGTATGGATTTTAAAGAAAAGAACAAATGTGGCTGGTAAAAATGAATGTCAGCTTTGAGTTTAAGACTTCATTTAGAGAAAGTTGGAAAGGAAAGATGACCAGAAAGGCTGCAGTGGAATGTGAGGTTTCTTTGTTCTTATCGTACTGTTTAACAGCAGATTCATTCTTGTGGATTATCACCTCTACTAAGACACACAGTATTGGGTTTACTGTCAGTAATTAAACATTTGTGCTGATTGTAAAGAATTTTGGGAACGCAGTAGGGAAGTCAAACTGATTTAATTGTTTTGCTAATTGGTAATTAGCCTCAGTATAATAGCAGGTGTTTGCATTTGTGTAATTAGGAAGAGGGCCAGAGCATTTGTAAGAAACCCTACACTAAAATTTGAGAAGAGAGAACATTCAGTTGACCGAGTTCCATACCATAAAGCAGGAGGCTTGAATTTTTTTTTTGTTGTTTCAAAATAATATTAAGTTGCAATTTTTCCAGCTTCCTCTATTCTTTTAAAGAGAGTACACTGATGGATAATGGGGATCACTTACTATGAAAGAGTATGAAACTAAAGGAAAACCTATTTTCCATGTCTTATTTTTTCTCCTTTCAGCTTTCTTAAATTTATCTCCATAAATTTTAAATTTAACTTTATTAATTTACCTTCATAAATGTATCTTAAATTTATCTCTATTCTCTTTTAAAATTCTTTTATTTACATTATACTACACCATACTTTTTGTTTAGTCAAAGTTAACAAATTGTCTGTGACTTCTCTATACATAAATGCTGTTGAAAAATATTTATGTTCTACTTGAAAGACCAAGTCCTATTACTGACAGGATGTCCTGTTGGTTGAATACGTTAACCAAGATTTTGAGAACTTTGAGGAAATTGCTACAAACATACACTATACTATATATTTTTTCCATACCTTTTTTCATCAGTATGAAGGAAATAATGCTTCTAATCTTTATCTGAGCCATATGCTTATAGAAAACAATGACAGTTAAGAAATCTCATCATTTTGTTTTCTGAAATCTTCTCTTTATTTTATGCCTCAAGAAATAGCTAACCTAATCACAATGGACCTTCCCTTTATTCCATAATCCAAAAAAGGGCTCACTTCCGCTTCTACCTAACCTCAATGATTCAGATTAGACCCACCTCTGTCCTTTGTCATGACTCCAGAAGACTCCCTGATAATTTTCTTTTTGCCCACCTGTTCATAAACCTGTTCTTCATCAATGAATATTCTTGCTGTTGCAATAGCCTTAAAAGAATCATCTTCTCAATTGTCCCATATATTATGTCTTTCACAGAAGGTTGAGTGACTTGGAAGAAATACTTGAATTTACACTTGTAAAAGGATTTCATCATACTCATTTCTTTTTCTGTCCTTTAAGTGGCCAGATGGCTAAAGAACAATTTAGCGCACAGCAACTAACTGGTTCTATTTACAAACACCTGGCACAAATATGGCTACCTAAAGCAGAGGAGATTAAGTTAAACTTAATCACCATCAAGTGATATGAGTATCAAAGGGATGATCTTCTATTCTGAAGTATATTATTCCTGTCTTACAGGTATACACTCAGAAACCTATCAAAGAAAATATGTAAAGGTTTTAGTTCAGTGCATGACACATAGTGAATGCTAACTATTAGTACTTTTTACTTTTTACTATTATTTTAAACCAAGTACTCAGCACTTCTAGTGAATTAAACTTTCATTTCTCTGGCTTAGAAGGTCTTCCACATCCTAGATGTTCACTAATAAATGCAAATCCTCTTGGAATGGGTGACATTGGAACCTATTATTGGAAAAGCTCCAGATTAGTATAAATTATAACCACAGAGGAGCCAAAGTATTCTTTGTAGTAATGTGTGGCCAAGAAAGGAGAGGGCACCGATCTGCTTATAATTTGGCCTTACACTGGTCACTCAAGGTCATAGTACATCCTGGAGTTTCATATTATTATTAACAGGATAACAAAAGTATATTTTATACTCAGATGTGCACAGAAAACACACTTTGCTTATTTCCTATAACTTATCTAAACTTCCTTAAAATATATAAGTATACTCCCCTTTTCTACATGTATCCATTCCAAAAAAAAAAAAAAAAACACAAAAACTGAGTAAATGTAGCTCAGTCCGGTAAACTCAATCCTATCTGATGTTTTAGTCTCTCTTTTAAGTCAAAACAAATATTGAAGGTACCTTCCCCCTCCCCTCCTTTCTTGGCTAAATTTTTGGTAAAATGAAAACTAAGGCTTATATGACATTGTATCTAAGGAAAGTAGGGATTAAAGACTGGGCGTTTCATCTACATGATAACTTCGAATGGTCCTCGGCTAACGCTGTGGTATGGCTAGTCTGGGATATTTTTTAAATTAGTAATTGCTGAGGTAAGATTGGTCCCATTCAGTCATTAAAACCATCTTATAAGGGCCACTGGTTCTTGGTCAGAAAGTCCTCACACGTAGTAGCTGCTTTGTCCTGATACCTGGGCCTCTGTGAATTTACCAAACTTCTGTTTCTCTGTGGCTCTTCAATCAAAGCACACAGAACACCTGAAACACCTCTTGCTTCATATAAGGTTTGGGAACCAGAAGCATTTCAAAAGAATTTTCTAGGCAGTTTCTTCTGCTACTGCTGCTATTCAGTACTCCCACATCATGATAGCTGTGACTGTGTTGAGCTACACATAGAGTTTTGTGGCCTTCCCCCAAAATATAACACTGGCCAGTGCCAATGCACTCCAGTTCCTCATTTATTTCCAGGTGTTTCATCCATTCTATTTTTCACATTCTTCATTCCCACCTTAGAAGATGGAAAACAGAGACTCGTCTAATCTTTTTTACCCTTTCACATGTCTATCTGGTCTTTGATACCATACACTGGGACATAATGGGTGAAATTTCTTTGTTATTTACCATCTACTTCAAGGCAGAAACCACCTAACATCTTACTGCATGTTTCACCTTCTACTAGGACAGTGGATTCTAGGGACTTTAAGAGGCTCTTCTAACTAGAAAAAAAAAAAGAAAAAGAAAAAGAAAACAGTCATCTCCATGATAATCAGCATGATAGAAAACCAGAGGGATTACTCTCAAATGCATTTTATAAAACTCTTGGTATTCTACATAAGTAGAGGAAACAAAAATAATTGAACCTAATTGCCCAGCAGGCCAATTTTTTTTTTAATTAAAAGAAAATAAAGAAATAATACATCTCTTACAAACCTTTATTTGTGGACAACTCACATGTGCTATATAACATTGTTCCTCTCTGCTATAAGTCAGAATTTCTGATGATTTTCTTTATATTCACAGGAGCAATAATATGAGTTTAGAAATTGACAGTTTTAGTTTAAAATATATTTCTTCCTCTTCAAATTACAATTTTAATAGATGTAAACCTTGCATACTTCGCATAGGCTATAATAGCTATTTATTTCTCTAAAGGAAATCAAAATTTGCAATTTATTATGCTCAAATATCCTTGAGTTTTTCCATCATCATCTGGTATGACAAGCATATCATATTTTCTATATCTACATTTTATAGTTGAGGCTTTTAAGAATGCAAGTATTTTAGAAATAAGACATACTCAACCACACATTAATTCTTCATGCTGTACAAAATATCTAAATCAATAAACATTATAGGAGAAAAAACAATCAATATTGTACAAACTCCAATGAATAGAATATGTCTTTGTGCTTCAGGTAAGTGCTGAAGATCTGTGGGGAGACCCATAATTCAATTGATTTTGGTTTTGGCTTTGTGATACAACTTGATTGGCCATGCTATGTTACCAGTGTTCCACTTTGTAGTAAACCTATGCATTCAGGGTTAAAGCCCATTTTCAATTGTATATGGTTAGTGTATGATGCCCAAGGGACATCTGAGGTCATCTGCTTAGGGATACGAGGAAGTGATTATAAGGACAAAATGTTAAAGGTGATTTGCGGAGTGATAAAATTTTTTTAATTAAACAGAGCCATTGCCATAGAGAGAAGTATGGTGTTTTACTTAACACTGAAAAAAAAAAAAAAAAAAAAAAGAGGGAACATCAGAAATAATTGAGTTCTAATTCCCCAGTAGCATACCAGATTATGGCCCTCCATTGACTTTTATTGAATTCAATTAAATTAAAAGAAAATAAATGAGAAATTTTCTGCAAACCTAACTCAAAATTCTTATGAAAATACATTATAACTAGATAGATGGAGGAATACAGATATATTTCCATTTGTATTACACCAAAAAAAAAGTATTTCATCAAACATTAATGTTTTTTTTTGTGTTTTCTATATGTTAGAATCAATTGTTTATTTGAAAAGCTAGACATCCCTCAATTCTCAAGCCAGAGTTCCCTGCAAGTGTCCTTTTCAGTTATAATTAGGTGAACATGTATTTCTCTTCATCACCTGCTATGGACTTGTCTCCTCCCAAGTTTATATGTTGAAGCTCTAACCCCAATGTGACTGCGTTTGTAGATAGGGCTTTCAGAAGGTAATTAAGGTTAAGTAATGTCATAAGGGTGGGGTCGTAATCTGGTAGCATTGATAGCCTTATAAAAAGAGAAGGAAGAGATTTTTTTCCACATGAATGCATTAGGGAAAAACCATGTGAACTCACACTAGGAAGGCAGTCATCTACAAGCCAGGAAAAGACACATCACTAGAACTCAACCATTCTGGCACTCCCATTCCACACTAAAGCTTCGTGCATAGCACCTCTATAAACAGATATATTATGGTCCAAGAAACAATCTGGATCTTTGGTGCTCTTTTCTACTCTGGACTCTGAACTTTACTCAGTACTGGAGACTTTCATGTCATACAGTATGTAGGCTGGAAGTTTTCCTAGGGTTCACATGTGTTGACTCTAAAACCTGAAGAGTTCTAGCAGGTGCTATGTTTCTTTCTCTATAATAAGGGAGACAATGCACAATGTCTTTTAGTTTTGAAGAAATAACCTAGAATGCCCTTTGTCATGGAGCTCCTAACATTTTTAATAAAACAATAGGTCTCTGGATCTCTCAATTTTCATGCACTTAATTTCCATCCCTTCAGTGCATGTGTTTTACTAATTTTTTCAGTGTACTAACCCCTTCATGCTCGTTCTTGCTGATCACTATGATGTCATCAAAGAAATGATCAGTGTCATGCTCTGCAGAATATTCAGAAGGTACAGATCTCTTATGACTATATTATGAAAGAGAACAGAATAGTTTATATAATGCTAGGGCAAAACTGTAAATATCTTTTCTATTCCATGTGAATTCAAATTATTTGATTCTATTTTTTAACATCAGGCTGACACCTATGAAAGATGAAGGAAAGAAAAAGGATTGGATAGGGATTGCTTCGGACTGAAGTGCAATTGAACATTTAGGCTAGGATGATGAGGGAATCTTTTACAAGTTTTCCCAAGAGGAGTTCAGTGTCAGACAGAAATGGCCTGGCTCTAGTACCCCCATTGTCAGATATTGCTGGCAGCAGCGTAGGGGAAGCATGGCCCTGGTATGGCTGATATGCGGGAACAAAGGTGCTCTAGAAGCTCAGTCAACTCTGCTCTCAAGAAACAATTTTGTCATTTATCTCTGCTCTCTCAGCAAGATCTCGAATTTTAAATTGGTTTCATTTTTAAAACATAAGACTGGCTTCTCAAATGGAAAACAGACAAACTACTTCTCATAAGTATCTATCCTTATCTCACCAAGTAAATGTTGAACAAATATATAAAGAATATCAATTTGAAGGGATATAAAATTATTATTCTGTCCAAGATGTTTTCAGTCTAACTCCATGTATATTTACCTATCACTCCCTCTTGAGTATCTCTCTCCCCATCCCATGCCTGCTTTTGTGTTTGTGCATCCTAGCTGTTAGAGTAGATGATATTTTAGGTAACTGAATGCTGAAATCTGATCATGTTTTTTCTATTATAAACACATCTTCCAACCATCAGATATCCTGTATGATCTTGTATCTGAATTCTAATTTTTTTTTTTTTAATCTACTTTTTTAGCATGCAGGCTGACAAAATCATGATCACACTGGAGAGATGCCATACTAAAAAGATGTATATCTTTGGCAGAAATATAAAGGTTTTGTGCTTCAAAGCAAAAAATATTACTAATGGATTGGTTGTGCTTTGGCACCTTAATGTATGTTTTCCCAAATCAAAAATATGTGTAAGCATATTCAATCCTATTCTTGAAATTTTTATGAAAAATATTGCCTAGTAAAAAACAAGATATATTTGCTCTGTTAGTTTTTCAATGTGAGTAGACTATATTCAAATATCTTGTAAGCTACAGAATGCAAATCCTTCTTAAACTTGTAGTTGTGTTCTTTGATGGAACAGAATCTGTACAGTTTTTTTTTCTTGATTAAGGATTCTTTGTCACTATTTTAAAAATACTTCTTATATTTATTGGCTTTAAACAAATCTCAGCATCTGCCTGTAGGTTTCTTCATTGTTTATTATTTCCTCCATATATAGTTTAATCCATTTGTGAAAATCATAGTTTTTCTTTTGTCATTTTTTTCTTGAGATAAATTTTCTCCTATTAGAGTAAAAATTATCAAAATAGATCTTTATTTAAAATATTTAAAATAGATACTTTACTTAAAAAATTATCAAAATAGATACTTTATTTCAAAATATCAAGCTTTATTCATTGTTATAAAATTGAACTCATAATCATTTATATATAATATGTTATTATTTATTGTTATTTATTTATACTTAATATAGAATTTTTAATGTAGCTTGTTCTGAATATCATTTATTAATTTAAAACTTTTTGTTTGGCAGGGAAAAATACAATGTACTCTTTTAAGAAACGACTTTTGAGTCTTTAAGAAATCTCGAAGTACTATTGAATTTAAATTTGAATAACATGTACAAGCTAATTCTTGTATTATATGTTTGAAGATTTTTCTTATTTAAAAGTGAGAAAAAATGTATGTCTTAGAAAAATTGGTTTCCCAAAATCTAATTAACATTTTTTAGTTCTTATTTACTCAATGGACTTAGGTTGCCATAACTGAACACTCCTTCGTAAATCAATTTTTCATCTTAACTTTTATAATTGCATATTCGACTGTTTATTTTGTTTTATCTCCTTTCTTTTCTCCATGGATACTATAACCTGATCTCCATTTTTGGCTCATTAAAATATGTTGGAGTGTCCTATGAGACCTGATTTTGCCTTCCGTATCTTGCCAACTATATTGGCCAGCTATTGCTGCGTAACAAACAAGTACAAAAATCTCAGTGGCCAAAAATATTAAGAATTTGTTTCTCACATGTCTCTGGGTTTCTTGGAATGGCTCTGCTGATCTTGGCTCACCTTGTTCATGCATCCATAGATGGAGGTTGGATGGACTAGGTAGAATCTGGGCAACTCTGGTTCAAAGTGAAGATCTTCCAAATAGCCAGGTGGCTATTTTATGTGTCTCTCATTCTTCTAGACTAATGGAATAGAAAGACCCTGCTATTCTCATAGAGTTGACAGAGGTGCAATGTGCAAAAGTAAAAGCATGCAATAATTGTAAGTACTAGATTCAGAATTGGCACACTACCAATTCCATGCATATTCCATTGGTCAGAGAAAGTCACATAATTGAGTCCAAAGTCAAAAAGCATTGAGATACTCCCTACCTTAATTCAAGGAAATGCATTATTACATGGCAAAGAATGTGGTTATAAGTAAAGAATTGAAGCCAATAACTCGATCTATCACACTGACCTCGCTATCATATTGGTCATCTTCAGTTCCACAAATACATTATGTTTTTTCTCATATCAGGATCTTTGCACATAATGTTCTCACTTTCTGAAATATTTTTCCTTCTGATATTTGCTTATCTGTCCCTTATGCAACATCATTTCCTCAGAATTATCTTTCCTGACTATTATAGAACAAAGGCAGTCTCTTTTCACTTTCTCATAGTACCCTATTGTTTCCTTAAAGCAATGTATAATATTCTGTACATTATTTTATTTGTTTATTGGATGTTTCTCCCTCTAGAATTCAAGCTTTATGAAAGCAAAGAATATGTTTGTCGTGTTCAGTATTCTTTCTCAGCAAGCTCTTGCATACAATGTTTAATCAATAAATATTTGTTAAATGAAGAATATAAAAATGAGATTAGATTATTTTTTATTTCAAAATTATAGAGAAGTGGTAGACTCAAAAGCATATACCTAGCTCCTAATGCTCTAGACATTTTGTGATCGAAAGGGGGAGGCAGGAAGATGCTTATTGAGAATAGTTAGTAAAGTGTTTTTCTTTTTGTTTTATTTAATTGTGTTGTATTTTTTATTCAGAAAATCTACTATGGTTAGAACAATTTTATTTTCTAAGCTATGGTGGAACAACATTAGAAAAACAATGAGACCAGTTAGAACATTTTTGGAACAGTTCAGATAAGATGATGACTTGGAGTAGACTGGCAAAACAGAAATAAGGGATTTGGGAGGAAGATGACTAATTCCATTTTGGATATGTGGAGTTTAAGGGGTTTGTAGCACATCTGAATAGAGATATCTAGCAGGCCATTGGAAATGTAGCCCAAAGAAAGAAATTTGTTCATTGCTAATAGTAATTGTAGATATGGGAGTGGATAGTATTGACTCCAGGGAATAAGTAAAGAGCGAGAATGAAAGACATCCTAGAACATTGCCTTAAAGAAGCTCTCACATTTAAAGCTTGGCTAAAGAAGATGAAACAGGAAGTGAAAATGAGAAGTCATAACTAAGAGGAACACTATGACATCACAAACCACAATGGAAGAAAATGTTTTCTGAAATAGAAAATAGTAAATGAGGTTGATTGCTGTCTAAAGGTTAAATAAGATGTGAGAATAGTAGTACCCATTGAAGATCGACATGTAGAAGATTTATTTTACACTATCAAGAATCGTTCAGAGGTATTCTGTGGGTGGAAGTGAGAATGGAACAAACTGATAACTAAACAAGGGCAAGAAATAAAGTCCATATGTGTAAAACTTATTCTCTGAGAAGTTTTACAAGAAAGAAATATAAATGTAAAAATATGATTCCTACCATGTAAGTCTTACATAATTCATGGAATATTTTTTCTTTACCATATGACACAGTCAAATATCTATATGTGGAATAGCTAGCCCTGCATTTAAATCTTAGCCCCACCAATTACTAGTTATTTTATTTAACCTCTAAGCCTCAGTTCCTCATATGAAAAAAAAATGGGGATAATGGTACCAAATTTATTAATGTCTATAAGTGTCAAAAAATGATAAATGAGAATATGACTATCATAGAGAAAGTACTTCATAAAATTTTGATTTTGAAAGGGAAAACTTTATAAATACTTTAGAAACAAAGCATACTTTGTCAAACTGAGGGCCAATATCAGAAACTAAGCAAAATAGTTTAGTAACTTAGTCTTAAATAGCATGTATTCTATGCTGGACACTTATTCTGTGTCAAGTACTGTCATATATAACACTGTTTTTCCTTATAAAAACCCTATAAGGTCTGTATTATATTATCCTCATTTTGTGGATAAGGAAATTAAAGGACAAGAAGTTAAGAAATTGTCCAATATGCATAGTTACTAAATGGTGAACCTACTCTGTTCTGCAGGTCCTTAGACTCATATTGCGAAATCCCAAAGTTCTAAAAACCATACATTTCTACAACTCATTTTCTAGCAATAGCAATTGCCTTTATCTTGATTTAGTGCAGGATGGGAGTGATATCAAGGGAAAATTTTTGGATGGACTGAGAAAATCAAACATGTTTGCAGGCATCATGGAAGATGCTCATTGAATTAAAAAAACACATTATGTTGATGCATATTTTTAGCTCTATATTTTTTCTGCTTGACACTATGCTAGGTTCTGAGTATACAGTAATGAACTCAATATAGTCTGATCTCATGGAGTCCGTATTTTATAGAGAAAAGATCCTTGATAGAACGAGATTTCAGAGGAGACAGGAAGAGGTGGGATCTAAGCAAAGTGTAATCCACTGATGACAGCATCAATATCACCTGAGAGTCTAACAGAACTACTAATTATCAGGACCCTCCTTCAGGCCAACTGCATAAGAATTTCTGCAGGTGAAGCCCGGAATCTGTGTATTAATATACTCTTTACCCGATTCCTAGTCACACGAAAGTGACAATGACTGGTCTAGAGCACACAGAGATAGGATCAGCCTTTTTAAGGAGAAAGAAGCAAATGGGATATATTGAAATTCTGAGGAATGAAGGAATGAGACAAGGTAGATGACACCAGAAACCTTCACCTTTCATTGAAGTGGGAGTGAGATTACCTGCCGACATATGCTACAAACTTTTGGTCCCTCTATAGTTATCATATTCACACTATGTCCTTGTAATCTATCCCTACTGTAGCCAGTGTCTCCCAAGTACAACAAGCACCTTTCTCGCCTAGCCTTTCTCATATATCTGAAGGGCCTTCCTGCTCCTCTTAAATTTTTTAGGGCCTCCCCTTCCTACAATCCCACCTTGAGCTAATGTAACTTTCTCATAGAAGTGCATTTTCTATGAACTCCTGTTGCAGCCTGTAGTAGCATAGGTGTACTATAGCACAGACTCTGGAGCCAGGTGACTGGGTTTATATCAGCTCTACAACTTAACATGCGAATTTTGGGGAAGTTATTTAAATTTTCTGAACTCCATCTTGTTCATTGCAAATTGGAGATAACATAGTATCTACTGAAGTATATTTGACATATCATAAGCACTCTTCAAATGTTAACATTTTATTACCTACTTCATGCTTGCCCTCAGCACGCGCAACCTATATAGTTATTGTCTATGTATCTAAATCTATATATGTGTGTGTATATATACATGCAAATGTATATATGTACACATGTACACATACACACACATATCATGTATATACATGAACACATATGAGTTCTCTTTTTACTTAAAAGTAAGGGCTAAGTCTTGATTACTCAACTCCATCTATCCTCAAAATGTATTAAGTTCTCCATTCCCGGAAAGAATAAAATACATGATTTTGACACATACATTTAACTATATTTTTTAGCTGTCTGAGTAGTCAATAAATGTGTTAAATAAACAATGATGTAATAGTTCTTCATTTTATGCTTTCTGTTTTGAATCCTGGGCCAGACCATCCCTCTTAATGTATCCTTAGTATCTCAAAAATTGTGCTTTGTGTTATTGCTTTGATGATGTTATTATTAACCTCAGAGGAGAACACAGTGCTATGATTAGAACACTGAGCCTAACATTCAAGCACTTCTATTTCCGGGTTTTTCAAGTTTAGCACTATTGGTATTTTGAGCTGGTTAATTGTTATGGAGGTTGTGCTGTGCATTGTGAGATGTTTAGCAGTATCGCTGACAGCGACACACCAGATTCCAGTAGTGTCCCATCCCAGTGGTGGAAAAACAAACAAACAAAAAATGTCTTCAGACATTACCAAATGCTCCTGGAAGGCAAAATTGCCCCTAGTTGAGAACCACTGATCTACCACTGTTCTATAGATATATGAAATGTGTCACTTTTTAACTCTAATGCAACCTTGGGTAGGTCACTCCTCTAGTTTAGGCATCAGATGATGTATTATCTATAAAATGTATATAATAATAGCTGCTGCATAGGAGTGTTATAGAGATGAAAAGAGATGCTGCATTGCAGTAAGTCACATAGAATATCAATAATACAATTTGTCAATCTAAATTTATCCAGGCAAAACAAGGGAAAATGGTACAATGCACCCAAAGAATGAAAAAGTATCATGCCCATTTATAACTTTCTTACTTCTCTCCAGCTCTGGCATCATTTTCCACTGGATTTGACCCGTGTTTGCTGCAGAGCTAAAACTGGCACAGTTTTAAGTAACCTTCATGCACCACCTGTCTCTTCTGGCAGCCCAAACTTAAAGAGAGAAAAGTCAGAAGTAAAAGGGGAAAAATGAAATGCAATAACAGAAACACCCAGCATCTAGGAGTATATAGAATCCTGTACGTGGAGAGAGTGAGTCCTCTGTCTGCGGCTTCATGTGGTTCAAAAACCTAGACCAAACTTGAGAGATACTATTCTTAATATTTGAAAAATAATATTATTTAAATGGGTAAAATAATCATTAGTATAGATATTAAATATTCCCTTTATAGTTTAGCAGATTAATGAAATCACTGTCCATGTAGAATGAAATTATTCTTAAGAAAGTGTTTGAGCAGACCAATTATATCTTCTTATGCTACTAAAACTATAAATAAAATATTATAATTACTGAAGTAATCATGAATGTTTTAGAATGTAAAACCAAAATTAAATGTCAAAGGATGCAGATAGAGTTCTTTTACCAAAAAATAAGATAGCTCTTAGATGTGACAAAAAAATCTAAAAGACCAACAGTATTGCTACAAAATTAAGCTGTTCTGTTTCACTTAAATGTTTTTCTTTGCATGGAGTTTTTAAAATTTTTTTTAAGTGCTATAAAAATATCTTAGTACATTTTCCTTTCTTAAGAAGCAAAACAACCTGAGTTTTTCCTTAGCAATACATGTTCTTGAAATACTTTGGTGGTCTTTATTCTTATGAAGAATGAGTTATGAAGTGATAAAAATCATTGCATTGAAATATCCAGAAAAAAAATTTTAACATTAGGTTCCAAAGACCCAATGTTCCCCCCCCCCATTGTTTTGGGGTTTTTTTGTTTGTTTTTTGGGGTTTTTTTTGGTTTTTGGTTTTTTTATTCATCCCTGTTTGGCAGAAGCTAAGTATGAAATTACCTTGATAAACTTAGAGTTCATTGTAGCAAACTGATTTTATATATAACCTCTTACTGAGGTTATATATCTCTGAGCTGATATAAAATATTTGTCTACTTACTACAATTAGTATTAAATTTCAATGGGGTTTTTGTTAAAATACACTATATACTCTTCTTTCCTTCTTCATTCTTCCCTCTATCCCTCCTTCCTCCCACCCTTACCTCTTTTTCCCTTGATTTTTTTTCTTTCCTTTCTCCTTTACTTTAATCCTTTATAGAGTTAACAAATATCTATTGATTATGTAAACCTGTTTCAGATGTTAAATTTGATTGTATTGGTAAACAGTGGTTATCTACAGGCCTGTCTACCTCTAGTAAGTAATTTATCTCAACACTAAAAATAGTGTCTGACACTAAATGTGATATAGACACATTGTTATAGACATTAAATGTGTATTTTATAGTTACTAGATATCTAGCCATTATTATTATTCACTTTAGAATTAGAACTCAATCATAAACTGCCATACAAAATAATTCAAAATGATTTCATTTTGTTCAGTTTTCCCCACAACTGCCTTTCCTGACTTCAAAAGGATTAAGAAAGAAAATAATCTCATTGTTGCTCATAAATGGTGCTAAAATTGCCACTGTCACACTGTCCTTACACATACACACCCATATATATAGACAGACACATACAAATAAACACACATAATCTTCCACTTCACCCATAGACTGGTTTGTTATATAAGGGTTTGTTAAAATGCTCAGATGGAAAACTTTAGAGAAAGAACAGGTTATTTGCGACTCAGAAAGAGTTTTCATCTTGTGATTTAATTACTTGTAATTAATATTCTCTATGATTCCAACTACTCATTAATTTATTTAACAGTAAACTTATCATTGTTTCTCTAATATTGCTCTAGGACTAAGATTTCTTTGACCTTTTGTATGAGACAAAAGGTAAAGTATTTTGCTTGACTTTCCTGTTTTATATCTATTTTTATGAAATTAACAAGAAAATTTTCTCAGACTGTACATGATAGACAATTAAAAAAATAAATAGAAATGACCTTACCATATTCAATTTCCATATTCCATTCCATATTCAATTTCCTCTCATCCAGTTAGGATTATTGTAAATATTTCCAAAGCCTGAATCAATTATCTCATACACACACACACACACACACCACACACACACACACACAGCTAAAGATATTATGCAAAAATAATGAAAATCCTAACTTAAGTATTTATATTTCTATATATTCTGGCTAAATATATATTTATGTAATACATATAAATATTTAATTGTATTTTTGCAATTATATATGTATTTGAGTATATATTTGCAATTTGTGCTTTTTACTACATTTTACATTTTTCAGTATTTTTCACATGATTTAAATCTCAAAATACTTTCTCCCTGTTTGATGAAGGAGGAAACAAGCCATCATTTGGTTGAATAGCTTATTTAAGGTCACATAATCAGGCACTGTCCACTCTGAGAGGAATGTGAGGCTTCCGCTTCCTAACTTAGCAACCTTTACACTGCATATTTTTACTCATTGGGGGTGTTATGTTCATAAGAGCAGAACTCATGAAATTGACTTGTTGGAGCCCAGTTTGGTACACTGGAAGCAGTCAATGTATATTAGTATAATCCTGACATAGAACACTATTAACTTAAATTTTATTTTGTGCATTTCTTTCCAAGCAACATAGGCAAATTTCCTTTCACTTATATACATACAATTTTTGGATTTTAAATCTGTTTTGCCTCTCTATTCTCTTCATCCCTCATGCTCATACTTCTTCTTCTCACTATTGCTTGTCTTTTGGGGGGCAGTTTTCCCAGTTTAGAGTGTGTGTGTGTGCATGTGTGTGTGTGTGTGTGTGTGTGTGTGTGTGTGTGTGAACTTTGCATGTGCACATGTTCTTTTTTGTTTATCATAATTTACTGCCTATATTCTGTTTTTGAGTAGAGTTCTTTATAAATTGTTATTAATGTTCTCATTATAGCTCTTTACAAATAGAACACAGTATTCAACCACCCTACTTGCCACAAAACAGGCAGACAGGGAGGCTAATTATTCATCTTTGCATTTCTAATTTTCCTCAAGGAAAAATAAAAAGGTGTTAGTTTAGAAAACACAGACAAGGTGAATACAAAATGCTCGCTATTCTGAGACCAATGTCAGCGAATTGACTCAATTCAAGAATAGCTATGAAATATTCAAAAAGCTATTGTGCTGGGAAAGCAAAACTAATACGGTCGTGCATATCAACTTTTAAAAAGCTGCTTCATATATAAATCTGCTATTGTTCCTTTGTACTAGACATAAGCTTGGGTAATTTGAAGTGGGAGCCAGCTTTCACTGGATGTTAAAAATGGGAACGGAAAAACAAAAACAAAAACCTAAAACTAAGATTAAAACGTTTTTTCCCTTTACTTCACTAGGTGAGACCAAATTATACAATTTTTATAACTTACCAAACAAACTCTATATTCAATGGAAGATATCACTTAGCCTCTCTAATTTGTGTAACATTTGAAAACAAAGCTGCACCATTTATGTGACTGAGCTGCTCTTGAAGTGATGGCAGTGGCTGTACTAAGGGTACTTTAGTCATAGGAGCCATGCACTAGAATTCAGAGAAGTGCGGCTGGCATTTAAATTTTATTGAGTCATATTATTTCAGAGAAGTATGTGTTTACTGTGATATAAATGTGCCAGGGTTTTCAGTTTAAACCAATAATCATAAGTAAGATTGAGTTTAGTAATAGGTTGACATTTCAATAAAAAATAATGTTTTGTGAAATGTCTGGAGAACTTGACGGCTACATGAAAGAAAATTTATTAATTTTTTTTTTGTTCTTAATGCCATCAATATGATAGATTTATACTGATGATCTGCTAAACATTGCTCGATTTCTCAGTACAACACTAGTACATACCCTATGAGTAATGCTGTGGGAAGCCCTCAACTGGGAATATCTGGTATTTATAAAGGCTTTCCAAGATTGTTTTCTAGCAATTTTTTTTTTTTTTTTTTGCTCTCATCTGATTCACTTTCTAATGACTTGAATTCAGGGAGGTAAATGAAAAACTGGTCATCAAAAGTGTCACAATTCACTCTCTAGAAATAAAACCAATGTGTCATCTAGTTTCAAGGAATTCATAGTACTTCTATTTCTGCGCCTGAGTACTTCTAAGCCTTAAAAGCATGAACAAAGTAATGATTTTTTTAGCTAGAGCCTTGAGGTGAACTGTGCTAAGCAAAAGAGAAGTAAGGAAATTATATTATATTGTAATAAAGCACTTCATTATTTTCAAGTTTCTCACTTCCTGTCAAAGTAGCTGTAGCACTAAGATTTGCTATAAGCCATAGGAGTCTAGCCTGATCCCACAGAGATACCTCTTGTGAAAAACCTAATCTCTGACGAGTAAATGCAACAAAAATTTGAGGGATATCTAATTTATTCCCGACACGGTAGCTCACTGCCAGAGCTGTTGTTGGCTTGATGACACTGTAAGAAGTAAAATATGAAGCACAGGAAGGAATTGGCTTATATATAGTTTGTAGACTTTTGAGTGTAGGTGTGGATCTTACCCAGACTAACATCACAACAGTAAGTAACCTATTAGCTTTTCTGATCTGCCAGGAACCTCATTCTGCATAAGATACACTGATTGCAAAAACTGAGGAGCATCCTTGTGAGGAACTAGGGAATTCTAGTTCCCGTTAGGGATTTACATCTGCTTCCCCATTTCAGCTTTATCTTATAGTGGCATTATTTGTTTATAGTCTGTTAGTAAAACAAAGTGGAAGCAATTTACACAAGGTCTGAATCCTCATTTTAACAGATATTCTGAGTGAAATTGATCTTTGTGGTTTACTTTAGTTTACGTTTTGTTAGGTGTTCCTAAATATGCAAGAACTTGGATTCTAAATGTGAAAGTGTAATCTTTGACATTTGCTACTCAGTTTAATTCTAAAGATTTTATTTTAGTTAATTAAATGAAAGAATCAGTCAAAGAGGTTCCCCATCCCAATCACTGAATTAACTGTCTTCAAATGACCATGTGATTAATTACATGTACATGTTAACTATTGGAGTCCTGTGTGTGTATATATATATAGACTTCTCGATTTTCCTTTTTAATTTTATCTAATTTCTTCTTTAAGACTTCAGCAGAATCAAGATACCATATATAATTATCCTTTTCCAGTTCATAGTTTTAATATTTCAGATGGTATCTTGTATTTAATCAATAGATGCTTTTACTTGTTTTTAAAAATATAATTGTTACAGCCGCTGTCTCTCTCTAATGCCAGTGCTGCCTCTAGCTCACTGAGGCACAGACAAAAGAAAAGGAAGGTGGGTAAGGAGGTCTCCTCTATACCACGCCTCCTAGAAAGCTGACTGCCTGCAAATTAACCGTTGGTAAAGCCGACCAATAGTAAAGCACGGAAGAAGCAACTGGCTACAAAAGCCTCTAGCAAGGGTCGGCCATATACTAGAGAGATGAAGAAAACTCACTGTTACAGGCCTGGTACCCTGACGCTCTGTGAAATTAGACGTTATCGTAAATCCACTGAACTTTTGATTCACAAATTTCTCTTTCAGTGTTTGGTGCAAGGAATTGCTCAGGACTTCAAAACAGGTCTGCACTTTGGAGTGTAGCTATTGGTGCTTTGCAAGAGGCAGGTGAGGCCTATCTGGTTGGCCTTTTTCAAGACATCAACTTGTGTGCTATCCATGCCAAATGTGTAACAATTATGCCAAAAGACATCCAGCTAGCACAATATATATATATATATGGAGAAGATGCTTAAGAATCTACTATGATAGAAAGGATTTCATTCTTAAGAAATAAAAATATGTCTTCTTCCTGTTGTTGGTAGTTCTGAACATTAGATTTTTTTTTTTTTCCTATAGGGTCAAAAGGCACTTAAATATATGACTACAAGTGGAAAAAAGGAGATAGAAATCAGATATTGGCAGTTTTTCCATTTCTATTTGTTTCTGACTTTTTAATATCAATGCCTGAACATAAAGCATTAATGCAAATCAAAATGTTTTAGTGAACAAGTTTCAGTAGTTCAACTTTATAACAATTATAAATGAACTTATTAAATTTTTCTGGACAATACCAGAATTTGGATATTTTTCATACATGTAAATTTCCTATTGGTAGCAACTAAATGGTGTTTGTAATATTTTTATCATACAGTAGATTCCATACATTCAGTGTATTTTTCTGAGTTGTCCTATGTGCAGGTATGTTTTTTAATGTCTGCTGTGCCATTTCTGTGTTTGCTCTTAAAATACATTTATATATGTGTATTGTGTGTGTGTAATTGTTGCATATTGATCTTTACATACTGATTACTTAATGAAAAAAAACAACAACAACAAGTGAATATACTATATGCACAGCCAGTGAGTGTACTCCACCCCCTGGAGAAACTGCCCCAATGCCTTTTCTGTTACCTAATGAGGAACAGAAGAGGTAAATTATTTGCCCAAGATAATAAACAGCGATGAACCTAGTTTAGTTTACAACTGAAAATTCTTGCAAATTTTTTTGGCTATATATACCCTGTATTAAGTTGTAAAAATATATCATCATCATATTTGAAAAACTTTTGGTTATCCAAAAATTGAAAGACAAACTTGACAAAGACAAGAAATGCTAAACCTGAAATGTAACCATGACAATGGCTAATTACATTTCTTTTATCAAGAAAATTGTAATTAACTAATATATTTATCCATTAAAACAATCATTTGTTATCTGCTTACATAGAGTATATCTCATAAATTCAAAGTAGGGGAATACGAAGAAGGATCAAACTTAGTCTTAATCACTATATATATATTTACCAACAAAATAAAAAATTCTAAAAAGAAAATTAGAAATTTGGAAGTCTAGTTATAGTAATTAAATCCTTAAAGTAACATTTACAGTTGACATTTTATCAAATTCTGAATGTTCTCTCTTCCAAAGTCCTGGAGACCTTTAAAGTAATTCTTTTGTGTAAGCAGATATTTTGTTTGTTAGATGCCTGCCTTTAGTTACGCAAGGCCACTTATAGCCTATCTGGTATCTTTGTGCAGGTAGAAAAGTACTCACTCTGGGAAGTTGGTCAGAAAAACTCTTCCTTTTGGCAGATACACCCCCATGAGCATGTTGCTTTGGGAGCTGAGCACTAGCCAGATTTGAGTCCTTACTCATAACTCCAACTGATGCCTTTGTGTGCAATGTTTAGTATTCATGATGGTCCTGAGTTCACCCTCTCCTCTATAATCACTATCAACATTCTCACTGTAAAAAACTCTCTCCAGTTTAATAATTTTATCCTTTCATAAGAGACTTCATCTGTTAACCAATGAATTCTTTGCCCTTTGCAGCCAAGATTCCAACTTTAAACATTCTTGGATTTCCCAAGAAAACAGCAGCAAAAAGCCAAAGCTAAACTCTAAGAGATAATTTTGCAAAATGTGAAAATTTAAAGAGGATAAATAGGCAGAAATCATCAGTGAGACCAAACGACTGAGACTTTCTCATGTTTTAGCTTAAATTCAATCCCATGAGGGTACCTATGAAATATTTATACTTTAATGTTTCCAAAGTAGTTTAACCTGATCTGCCAAGTCACAACTACAGCAGAATACCACCTCCCAGGGTTAGGGGATATACTGAACTCAGTATAGGCACAGTTTCCAGAGCCAAAAATACATATCCTATAGGCTTTGGTGAAAAGGCCATAAGTAAGTATTTCCCTTAACTCTCAGCTACAGAGAACTCCCTTAGAAATGGTAAGGAATTTTCTGTTTAGATCTCTGAATTTATTTATTAATTGATAATATGCATGGAAAAGTAAGTATTTTCAGACTTGCTACACATTACTAAACACACTCATACAGAGTATTAACCAATTGTTAACAATTTTGAAGGGCCATTTATAATCAAATCTGTGAAGTTTTTTCAAAAATTTAAAGGTTTAATACTTAGCAATAAGGAGAGTTTGCTAAATGGAAAGATGGTGGAGTAAATCAATCTTAATTCATTTATCAGTTACTCAGAATAACACCATGATAAATAATTAGCACCTAAACACTGTTTGTAACATTTCCTTACAAGTGATATTTATGACATATTATCAGCGTACACAACTTAAAAACTTACATATGTTTTTCTCAACCATGTAATCTAATCAAAGGTGTAAACCCTGGATCTATGCCAGTACAAAACTTTCTCATTACACAGTTGCAGCCTGCATCTGGAGTTGCTGGTCTGCTTGATGTCACATGACAGATCCTACCAGCGTGGAAGATGAAAGGATGTTCAGGCCACGTGTCTGGGGATGACAGTTTTCTTTGTGATGAACCACAGAGTCACAGCTTGCTAAATAAGCCTGTGACAGTGATAAGAGACAAAGCCATCAGTTTATAACAGAATATGGCCTATTTGCTCATGACAAACAGTGCTATCTCTACTCACACATGCTGACATCTCATAAAGCATTCCCACAAGTGGTGGCTAGAAATATTCTCTGAAGACAGCCCTAAAAAAGAGTAATAGTTTGCTGCCTATCTTTGAGCAAATGAATGGAAAAAAACCTGAGTGGACAATGTAGTTCTCTTAGCCTCACAGATAAAGGTAGCTTTTTACTTAGAACACGTTGTATGGTAGGCCTATTTCACATAACATAAAAATCTTGAGTGACATAAAAACAACTATAAGTCCCTGTTTTAAAAGACATGCTAATTTTGAACTCTCCTTCTCTTGTTCTATAAGTCCACCGGCCCACTTTATAAGACTGCTTCTGTTTATTCAGAAACAATATATATTAACCAAATGATAATAAAGGAGCAATAATAAGAGCTTCCAACTTTAAGTCACAGAACAACAACACTAGAAATCAGATCATACATATATCACGCATGTGTATGTTGTTTTATCATTCTAGAATATTGGAAGGCTTGATAAGAGGATATCAAAACTCACTATTGAGTAAAATCACCTCTTAGAATAAGGGTTTAGAGAAAGACAGTAGGACTAGCCAGTATATGGAGGACCTTCAAAATCAGCATGATTCTTGAGGTAGACCAGTCAGATTTGAAATAGACCAGAAGTAGCCTGCAAATGAAGACAGGGGTAGAAAAACCATGTCTGGAGTGAGAGCAATGAACAATGATTCTGAGTAAGATATGAACTTGGCCTCCTGTATTAGGAGAAGAATAAGGTTAACAGAAAATTATTTCCCAATTAAGAAGATAAACTTTCAAATGACTTAATAATATTGAGTTAATGATCTGGGATTCTGTCTTCCCCCAGATTAAGAATCATATTATTATCTTCTAATTGAAGTTTAAAGAAAGAATAGGAATGACGGTATTGCAAGTGGAGGGCATGTGAATTTCAGCTGTAGTCATTTGAAGTTCACAAGGCCAAGGCCAAGAAGATCATCATAGACACTGTGCTATGTATAATCAAAGATGTTAAGGGGATTAAGTTATTCTCTCCCCTCCATCAGACAAATTGATAAGGTGATAATAAAAAAAATAAAATTCAAATATAAAACTAGAAGAGGTGTCATGAGATTATAGAAAATTAATTACATAATGATAAGTTGTTCAGAGAATAATGGTTCTAAGTACCTCAAAGAAGTACAGATTCCTTCAAATAAAGGGCTAACGAAATCTGGAGAAGAATAGTACTGTGAATGGGTCCGAGTATAAGGTAACATTCCATGGGAGAAGCATTCTACCATAAAGTGCTTAGAAGAAGACCCTTAAGACAGTTTTATTAAATAATTTATTGGATATGAGGGAAAATTTGGCAAAGATAGGTTTAAGTACTTGAACATATGCTGAATAGTTTGGGCTTTATTTTGTAAACAATGGTAACCTATTGAAGGTTTTTACAGAAGGAAGTTATTTGTGATCAAAATAGTTTTAGAGATTTAACTTGATAGTTAACAAAATGAATTTGAAGTAAGATAAATTGGAGTGCTAATGATCATTAGAAGTTATCAAAATAGAACAGACGAAAAGCAATAAGGGTCTGAATTTGGATCATGGCGGTGAAATAAAAAATAATTTCTGGTACATGAGTTATTCTAAAGAAAGAACTGAGAAGATATGGCAACTGCTTCTTATTTGCTTTTATACTTCTATCATTTAACTGTGATCAAAAGTCTTGAATGAGTTGATTTGGTGAAACATTAGTTGAAATGTATGACAATTTACCACTTAAAAGTTCACACAAGTCAAATCCGAAAAGCTTTCTTTTTTGGATATAATTATTAAAACACCATTTGGAAATGGCATTTCACTTATATGCTGCCTACCAAAATTTAGCTAGTCCCCTCAATTAGACCTTTTCATCTGTGGAACTTATCCAAGTCAACAATGTTCCTTGGCCTCCGATGTCCTTTCCAAATCACATCTGACAGGGAAAGAACTCTCTGTCTGTACTGAAGATAGAAATAACATTAAATTCTAAAGCAATTTGGGTTCATTATCATTTAAAAGGATTTCGAAAATGCAGAGGTTATGAATTTGACCATGTAAAAGCTCCATTTAGCTTGTTGGTGCTTTAAAAGGTGGTATAGAAGAGGTTAGCTTTGTAAGTGGCCGGACAAAAACAACAACAACAACAATACCTCAAAAGTATGTAAAACATAAAATTTGAAAAGAAAAACACTATTTCACATCTGGATTTTTCAAATAATCAAATATTTTCCAAGTAAATTCCGTTTATAGGTAATAGTTGAATAATTAAAACTTTGTTCATTATCTAAAATGCATGACCTTTGGAAAAGTCTCTCCCCTAAATATCTATTATTACATGATATAGGGAGAGTCTTTAGTTTTGTTCTTTTTGTCCTGCATTCTTTAAAAAGCCCCAGGTATACAAGGTAATACACTTAACAATCTTATGTGTCAGCCATACACTCTATAATTTGTTCTATGTAGAACATGCTAGAATTATACAGGCATCCCAGCACATCCTGAGATGCTAATATTTCACAGAATTATGACATCTTAAATTTGGAAAAGACTTTTGAATTATAAAGCTAGCCTCCCACTCAAGACAGAAATACCTTCTCTAACAAGGATATCCCTGACAGAAATTATCACCCAGACTGAATGTTTCACAAGTATTCCATTCTATAGCTTCTACTAAAAAAAAAAAAAAAAAAAAAATCTTTTTCTATGTACTTATCAAAGGCATTTATAAAGTTGTTGAAAAAGCAAAACCAAATGCTAACTCTGTCATACCAGAAACCTATTAGAAATATCACCATTACCTTTTGTGTGTGTGTGTATTTTATCTCATCTCACCATCTTGCCCACAATGATATAGAAAATTGTAAGACCTAAGTTATTAGATACTAAGTTATTAGCATTTCTAAAGAGAAAAGTCTAGACATTCCATCTAGGTCAATCTTATCTGCCAGAGGACACCTGATTAATAGGGCATGACTTTGTGAATCCATGATGCCTTCTAGTCATCACCACTTGATTTTCGAAGTGCTTACAACTGATCTATTTAATAATTTATTTTTGAATTCTCTGGGGCTTAATGTCAAATTCACCAGAATACACATTCATTGTATAATTTATTGATTCATTCTGTTTGACAAATATTCATTAAGCATCTACTTTATACTAGTAAGGTGATGGTAAATATATTTTCTACATTCTAAGAGTTTATAGCCTAATGGGGCGGGGGGGGGGGACCAGAAAGTTTAATACACTATTATAAGTAATGGTGAAGAGGAAATAAAAGAACTTTTTACAGCACATTGGAGGGACATTTGTTGAGGTTAAGTAAGGTTTTTCAGAGAAGTTTTCTATAAAACTTCTATTTTTTTTTTCTATAAGACTAACAACTTAGAAGGAGACAGATGTTTAATTCAAAAGATTAAAAGAGTTGAAAAGGTCTTTTAATGAAGAGGGATGGAGGTTGGAATGGCTTGCTTTTCCCATTCATTGGAAATCTTGAGAAATATTTAAATACTGAGAAATAATAGATGTATTGAGGACTCATTTGGCTATGATAACTATAAAGTTATAGTTTGTATAGTTTTATGAAATTTATCAGCATCATCAGATAGATTGCATATGGGGGGTGGGGGCGGGGAAGACACTAGATGAAAATGCCCAAGAAATATTAGCTAAGTGAAGTGAGGGTGAAGGTTATTGGAGTTAAGACCAAAACACTAAGAGACTAGGCAATTGAGTAAGTTGTCTTTGTGGAAGCACCTATCTCTCAGGATGATAAAAACATTAGCGCAAAAAGAAGACAGACATTAGAATCTCCAACGAATGAGGAATATATGTACAGTAGGTTTGTGTGTGATGGCAATGGGGAGAGCTGGGAGCTGAAATGGCTTGGTATTTCTCATTCCAAAAGAGTGATTTTTACAAGGAAATAGAGAAATAATGGCTTGTAATCATCAATGGAAATCATGTTAGGAGCAGACATTGAGATGTGGGGATGTAAGAAAAATAGCACACTCCTTTTGAGGGGTCTGCAGAAAGTCAGAGGTGGGCACTTAACATTTTGCCCTATTTCAAATCTTAAAACAGTTCCAGCTCTAATCTATGGTACTCTGTGTCTGAGCAAGAATGAATAATAAATAATTTGCAAGTTCACTGAGGAGTCCAGGATATACATAGCTGTGATTGTTAAACCATTCTAGTGCCTGCTTATCTGCCACTAGTAGATTTTGCTCCATCCAAGATCGAAGACTGTTCTTGTTCACGTAAAGGACAAGTCAGAAAGAAAAGTGTGATACTCACTGAGAAATGATTCTTTCTCACTACTGATTCCAATATAACAGCATGCTTCCTACCCACTCACCAAGACTCTGTCAAGCCTCAAAAATAACAACTACTTTCTGTGATTGAGTGTTTACTATGTGCAGCCACTTGCTTGATATGCTTTCAGCAACACTATGAGGTAGGCAGTACTCTTACTAAAATGTTACAGTGAAAGCAAAACTTAGAGAAAATAGGCAAATTGGCCAAGTTCACAGAATTGACTGGCTCCAAAGCTCATTCCCTTCTGTGACCATGAACCAGTTTTCGTTTGAATCTTTTTCCCCTTTCCTACCTACTAACTTTGTCCTTTGCTGGCAAATTGAACTTCATATGATCAATTGTCCAATCTATCCATATTTGAATAACCCTCTTTGATCTTAAACTACTCTTCTATGTATACCTACTCTGTCTTTCTCTAGATTTTCTTCCCAATTTATTTCCCAGTCTGCCCATTCTTTAATGCCCAATTGATACTTTGGCTCTTACATGTCTCTATATGTGGCTTCTGGCTTTCATAATTTTCATAATTGTAATATCTGTGGAGTTCCCTGGACCTTGCTCTCAGCCACTGTTCTAGTACTAAGTGTAATAAAATGGAGCAGAAATATACCGTCACTGCTAACTAGAAACCTAGCAGAGGACTAAGTAGATCTCAAAGGCTCTCTGATTTGGAATTTTGTAAGATAACTTGACTTAAAAAAAAAATAGATGAAATGATAAAATGAGCTAATTACCATCTAAGTGTCTTTAACACCCTGAAACTGTATGACTTTGTTATCTAAACTTAAGGAAAATACAATCTTGCTTTCCAAGCCACTCTAGGTATTTGTAAACTTATTGAATTCTAATACCCTATTATACAATTGGGAATTAGATGTCTTGGGTATATGGGCCAGAAAATCTACAACCATTTGAGGCTGATTGTATTTTGTAAGCCTGCAGAGCTTGATAGGCAAGTTACTGTAGATGGAATGTATAACAAAATTTCTTTGGACATGAAGTAAATATTTATATGCTCATAGGGGGGGGAGGGAGGGATTTGCTACACCACAAAGTAACAACTTAAATTAATTACTTCTTCCTTTCATTCATTTATATTATAAGTATTTTGAAATGATTACTGTTGGCAAGAAAGTTGAGAGGGGACAAAAAAGAATCTAATAAGAATGCAATTATGAGGACGATTTTTTCATGATTTGTGAAAAATATTATAAAGGCCTTAGGTATCTCAGTATAAATTTAGCTACAATATTTAATGCTACCTATGTGGATTATAATTACTATTCTAAATTTTTTTTATATATTGATGAATACAAGAAACTGGCAACAATTCTTCCAAGTCGATAGGCTGGTTGGATGAGTTAGAAGGAGAAGAGAAGAATGTGTACCAGAATCTGCATGGATGGAGGCATGTACGATTACTTTTAAAAGCTTCCAAAGAATTTGGACACACAGCCCACACATACAGGCACAAATGCCCAGCTTTTGAGTATTTGGGGGCTAAATAAAAAAGGTTGTCCTGGATATTTCTTTGTTCATGGTTTGGGCAAGAGTATCTGGGGGCTGAGAGATTATTGTTGGGTTTAGCAGCTTAATAAAATTTAGAGTTTACTGATTATCATTTCTTTAGTGAGCCCCTAAACTAAAACTAGATAATATATTTAATTTTAAAAATTAATAATAATTTAATAAAATAATTTGTTCCAATTTTTTATTGTTACAAATATTTTTAAAACACAAGTTGGATTCTGGGTAGTACATGAAAAGTGACTTGAATTCAGATTAAAAATTTACAATGAATTTATATAAATATAAACTGACAAAAAGGTTAAGAACAGAAAACTATACTTAACTAGAAGAATATTTTGAATTTTAGATAAAGAACAAAACTCTTACTAGTTCCAAAGAGCTAACTACCACGGACTTAATGAGAGAAAGTTTACCTACCTCATGTAAGATGCTAGTAGAACTAGCCTTATTGGTTCACTTTAACCAACATGAAGAATAGAATATAGATGAAATGCCCACTGGGGTAAAGGGAAAGCTAGCTTATGAAGATACTGGAGAGCAGAAGCTGGAGCAAGGTGAGGTAGGCCTGATGTTTAGCCTTGGAGCTCTATTTAGCAAAAAAATTCTGTGTTCTAGAAAGATGTTTATCAATCCTTGATAGTGATATTGCAAATACAAGTTTGTCAAGTTAAATGGCCAAGGATCTATACTTGCTTTGATTTCATGTAAGAGTAAAGAAAATGTCCAGAAAGATTCTAAGTATATATCAACCTCTATATCACAATATAAAGCAAATCCATGATTTTTAATACAATCATCAACTAACAAAAATGATCCTGCCTGCTCATGAACTTTCCCATCTTCTTTCGTTCTTCCACTTTCTTTCTTCTGCTCTCTTTTACTCTTTCTTTAGTCCAATACTGTCAGTCACATCCATCAGATCTACAAAATCCATTGAGTTTATTCCATAAAGTTTATGTTAAGGACAAAAGAAAAATTGAGTCCATAAAAACACAAACATGTAAAACAAAATAATATGACAGAAATAAAATTCAGATGATGAATTATAAAGTGAAAAATTTCAGTACTTAGAAAATGTAATAAAATATATTTCATTTACAACAGCAACAATCATACAATTTAGAAATAAACATAAATACTATGTATTTATAGCAAAATAAAACAAATTACATTGTATTGTTTAAATAAAATTTGAATACATGGAGATTATTAAATAAATGTTATTGAATTGGAATTTTCAAAATTGTAAAGATGTTAATATCCCAAACATTGATCTATAAAATAAGTTATTGAATCCCAATCAAAATATTAGTTGTGTTTTTTTTAAATATAAAAGAATAAATCCTCCAAATGTTCTTTTTTTTTCAAAATGTTCTTAAATTCTTATTTGCACATTAATTAAATGATTTTTAGGATTATTTTATTGATCAGCAAATGACCAATTTGGTAGAAAATTATGCAAAGGACATAAATGTAGAATGCAAAGAAAAAGAATAAATAAAAATGGCAAACGAATATTTATCAGGTAAATATGAAATTTCTGTAATACAAAATGTAAATAAAAATATATAACATTGTTTTCCTCTTCAGACTGACATTTTAAAAGATAACAATACTCTGTTAGTGAAGATGTGAGGAAATGGGTATCTTTAATGTTGTGACCCTCCCTTTTCCTATACAATAGCAATTCAATTTTCAAGAATTTATTAAAGGAAATAATTGAATAAAAAAACAAAAGATATATTTATTAACCTATTCTTTAGAATACAATACTACACAGAGAATAGGTCATCAATCAACATTTTAATTGATTAGTGTGACCCAGGGCAAGATACTTAACTCCACAAGTCTCTGTTTTCTCAACCTTAAAATAGAATGGGAATGCCCACTTCAGGATTGTTGTGAGGACAATTATGATGATGTATAGAAAGCACACAGCTTATTCTGCGCATGATAAGTAGTGCTTGGTAAGGGTCTTATAAGAAAAAGACATATAAATTCATACTCTACTTATACATATGTAAATATTAAATATTTCTGTGTTTATGTATCTGTAGACTGATTCAACAGAATATGGTTTTCTTTTCTATTCAAATATAGCTTTTAAAAGTTGTAAATTGTTAACTTGTTTTTACATAAATAGGGCTGCTAGAAAAGTGCTGTGTTTCAGATCATATATCTTTTCTGTATAGTTGGAAACATCTTTATATGTGTTAGTCTGAGGAGAAATAAAATTCTTAAATTTAATTTTCGCTCACACACACACACACACACACACACATTGTGCAGAGAGACTCAATACCTTTTAGTCTTATGCTCCACAATTTAATGTTTACTATTTCACATGCTTTCTTAAATCATCAAATGTGTTCTCACACATTGACTACACACACTGCCACTGCTCTGGAGCAAAAAAATATACACTGTGATTCAAGACTTTACTGCTTCAAGGCCAGGTGTGTTGTTGGCTCTGCTGTTCCATTTCTTTGTATTCTTGGCAGAGCTGTTTGCCTATTATAGCAGCCTGAGACTGATTGTTTACACACAAACCTCATTTTAGTCTTACAAAGTACGCTGATACCAAAGTCACACATAGCAGTAACACAAGTAGTTTATTACACCATTCCCAGAGTGTCGGAACACAGGGTAATGTGGGAGGAAGGCTACTTAAAGGTGAACTCCATTTAAACTCCTAGAAACAGCCAAAAGTAGGTTGCATACTTCTGTTATCACTACCCAAAGAAGGTATCAACAGCCCTATAAACCTCATTCTTTTAACATCTTGCTGCAGCTTGGTTTACTTTAATTTAGAAATGGTGCCATCCAGATGCAGGCACTATATCTCCTTTACCTTTGCTTCAAATATAAAATTTATGTATAACCTCTTAAGAGATAAATAGAAAAAAAAAAGTGATTTAGAGCTGTCACAAAACCTTCTCAAATTTCTTGCCAGCCAATCTAAACTACTTATTAACAAATTTGTTAGATTTAAAGTTTCTAACGTTGGACCTACAAGCCACCTTATCTCGGATAAATAAATTCTTCCTGATTATTCTAGTCTTCTTTAGACTGAAATTTAAGTAATGTGCTGCTCCATTATAAATGTGGAGATGGAATTTTGGGGATTTTCATTTTCAGCAGAAAGTCAGGCACACTAGCCAGAAGTTCTTGCTGTTTTTGTTTTGTTTTGTTTTGTTTTGTTGTTTTGTTTTGTTTTGTCTCAGAAGTTCTTGCTCTGACTTTTTTTTTTTTTTTTTTTTTTGTCTAGGCTACATTAAAAACCTTCTTGGCTATTAGAACTCCAGAATATAAGATTAATGATCTGAGAATGGGACAGGACTGGTGAGGAAGAAAACACAACAGGGCATACCAAAATAGTACATTCTTGTAACCCTTGTGTCATGTCGAGTGGTGAGAAACAAAAGTCATTTTGCACTTTAATGTAACTTCTGAAGGGAGTGCGTGCTGTCTCAGAATTAAATACCAGAATTAGAAGTCTCTTGAGTGATCCCTGGGAGATCAAATGTCTCACTTAGAAAGATAAAATAAAACATTAGAAAGGCTTTTTTTTTTTTTTTTTTAGCATTTCAGGTTTGGAAAATGACCTGCCATATTTTATATGAGATGTTTCTCACTGGAATTCTGAGGCCTAATCACTCAGTATAGATTGATGAATGACAGACAAAATGCCACTGTGAAAAAGGGCTGTAGCAAAGCTAGAGCCCTCTGGGGTCTAAACTGAGGTCATATAACAACTGTATAAGAAGAAGCAACTTGTTTATAGTACAAATATCCACATTTAAGAATGGAAGTAGACTATTCTCTGAATTGCAATAGATGTGGTTCTACCTTGAAGATATTCATGATCTGGAATAATCACTCCTCTCTTCCCGAGTCATTTATATTGGCATTTGAAATATCTTGTATACATTTTGGGCAGCACATACATCTTTGTAATCATTAAAGTGAATCCTCATGTGTTGAATTAAGAGAGGAAGACCAAGAAATGTGATGGGTAGCAGAGAATTACTGGATGAGATATGAAATGTTTGACTAGATTGTTCCCACAGTGAATAATTCCCACAGTGACTATATTTTTAAATTATTCAAATGAGCAGTAAAATCTAAATCCTTTATACTATTAGTACTAATACTATTGTATCAGTTCTGGATATGGGTAGTTAATTTAGTGATTGAGTTATCTAGCCTCCTAATATGACATTTGAGGAAATTGAATGAAATTATATGCACAATCATATACCCAGAATCAGACTATAAATGAAATCCATAGATATTCTTCTACTAGAAATGAAGAAGCTAAATCAGGACTTAAGCACCTAAGTGAATTTTACTAAATATATAAATACACACACAGATGGTAGGGAAAATAATTATCCCTTAAAGATGTTTATATCCTAATATCAGGAACTTGAAACCTGTGAAAATATTACTTTATATAGCAAAAGGATTTTGAAGTTGTAATTAAGATTGAAGACCTTGAGATAGAAACATCATCATCAATGATTTAAGTGGATATAATCTAATCATGTGACTTCTTACAAATGGGAAACTTTTTTTTTTTGACACACAATTGACAGAAGAAAGGGTCAGAGAGTTGCTGACTTTGAACATGGAGGGAGGGAGCCATGAGCCAAAAAATGTGGGCAGCCTCTTGAAGCTAGAAAGGCAAGGAGCTTGGAATTTCCCCTAGAGTCTACAGAAACACACACACACACACACACACACACACACACACACACACACATCCCTCTCTTAAAACTTTGATTTTAGCTCAATGAGATTCAAATCAAACTTCTGATCTACAGAATTGCAAGATAACAAATTTATGTTGTTTTAGCCATTAAGTTTGTAGTAGTTGTTACATTAGAAATAGATAACTAATACTATAGATCTATAAACTTTTAATGATGTATAATATATAGAGAAAAAAGTATGCAAATTATAAGTTTACTGATCAATGATTTATCACAAACTGATCATATATGTCTAACCATTAGCCAGACCAAGAAATAAGATATTACAAATACTACAGAAACCCCTTTCATGCCACATTCCTATCACTGCCCTGTTTCCCAGAGTAACCGCAATTCTAACTTCTGACAGCATAGATTAGACATGCTTGTTTTTGTACTTGAAATGTATGGAATCATATGCAAGTGTTATTTTTGTACCTCTCTTTTTTAAATTGGCATTATATTTCTTTATTTCATATGTGTTGGTCTTATAGATGTAGTTTGTTTATTCTCATTGTTTCATAAAATTTCATTATATGAATAGGGTGCAATTTACTTATCTCTTCAATTTGGTCATTTGGGTAATTTTCAGTTTGAGACTTAGAAATAGCATTCTCATACATGTCTTTAGTGAACATATACTCATATTTATGTTATGTCTATACCTAGAAATGAAATTACTGTGTCATGCGGTATGTGCACATTCAACATTAGAATATACTAACAGCTTTTCAAAGTTTTGTACCCAATTTCAATCCTACCAGCAGTGTATGAGAAGTCTCAATGAAGTACAAACTCTCTAACACTTGGTATTTTTAGTATGTTTAATTTTATCCATTCTTGTGTATAGTAATTTTACAGTGTGGTTATAATTCATATTTTCTCATTATTAGGACTTAGTTTATTATTTTTTTTTAAATAAAGAGGTGTTGAATTTTACTAAATTACTTTTCTGTTTCTATTGAGATGACCATATAAATTTTTTCTTATGTTTTTATAATGAAGTGGATAAAACTCATGGATGTCCAAATGTAAAAATACCCTTGATTTTCTGTAATAAAGTCTACTTAATAATGAACTATTCTTTTTTAAAAATAAAACTGAGTTTCATTTCGTAGCAGTTTATTTAGGATATTTAAGCTAGATTGGTGAGAAATATTGACCAATAAATTTCCTTTCTTTTTATATCTTTGTAAGTTTTGGTTTCAAGGTTAGACAAGCTCCATATGAAGAGGTAGAAGTGTCCCCTGTTTATCTATTCTCTGGTAGATTTTGTATAATATTAGTATTTGGAAAGATTTATTGGTCAATCTATTATGGATTATAATTTTCTTTGTAGAAAGGTTTTAAAAATTGGAATAATTTCTTTAAAAGATTTAAGACTATTCAGATTTTTAGTTTCTTCTTAAGTCTGTTTAGTAAGTTGGGTTTTCAGAGAAATTTTCCATTTCATTCAAATTGTCAAATTTATTGGCCCAAGTTTTTGATATTTAATTGTCATAGTTATAATATTTAAGTGATTTATACTGATGCTTCATTTTATATTTCTGATATAGATAATTTGTATTTTGTCATTTTGTTTTAGTCCATCTTGGTAAGGGTTTTTAAAATTTTATTAAAAGTTAAAAATAGTTTTTGATCATTTTCTCCTTATTGTGATTATTTCATATTTCATTGATTTTTAAATCTTATCCTTATTATTACTTCCTTCTTTATTCTTAAGAATTGATTTATTATTTTTTGAATTATTTTTTAAAATAATTTCTTGATATGGATTCTTAGTTGATTTTTAGTATTTCTTCCTTTCTAATATATACACTTATGACTTTACGTTTTCCTTTAAGCCCTGCTTTAGCTCTATCTGGCAAGTTTTGATACGTTGTGTTTTCATTATTATTTAGTTCATAATAATTAAATTTTTATTGTGATTTCTTCTTTGACATATAGATTACTTGAAATTTCTAAGTATATGGAGATATTATAGTTTTATTTTTATTATTCAGTTTTAGCTAAATTATACTGCAATGAAAGAATACACTCTAAGGGATTTTAGTCCTTTGATATTTTTAAGGATTTTTTAAATTGCTTAACACTTGATCACTTTAATGAATGTCTTTGTGAGTTCAAAATATGTAAATGATGTCATTGTTGGGTGCAGTGTTGTTACTTGTGTTAAGCTCTTGTAGATCCATAATTCTTTTTCTATCAATTCTAGAGACAGGTCTGTTAAGTCTTTCTCTATAATTGTGACATTGTCTGTTGTGTGTTTAGATCTCTCACTTTCTACTTTACATATATATTAAATCTGTGTTATTTATTACATACTGCATAGGATTATGGTATTTTGCTGGTTGATCTCTTCATGATTTAAAATATTTCTCTATTATTAGCAGTGTTTCTTACTTTAAAGCCTACATTCTCTATTAGTATAAATATACCAATGTTTTTTAAACAGTATTTTTATGATTTATCAATTTCAATCTTGTTATCTTCACCATGTCTGTGTACTTATATTCAAAATATTTTTCTTAGAATAGAGTTATTCTTCATTTTAATCTAACAAGCATAGTATTTTAATCAAAATATTCAAACCATTTACCTTTAATATAATCACTGATGTAGTTGGATTTAAATCTATTTTACTATTTGTTTTCTCTGTTCCATATCTTTTTTATTCCTTTGTTTCTTCCTTTAAATTTTCTTTTAGATTTGCACAATATTTTTATCATTCCATTTTGCCTATTACCTTGTGAATTATACATTCTTTCATTACTCTTTTAGTGCTTACTGATTAAAAATTTATTCTTGACTTATTACCATCTAAGTTATTAATAATTTCACATCTCTGTAATGCTAGCATCTTAGAGTATTTTACTTTTAAGAATATACCCCCTATTTTTGCATTTTTGTTGCAATGCATTTAAATCTATATTTATGTTATAAATTTTGTCATTACAATTATTGTTTTATAGAATGAATATACATTTACTCAAATAGTTATCATTTTCAATGATCATAAGTCCTTTATGCATTCCATTTATTTGACAGGAATTACTTTACTTTGGCCAAGAACTCCTTTTATATGTCTCTAATGCCTATTTATGATGTACTCTTAGTTTTTGTTTGCTGAGAACATCTTTATTTCACATTTGTTTTTGCAGAATATTTTTACTAGGTACAGAATTCTAGATTAACAATTATTTTAACACTTTAAAGGTATAAGCCCTTTACTTTCCAACTTCCTTTTTTTCTAATGAGAAGTCATCTATTAGTCTTATTTTTATTCTTTTGAAAATAATGTATTTTTTATTGATTGCTTTTTTTTTTCTTTTGGTGATCAGCAACTTGACAATAATGTTCATAGTTACATTTCTTTTAAATCTTGCTCTATGATTTGTTGTTTCTTTTATCTATATGTTGATGGTATTCATTTGTTTTATTATTATTCTCAGCTAAGTTTTTTTTTTTTTTTAAGTATCTCTCTCCTTTCTCCCATTTACATGTGTGCTGGACTTCTTGACAGAGTCTCTCATATCTGTTATGATCTTTGTTGTTATTATGTGCTTCAGGTTGAATATTTTCTATTGTTTTGTCTTGAATTTTGTCTAAACTTCTGTAAAACCATCTATTGTTTTCTTAATTCTAAATATTGTGTTTTTCTTTCTGCAATATCCATTTTATTCTTATAGTATAATGACTATCTCCATGTTACCAATTTTTTCATTCTTTCTCTAATTTCTTGAGTATATTTTTAAATCATTGACTTCTTATTCCAATATCAGGATCACCTGAAAGGCTAATTCTATTGTCTGTTTTTTCTCTTGGTTATTGATCATATGGTCTTAGTCACTTTTTATATAATTATGAACATGGTACATAAAACACAACATATATATTGGTTCTGATTATAGATGCTCCCTCCTCCCACAAGAAGGTGCTAGGAAATGAAATAGAAGAATAATTACTTTAATCCAATTGGAAATGGAGCCAGGTCAAAACTGCACTGGATTTTTGTCAAGATTCAATATATCTCTACTTTGTCTTTATTCCTAAATTATGCACATCAAGCAAGAGCTTTTAATTGAGGGCCTGGAAAGCATTTTTCTTTTCACCTATGATCAATTGTTGGAATTTCAGCTCTGTTTTTCAGAGATTTTCAGTTTAGTTTTGTCCTGTGCAGCCTTCGAATGGCAATTGTTTTATGAGGATGTCTGGCATTGTATTTGACTGCCAAAATTCTTTTTGTTTCTTAGTTTCTCAAAAGCTTTCTGCCAGGGTCAAGCCTAAATTGTCTACCTTTCGCTGCACTCAAAATAAGCAAATATCCTCAGACAGTAAAGCTAATGGTTAGACTGTCAGTATTAATTCACTCCTTTCTCAGTGCCTTAAAAAAAATTTTATAGTCCTTTCTTCTGGCAGAGAGACTTTAGTATTCAGTAAAATTTCAGTATTTGGTAAAATAAAATCAGAAATCAGTAAAATTTCCAACTTGGGTTTTTAACCAGTCCCTCTGCCATCTATAAATTAAGTTATGCCCTTATGAGAAAAACTGGTCATGTATTTGAGGCAATTTAAGTCTTCAATCCTAGTTGACTGCTAAAAGTTCTGTTGGCTTATTTGTCTTTTCTCATGGGTTTTCTTTCTAAAGGAAGCACAGATCCTCAGCTCTATATCACAATCCAAATTACCACATGCTCCCAGAGATAGCTGAAAATTCTGATCTCACTTCTGAATATTATTCTGAATATTTTCTCTAAAAATTTAGTCCCTCTACTCTTCTTTGTATTCACAGCTGCCTGATTTCTCTGTCACCATTGGGGGCAATCCAAATCCATTCCTGCCCTGGTGGCATTGAGGGGATTTCTGTTCTTCCCATCAATAAAGTAAACAACACAGATCAGCCAAATTAGGAAAAGTAAGATTTGTTGAAGCACATTTCAAGAGAAAAACAGGCTATACCAGAGATGGCCACAGCCCCATAAAACTCAGGAAATAAACCTTATATTGACCCTTAATGGGTGTTTACAATGGTGATGCTAGGTGATTGACACTCAAGATTATTTGATTAACATTTGACTGTTATATAACCCTTTGTCTACTGTGCATGTGGTTACCCAGAATTCAGTCTGTTATGATTAGATTCATGAACTTCTGGGCATATATATGATATAATAATGATGGTATAATGAGGCTAAAGTTAAGGAAGGTCACTATATGTACTAACTGCGCAGGTGCTTACGGCCGGACTAAACCAGAGCTTAGTTTTGTGATTTCTACTTCCTTGTATTTCACAATGTAATGGTAATCTTTAAATGTAAAATGGAGGTTTCGGGGAGGTCTTAAGAGAAGTTTCTGGGTTGGACCTTTATTCCCCGTTGGTTATGTATATATCTATCTGCCAAACATTTTTATTTTGTTTTGTTTTGTTTTGTTTTATTTGTTTGTTTGTTTGTTTGTTTATTTTTAGGTGAGGCAACCCTTGATTGACCTCACAGATTGCAAAGACCTTTTCAGTTTACAATCCTTTATTTATTTATTTTTATTTTTTTATTTTTTATGCCTACAGCACCTGTTCTTCCTAGGTGGTTTCCCATCCAAGTACTAATCTGTTTAGCTTCCGATGGGATTGGGCTTGTTCAGCATGACCCTAGACCAAACACTTTTAAAAATAAGATTATATATCAGTTTTTCCTAGGTGTTCACCTTGGGAAGGTTAGTCTATTCAAAGTCAATTGCTTCATTTTACTTGAAAGTGAAAGGCTCCATAGATAGGTCTTCATTTTCATTTGAATGCCAATTAGGGGAAGGAACTATTATTTCAAGTTTTCCTAAGGGTTTTCAAATCCCTATTGTCTAAAAACACACAGCTTGATACATTCGAGAGCAAGTTTGTGACCACTATACTTAAGGAAACTATAACTTTTCATCTCCTCTGCCCAATTCGTATCAGTTTTTAAGGTTCAATTCAAGCCAAACTCCTCCTACAAGAGATGTCTACTTTCAATAAATTCCTTGACACTACTGTCCTTCTGTACCATTTTATTCAATCATAAATAAATGCAAAGAGCTCATGTGTTCTAAAATAAAAGAACATTTCTACTATCTGAAATGCTTTAGATATGGGTAGAGAGTCAAAGAGAAATGAATTTTGACTCTTGCTGCTTTAATCTCACTCTTATAATTGAAAAGTTGTTTTAAAAGACTTTAAGAGCTATATAGATTGCATGGAAAAGAAGCTAATAATTTTAAAAAGGAGCTTTTAGACTACTTTGGAAAATACATTTATAGTTCTCCCAGTACTTTCCTGTTTTAAAAAGAGAAAAAGACAAGAAAGAAAGAAAAAAAAAAAAAAGACAGAAAGAAAAGTAAGAAGAAAGTAAGTAAGAAAAGAAAGAAAGAAAGAAAAGAAAGAAAGAAAGTATGCAAAAAAAATCAGGTGCCTCTGAAAAACATCAGATTATCCCACTGGATATGACTGTTAAGTTGTTCAGTGAATATTCTGCTTCTGGCTGTACTTAAAATCTCTCCAGCCTTTGATTTGAATGAAAAAACTGACTATACTTCTAGAGGAATTTTATCTTCCTAATTAAATAACACTATCCCTCTGAGCCTCAAAGACAATCAATTGGTGCCCTGAAGCATACAATTTAAGTATGCAGTTACTAATGTTAATAAAATGATGTCTTTTTTAAAAAAAGTTTAAAGCAGTATTGATAATATTTCACCAGCAGTATTTGAAAATCCAGCCACTATACCTTGATATTAAATTCTGTGTATTCAGTAGTGCACATTTATCAATACACCACCGCATGATTTATTTATTCAACTCACCTGGTGTCCTCCAGCATTGATCTCAAGGCTGTTTTTTAGCTCTGTAATGAAAACTCTAGAGCTTAAAATCCTGATCAAATGTCATCACTACACCAGATCAGAAATATGGCCCAGGGAGGTTAAGGTAGAAGAAATTCTTTTTGGTTTCCCTCATGAAATCTTGCCCGGAGCTAATATTTAAAAAAAAAAAAGAAGAAAAACAATTCAGTGAGTCAGGAAACTTATTGTCATTGTCCACTCATCAGCATAGATTGGGTTTCTCCTTCTGAACCATGTGCTCCAAATTTGAAAAATAAAAAAAAATGCTGTCAATGTAATGAGTTAGAGAGGGTGTTTAACCAGGATGTGGCTTTTGGAAATGCATTTATGATGGAAAATAAACACACACACACACACACACACACACACACACACACACACACTTACTAATATAATCCTGTTTAAAATGAGGTTAATTTAAAATCAGAAACATCCTTGGGATAATAGAAGAGTTAACCTCATTAGGTTGCTCCATTATTCAATATTAAATGCTTAAAAAAGATGTAGCCTTGGATTGGATAAGTAACATTACCTTTTCTAACACTATAAGCGCTGAAGTATTATGGAAACATTTTTATAAACAAAAATTAAATATATATATATATTTAATTATGTATGTTAAATATATATATTTCCAAGGAGATTTCTGAGTATCTCTGGTCAAACTCTTCTTGGAGGACATTTTATAAGCAAAAGTCAACATCCTATGAAGCCTCTGGCTATATGGCAAGGTTGGTGATAATAGCGGATGCCATACCTTGTTTTTGAAAGGCAACAACATTCTTAGTGTCAGTGCCGAGTTGATCGAGAAGGAAAGTTTCAGTGGTGAGACTCCTAGCTGAAAGAAGCACCAGGGGCCGACATGAAAATGAGACACAAGCATCAACTTTATTACAGGGGAGCATGCTTCTGCACTAGGCGAGCACATGGGCTCCACATATATGTCAGAGTACAATAGTGGCATTCTGCCACACATGTGTGATACAATAAACTGAATCATGCTTACATGAGTTAGGCGCAGGTGCCCTACAGTACTAATGTAACATTCTAAATCCGAGGTCCTATTCCTAGTTGTGAGCCTGGATCACAGCCAGACCTGAGATGAGCCAGGCTTGGTACTCACACTTAGTTTCTATATTCATCAACTCAAACAAAAATCTTTATCATATATATTTAATAACTATAAGTTGCCAATAAAGCCAGTGCTCTTGTTTATATTAATCCACATGTCAATATTTATAATATACACAGTTTTATACAAACATCTAAAGTATCAA
The DNA here is from genome assembly GCA_003508835.1 of Eonycteris spelaea. Classification (NCBI taxonomy): domain Eukaryota; kingdom Metazoa; phylum Chordata; class Mammalia; order Chiroptera; family Pteropodidae; genus Eonycteris; species Eonycteris spelaea. The sequence continues at coordinate 1,379,784 of PUFA01000024.1, read as the reverse complement.
ACATGAAAACAAGTAAGATTCCACAGGTTAAGAAACAAAATTAATGAGGTTAACTCAAGAAAAATCAGACTGTAGATACAAGGAATATTTGCAAAATGGATATTTTCAGGTATCCACAGGATACCTTCTAGAAAAGTTATATAATCTCTAAGTTTAATTAATTCTTAAGATGTTATAGTATTTTCATTAAGGTTAGGAAATACAGTTTAGTAATCTTAAACTATATTTTATTGATTAATGTTGTTTAGAATTACTATCCAGGTAACTGTATAAATCAGGTTTAAACCAGAGAAGTAGAATCAGTAGGAGATAAAAAATTAAAAGATTTATTGCAAGGAACTAGTTTACACCATTTCTGGGGCTAGCTAAGCATGCCTGAAATTCATAAGGTAGGCCATCAGGAAGGGCAGGCTGTAACTCTCAGGCACAAGGTGAAGCTGCTGTCTACAGACCTGTTATTTATGGAAGCCTCTACTTTTAACCTCTTTCCGTTGATTGACTCGGGCTCACCCAGACTGTCTAAAGTTAACTGGTTATGTATTTTAATCTCATCTACAAAAACTTCTCAGCAACACCTAGCATATTATTGAAAGAATATCTGGGGACTAGCCAAATTGACAAATCAAAAAGATCACCTCAATAATATATAAAAGTTGAAAATTTAAGTATTGGGTTATTTCTTCATATCTCAAAGAGGATTAAAGGTTACTCATGTGAAATTTAAAATCTTCTCACTTTTAATAAAGTTAAAAATATGATATATATTATATCTCTTATCTTCCTTTCTGGTTTTCATGGGAATTAAATTAAGTTAAAGAAAGCCCAAATCTTTCTTACTATGAATTTTTGTCTAGATTTTTATAATTGTAGTGGTGCAAAGGAGGTATTTTTGGATAGAGTTTTCTATAACCCAATGACACAGGACATGTTTTCCACTATTCCTCTTCTTAAGAAAAATTTAAAATTAGAAGAAATAATTTTGTAGATGCATACATGCACTTGTCAATGATGGGTAAAATTAACATTGATATATTGATAGATTGATGCATTAATAGCAAATTAGAAAATTTGTTTCCATAATTCTTAACCAGTATTGAAGAAATCTTGACCCATAGGAAAACAGAGAAGATTTCAATTATGAAGAAGATACACCATGAGATATCTACAACACTTTACAGTGAGTGACATATCTTCCAGTCTCTTTATTTTGGCCTTGTGATTGGCATTGTTTAGAATTATTAATGTTTTCACTAGCTGACAGCATAACAAAAAAAGGCAACTAAAATTATAAGAAAAGAATTTTTGTTTTTAAATTTACTTAAGTAAAATTGACATTATTTTCTTATAAAATTTGACACATCTATAAATCCATATAATTGTTACTACAATCAAAATGCATATTTCTATTATCCCCCAAACCCTCTTGGACTGCTCATTTGTAATCAAACCTCTCCTCCCCATAATTAATCCTAGGCCACTATGAATTTGTTCTTCATCCTTATAGCTTTCTATTTAAAAAAAATTGCATGTTAATGAACATTTTGAGATTATCTTTTTAATTTAGCATTGTTGTTTTGACACATATCAATATTATTATTATATGTATCAATAGTTTGTTCCTTTATATTACTGAGAGTATTTAATCACACAAATCTACCACACTTTGTTTATCCATTCATCCAAAGAAGGACACTGGATTGCTTAGAGGTTTTGGCAATTATAAATAAATATGCTATAAACACTTGTGTGTACATACTTGTGAGAACGTATGTTTAAATTTCTCTATAAGAAATATCTGGAAAAAATAGATTGCTATGTCATATGATAAAAGTATGTTTACCATTATAAGAACCTACCAAACTCTTTTCCAGAGATACTACATCACTTTGTGTTTCACCTGGCAGTGTATGAGAGTTTCTGTTGCTCCGCATCCTCACCAACACTTGGTATTGTTATGTTTCTTTTTGTTGTTGTTTCTGTTGGCCATTTTATAGCTTTGATATTTCATTGTAGGTTTGATTTTTATTTCTTGAATAGCTAATAATATTGATTGTATTTTTATATACTTATTTGCCATCTGTATATCACCTTTGGTGGAAAAGAATATTTTGTCTATTTTTTAATTCTGTTGTTTCATTGTTGCTGAATTTTGATAGTTTGTCACTTATTCAGATAAAATTTCTGTGTTGGACATGTGATTGAGAGTATGTTTTTCTAGTCTGTGACTTTTCATTTTATTAACAGTTTTCATATGGCAAAAGTTTAATATTAATGGAATTCTACTTATCATTTTTTTTCTATCAGTTGTGATTTCGATACCATACCTAAGAACTCTGCCTCATTCAAGGTAACAAAACTTTCCTCTTGTGTTTTCTTCTAGAAGTTCTATAGTTTTATATTTTATATTTAATTTTCTGTTTTGTTTTGAGCAAATTTTTCTATAAGGTGTGTGAAGTCAAGGTTCATTTTTTCTTAACATATGGATGTCAAATTGTTTCAACACCATTTGTTTAAAATATTATTATTACTGTATTGAATTACCTGTGATACTTTTTCAAAATTAATTGTTCATATTTCTTTGGCTCTTTTCTCTATGGTTTGTCTCATCTGTGTCTGTCCCTTTGCCTGTATCATACTATCCTGATAACTGTAATATTATTATGTCTTAAAGTATTATGAATTTATTCTTTTTTCCCCAAAAATTGTTTTGGCTGTTCTAGATACTTTGACATTTTGTGAACATTATAGAATCTGGGTCTATCCATTAAAAAATATATATATATTGGAATTTTTATAGGACTCTAGATCAATTTGAGGAAAGTTAATATTTTAAATATATTGTTTTTCAATCTATTACATTATTTTTGTCTCTTGAAAATTTTCATCAACATTTTATAATTTTTCAGAACATAGATCCTATTTTAAAAATGTATATCTAAATACTTTTTTGCGCCATTGTAAATTTTAAAAAATATTTCTAATTGTTCATTGCTAGGAAAAAGAAATACGAGTTTTACATGCTGACCTTGTATTTTATGATTTGCTAAGCTCACTTATTAATTCTAGGAGTGTTTTTGTTTGGTAGGTTTGTTGGTGATGTTTTTTGTTTGCTTGACTGTTTGTTATAAATTTCTTCAGATATTCTGTATAGATAGTTGTCATTTGCAAATAAAGACAACTTGATTCTTTCTTTCCAGTGAATGGCTTTTATTTATTTATTTTTCCTGATTTATTGTGATGTTTAGGACATCAAATACAATGTTGACTAGGAATGGTTAGAGCATACATCCTTGCCTTTTTCCTGATCTTATGGTAAAAGCAGTAAATCCTTTCACCATTAAGCCTGATGTTACCTGTGGGTTTTGGGGTGTGTGTGTGTGTGGGGGGGTTATCTCTGTCAGTTAAAAGGTATTCATTGCTATTTCTAGTTGCCTGAGAGTTTTTATGATGAATAGAGTTTGAATTTTGTCAAAATTTTTTTTATTCTCTAATCTTTAATCAATATTTGATCATTAAACCAGACTTGCATTCCTAGGATAACTTCACTTAATGTGGTGCATTATTTTTCCTCTCTACCACTTCACTGCGTTGTCACCTCATGGGATCCCAACTTTGCTGCTTTCTTGCTAGAAAACCAGAGTCTTTTTTTTTTTCACTCTGTTGCATATTTCCAATAACTCTGATTGTCTTTGTGACCAAGTAATGAGACAATGGAAAGAGAAAAAATAAAGATAAAGATTCTCTCTACATTATGGTACATAGTTCCTCTGTAGAAACAGAAGTCTCTCTTAGATTTTTTGATGCTTGTGAACTGTAGAGTCCATTGTCTGCCCCTAGTGCCATGAGAATGCTTAGGACTGAACAGAGGAGAATAGATACACAAAATTACAGGGAATTTTCTTCACTCTCTGACCCGTTGGACTTCCTTTCCCACTCCTCAGACCAGAAATAGACCTTTTCTTGGCATTCTTTTTCATCTACACATAGTGAGCAGGGTTCAAGTTACAGAGCTCGGTTCCTTTGAGTTCACCCTGGGAACCACCAGAAGAAAAATAAAATAGAAACTTCCCTTCACTTTGGGGTACTTCAAATTCTGGTTTTCTTCTATAATCCACCAGCTCTCACTATTTTTCAGAGTTCTCAGAGGGCTTCTGCGTGCATCTTATCTAGAGATTTCAGTTACATTTTGTAGGAGAGACAGAGTGGTATGTTCCCATTCTATCTTACCCAGAACCAGAACTGACAGTTGTTTTTTGTTGTTGTTTGTTTTTCTTTAAGTAAAATAGTAAATGAAATACTCTTTCTTCCTATAGAGAGTTATATTTACTGTTAATATTCCACCTTAATATTCATTTTGATCTTCCAATGTTAAGAGGGAAATTCCTCTGTATAGTTGAACTATACAAATTTTTAATTTGCAAACTTCAGTCCTCAAAAATTATAGCAGAGAAAAATGCATATCATGTATTTTTGAATCAAGCACAGCCACAGATTGACTACATATATAACAAAAATCTGACTACTTTATAGTTTAGAATTTGCAGATAATTGCATTTTCCTGAATTCTTATTATTAAGATTTGTTATTAGAAACAGCTTTATGAGTCTGTCATTGGTACAGCTTATGATGTGGCCTTGCATTAGTATTATCCACTTTTGTTTAGCATAACACTTTTAATATGGTTGGAGCTTTAGCACTGTCACTAAGTGTTTTTTTTTAGAGGGAGGGGTGGGTAGGAGGTAGCCAGATGATGATGGAAAGAAGCAACATGTTTAGGGTGTAAGAAAACACACAGACTTGAATTTTCCTCTTGAAAGGAGTATTTCTCATCTGGCACTGGTTACCTAAAAATATCAGATGCTTATTTTGACCTCTGTTGCTGAATCCTGAGAAAAGAACAAAGAAAAGATAGGTATCTATAAATTTTGGAATTTCTAGATTCACAGGAACTAATGACAATCCGAAGAATTGTCTGGCATACCTATGCCCAAATGTCCAAGATCTGCAAAATGCCCATGAGCGGGACTTCCTGGAACAGGCCACATAGTGCTGGACAAAGAGCACAGTATGGAAAAGCCAGAACACCTGAGTACTAAGCCTACTTTTACCCTAAATCAGTGTCTTACCTTTTTATTGTGGGTTAGAGTTCGCTAACTCTTGAAACCCCATTGTCTCATTTATTTGCTTTACCCTGCTGTTGGCCTGAAAGAATTTAACTATTTTCTAGAGATGAGAAACAAAGGCTCAAGGCTGTTAAGTAAGATTTTCTACTCTCTGCTAATCTAAGATCATTTCCACTTAAGTGCCACCAGTTAGTTGTGTTATTAGTAGACTTCATTTTTTGATCTGCAAAATCAAAGATTTTCACTCAGTTTTTCTCTAAGGTCTTTTCAAGTTTGATCCAGTCACATTGACACATTTTAGACATCTATCAACTAAATCAGTTACTTTATAAATGACTTCTTAGGGAACTATATTATTTTTCACAATTTTTCAATCTACAAAATAGTCTCATATTCTGTTACTAAAATACTCATTTTTTTTTTTCTGATCGCATTTCAGTACCTAACTATAGCAGCATATATCTTATAATGGTGAATGTACCTTCGTATAGTTGAATTCTATCTGATTTCTCATTGTTTACAGAATCATTTAAATTGAGAATTGTTATTTACTTTAAAGGCTATCAAACTATGTTGGTTCCAATCACTCCCCCAAATTCTCTTAATCTAATTTGTCTCATTAGTATAAACACCCAGTACAAAAGCAATGATTATGAACAGACAATTCATTGAACAGGAAATGTAATTAGACACGATAGATGGTAGACAGACATATAGATAGATAAATAATAGATAGATAACATCACTGATAGTCAAGTAAATGCAAATTTAAATAATGAGACACCATTTTGCACACATCAGACTAAAAAAAAATAAAGTTTAACAACATATATCGGTAGTAAAAATATATAGAAATTGAAAACCTCATATACTGAATTACATGAGTTAATATTGTTAAACCCTTTAGAGAGTGTCTGGCATATAGCAAGTACTTAAAATTCCTTGTTAAGACTCAGTTGATAAATTAAACAGTTAAACTGCTAGTGCAAATGTCAATTGCTTTAAAATTTTAGAAAGTTCACTGGAAATATCTACAAACTTTGAAAATGCGCTTAACCTCTGAGTGAGTATTACTACTACTGGTAAATATCTTACAGAAATAAGAGTATCAGCATTTGAAAATATATAGAGAAGGATGTTTATTTCAGCAAAAATATTGAAAACAAACTGAATTCGTGAGCAGTAAAACACTGAATAATTTTGTGAGTTGCAAGAAACCAGATAAGTGATGATAATTTGAGCCAAGTTTATTCACAAACAGAGTATTTTGAAAGTATGATTGGTATATAGGGAATCTTCATGAAATAATTCAATAACCCAGATTTAGTAGGACTGGAGCTATTACCCTCCATAGGCCTAAGGAGAGGACTCCAGGAGCAAGGCTCAGAAGGAGAAAATAGAGTAGAGAAGTGGTCTTCAGTTGAGGGAAACAACCAGGCTGAGGCAAACTTTCATGAAGCAAGCCAGAGAATAAATACCTTGCCCTCGTTTTTTTTTTGTTTTGTTTTGTTTTTTTTAAATCACCTGTTAGGGCTTTCTGGTTTAAATCTAATCGGAACTAGAGGGCAAGGGAACTTATGGGAGTCTGTATCCCAGAGTACAGGGTAGAGATCAGTGGAAAGAGGACCTGAGTAGTGAAGTAGAAGATATCTATCACAATATTCATGTCACATGGACACTACAGAATGGTACACGACTATGGAAAAGATGTATAATAAACTGATATGGGTGGTCCATATTATGAATATATGTATCCATATATTATACATATTTGGAAAAAATTGGAGTGTAGAGTTTTGAATATGATTCAGTTTTGAAAATAATAATTATGTGACTCTGTATATATGTATGTTATATATATAAATATGTACCTATAAACATGTATGTGAACTATATTAATTTTATTATTTTAGTGTTTCTACAAAATTCTTTGAAATACATTAGGATGATGAGATGTCATAAAGATTGTGATAGTGCTAAATGTACTTTTTATGTTTATGGCAGGCGATCAGGATTGACTGGCTGAGATGGCTGGAATTTAAAGATAGTTTGTTCGTCATTTGCATAAACTAAATTTTGCTTGGTAATATGAGTATACAAACGAACTTTCAAAAAGAGAAGATGCCAATTTTATGGATTTTTTTTCTTCATATCCACATGGCTGTATTTTAAATGGAGCAAAGCTTACTGGGATCTTGACCTACTTTTGACGTCAGAGAAAATTACAATCATTTGTAGGCAGCTCTAATAGCCAGCAGCAACTTACACAAAAGAAAAAGGTTAACTTAAAGTCTGGAACATTGTTATATGTCAATCTCGTAACAAACTTGATTTCTTCTGTTCAATTGGGAGTCTCTAGATATTTGACAATTTTTCTTATTTGTTGAAGGATTTTATGTAAACATTCTCAATCCCATTTTTAATAGATACCTATGCTTCTAACATATTTTTCATTTTTAAACTATTTTCAAACGTCATTGACTCTCAAATACTACCATTATACAGAGCAACTTTCAGATCTTGTTTTAAAAACACATGCCAGACTTGGACTTGCTACAGATAACACACCATGCTTGAACAGCTGTTTCATCAACCTTACCTGGGATCATTTTCAAAATTCTAGGGCAAGACAGGCATCCCACAACCAAATTCCTGGAACACAGCCAGTCTCACAGCACTGAGTCAACATGACACAGTGAGTCAAAGCTACATTTGGTACTTGGGTCTACATGACACCAAACAACTGGTGTTCTCTCTGTTCTCTCTCTCTCCCTCACTCTCTCTCTCTCTCTCTCTTTCTCTGAAAGAAATATAGATGTTCTGGCACTATGGACACAGAATCTATTGGGAAGAGTCTTAAGAGATCCAAGGTTTATATTGACTGGGAAGGAATGTAAGCCACACTTGAATCGTTTCAGGGATGGCTACACATGTGGAGAGCATTGGCCATCAGTGTTAACCTCAACTGTGAAGGGCAGCAATTATATAGCTGCTTTTTAAAAGGGAAAAACTCATGTGTGGTAAAGAATTTGCTTAAAAATATATTAATATATTAAAATAGGACTCTTAACTTTTAACACATAAGAGAAGAGCCTTGAATTTAAGACATTTTATTTGTACTTAAAAAGTGGACTTGTGTGCATTAGCCCGTGGAGCAATTCCGCTAGGTATTAATTCTGAATACTTTAAATGATCTACCAGATGGAAATGATAGCCTTGACATTAAAGAATTGTAACTAAAACTAAATGGCTCATTATTATTGAAATCTGAATGTTGTTTTTAATCATAATTCTAATAGTAAGCTAAATAGCAGTAACATTGAAAAAACTAACATAATAATTACTTACTGTGTTGTGATTTATCTTGGTAACTCTGGTAACTCTGGGTACCTGAAAGTAGTATTAAAATAAAAGTTCATAAAAGTGCCTGGACACTTTCATGACAAAGAACAAACAGGTGAAAAAACTTGTGTAAAGTAGGTCAAAGTTTGAGGATCTTAACATTTTTCTCATACCTCTAATCCCCACTATTTTAGCACTTAAGAGGCTTCTATACTTGTAGGAAATGGAGCAGAAAGCAAATCAGCAGCAAAACAGTAATAAAAAGTTAAATGAACAAGAAACCAGTAGGGTAATTCGAAAACTATGATTATTTTGTGATCCTGAGGAAGGCAGAACAAATAGCCACTAAATGATATGACAAACTTCTTGTGAAATACAGATCAAAAGCAGAATTACAGATTAATACTACAGGTAGGACTCTGGCAAAGTAGTCTTTACTTGAATGAGAATTTTTCAAATGGTTTCTAAGAACCTTGTTGCTCTCAGTTTGTTTTATTCTTCACTCCTATTAGTGTTACTAATAAAGAGATTGTACTGGGCAATAATTCAAAGTGTCATGTCATAATATGTGGATTGGAGCCTACTGAAAATACTTGCTGAGCTAATGCTAAATTTTTACTAGTAGTCCATGACTTTATAATGACCTACAGATAAAAATGTCTGTTATTGCCCCTTCAGCCTCTCCGCATCACTGACTTTTTTTTTTCATTGTCACTTGCTATGATAGCTCTTAAGGAAAAGCTAAAAATTTTTTACCCCTTATGGGTCCTGTGGAATCAGAAGCAAAGGAATACATAAGAGAAAAATAAAACAAAACAAAACAGATAGTGTAGAGAAAGTAGAGTTTTATTCCTAGACTGAGCTGATATGTCTTAGTGACCCACTGCCCAGAACAAACTTCTTCATGTACTAGTTGAATTTTTCACCTAGTTTTGTGTAGGACTAAAAATAAAGGCCTCTCGATAGGTTTCAAAAAATAAGCAAAAGTGCCTAATATCTGTTGAATCACTGCTAAGTAACAAGCATTTTGAGTCTTTTATTCTTGTAATCACCCTGTGAGTATCATACTATTAACCAAATTTAAGATATGAAGGAGCAAAAGTTCAGAAAAGGTTAAGTAACTTTCCAAGACCAGGGTGATGGAGCCAAAATTCAAAGATAGATGTCAAGACCTAGAATGTATCTCCACTGCTTTTTCTGTCATTCCATATTGCCTTCTGCATTATTATCAGCACTTTATATTATATGTGATTTAACTCAATCTAGATCTATTCATTCATCCAGAATTCAGCAAACATTTGTTGAGCTCTGTGTAAGGTACTGTGTTATTTCCTGAAGCTGCACAAGATCAGGTATGCTGGGAATTTGAGTTTGATGTGGGATGGGTCAGGTGGCTGCATGTTAATTATTTAGCCCAGGCTTAGAGAGGCAATGCCTGAGGAGGGCTGCTAGGGACTTTGTAGGCTAAGAATTAGGAAAGAATTAGTGAGCAGAAAGTCAGAAAGTACTATTGACTAATCATACATCTTTTTGAAACCATTAGATTTTATAACTTTCAAATGTGTCAACATGGCTAGGTTGAACTACATTTCCCCAAATACCTTTCCTGTTTCTAGTTAGAGAGGGTAAAAGAAATATTCGTGAGAGATTTGGAAAGCAAGAGTGAAGTAGCAGCCATTGTGTCATTATCCTCAGGTTAAGGCAGGTGCTACCGTAGCTCATGCATGTTGTCACTTATCTGCTGGCTCACCTTGGGATGGGGTAGTAGCCGGCTTATAGCTGACTTCCTCACCTTACTCAAATCCTTCTTTAGTTTTTCTGACTCCTGGACCAGGGATGTGTTTACCTCCAAAACGAAGCATACCAGATTCCCCTGCAGAACTCACTTCATCAAGGTTGGAGGCAGCTCCACTCCATTCTCAAAGTTATAGCCAGCTCGTGCTCATAGATGCCAGCTTATCCTTGTGCTTCACACTTTACATTCATCTTCTTTTCCCAACTGTCTGTGTCCTGTGCACTTCAAGCTCCAGCAGAAGAAGTAGTCTTACTGTGACTGTTTAACCATCTTCCACATTGTGTGAGGTCAAATTCCTATACCAAAGCTGCTTCTCTGATTGAACTCTGACTAACACACTAGGAAAGGAGTGATATAAATGTTCTTTTCTCCCCACTTCTAGGTTGCATGACCTGACTCTATTTATCTAATACTCTTTGACCTTCAAATGTTTATGTGCCTCAGGGATCATACATCTCTCTTTTTTCTTAGTACATGTTATAGACAATGTTTGTGTCTCCCTAAAATTCTATCTTGAAACCGAATTCTCAATGTGATTGTATTAGGAGATGGGGCCTTTAGAAGAGCCGAACCCTGATGAATGGGATTTAGCACCTCATAAAAAAAACCCAGAGAGTTCCTTTGTTTCTTTCACCACGTGAGATTATAGCAAGAAGATGCTCAGCTATGAACTGGGGAAAGAGACCCTCACCAGACACTGAATCTGTCAACACCCTGATCTTGGACTTCCCAGCCAGCAGAACTGTGATAAATAAATTTCTGTTGTCTATTAGTCTTCCATTCTATGGTATTTCCTAATAGTAGCCCAAATAGACTAAAACAGTCCACTTGGTCTCTTTAGACAATCTTATACACTCTAGGTTTTCACCTTCCCACTCTATGTTCCTATAAGCTAACAATTATCACTGTGTATTGGTAGGCCAAAATTTTCTTCTACACTTCAAACTTGTACATCCAGTTGCTTACTGAACATGCCCACTTAGACATACTACATACAGACTAGAATAGACTAGAAGTTAATTTGTTCAATACAAACTTACTATTGCTCACCCCACACTCTGAAAAAAAAAATGTGGTAATAGGGCAAATACTTCAAATCTTTACTTAATGTTTTTCTTTATTGGAACCACCGTCGATCCAATACTCAAGCAGAATATTAGTTTTCTTTCTTTCTTGCTATTCTCTTACTCTTCACATCCAATCAGTCAACCATAAATTTTCTAAACATCTATCAAATCTATTCACTTTTCTCTATACACACAATCACTATTCCACCTCAAGCCATCTACGCTTTAAATGATGGCCATTCTTAATAAATGTATATATTATAAGACATAAGCAATATATACATTATGTAACTATAGATTATATTTATTGGCAATATGTATTATATACATATTTATATATAAGATCATGTCACACATTGTTTTCTGAAATTTGCTTTTTACTTAATATTTTGTAAACAGGATTTTTAACTATTGCAAATCATGTGTTATGGGTATATCATTGTTTATTTAAATTATACAAGTAATAGACACACATGGTCAAAAATACATGTAGAAAGCTATAAAATATAGAATAAAATTTTATTCTTTCCCCATGGACTCATTCCATTCTGCTATCGCAATCACTACTAAAAGTTTTTTTGTGTTAGTCACAGTGAGTTTATTGTTACAACTTTAATTTTTTTACTAAACTTCTACTTTTTGATTTGTCAACATTAAATAGTAACTACTCACTTACTTAGAGAATGAGAATTCACTGTATTTAGACCATCTTCCATTTCTCTGCCACAAATTAGACATTTTACTGATTTATTTTTAGTTTTTTTATGTAGTAATTTTAATTTTAAACTGTATTAAGATTTTATTTCGTTTATCAATTTTTAACAATATCTACTGATTCTCCCCTATGAAAGATGAAAAAATTAATTAACCCACTGACCTTTTTCTAGATCTTACTTTTTTCCATTGCATGTCTCAATTTGTTAGCTATGCCATGATTTTTGTGTCAAGGCTAATAATATTGAACAATATATTCAGTTCCAACAATAGTGAAGTGTACCATACTTCATTTCTTGGTTTCTTCTCAAGACTAAAACCCAATAAATAATTTTTGTTTTGCCATATTTAAATACACTTATTTACAATTAAATAAAATATCTGGACCATAAACAGAGCAAAAGAATCCCTGTGTAAGTGAAGATTCTAAAAGACAAAGGCTAACAGCTTTTCTTTTCTAGTGTCCTTTATTTTGGGTCATTTCAAATATCTTTTTTCTACATATATACTACTTATATACTACTTTCTTAGATTACCAGGAATGTATCTGCAGCTAAACAAGTTCCATTTATTACCTGTTGCAGGAAGGAACTGTGGGGAATCTCGGTAAGAGGGTGTTGAAATGGATTAACTATAAGATTTGGGTTTGTGTTGGATTTTGGGGAGAGTTTAAGTAAGCAAGTTTTACTATGGATTGTTTGCTCTCAGGAAGTGATGTTATTCTATGATTGAGTGTTTTAGTAAATCTTTTCACTAAGGAGAGAAGACTATATAGAGATTGAAACCATAATTGATAAAGAAGCAGCAATCACTTACCATCCAGGAGAGAGGCACGTTGTTCATTTTGGGGGCTTGAAAAATGTTTGTATTTTGTTTGTGTTCAGACATGATTATGTCTTGTTTCATCCTGGTCATGGTATGACCTTATCTGATGTTGATATTTTGTGCAATTGTTTATGTTCAACAGGAGGCCTAGGCCTTGCAATGAGTACCAAGCCAGCCTGTGGCACCAGATCACCAATTCCTGAATATCAAAGGTTGCTATTATGTATGCATGTGTGTGTGTGTGTGTGTGTGTGTGTGTGTATGTATGTATGTATCTATCTATCTGCTTGTATATTATGTGTAATGTGTGTATAAAATCTTATATCTGTTAAAAAACAAAATTCAACTCAGTAAATATAAATATCTAATTGCCTTTATTAAGTAACTTATAAATCAGGGCAACATTCCATCCAGCAACTAGAAAGATCCTCTGAGAGGCTGTACAAAATGTAAGGGTTTCATAGGAAGAAGGATGGGGCATGAGAGTTATTAATAAAAGAAAATAAAGGATTGTTTTTGGACCAGAAGATCTTTTTTCCAGGGGAAGATAATGGCAAGGATTGTGTAATTTATTGACCTGTTTTGTTTTTTATCATACAGATTACCTCTTCTTTTTATGGAGGATGAAGAGGGCACATACTGGTGCTTGACTAGAAAATTCCAGACTGATTGATTAAGATTGCATTTCTGGGATAGGTTGAAACTGCAATTAGATAAGGTATTAAATCTAGGTTTTGTATCCTGGGCTTTTAGCATGAGTGATGCCATTTTGGGTCTGTGATTTTTCTCTTTAACTCACTATATACATATACATGTGGATTTTTTAATATATGTATATGTATATGTATATGTGTGTGTGTGTGTGTGTGTGTGTGTGTATGCGTGTGTGTGTATGTACAAAGATACCAGTGATTTTTAACTGTGGGTGATTCTGCACCTAACTCTCCTACTGGTCAGGGATGCTGCTAAATATTCTATAATGCACATGATAAGTCTTCACAACAAAGAATTATCTGACCCAAAGTGTCAATAGAACCAAAATTGAGAAACTGAATTATACATATATGTATGTGTGTGTATATATATATATATATAAACATATATACACATAGGTATTCTTACATATATACATATATATGTATGTGTGTATAATAGATGAAAAATTTTCTGAGTTTCTGCATGTCCCCTAATTCTCATTTTCTTCTCACACTTGATTAATAATTTGGTTAGATATAGAACTGTAGGCTAAGAATTTAAAAATACTATTCTACTCTCTTCTATTATTCAGTGTTGCTGATATAAAGTCTGAAGTAAATGTGCATTTATTCTTGATATATTTTTTACCCTCTCTCTTACTCTCTCTTGAATCTTTCAGGATTTATCTAACACAGTCTTTTTATAATTTTTTTTTTTTATTAATTCCATGGGTCTTTTCAACATACATATCTATACTCTTTTTCCATTTGGAAAACTTCTTTCATTCATATTACTTATTTGGTCTTTAGCCATGTTTATTTAATTAATGAGAACATTCATTGTCTTTGTTTTCAAAAATCATATTATAATTTTCAAGAATATTTAATTGTTCTTTGATTTTTTTAAAGAAAAGAAAATATCATGTCATCTTGGTTTTATTTTTAAAATGCAGTATCATTTGAAAATCTCTGAAGATTGTTTTATTACTTTTTTCTTCTAATGATTTGTTCTCTAGGCAGTATTATTATTGCTATCACTCATGATGTTAATTGTTCTCAACTCTCAGCTTAGTCTTGATTACCCATTAATTGAATGACTAGATTGATTATTATAGGTAGGAAGCTTGGGGACCCACACATTGCCAAAAGGAGGCTTTGACTCTGTAGACGAAGCAGTAAAAATTATTTTCCTCATGGGCAAATTGGATGTTCTGGCTCCCCACCTTATCTATTCTTTCTATGGGGTCTTGACCAAAGCTCCAGTGTGCCTCTCTCATAAAACCTTAAGCCTTCCCCAGACAGATTACAGACTTACTTAAATGTGTGTCAGAGTTTTACCCTGAGGGCAAAATTCTTCCCTGTCAATCACTCTATTTCCCTGTGCAAGATAGGAAAGGGTTACTCTCTCGGCTATTTTTTAAAACTATTTAATACCTTTTCTAGTAGTCCCAAGGCCCACTTCTGTTCTTTGGATTTGTTGACGTTTATTTGGCACTCTTTTAGGAATCATTTGGGTAAAACTACTCACAGGTATCGTACACCTCTGTCTCCGGGGCCTCTCTCAATGTTTGTGCAGAATAAACACTGCATAAGTCTATGTGACCTGTGACCCCTAGAGTTATGCAGTAAACAGCTTGAAAACTACAGTTCTGATATTTCATCTGTTCTGATTTCTCTGCCCATCTCTATCAGGCTCCCAAAATATTTCTAAAACCTTCTCTTTGTGGTTTCCCAATAATCTCATTTTTTTTCCTTAAAAATATTATGTTAAGTATTTCAATATGACTTTGAAAAATGAAAAAAAAAAAAACAAGTATTCTTGAATCAGAAACCATGTACGATATTTAGTCATATTGTTTACCCTGGACAGTGTCTATAGTTAGATTATTCCCTTAAATATTATCATTCCAAAACCCATTGAAGTAGAGAAATAATCAAGTGTCTCACAATATTTGTTTACATTTTTCAAAATTTCATTCATGAAAACCTGTGATTTCTTCTACCGAGGATAGCCACCCAAAAGGCTGATAATTGATGGTCATCATTTGTCATTACACTCAACAATAAGGGAAATAATAAGTCTTTGTATTTATAAAAGAACATCTAGGCAGTATATCACACATCAACCAGTCTTGGATTTGTTTGGATTTGACCACTTGGATTCACTTCTTACAGATTCCGGGAGCAGTTTCTTTCTCTTGGTGGAAGAGGGTGCTTGGAAGAGGGAGATTGATGGGACAAACTAGCTTCAGCTACTCACCTCAAGTACCAATAGCACACAAGAACATTTCTCAAAGCCCATAAAGCTCCACTGTAGATACAACAGCCTTGCTCCAGAACTCAATGGTGGAGCCAGACGGCTAAAGTCTAATAGCACCTAAAAGAGGGGCGTGAAGCCTAAGGAAAAAAGAAGACAGGAAAGTGCTTCGGGAGGGCATACAGTCAATGCTGCAGCCTCAAGTTTATTTAGCATAGCCCTTATATTTCTTTTTGAACACAATAGCAAGGCACAGAGTACATTACCATAGGAATGCTAACATTTACATAAGTTCCTATACTTCCTTCCCTCAGGGTGCAAACATCTTTGCTTTTTGTAAAACATTCCACTATCTCAAAAGGATTTCTTTAGGAGGCAATCCTCCCTTCCAGGGTCAGTAATGTTTAACTTAAATCCCTGCTTTCTTGAACCATTGTTTAAGCAGTCTCAGTAACTGCTTTATGGCTGTAAGCTACGTGACTTCTTCAGTGTCTCAAAATGGCTCCTGACAACTCAAGAAGTCTGCATGATATTCTCTCACTAGGAATTGCCATAAAGTCCATATGCCATCCTTACCCACCAACTGATATCTCTAATACCACAGGGTCTTCTGAGTCATATGACCAAAATCCAAGAAACAGAGTTGCTTGTACTGCAGCCTGGATTTGTACAAAGCCTTTTCCTGCTCTGGGTCTCACTCATAACTGCCAGCCTTTCAGGTCACTAAGTATATACCTGGGTATGGAATATGCTGCCTCCATGCCTACCAGCCACTGTGTTCATTCTTCATGGCGAGAGGCACAATAAGCAATAGTTTGTCCTTTACTTAGGAAAGGATATCCTAGAATGCTGAACACCCAAAATATTTATTAACCTGGTAGGCCCTTGAATCTTCATAGGATTTATTCCACACTCTCTGGAAAGCATATGGCTTACTAAGACTTCCATCATCTAGCAGCTTTTCACTAATGCAGTCCAATTAGAATAATATCATTTATTTAATAGTGGAGAAGTATAAAGTCCTATAAGGTATTCAGACGGCCTGAATTTCTTCAAACTATGTTAGAATAGAATAGCTACATAGCCTCAGAGCAAAACTGTAAATGTATTATTGCATTGTCTGTTTCTTTCTTTTAACAATGATACAAAAGAAAACATTCGCCAGATCAAATCAATGGCTTTTTACCAAGTTCCTGTGCCTAATCTGTCCTAGCAAACATACTACATCTGGCACCACAGCAGTAATTAGGGTTACTGGTGTTTTTTTTTTTTTTTAATTTACAGTAATCCATTTATCCTCCAGAATTTATTGGTTTGGGTTTTTTGTTTGTTTGTTTGTTTGTTTTCAGGGACTACACTGGTGTATCATAGAGAGATATGATGACAACTATCACTTCTGCATCTTTAAAAGTTTTAAAGTAATGTTAATTTGTTATTTCCCTACAATGGAATATTGTGTTTTATTTACTGTCCTAGCAAAGAATATGGGTGAGGCAGTTTCAGAGATTTCCATTTGGCCTTGTTAGCTCCTATACCACAGGCCAAGAACCCAATGCATAGGTTGGCACAAGTAGTAAATCTAACCATTGTACATTTGAGGACTCCAGAAGTGACCATTGGGTGAGTCTTAAAGTCCTATATGGCCCACTGTGAACTACACGTCAACCTAGACCCCATTTGTTATTCACCCTTGTATGACCCCACTATAACAGGGGAGCCATGATATACTTCAGGTCTCAGAGTATCACATTATCTCAGACATGTGTTCAACAGTTCTTGAAATTATTAGATATTCGACTTTGTCCAAAGTTACCTGAATAAAAATCTGAAAGGACTTAAGGAATCATTGCCATGTATAATTGCTGTGGCTTTGAAGGTCTCTTTTACCTGGTGACTCACTCTCTTTTTCAGTCAATGGAAATGAAGCCCAAAATCTGATTCTGAGATGGAAACTGGGTAAGGCATGATGACAGTTTATCAATAAACTTGCCTTACTCTTGCTTTCTGATTTTTCATCACCAATTTTATAGATTGAGTAATATACATTTGGCGACTTATCTTTTATTTACTTGGAGTGGTGTATTCTATTAACCTTCTTTATAACTCTCTCAGTTGGGCTTCCTTGGCCCCATGATTTGACTCCAATCTTAATACCTAACCTCATTATCGCAATGTACTCATCTGCCTTTTAATAGTTAAAATGTGTTGTCTTTTAGGAAAAAAAGCCTCTGTGCTTTGTTTAGACAAAAAGGGATTGCTCATCCTAGTAAAGCTAATTGGCACATATGTGCAAGAAAGTTTAGAGGGATCTGGAGATTTAAGATTTTTAGAGGTATCACCCCAAGTATCCCCATTTCAGTCTGAGCACCTCATTTTTTTCCCAGCAGACTCTGACCTTGGCATAGACATCTACCTTGGTTGGGAATTTAGTCTTATTTTGGGGCTTGGTATTCTTACTATTTACTTCTAAACCTGGTCCTCAGCTTTCTCTGCTCTCTTGGTGTAGGAAATGAGAGCTTCCTTGGTTTAAAGGGACCTTCATACTTAGCTTTTAATTGCTTATTAATTCGCTTAGCTTACATTTTTTTCTTTCCAGAAGATCGATAGAGCTTAGTAAGAGCAGCGACCCAATTCCAATATCCTTGGGGTTACTAGTTTTCCCATAATTCTCAAATGTCTAATGCATTGCATAAGTAATATAGTCTCTTCCACAGTATGGCATTTCACTTTGCTGCTGATAAAAGCTTTATTAATTACATTGCCACCTTATGCTCAGGGGTTATCTGGGTTTACCTGTTACCAATGATGGGCACCTCAAGGGCCATCACCAGATAGGAAGAGGTGATCCAGCTTTAAAATTTCAGTCAATATCCTATTTCTCTGACCACTGCCAATATAGCAGATTGGTTTCCCTGGGAAGAGGAAACTGGAATAAAGATTAGTGTACAGGAGGAGGTTTATTAAGGAGTGCTTTGAGATCAGCATTGTAGAGGGAAGGGCAGGAAAAAGGCATGATTAGGCAAAGAAATAGAGCTAGGATGAAGTTCCAATAAAGGCTCAAGCTGGTACAAAGGAAGTTCTGGAATTGTGACTGTTCATAGGAGTTGCATCAGTTTGTTATAAACAGGTCTTCTTTATCCTTCTGGGTAAGCTTGTATAAAATCTTCCCTGAGAAGAAAGTGTAAAGTGAAATAAAGCAATTTTCTTCGGCCAAGGCAATTCTGAGAGGCCTGAATCTGAAAGCATCATTCAGCAGCTGGGGATAAAATAAGCTTCATTCAAAAGGGTGATCTGGATGATACATTGTATCATCCATCACATAACATGATCCATTATCGCTGAAGGGACATGTTTCACACTGAGAATGGAAACAAAAACAATTGTGACAAAATACTGTAAATAGTTCCTAATCTTGTTTTCTAAATGTGACTAGAAGAAGAAAATTATTGCAAAAAAAAAAAAAAAAAAAAGACACTCATCTATTATTCACCCAGTTCTTCAAAAACATCTCAATGAGAAAAACTTTTGTATTAGGTATTTGTTGGGATTCAGATATGAATAAGATAAAGTTCTGCTTTTATGAAGATTACATTTTATGGGAAGGACAGATACTAATTACATAGCAAATAAATATATAGGACAATTTTAGATAATTTATATGGATAATTTAGTACATTTTATTGGACACCAGCTCTATCATATACTAAGTACTGTGTGGAATATTGATAAGAGTACATTCCGTCTGTATCCTCTGTTAAATTAATTAAACAAGGAGGCCACTAGGCTGATGCAGCTCTAATGCTGTAGCAGTAGAACTGAAATCTAATGAAACTCAAACTGAAATCTAAGCCTGTAAATGCCTCATAGTTACAAAATCAAAATGCAAATGATGACCAATCACAAATAGCCAACTATGTTTTAAACTATAGCTGTTAAGGGTGGAAAATTTTCAAGTGAGCCAACTTCTGCTTCTGCAATCTGCTTGCTTGTTTGATGTTAACCAGGGTGTGGTTCTAGGCTTTATAACTGCCTCTTTTGGGAGCTTGAGGCTGATCTCTTCTAACCCTACATGGTAGAGAGTCAGTCGCAGGCCGGCTAATAAAGGCTCACAATTCATCTCAATTGGCTCTGTGGGTCTTAGATTTGATCTAACCACAACATAGCCAATCAAACAATTTCCTTTCTTTGCTTCCATACTTTCTCTACATAAGTCTTTGCCTTGGCTACTGTCAGCAGATCACTCCTAAACACTCTGGTTTCACAATGCCTAAATGGAGTTGATTTTTGCTCAAATAACTGCTTAAAGTTTTTTATATCCCTCACTTTATTTTTTAACACCTCAGTGGGCTTACAACCTAACTAGAGCAATCTAAGAGACAAATAGAAAACCAAGAAACTGTAAATGAGTGTGTTATTGAGATTCAAATAAATAAACCAGAGAATAACTGTTAGGCAGTGTTTCCACTAGAGTCTACATCAACAGCAGTTTTTGTTAAAAAATGCAGATTCTGCAGATCTACCTAAGATTTCCTGAATTTGAATATCTATAATGGAGCCTGGGAGTGTGCATTTTACAAACATAGCAAGTAATACTGATGTACAGTTATGTTTGAGAGGAATTTATGAAAATGACACCTCAGTAAGGGTTAAAATAGTTCTTTTTTGGCAGAATGCAAATAGATCCAAAAAGCTAGGAGTCTTGGGAAGAACCACAAAAATTAATGGAATTTTGATTGGTAAAGAGGGGAGAATGTATTTCATATAGAATTGAATCCTAGAGAAAAATAAATGAGCAAGAGACATTTAACAGATATTGACTAATCAGACAGACTATAATGCTGTACAATCGGATGACATCAGGAAATGAAGTTGGAAATAAAGTTTACATCAGGTGGTGAATAGTTTTGAATGCCAGACAGGAATTTTTACTTTATTCTGAAAGCAATAAGGAATATTTATTTATGCCCAGGGAGAGTATTGATGAAAGCAAAGTTTTGAGACCATTAACCAGGTTATGGTGTGTAGGATTGCCTGAAATGATAAGACACTGTAAACAGGATCTCAGTTAAGAGATCATTGATATAATCAAGGTATGATATCAACAGCCTAGATTAGAGAGTGAAAGCAAAAAAGGTAGATGGATGTAAGAGATTACAGAAAGAATACTTCATACATATTTTGATTCACTTATTTTTTATGAAAGTTGACATTTATTATCCTGAAGGATGCAAAGAAATTTAAGATAAATGTTTCACTTTACAGTTGGTAATGCATATCATGTGCTTGGTCTAGTCACTGACATGCAACTGAAGCTCAGTGAATGGCAGCTACAATGCTAATTATTTATATGTGGCACAAATATGTGCTGTCATTAAAAGATAATTAATTTGAGTCAATAATTCTAGATTCAAGTACTAGGAAGGCTTTCATTGTTTTATCTAGGGTATGCAGAGAGTTATACAGGAGGGCTCTAAGGTCCTTTAAAGTTCCAAAATTCTTTGACTTTAAAAAATAATAACTTAATAGATGTTATAATAGATATCCTATAAATGAATGTGCATTGTATCCCATAAAAATAGTAGCAATTTCTTGAGTCTCTTTTAGGCAAAGATAATTCCCAAATCCCTTCTTTTCACATAGCTCCCCCCCACCCGCCCCCATTTGTGATATTTTTCTGTATAAAATATGTCATTTGATTTTGAAGGAAAGAATCTCATTTAAATTTTAAATAAAAGCCAAGTTTTAAGGTTCTGTGAAATAAAATAAACAGCATGGTTAAACAAAGACTACAACTGGGCATCTTTCATTTGCTTACATTCATAGAAATATGTATGGAAATCATTTTAAAATTCCTGTTACTAAGAGAAAAGACATAGGAACATGAAGAAATTTATAGATGAACTTCTAAAGTTAAGAAACTGTAAAATACCTATCTCTGCATGTTGAATTGAATGACTAAGCAATATGACTTTTAAATGTCTTTTCAATCTGTGAAGAGAATTATAAACTGATTTGGATCAGACTGGCCCTGTTGAAAATTTTATACTGCAAGACAAGTGCAAGTATTTTTAAATTTAGAAAAAAAAATTTTATTTTTGGTTTAAAATAAAGATAACTTGCTTTCTTTACTATAATCTCTTCAGCAAAAAAATAAAAAATGCATTGAGGGTGTGTTAGGATTATGCACGTAATTTAGCTTTAGGCAAGCATTTCTTATCAAAAACATTCTTCTTTAGTAAAGTTTATAGGGAATCTGTAATGAAAATGCAACTTTAAAATAAATGGTTATTTAGTACCACCCATGATAACTACGAATAGTTTTGGTGTCAACAAAGATATATTTTAAAACAGTTTTTTTTTTTTTAAACTAAAAGGTACTCTGCCTGATGCATGATCAACAGATTAAAATTATGATTTGGATTTGTTTAAGTTTATTACTTTTATGGAAATATTCACCTTGGAATAATTTGAATAGAAAATTTATCAAGCATATAAAAAATTCAATTAGCCAAAATGTATTTTATATTTCTTTTTAAGGCTCATATTTATTAAGATTATATGTACCTGTATATTGACTCCTATATGTTGAACCTTGAATATTTGAATTAGCTGAATGGAGCATATCAAAGAAGTTGATTAGCTCTGATCTTAGATGCCAGTACATGATATAAGCCCTAACCAGAATAAAAAGTGTGCATATAGCACTTTTTATTTATGTATTATTTTCATAATATAAAGCATTTATCTTGTTTTAAATCAATTTTAAAATTCTTAGAATAAATGATCTTCCTTTTTTTCCAAAATTTTCTTGAACCTTTAAGTGCCTAAATAATATAACTGTAGGATGTAATTAACATAAAATACTTAAATATGGGATATGTAATTTTATCATCAGGTTCGTCTTTTGAACTCCGTTTAATAGGAGCAATTATCAGATGAAGGAAGTGCCTGGTCTGCTTGTTATATAGTCACAGGTGGGCATTAGCTGAGAGGCACCATAGACATAACAGCGGTCCTCGACTTATGAGAATCTAATGCCTGATGATCTGAGGTGGAGCTGAGGCAGTGATGTAAGCACTGGGAGCGGCTACAAATACAGATGAAGCTTTTCTTTCTCATTTGTCGCTCACCTCTTTCTACACAGTCTAGTTCCTAACAGACCATGGACCAGTACTGGTCCTTGGCCCAGTGGTTGGGGATTCCTGGGTAGAGAACTATAAAAGATCATGGAGTTATTCCAGGGAGACCTGGAAGCATCCAGGAAGAGGAGCCACGATTTAGGTGAGGAGCCCTTCAGTTCTCCCTGGGGCATCTTAACATAAGGACCCCGTAGATTGGAGACTTAGATTTTTCAGATCTTGAAATCTGTAGATTTCCCACTCTCTTCCGTCTAGATTCATTTTGGAAGAATTACTCCCTGTAAACATTCTTTTTAAAAAAAGAAAGGAAAAAAATGGCCCAAGATGGATTTTAATAACAAGTCAAACAGGTTTTAAATTTAAAAGCGTGTGTCAGAACTAAATATTCTCATTAACCCCATAACTTCTAAAAGTAATTCCTACAAGGACAGTGAAGATATCAGAGGATTTATAGAATGATTTCGAATTTTCACACCATGGCTGCTTATTTTTCCAGTAATATTCATTCCAAAAAGAATACTTGACAAGATAGGCAAAGGAGAGCAGAATGCTGTCTAAATTCTGTATTTTTTTTTAAATCAATTCAAACCAAGAAACCATGGAAAAGTGATGGCAAAGAGCAGGAAATCTGTGTCAGAATAAATGCATGACGATAAATACAGGAACATGTTTGAATTAGGGCATTCTGAATAGATGTTGGGGAAAGGTTGATGAATTATCAACTTCTTTATCCTCAAGCCTCAATTTATGTCAATTTGAGAGTCTGATTTTATAAATACTGTGCTGCAAATTGAGAGTGTTATTTTATTGCATTGACTTAGTTAGAAAAATGAGCCCATTGATAGGTGAGATTAATAGGAAAATAAATATTTACAGCCACTAACTAACATAACTTTGGTTACTTCTGTTTTCTTGGTTTCCAATTCAGAGGTGATGTACACTGTACTCTGAATTGCACATATCTTGAATTTATTTTGTTGAATTTTACCTATGTTTAATTCAAAAATTCTCTCAGTTTAGAGAACAAGTGCTGTATAAATATGCACAACCTACATTTAGCAAAGACCCTTGAGGCATGACTAGTGGATTATCTTCAAACCTAAAGAGTGGACCTGAGGTTCTATGTTCTAATGGCTTAGACAGGTATAACAAAATATATTTCATGTTTGAATATGAATTCCATTTGTTTCAGACCCTTGTTTCTGGTGAAATAACCAGGTTCTGTTGCATGGAAAATTTGTAATTAAAAATTGCCACTCTTTAACTAGGTTGAGGATTAACCGGGCTGGCTGCTCTTTGGCCAGCCAGCTCCTACTCCTCTGGCCCTAGCCGATCTCCCAAAATCTGTAGGACAGAAAAAGGGTGAATACATGTAATACTTAATCACTGCTGGGAAAACAAGTCAAAACACATGACCAGCTGATGGTAGCCTGGCAGTGATGACTTTTTATAGTCCTTGCCACATATTTATCTATTAGTACTCTAATATCTATGACTTTTTAAATTCCACATTAAGTCTTAACCTCATTCGAATGAGTCTGAGGATACAACAAAGAAAGAAAGGGTAGGAGGTCAACTAGGCACAAAGTATAACTCTCCAAATCTCTCTTTAAAGAAAGTTCACATTATCATTTTAGAGGGGTTTTGTTTGTTTAATTTAGTGAAGCCCTTCTTTATAGGAATCATATATTAACTCATTGCTTACATTAGTCTCACAATTATTCCTCAAGAAAAAGAAAGATATAAGTTAGGCCTTGGATATCATTTCAAAGGAGTCTAATTTACCTGCAAGACTATTCTTCTCCCTATCAGCATCCGTCCTAGGTCATCTGGAACACACTCCCCACTCCTCGTTGCTTTATCCCTCAATATCCTCATGAGCCACCCAATCTAAATTTAGCCTCCCATGAAAACCTCTTTTCTTTCTCTCATCCAACCCCTTCCTAACCAACCTCTGCCTTTTAATTTAGATTCCCATCAGAGTATAATTTCCAGGAGAGCAAGTACCTAATATGTCTTGCTTACAGTTTTATTTTTAGTCTGGTATCTGTGAGTACATCAATAAGCTTTTTTTTTTCTTTTTTTTTTCTTTCTCTCTCTCTCTTTTTTTTTTTTTTTTTTTTTTTTTTTTTTGCTAAATGGTGCATTCATTGCAATTGATTTAAGCTTGTTATTAGATTAAATACTCCAAATTTAACTCATTTCTAGCAACATCTCAAATTTGATGATAAAGGCAACTTCATTTACTTAAAGTGTTAGAGAAAATTATTCATCACACTTTCTAAAAAGAATAAGGAAGACTTTATTCAAGAAGGGACTACTGCAATGGATATAAGAACCACTGCAATGGAGTCATGCAGTGGGAGACAGAGAGTAGACTCACCTCCAAATACAATATGAACAAATTGGAATTTATAACCAAGGAGCAGGGTGGGGGTTAGTGTATGAAAAATTACTAAGAGAAAACATTAGGGGTAAGAAGGGATTCTGGCTAAATTGACCTAACAAGATTTTTGGTGGAGGCAGACTAGGTGATCAGACACCACTTAGGGGATGTCAGAAGATGAGGAACCAAAGTAGATATTGAAGATGATCAAACACAGAGTATGGGGAATTCTGGCTAAAGTGACCTAGCAAGATTAATGCTATAATTGGACAAATGCAGAGATGAATATAGAAGTTTAGTTTGAAGTCTAGGTGAAAAGAGCTCAAAGGAGCCTGAGTAGAGTTTGGATAAGGAGACAATCTGCCAAAGGTCATCTCTGGTCAAGAGACAGTGAAGACATTTGTGGGCGCCAAGCCTAACTGAATCCAATGTCTGGCTGGTCTAAGGTCTGGCTGTGATCCAGGCCTGAGGCTAGGAATAGGACCCCGGATTTAGTATGTTATATAAACATAATTATACTTGTTTTATCATACATGTGTGGCTGAATGCCACTATTGTACTCTGATATGTGTGGAGCCATGAGGTCCCCTGGAGAGCAGAAGGGGAGCACAAGAGGGGGGCAGAAGAAGTGAGTGCAATACTGCACTTCTGCCAATAGAACTGTACTTCTAGAAACAGAAGTGCGCTCTGCACAATAAAGTTGGTGCCTGCCTTTTCCTTCTCATATTTGCCTCTTGCGCATACTTCCAACTGGGCATCTCACCATTGAAACTTCCCTTCTCAATCAGCTTACAGCTAACACTTGGCTTAGCCGAAAGGATCAGCTCAGCACTGACAGCATTGCCTAAATTCTTTTCTATACTGGGAATTAAAGTAGCATTTCCAGGTTTGCTTGACTTTTTGCCAGTTTCACATTTTGATGGCATTTATTGTCGACAGACTAGAATCTGGGTTTAAGTTTTTATCTTTCATATTTATCCAGAAGTATCTATTTAAATACTCCCATGGGTACACTGACCATCTTACTGTTTATTAAGCTTTCAAATAGGATTAATTCATATAAACTATAAGATTTTTAGCACTTAAAATATTTAACTTAAATATTGGTAAAAATGGGGGAGGGATGTTTGTAAATAATAGTTTTAATATTAATTCTATGCTTGAAATCTCTCAATTTCTTCCTCTTCTATTTTAATTATGTACAAAACACTTATTTTGTCATTGTCTGGTAGATAGTAAATCTAATAGCATAAAAAATTAGCTTGAAATTAATATAAGCATCAGAAAATTTCTTCCTCACTTTTTTTTTCACAGTCAGGTAAATGAGAGCTTTATGAGGGTTGGTGAGCTATTAAACGTAGGAAAGAGAAACTGTTGGGTGGGAAAGAAGGAGATTGTTTAGTTTCCTAGGGCAGACATAACAAAGAACCATAAATTGGGTTGCTTAAAACAAAACTTTATTCTGTCATAGTTTTAGAGGCAAGAAATCTAAAATTAAGGTGTCAGTTGGGCAATGCTCTTTCTGAGATTCTGGCTAGAATCCTTCCTTACCTATTCTTAGGTGGTGGCCATCAATCCTTAGCCTTCCTTGGCTTACAGCTATATTACTTCTGTCTCTGCCTCTGTCATCACCTCTGTCATCACATGGCATTCCCCCTGTGTGTCTCTGTTCAAATTTCCCCCCTTACAAAAGGACACCAGCCACACTAGATTTGGGCCCATCCTAATAACCTCATCTCAACTTGATTGCATCAGCACAGATTTATTTCAAATTAAGGCCACAATCTGAAGTACTGGGAGTTAGGACTACAATATATCTTTTAGGTGTATACATTTCAACCCATATTAGAGAGTTCAAGATAGCTTTAAGATATCCATCTTGGAGTACTGGCATATTAGTAAGGCCAATAATGAAAACTGAGACTATAGGGTTTGGGATGAGAGAAAGTTTAAATAGTTTATGGGTGGTATTTTCAATGCTATCAATTGTGTTTGCTTAAAGAAACTACTCATATTGTCAGTACCCTGTCAACAGTATTTTAATGACTAAAAAGAAAAAGAAGTCAACTAGACTGGGCAGAATCTTGGAAGAAAAATTAAGGACAGTAAAAGAGAATAAAATTTCAAAAGGGACAGTGATTAATAGTGACAAGTTGTTTTTTTAAAAAAATAAAAAATCTTACACTCAGAGCAGTTTTGTTACGAAAAATAATAGATCATCAATAAATATGTATTTCAATTGAAAGAAAAATAATGAGGAAATGATACTTTATATCACTTGAATCCAGACATTAATTCAGACATTAAGTTAACACTTAGCTAACTAAATATCTAAGCATACCAATAACAATGATCATTCCCTCGATTGTTGGATATGACAGTCGGAATGCAGATAATGAGGCCAGATGTGTTTATGTGTGCTTGTGAATGTGTGGGTTGCTGTGTGATAACTTGGCAACAACCTGGCCAAGCTTGGACACAGAACAACTGCCCCCCTGCTTCAGTCTACTCTGCGGTCCTCGTCTGCACTAAGAAGTACTTGCAGATTATGTCAGAGTAATAGAACCCAAAGTAATTACATTCATGAGGTGAATTGGTCTTGTTATAACTGAAGCTGCAACTAGTATTGCAATTGCAATGACAACCTAAACATTTCTGGGTTTTGATCTTTTAATGAGTGATATTTGGAAACCCAAAGTCATTATATACTAAGAAAGGCTATTCAGTAATCCTCTTACCACCCATGCCACTTTACAAATTATATCTGGACTCTTTTTGCTTTCATCTTAAATTATTAATAAATTAGGCTTTGCAATTCATCGTGTGTCTTCCTATTGCAGTGAGGCAATGGAGTGTAGAGGAATGAACACTGAATTGGAAGCTGGCCATTCCTTGGTTAAGGTTCTGGCTCTGCTAGTAACTTGCTTTATGAATACAAGCTGGTTCTATACCACCATGAGCCCTAGTTTTCCTCATTTGAAGAAGTGCATGCATTCAAATAAAAAAATTCAAGGATATAAACCTATAAGAAGCAGAATTATTCTTATACTAAAATAGAATAGATTTCAAGATAAGAGATATGATGTCAACTATTATGCTAATCATGGACTGATTACTCTCAGAGATTTGATGTAACTTTCATTTACATGAGCTGTTACAGCAATTTTGGGGCTATTTGTAGGCAAAAAAAAAAAAAAAGGAAAGATATTATTTTTCACTGACTTAGTGACTTTTAAATCCAAGAACTTGAAATCATTTAAAAATAATAATAGAAATTATGAACAGGAGAGCAGATTTTAAATGTTTTGGTAACAAAGACATTGTATTTTATTGTCAAAGGAAGCAAATTGAAAGTATAAAATTTTTCAGTTCTGTGTGAGGTAGTACGAGTAAAAAAAATGCAAAAATCCTGTCAATTAATAGAGAAACAGCTATACTCACTAGAAGGAATGAAAAATGTCTTTGACTAGAACAGGAAATATCTGGGCAGTAAATTTAATAGTGTATTCCATCAAGAGCATTGTTCCTACCAAAGCAATCACAGAGTTTTGAACAATGACGAATAGTTAAATCCAAGCATTCATTTGACCTAAACTGATTTATTGAGGTCTTCTGTATGTCTCGTATTCTTTTGGGTGCTGAGGATAAGAAAGTGAACAAACAGAAAACATCTCTGCCTCATAAAGATTACATCCCAGTGGGGCAAGATAACAATAAATGAACAAATAAATGATACGAGAGCTTTCAGAGAATGATATAGCTTTGAAAAATATATACTACAGGGATGTAGTAGAGAGTTACTGGTATGTGTGTGAGATGATTTTATTATAGAGTTGACTTTTTGCTGAGACCCAAATAATGAGAATAAACCAGTGTGATAGCCAAAATAGTAGCAGATGTCCATGGCCCAATCCCCACAACCCATGAATAATGTTACCATACATTGTAAAGGGGATTTTGAAATTGTGATTAAAGAATTTTAAGATGGAAAGATTATTCTGAATAATTGAATGGCAACATGTGACAAAAAAATCAATATGTCATTGCTGGCGACAAAGATAAAGAAAGTCAGTTGCTGAGCAATTTAGCAGCCTCTAGAAGCTGAGAACAGGCTTCGGTTCACAGGCAGCAAGAAAATAGAGACTTTGGTTATACAGCTGTATGCAATTGAATTTTATCAACAATCCAGATGACCAGGAAATAGATTCTTCCATAGAACCTCCAGAAAGGAATGCAACCTATTGATACCTTGATTTTATTCCAGTGAAACCCATACCGAACCACTGACCTAGAGAACTTTAGCATAAGTTTGTACTGTGTTAAGTCACTAAGTCGGTGGTGATTTCTATGGCAACGTTAGAAAACCAATACAACTAGTGTCTCAGTCTGTTCAGGCAGCTATAAAAAAAATACCATAGAATAGGTGGGTTTTAGACAACAGAAATTTATTTCTCACAGGCTGGAAGTTTGAGATCGGAATGCCAACATGGCCAAATGAAAGTTCTTTCTGAGTCACATACTGCTGACTTCTTGCTGTGCCTTTACATGGTGGAATGGAATGGGGAACTCTGTGAGATCTCTCATATAAGATCACTAATCTCTTTCATGAAGGCTCCACCCTCAAAATATAATCACCTCTAAAGGCCAGACCTCTTAAGATTGTCACATTGAAGATTAGAATTTCAACATATGAATTGTGGTGGGATACAAACTTTCAGACCATAGCAACTTGCTCTGTAAAAAATAAAATACAAAATTAAATTCAAGAGAAGAGTATTCCAGGCAGAGGGAACTGTAAATGTAAAAGAAGCACCAAAGAAGGAATGAGTTTACTGTATTTGATAATCAGAGAAAAACAAACAAAACTTCAGTATGACTAAAGTGTGATGAGTGAAAGGGAGAGCAATAAGAGATAAAATAAAGGAGGCAGACAGGGACAAGATTCAAGAGTGCTTTGGAAGAGAGCTTGGATTTATTGTAAATGAAATTTTAAAACAGCAGAAGGCTTTAAATCAAAGCATGACATGATAAAATTTATTATATATATATACACATATGTGTATATATATATTAGTCTGGCTGCTGTGTGATAAATGGATTGTAGGAGATAAGAGCAGTAGTACCAGGACCATTAGGAAATAATGCAATAGTCTATGCAAGATGATGATGTGTTAGGAAATGGCAATAGATACAGAAAACAAAGATGGGTTGGAGATATATTTGGACATATAGTCAGCAGCATGAACTGGTGGTTTGGAGGCAGGAAGTCAGTGAAGGGAAAAATCAAGAATGACTTGTGTTTTTGCTTTAAGAAATTGACTAGTTGCCAGAACTTTCATTTTATGTAGAGGAAACTGGAGAGGAAAATATAGCCCCCATTGAATACTGACAATAATCGATGGATCTGAAACATAAATTAATCAAAAACAATCTGGGAATATTTGTATTTTATATTTATTCCTCAGGATATGTGACAGTCTCTCCTATCACTTTCTCTAGCACATTGGTGAAATTTTAGAACATTTACTCAAGTGTGAGTTCCACATAACACAACTTAATTCCTTTAGGCATCTCTAACAATATGGCAACTAGAGCCCATATGCAGTCCATATGCTGTGGGTACTATTTACCTCTAGCAGCTGCTGGAATTTATTTTATTTAAGAATGTGGCACACTAGCACGTTTCTTTTTCCCTGGGACTTGGCTTTAGACATACTATTATTAGTATGAAACTGATAATTAGAATAATAGTTATAATTTATTGAGATTTTATTCCATAATAAGCATTCAAATAAGTGATTTACATCTGTTTTTTATGAGGTACATTCAACCTTTAACTCACTTGTTATATGTGACACTGATATCCAGGGAAGTTAAAGTAACTCGGGGTCACAGAACTAGCAAGAGTGGAGCTGTGATTAAACATGAGTGTGTGATTCTTCATATTTTACATTCTTAGCGTCACAATAATTTCTTTCTTCCCTGATATCTCCCTTATAAATGCCTAAAATTCTATCATTTTATGTACAGATACTTACATATTTATACACACACACTCACAATCTCAGGTATCATAGCAATCCTTCAAGGAAAGTGTTATTTTATATTTTTCAGTAAAGGAGGTGAAGCCTAGAGGGCCTAATATGTTTTCTAAGTTCACAGAGCTACAATTTGGAGCTGCTGGGATTTGTTCTAATTACAAATCTCAAACCCAGTTTGTTTCTTAGGCTTATTTCTCCAATATAAAAAATAATAAATAGAGAACATTTATTTAAAGACAATGACTTAGTGTTTATTATATACAGGCACCCTTTTAAGAACTTGAGCATAATTTTTTTAAAAAATCTAATTGCTGAGATGTTTGCTTCTCACCATGATGGAGTAATTGATACCAGACTTACCCTCCTGACACAAACAATACAAAACGGAACAAATTGTAGGAGTCCATTGTTTAAGGCATTAAATACCAAGCATTGTAGTACTGTGATCTTTTAGAGGGGAAAACACCCAAAGTGAGCCCCAAGTTCTTTCCACTTTCTGCTTGGGAAAATTTTCAGGACCACAGCACAGGGAAGATGAGCCAAAGGAGACAAAAGAGGTCCTAATAAATTGTGGAGTCAGAGAGATGAATGTGGACTCACAGAAGTGTCTGGAATTTGTGCAACAGAGCAATGGAGAGACAGAAGTAGTGCAAAGATGAGTGCAGAAGCACACCTCTAGTTTTCCTATGGTCCTAGATGAAGGCTGGATTATGCAAGAGAAGGACAGAACTCATTGAAACTTAACAGATAGCAGAAGCTGTGCATCTGATACCTGAATGTAACTATCTGAGATCACACAAAACTGAGGCTGCTATAATTCTGACTCACCGAAGTTGAGAGGTCTCATTAATTATGTTAAGCATTTCGTTGAGACCCTAGACATACTAGAATTTAGAATTAAGGACCCCAGAATAGAATAAAGATGACACCTTTATATAAAGAACTAAGAACAAAACTGAAAGAGCCCTAAAAAAAAATTTTGGCAGTTTCAGTAGACTCTCCCATAATTTATCTACATGCCAGAACAAAACACCATATCTTTTTAGGAATTTAACAGTATTCAGATTGCCTACAATGTATCACCTACAATCTCCAGCAATAAATTTAAAAATTACTTGTAAATAAACAAGTTTAACAAATAATCTAGGAAAAAAATGCAACAGAAACTGAGAGATGACCCATATGTTAGAATTCAGATAAGAATTTCACAACAGCTATTTTATAAATATTCAAGACCAAAAGAAAAAAGAACAGCTAAATCAAATAAAAGATGAGTACTCTTAGCAGTGAATAGAAATTAAAAAAAAAAAAAAACCTAAGGAAATTTTACAACTAAAATCTACAATATCGGAAAAGAAAAATCCAATGGACAAACTATTGAGAAGATTGGCTATACAAGAAAAACACGGAGGAGGAGGAGGAGGAGATGGACCAGTAAAGTTGAAAACAGATCAATGGAAATTATTTAAAATGAACAGAGAGGAAGATAATTTCTCCTCCAGAATGCCAGCTATGGAGCTCCATGGACTTACTCCTTAGTTAAACCATAGGTGGGGAAAAAAAATTAATATATATATTAAAGATATATATATATATAACCTACCACTTAAAGTCTCTGAAAATTGTCTTAAAGTTATACAGAAAGATACAGAATACACATTGCTAAAAAAAAAAAAAATACTAAATCATGGGAAGAATAGCGACAGCCTTTGGAA
This sequence comes from Eonycteris spelaea, assembly GCA_003508835.1. NCBI lineage: Eukaryota > Metazoa > Chordata > Mammalia > Chiroptera > Pteropodidae > Eonycteris > Eonycteris spelaea. Next base: position 1,346,685 of record PUFA01000024.1, on the reverse strand, counting down.
CTTGAGCCACAACCTGCTCCCTTACCTAACTAATTCCATCTCAGAGTGACAGAAGCTTCACTATTTGTGGATGTAGCTAAGAAGAAGGGAGGAGGAATCTCTCTCTTCTTTAGCTCCTAGTCAAAGGATACTGTATATCTCCAGGAAGAGGGATATGCCTCTAACATTTCTCATATCCCACCTACAGCTTTGAGTTGCAAAGATTAACTTCTTGGTAAACATAGCCAGAAATTTGCAATTCCCTTCTTCCTAAACTCCACTCATAGAATGGTGTGACAGGCTGAAGATACTGATAGCTTCATCACCCTTTCTCCAGCTTGCTCACAGAGCGGAGGCTTTCTGTTGGAGGAGGCAATTCAAGAATGCCAGAGACAATCACTCTAACCTGACAATCTCTCTATACTGATTATAAACCAAGGGTCTCACTCCTAGAAATGCAGACTACTGTCCCCATACCCATCACAGAGATTTTGTCCAGGGAAAGAGGCAGGCCATAAGAATAGAGTGACCCAAGTTTCTCCCCAAAGAAACCTAACATTGAAAAATAGCGTGGACATTTTTAAGCCTAAGAACACTCTTAAAAACAGTGATTTTGGTGGTAAGCAATTAAGAAAAGGCTGGTAGCTTCATAAGAGCTAAACCATAGTCTAGTTTACCAGATAGAATCTGGAAAAAAGATAGTCAATATAAAAAAGCCTCCTAGGGGAAGAAAACAAAAATCATTGACTGGCCTTAAAACTACCCCTGCAAAGGGGCCTGTGTTTAATTGTATTATACTCTGAAGCAGTTTGTGCCCCCAGGGCATTGTTGAAAACAACAGGTCAATTAGCTGGCAATTAGTGGAATCTAATGACTTATATGACACCAACAGAAGCAGTTTTAACAGAGAAGTCAGAGTGAAAGGTACTCAAAGAACACCAACTAAAACCACTGTCATCTCAGAATGCCTGTATAGTAAAAAAGAAGAAAAGAAAAGAAAAGAAAAAAATATATATATTTCTGTTCCTATATTCTCTTAACTAATTTTAAAAGCAATTACATAATATACATATAATTGAATTATTGGAGCTATAGAATATAGAAATGAAATGCATTTGACAATACATGCATGAAGCAGGAGTGGAGAGCAAAGCTGTGATAGGGTAAGAAAATGACATCAGGTGGTAACTTGAATCTATAAGAACAAACTAGGAGAATCAAAAATTTTAAATAGAAATGTAGACTATAATAAACTTTAAAACATACAGTTGGTCTCCTTTTCTATCTTAAATTCTTTAAAAGATATAAAATTATATAAAGTAATCATTATAATAATGCATTGTAGGGGTTGTAGCATATATAGATGTAATATATATGACAATAACAGTACCAAATGGGGAATAGGAATAGAGCTGTAGAGGAGTAATGTCATTATATCTAGCTGGAAATAAATTATTATAAATCTGAAGAGATTCTGCTAGGCTAAGATGTATATGGTAGACCTTAAGAAAATAATTTTTAAAATATGGTGAGAAAATAATTAAAGGAATTAAATGTTACACAAGAAGATATTCAGCTAATGTAAAAGAAAGCAATGAAGAAAGAACAGAGGAGCAAACAGACATGAAACCAATAAAAAAGAAAAAAAAAATAAAATGGCAAACATAAATCCAAATACATAAATAATAACATTAAATATGAAAGAATTAAACAATACAATCAAAATGTAGAGGTTAAGAGACTAGTTAAAAAAAACAGTATTCTACTATATGATGTCTACAAGAAATGGAATTTAGATTCAAAGATACAAATAAGTGGAAAGTAAAAGGATGCAAAAAGTTATATCATTCAAACAGCAACCGTAATACAGCTGGAGTGTCTATACTAATATCGACAAAATAGATTTAAAACAAAGAAATGTTACTAGAAGTAAAAGGGGTAAAGATAAATGGTCAATCCATCAGGAATATATAACAATTATAAACACATATGCACCTTACAACTAATTTCCAAAATACATAAAACTTAAACAGATAACATTTTAAAAAATAGACAATTCACAAATAATATTTGGAAATTTCAGAATTCCACTTTCAAATATTAGCAGAACTAAGCAGACAAAAATAGAGAAAAAGAACACCTTAAGAGCATGATAAAACAAGAACTAATCCAAGAACACTCAACAATAACAAAATGCACATTCTTCTCAAGTACACATAGATCATTTTTAAGGATAGATAATATGTTAGGTAACAAAAGAAGCCTCAATAAATTTAAAAGGATTGAAATCATGCAAAGTATGTACTCTGGCCACATGGCATAAAATTAGATATCAATAACAGAGAAATTTGGAAAGTTCACAAATATGTGGATATTAAACAACAACTAAATAAACAGTAGGTCTAAGAAAAAATCAGAGTATGATTACAAAATACTTTGAAATGAATGAAAATTAAAACAATAAAGCAAACATATGGGATGTAGTCAAAGCATTTTGTATTGGATAATTTATGCCTGTAAAACCTATTTTAAAACAAGAATCTAAATAACAACCTAATATCTCATGTAAGGCTATATAAAATAAAAAGAGCAAACTGAAAAGAAGCAGAAAAAAGAAAACAATAAAGAGTGGATATTAATGAAAGGGAGACTCAATAAATAACAGAAAAAAACAACAAAACCAAAAGTGTGTTTTTTGGAAAGATTATCAAATTGACAAAACATTAGCTAGACTGACTGATGAAGGAAATGACTCAAAATACTAAAATCAGAAATTAAAGAGACATCACTACCAACATTACAGAAATGAAAAAGATTATAAAGTAATACTACGAATAATTGCATATCAATGAATCAGACAACAGATTAAATTCAGATAACAGACAAATTCCCAGAAACACACAAACTATTACAACTGATTTAGGTAGAAGATGTGAATAAATCTATAACAAATAAAAAGAATAAAAGAGTAATTAATATATTTACAAATTCACCTGCAAATTCAAAGAAACATTTACAGAAGAATAAACAGCAATTCTTCAAGCTCTCTTTTATAACAGAGAAAAGGAGAAAATACTTTTTTATGAGGTGGGTATTTCCCTGATATGAAAACCCATTCTATATAAATCAGTAAAATTCTATGAGACAAGTATTATCTTAATTTCAAAACCAAAGAAATCACAAGAAAAGAAAATTACAGACCAATATCTTTTATTAATAGAGACATAAAAATCTTCAAGAAAATACTATCAAATTGAATCTAGCAATATACAAAAAAATAATTATATACTGTGGCCAAGTGGCATCTCAGGGGTGCGAGGTTGGTTAAATATTTGAAATCAATTAATATAGTATACCACATAAATAGAATAAAAAACAAAAACTCTATGATCATAACAATAAATACAGAAAAGCATTTAAAAATTTTTAAAGTTATTAAATATATATATACCACTCAACTGGGAAAGAAGGGGTATCCTCAAGCTGATAAAAGGAATCGATGAAAACCCACAGATAACATAATTAATAGTGGAAAGACTGAATGCTTTCTCCTAAGATCAGGATGGAGAAAAGATTCTCTAGTCTTACTATTTCTATTTAACTTTGTATAGAACATTCTAGCCAGGGAAATAAAGCAAGGAAAAAAAATGAAATAAAACTAGTTTAGAAAGGAAGAAGTAAAACTGAATTTGCAGATATGATCTTGTATATAGAAAATCCTAAGGAACAAAACAAAAATTTATTAGAACCAACTAATAAATGAGTTCAGAAATGTTATATGATGTGAAATTGATATAGAAAAATCAATTTTATTTTTATACCCTTGCAATTAATAATCCAAAAATTATTTTAAAAATTTTATTTCAATAACATAAAAAATTGAAAAGTAAAGTTAATAAAAGAAGTGCAAGACATGTACAATGAAAATAACACAATTATACCCACTTTCAGTAGAAAAATACACACATGTACACATACACATATGCACAATCCTCTAACGATTTCAGAGTGAGTAACAAAGCACAGCAGTCCATCCTTGGACCCTGGGTTAAGAATATACCTTAAAGTTAATACCACATGGAAACGGCTGCTGTTCAGGATGTGAATTTCTCTTCATACAGGGTCAGCTTCATAAAGAAAGTCGTGCTTTCCTATGGAAATTACAGAGGTTAGTTTATCTCTAAAGACAGATATAGTTTTCTGTTAAAATTACATTTTACTTTACAAAGGAATTTTGTAAAATTCCACCAAGTGGAAATGGAGGGGGAATTGCAGTTTTTGATCTTGAACTGGAAAGACCGGTTACTATTAAGTCAAACACGTTTGTTGCAAAAAAAACAAAACAAAACAAAACACACTATTAATTTATCTCAGTAATTGGAATGTTCATTCATTTGTTAAATACATACATATATTGTGTGTGTGTTGTGTGTGTGTGTGTATCTATATCTATACATGCACTGATGCTAGATTGGGTATGCTGGGGAATAACTCCTGATCAAAACTAGATAGATTTTCTGCTTCATGGAGTTTAAAGTATAATGATACAGATAGGTATTAATCAAAAGCTCATTAAAATAATAATTGGATTGAAGGCATATAGTGCTATGAGAGAGATTATTATGGAAAGATTTGACCTAATCTAAGAAGGCAGGAAAGTCTTCCTTTTAAACAGAAATTAGGGACTGAGCTGAGATATGAAGAGAGAGAGAGAGGAAGGGAAAGAGGAGTTATGTAGGCAAAGGAGAAAGGAAACACTTCACCAAAAGCAAATTCTGAATTCATGAATGTTTCAGGCTGGAAGGATTATGAAATTGAGATCTTTCACATTTTATTCTTATTTTTATGTGTATATATAGAAGTGTCGATAGAGAATTAATAAACCTTGTTTTAGTACTGTGTCTGTAGGTTGACCGTTCTGTTTGCTCAGGGCAGTCATGGTTACATCATGGTATGTGTTAAATAGTGCCCCTTTTATTTTTGGAAGTGTCCATGTTTAGACAATGAATGGCATGAACATCTACATATCTTCTGGGTATCTGGGAACCTTTACAGATATGAATCTTTGATTTTTAAGGCTCTTTTTAGTTATGAGTACTATTGAATAGTTTTGATAGCCACAAATTTCTGGCTATTTCTTTTTTCCTTTTAAATTAAAAATAGTTTATTATTTTGTACTGTTTATTTAATCATTGTGACTATATTCAGTGACAACGTTTCTATTGCCACGCTTCTACATGCGTTCACAGAAGCATTTCTGCGTACGTCATATAAAACTATTAATTGACATTCCTGTGTGATCTGAGCATCATCCTTATATTAACAGCCTAATCCTTGATGATTAATTTAGTGATACCATCAGTCTTTTTTTTTTTTTCATTTTATACTAAAATGAGAGAAATTACACAGTAACCTTATGTGTTGTCTCACTGCCACCTAATGGCAAAAGTATAGAAAAGGCAACCAAACAAAGATGGATGACTAACCAGGTCAAAGTCATTTCCCATCGCATGAAAATCACATGTTCTCAGAATTTTTTTAAAGACCCATAGTAAAGCATTTTCTATGTCTAAGATTTGGCTGTTTAAGTGAACTGTACACATAGCCCTAAGAAAAATCAAGACGTGAAAGTGGCAATGATTAATAAATCTTAATTGAAGAAAATGTGAAAATAGTATGATGTTAAAAGATCTACTTTTATTAATGAAGTATAAATTTGAAATGCTTTCTTTAAGTAATTTTTCAATTTCAAGGATAAACTTAAAAGTTTTTATTTTGGGTGGCTTCACTTTTTGTAGGTAAAGGAAATCAATTATACTGATATTTGAAAATATACAGTAATAAATATTTTTTTCAATATCAAATAGATAAAGTTCATGACCTTTTTTTGTGGCTTTTCAAACTAGTCATTTTCAAACTAAATCCCCAAGACTAAAATCACTGCTTTTTGCTTAAATGTCTTGTCTTCATTACTTGCTACTCTATTTTTATTGTTCTTTACATCATGATAGAGCCAGATGTTGACAAATATTTTTTAATATCTAAAAATGTTATTACATTTTCTGAAAGAATATGTATTTAAGAAATTAATAATACTAAACATTGCTTTGGCTCTTGTTTTCTTCTAATTTATTATGCTTTTAATGAATGAATCTCATAGAATACAAGGGTTGAATCCTGTGGTCAATTTTTTCTATTTGAAAAATTTTTAGTTCAGGCTTCTACATTTATCACAGTTGTATGAATGCATCTATGTAATAAAGATATTCTATTTGAGTTATTCATGTATACTATAATGTATTTCTATACTGGAATCAAGTCACATGTTTATATACATTTACTATTAAATTAGTGCTTTATATTTTTTCCAGCTTTATTGAGATATAATCGACATATAACATGTAAATTTAAGCTGTACGATGTGATGATTTAAAACACTTGTATATTGTACAATATTTATCACAATAAGGTTAGTTAATACATTCTTTACCACACACAATTATCATTTTGTTGCTGTTGTTGTTATGATGAAATCATTAGAACTCTTCTCATAGCAACTGTCATATTTTTACCAATTTTCTTTGTATGTTCTACAGCACCTGGTTCTCAAAAAAAAAAAATTGTGATGGAACGAGGGAGGAATAGAACAAATTATTCCTATTTCACAAATAAGGAAATAGAAACAGAAATTGGCCAAGTGAAGAAGTGTTGAACCCAGGAATTCTGGTTCCAACTCCAGAACTTGTTTCAGTACATCACAACAAATGATGGGACAATTTTCCTTGCTTTTTGAATGTCCACTGAAATCTAATATCACTAAGGGAATTTGGCTTGCTCCTGAAGACACTCCCAAGGAGGTGTGAAAGAGTGAATGAGCATCACCTTGAGTTTTACTGGGTGTATAGCATGGCCTCAGCTGAAAAAATAGAATTATAACACAATTTTTTTCCAGTTTTATCAGAGGATTAGAGTTAATTTATGCAAAGCTCCTAGCATAATGCCAGGCAGATAGTAGGTGTTACAAATAGCTATTATAAGAAGAAAACATGAAACTCACAAGATTCTTGTGGATCATCAGACTTGCACAGAAGCAGGCCCTCTAAGATAAACTGAACTAACGGAAAATAGATTGCCTGAAATGTACTGCCAGACATTAGTCCCGAATTCCAGAGCTGCACCATCTCTTGTTTGGTGCCTAGCAATGACTTTATTGCTGCCATATTAACACCAATTAGGAAGAATATGGAAGTGTTTTTAATATTTGCAAATCTAGTTCCTATATCTAGAGCCACATGTAATTATAGTTAGTTTGATTCCATCCAACCAGTACATGAGGACATGCCTTATTGTTAGTACTGTGCAAGAAAGATTTGATAAAACAAGCATACAAATAAAACTCAGAAGTGTATCAAACTGAATTTATGCAGATAATATAGAAGAGGATGAATTGTACAACAAATAAAAATGCAGCCTTATAATTATATGTCCACTCTTGGATATGGTGTGTGTGTGTGTTGTGTGTGTGTGTGTGTGTGTGTGTGTGTGATTGCATGTATGTATGTGTGTTTTAATAAAAGAGCATACATGTACTAATCACACAAACAAAAACAAACTATGTAACATATCGCTTGTAGACAAGAAAAGTGAGTGGCTTTTGGCCAGGATTTAGAACTGAGAAGACACTGCCAGGTGCCAAGAGATTCTAACCAATCTGTATCTAAGCAAAGAATGTTAGAGAGGCAAGAAATGGCCTGGAGAGAAAAACAGAAGTGTCACCTAGTAACCACTTTACAGTAACAGGCTGAGGCCAAAACATTCTTAAGATAGCAGTGCCTTGTACAAAAAATATAGAAAAGTAACCTGTGGAAAAAGAGACAAGGTATGCTGGGGGTTAGCATTTCCTTAGAAGAAGGTATTCAGAGTAAAAAAGGAGCATTTATGTGATAGATGTAAGAGAATTTGATAAAACTAATGAAATTATTTTTGAAAGACCAGGAAGCTATTACTTTAATAAAAAAATTCATATTTCCATGCAAATACTGAAATGTGCATATTTTATTCAGTGTATTTAATTTGTGACTGTCCTAAAGAGATATAACTATCTTTAAATAAGTTATTATATAATATATATTACAAAAATAAATTTGAAGATAATTTTTAAATAAAATAGTTTACTGGCCATTTTCTTTACAAAATAACTTTCAGAAGATGGTGATTTACAAACAACTGTGGGTATGGCATACAGTGAAATGTCAACCATAGTCTCAGGCATGAGAGGTATAATAAAATAATACTGCATGCTCAGTATTAAGTATCACAGAAATTCAAGCATTATAATAGATGGCCTACACGTTAGACAAGGAAATTGGCTTACTAAAAGAGAATCTAATATATCTCCAGGGTGATAGAAAAATGAAAAAAGTGAAAAGATCCAGTCTTTAGGAACCTGAGCCATCAAATGTTGAATTGTTGAACTATGATTCTTCTCTGATTTCATAATACAGAGACAGGAGTACTCAGTTCTTACTCAAAATTGATCTTCAGAGAAAAATAAACTACCAGAAGATTGAATAGAGATCTCTGTAGTCTAGTTATAGTGCACAAAAAACTGTCTGTCTTTAATGAATGGTTGATTTTTTAAAGAATGTACGTGGGTGTGTGAGGGGGATGGGTGTGTACATTTCTCTTTCTACTTTGATTTTCTACCCTGGCTTCACATTATATCACCTGACCACCGAGGAAGCTTCTAAAAAAGAGAGAAGTTTGTACTTCACTGTAAAGTAATTAAATTGAATCTCTGGAGATAGAATCTAGGCATTTTTAAAAAGTTCTCCAGATCACAATACGGTATAGCCCTGGTTAATAAACAATGGCTATCAATGATAATTGACTAATTCAGTCTATATGTGCCAGGCACTGTATAATATGATTGACTCACATTCTCTCATTAATTTTCATAATAATGCTATGGGCCTGGCATGATTTTTATTCCCATTTACAAATGGGCAAAAGAATACTTTAGAGGGGGTAAATAACTTGCTAGAGCATAGGGATTAGAAAGAGAAATGATGATCTGATTTTAGGAATTAATGATCTACTTTTATTACCAAATCTACAAATTCATTCAATGATCGTGTTCCTAGTGCCTATTACATATTAGAATTTTGAGATAAAGATAAATAGGACATGGCCCAGGTCCTTGGGGTGTTCATTCCTAGAATATTTCTAGCTTTGACGCCTAAAATGCAGCTGTGACTACTGGTGTCCCTGTGCCTCTTACGTATGTTTTTCCCATCTGTCTCTAGCAGCTCTTCAGATAGGAATTTTACAGCAGCTGAACAAAGGCATTTTAAGCTGCTACACATGCAGCATTCTCTGCTTGGTCAGTTTAATTCTAAAGCTGCGGCTGACTAATACTTAATACAAAGTTTTAATGACTAAATTGCCCTTCCAAAGAGGTGTATTTGGCACCTGTCTCAGTAGGACCTATTTGCTAACATTTATATCCACACTACCTCGTCTGGTTTCTACCTAGTGCATAATGGATATTAAATAACTTACTTACTTGAAGTAAACCAAATTGTATTCAAATAACACTTCAAGATGCCATCCGAGTTACTCAAGGATTCATAGTTTTAGGTTTATTTTTCTTTCACAGTCTTAAATCTTCTACTCCCAGACTTCTGCTAATGGTGTTGGTCTATTAGATAAGGGCATGCTGATGGGAGAAGACCTTATTTAGATAAATGATGAATCTGTTTTGTGTCTTCTGCTGGGATATATTTATTCTTTTGATTTGATCCAAATTTATATATTCACTGAGATGAGAGGTTTATAAAAGTGCCATGTACCCTACTGAGTCCTTCATTAAATATTAAGCAGATATGAATGGAATTAAACATTAAACTGATTCCAGAAAATTAAAATAAGCAAAGTCATCATTTGGTGGCTGAGGTTTTGTAATTTAAAGTTTATATTACATATACAACTACAGGAAAGACTTTGGACAATGAAAGCTTTTAACTTTGGGAGAGAAAAAGTTGTAGTAAAGTCTCTGATGTACTAAAATAATGTTTCCCTTCAGAAATGTACACTAACTCTTGGGATTTAAATGTTGAATTTTGAATCCTATCAAGAGCTATCAGTGAGGCATTCTTTGTAACCAGACAAAAACTGAAAGAGAATAACCTCTTTCATGAACCGGCGCTTTTCAAGTCCTCTTTCCTAGAATCCAGGTAGGGGAACAAGCCTGAAAATGAAACTTAACCTTTTATAATTTCATAAAAACGACTGTTTTAGGGTTTTCATAGCAATGTGTGGGTGAAGGGGGCGGGGGAGCTAAGCTATTTTTACTTGTATAGACCTTATGTGAGCAGCTAGCATCATGGGTGAAAAGCTGACAGAATTCTCTGATCTGAAAGCATAGAATGGCCACAGCCCTAACAGGCAATGAACCAACCAGCACATTCAATTTTAATTAAGTCCTTATATCAGGAAGGAAGGCTCTGGGAGAAAGCAGGCTTTGGGGTGCCATGTGTTTATGGAGTTGCTCTATTCAAGGAACCATTTAAAATAATTGCAGCTGAACAATTAAAAAAAATTTATAACTTGACTCCTGCCAAACATTTGGCATAACTACAAAATGATCTTTGAATTATGCACACCTTTATGGCTGTCTGTTCTCCTGGGGATGAGACTTTCATCTAGAATTGCTCTTTCCTAAATTCAGACCAGCTCTTCCTCTTTTAGTTTCCTGTCACAAGTAATAAATGAAAGATAAACCATTCCATTCTTCTTGCAAAATATGTGTGTGTGTGTTGTGTGTGTGTGTGTGTGTGTGTGTACATACATATATACCCAAAGGTATTGTTTTTACTTCAACTCCAAAGAGGGGAAGGAGGCCAATTACAGCTGTCGAAGGCAAGCTGGACACCATAGTTGCAAGTAATAAGATCCGCCTGACACTCACCATCTGTACCTTCATAGCACCAGTTTCTATCAAATTACATTACCCAAAGAAACTTAAAAAAATAAATTGCACACCATTTGTATATCCATCTCCCCTGGTGTTATTTACATTTGCCTTTATCACAGTGACAATTAGGAGAAAGGATACTTGTGACCTGCTCTACTACTAAGTTATGGCTGGATGACTCCACTACTAAGGTATGGCTTTATGCCAGTAATACCACCTTAACATATTAATAGTTTATTGGTTACCTTAGGAACAAGGGGCCATAGGTTCAGCAAGACTTTTCTCCACATTCTGGAGTGTAGAAGGAGGTTGTTTTAAAAATTCAATAGATAAAGTGAAAGCAAGAAAGCAAGGAAGGAAGGAAGGAAGGAAGGAAGGAAGGAAGGAAGAGGAAGGAAGGAAGGAAGGAAGGAGAAAGAGAGAGAGAGAGAAGAAGAAAAGAAATAAGAAAGAAAGAAAGAAAGAAAGAAAGAAAAAAGAAAGAAAGAAAGAAGAAAGAAAGAAAGAAAGAAAGAAAGAAAGAAAGAAAGAGAAAGAAAAAGAAAGAAAGAAATTTGTGCAACTTAGGAGTCCTATTGCAAATGCTTCTGAGCTCAGAGTTGTTGCTGTGAATAAAGAATGAAAGTAGGAAGGAATAGCTTTTCCTAATAGCACTAAAAAGATTCAGAAAATATCTTTTAGCTATAAGGCTGTGGTTTACAGTACAATTAGGAGAGGAGGAAGAGGACATATGTAAGTTGGGAAGATGCTTAAAATTAAGACTAATCTCTTCATTATCACTATTCATCTGGCTTGTTGATCTTTAACCTTTCCCAGTACGTTGCTTCTGTTCCCTAGATATATTTACATGTTATAATTGTTTCTATCTTAAAAAAAAAAAAAGTTATCAGGTCACCTCAAGCCCCTGTTCTGCTATTATATTATATCACCCCTTACCTTTATCATTATGGTTTTGAAAATTTCCATTTGCTCACGTCCTGTCAGTGCCTCAGTTCATAACTTTCCTCATTTATCATCAACATTCCATTAAACTGGAACATCCTCAATTTAGTGCACACATTTTAGTCATCATGCTCTCTCTGCCTCACTAGTATTTTACTACTTTCTTTTCTAAACTCCAGCTATAGTCACTGCCTCACTAATGTTATTTCCTGAATTTCCTTCAACCTCTGTGTTCTCTTTTACTTACTGCCTCATATCCATCCTCTTTTCTCATTCCCACTGTTGTGACCTTAATGTAGGACCTTACCAGTTTTCATTTGTGTTACCTCAAAATTCTCCTAATTAGTATCCTCTAGTTTATTGTACTTTCAATCCTTTGTTCATCTTGCTATCTCTCCTGTAGTTTTGTAACAACACTCATGCTTTTTCTCCCTTGTCTTATTAAAATCCTACAATTATTAGTAGGATAAAACCTAAACTTCTTATGATGTCCTGCATATGCCATGGTAGCTGCTCCCCAGCTTCATTTAACACTCATTTAGAGATGCAAAACCATACCAAATTGTTTGCAAGTTAACTGACTGCTTCATTCTCCTCATCATAACTTAAATATTTGATTCCATCTTTTGGTAAAGCCCTTATTCTACTTTTTACCTGACTAACTCTTACTCAAATTTTATGGCAAATTTTAAATCTTATCTTCCTGGGAAATCAATCTAGTCACAATATGCACACAACCGAATATCCCTCTTCATTGCTTTCGTTATAACCTGTGCATGCCTATATGGTCACTTATTATATTGTTTTGCAGTGGTCTAAATCCTGCCACTAGACTCATTGCCTTCCAGTATTGGACTGCATTTTTATAGATATTTAGAGCCGAGCCAGATAGTAGTCACGCAATAGCTAGCAGAATGTAAGAAAGTAAGGAAAAAAGGGAAAGGAAGGAGGAGGAAGGAAAGAAGGAAGGAAGGAAGGAAGGAAGGAAGGAAGGAAGGAAGGAAGGAAGGAAGGAAGGAAGGGGAGGAAGGAAAGAAGGAAGGAAGGAAGGGACGGGGAGAGGAATGGAGGAAGAGAGGGAGGAGAGAGGGAAGAAGGGAGGAAGGGAGGAAGATATGGTATTGTGCAAGCCCAGCATCCATTCATCCATTCATCTATCCTTCTGATAGTAGTTTTCTTAGGAACCATCCACCCCTCCTACTCATAATCCATGTAATTCAGGTGGAGTTAATTTCCACACTTGGCTTCAAGGGTTGACATATGAATTTTGAAAATATAAGTATTGACTTTGTCTGCCAATTCTAAATGTAGAAACTTTGAAGGCTGAAATATTTCAAAAATAGAAAAGATTTAGTGTATGTTTTCCAAAAATATATCAGATTGGAAGTGAAATTGTATACTCCTTTAGCATATGTATCAACAAAGCTAAGATGTCTACTAAATATCCAATAGGTGTTCTATCTAAAAACACTAATCTAGAATGAGCTCATTACTTTCAATGATGCATAAAATTATTTATCCATGCAAATGAGTCTTCGGATGCAACTTTACATACTGTTTGTAAAAACTTACTTAAACTTTGCCTAGAACACATGTATGCATATCCTGTATGTTAATATCCATTTGTTGTTCATGGCAAAACAGCTATTTTTGACTCATATTTTTTTCTTTTAATCAGTCATAAAATCCTTCTTCTGAGATATCCCAGGAATTCTATATTTCTTCTCCATATCCACAGTTCTTATTTCTGTATCACCTTTCTTAGTTCTCTGTGGTACCAGCTCCTGGAAAAAAGCAAGGCATACTCCACTTGATATTCTAAAGAGAGTATGGCAAGTCGACAAAGCCAAAACTTATGTAGCTCACAAGTGTATTTTTTGAAAGGCAAATTATAAAAAATTTTAGGATGTAAAATAAATGCTTAATTTCTACCTTCTCTTGAAAAATAATTTCCAACAAGCTTAGAGCCCAAGTTCTTACATGGCAACTGATGTGGGATGAATCGTATCCCCCAAAAGGTACATTGAAGTTGTTAGGTATTTATGAATGTGACCTCATTGGAACTACTTTGCTGATGTAATCAGGTTATGATAAGGTAATACTGGGTCAAGGTGGGCCTTCTTTCAATGACTAGTGTCCTTTTGAGAAGAAGGAAACTTGGACCCAGAGAAAAGAACACCATGTAGTTACATGTAGATGCAGAGAGAACATCGTTGTGGCAGACATTGAAATACTGTATCTACAATCAAAGAATTCCAAAGATTGCTGGCCAGAAAGACAAGGAAAGATTCTCCCCTAGAACCTTCAGACTAAGTGTGGCTTTGGCCACATCTTTATTTGTAACTGCTAACCTCCAGAACTCTGGCACTACAAATTTCTAGTGTTTTAAGCCACCCAGTTTGTGGTACTTTGTTATATGGCCCTAGGGTATAATATAGTAACAACGGACTAGAAATGAACAAAGGCTGACCCTTTTAGGTGGGGTTTGTGATCTTCATTTCTGGGAGTTAAGGATAATTCCTTTGAGTTTGCGATATTTTACTATTTTCATATTAACACATTTATTTTTATTCCAAGTTGCGTTTTCTTTACTACAACTCTCAACAATATCATTTAGTTGTTGTTGTTGCTGGTGCTGCTATTTTTTGGTATAATTGTTGACATTTTGTATATTTACTTCATCTTGACAAAAAGAACGAGTAATATCTAGATCCTCACCTAGATATAAGTATTTTGTGCTGGATAATATTTTTGCCTGGGGATAGTTTTGTGCCTTGTAAGATATTGATTGGCATCTTAGGTCTCAACTCACAAGATGCAGGAAACATCCATAGCTGTGACAACTAGAAATAACTCCAGACTTTGTTAAATATTATCGGGGGAGGAGAGCAGGAAAGAAGAGCAACAAAAATATCCCTCACTGAGAATCATTGTTCTAAGCTATTTTTCTATCCAGTCTCATAAAAATAAGTAAACACAATATCATACTATTATGAAAGTTTCAACATAGCAAATGTCTCTCAGAAAATAATTCACGTGACTCAATGATGTCAGCACACTTTTGTCTTGTCATCTTCTGTACATCTAGCTGTAAGAATTCTCTTGCCTTGGTCTGTGATGAAGACTGTTAGTTGCTTCCCAGTATCCTTTTGGCTATGCTGATTGAATTAAACAAACAAAAAAAAGTGATGCGTATTTAGGAACATTGCCACACATACAAAAAATTTCTTCCCTAGCTGAGTGTGGCCAATGAAAATATGTAATAGGTGGTGGCCAATAAAACAAATGGAAGTGCTATGTGGAATTCTCAGAAAAAGCCATTAAAGAAAGTACTTACTCTTAGTACTGTTGGGGCAATTTGAGCTTCACTATCACCCCAGAGGCATGGGGTGGGGAGATAATAGTGCAGAGGTGCATTTTTCCTTGGTTCTTCTTAATTGACACAGTGAAGAATCACAGGTCAATGAGATTTAGAAAAGATTTATTAAAAGCATATATTAGAAAGATTAAGCACCCCCCAAGGAGGCACCTGGTTTTAGCTAAGAGTTGTAACAGAGCTCTGTAAAAACAATAGCAACCAACAATAACAACAACCAGCAATCCAGAAGCGGCAATGCCTGCCTTATATTTGGGCTGTGATGGGTGGTTCCAAAGGCATCCCTAAGTGATTGGCAATTGAGGTCATTTTGATTGACACTTGGCTGCTGTATAACTCTTTGCTTAGTGTGCATTTGTGTCCCGAGAATTCTATCGTTGGGGCGTTCTTTGGGTGGTCTCTAGGCTTAGCCCCTATTCTTGTGTTTCCCTGTCACTCATGTCTGACTAGCTACCTACAGTCTTATTCAGTTATTTTTCATTCCCCGCTAACTGTAATTTGAACATAATGGTTGGAACCCTGGCAGTCATCCTTGGGTCAGCCACTGGAAATAGAGAAGAAATGAACTAGAAGTCTGGGTCTCTGAAACAGAGAAACTGTCACATAATTTTAAGACTGCCTCCAGTAGGACTTCAGTTCAAGAGAGAAAAATAAAACGGTATCTTGTCGAAAACATTCTTATTTCAGGTTTCCTGCCACATAAAATGCACTCTAATTCTAGTTAATACATAGCTCATTCTAATTCTAAGAAGCTTTCCTAAAGGGTTTTTTTTTTTTATGATAATTTGCACTATTTCAATATTGACTTACACATAGCTCTCTTTAAAGTTCTAAAGTTAGCAGTGTTTTTTTGTAACATGGCAATAATAATATATACCTTTGTGAGAGTGTTTCAGATCAAAGATAATGTTTTAGATCAGAGATAATAACGCACCTAACACACTGCCTGTGTGATGGATATGTTGCTATAATCATGAGGATAATTATAACCATTGTGATTAATATTAGATCTGAGAGTGTCACATTTAGCATTTCTATTATCGAAGGAAATTATTCTAATGGTCTTTAAAGTGTCTTCTTTACAAGGCTAGGATATCTGGCTGAGTGAAACTTACATATTTGACTTTAACTATTTCCTTCTTGTCATATTAAATAAAATATTTGACACGCAAGTTAATATTTTTAAAAATATTTCCTTTGGTAACAAAATATATTTATTTCCTTCAAACCATAATATCTGAAATCTGGCATCGCCAATGGTACTTCAAAACTTACAGGTGCCTGGGTACCACTCCCAGAGATTTTGATTTAATTATCGTGGGGCATGGCCTAAAAACATTGGGATACTTTAGAGCTCTTCAGTTGAGTTTGAGACTCATTGCTTTATACTTTCTTTAAACAATAGTCAGGACAGGCACTTCCTCTACTATTTGCTACAGTTGTCAGAAACCGAGGGTGCAGCACCTGGAATAGTTGAATGAGTGGTAGCTCCTAAGGTTGCCTAGGTGCTAATAAAGTAATTGCAAGATTTTCTTTCCTTTTTTTTTTCCATTGTATTATTCTCTTCTGATATTCTTTTCTCTTCATAAAGGATTGATCAATCTAAAATGTGAGAGGGATTTATTCTTTATTTTTCTAAGTTGTACATGAACACTCAGAGTAACTGCTGGAAAGAGAACTTGAAAGTGGCTTGGTATCAGCATTAACCCCTTTGGTATTTTCAGCTACAGTTGCCTTGACTCCCATTTTTTTTTTTTTTTTTACCTTTAGCATTAACTTTGTCAATTAAATTATTTTGCCCCTTAGATATTCTATTAGCCAAAACTGATTATCATAGTCTCTGGCACATAGTCACTACAACCAGTGATTTGACAAACGAATTCTTTTTCATGTCTATCTATAGGGAACACAAACCAGAAATAGTTCATATATATGGATACATATATTATTTTGCACAAGTGCTATATTAGTTCCCTCAAATACTGTTACAATATATTCCAAAGGATCCTAAAACACTTGGATATTCCACTATATCAATGCCATTAATTAATCAAACTAAATGAATACAATGGAGGCTATAATACAGCACACAAATTTTGCCACTAATCATATGACCCAGCAGACTCTTTGCTATAAGAGGTATCTGTGATTTAAAAAAAAAAATGCTGTGTAGAGTTTATGGCAAGCCCCAGTAGAAGATTTATAACACATATTTTGGGTTCTGCAGAAAGCAGAAAACTATCTCAATTGAAAACCAGCCCCTGGCATAATACAGGGCCTTGGTAGAGATAGAATGCCTGAATAGGGGCCTTCAAGCAACCATGGAGCTTATCTTGAGTTGAGTTTTGTCAAACCCATCAAGACAAAATCTGGTGGTCCCAGCAACAATTCTTAATAAGATGAAAGTGGTTCATTTTGTATGAGGAAAAACAAGGCAGAAAGTACACTTAAGTTACATGACCTGGTGATCTAGAACATCATGACATATACAACTGTTGAACCAGAATCTCTCTTGGCTCATATCTATGGCCTCTAACTGTAGAGATATGGTGTGTGGTAGGCAGCATGATGAACCTCCGAAGATATTCTTGTTCTAATCCTCAGAAACTGAATATCTTAGGTTATGTGGGATAGGGTGTTGCCTATTGCTCCCTAAAAAAAATTCATGTTCATTTAAAACCTCAAAATTTGGCCTTATAGGGAAATAAAATCCTTGTCTATGTAATTAAGGTAAGGATAAAAATGAGATAATATTGGTTTAGGGTAGGTCTTAAATCCAATGAAAGTGTAAGAAACAGTAAAGGACAACACAGTGACAGAGAAGAAAGTAATATAAAGATGGAGGCAGAGCTTGGTGTGATGAGTATATTGATCAAGGAACACCAGGGATTACCAGTAAACACTAGAAGCTAGGAGGGAAACATGGAATGATTTTTCCCTCAAAGTTTCCAGAAAGACACATTAGTTCCTGACTTTTGGCCTCCTAAAAGTGATGATACATTTCTGTGATTTTTAGCCACCCAGTTTGTGACAATTTGTTATGGGAGTCCTAGAAAATTAATACATATAGCAAAGGGGTTTTAAGGTTGTAGATGGAATTAAGGTTACTACTTAGCTGATCTTGAGATGGGAAGGTCATCCTGGATTTTCCAGGAAGGCCCAGTATTGTCAAATGTGGGAAAGGGTGATAGAAAAGACAGAACCAGAGAGATGGCAGCATGAGAGGGTATTTGCCAGACTGTGATGGCTTTGAAGATGGAGAAAGTAGATCATGAGCCAAAGAATGCAGTGACCTCTAGAAGCTGGAAAAGGCAAAGAAATGGATTCTCTTCTAAATCTTTGAGAAAGAAACCAACTCAGCCAACACCTTGTTTTTAGCCCAAAGATTTTCCTCATCGTCCCATGTAAAATAATTGTATACTTAAATCCCTGTCTATATTTTGCTCCTGTTTGTTTGTTTGTTTGTCCGGAGCTTGATGATTTCCTGTGGCCAAATTTTACTCTTTTTACAAGCATAATTCAAGTTCATCCTCCTCCAAAAAAGCCTTTTCTGGTCACTTTAGACTTTACTAAATGTCCCCTTCTCAAATTTTCTGTCATTTTAATAGTCTATATTATATATTTTAACATATTAATATATTTTTTGTAATATACAATTGATTGAAATATGCTAAGACTATTTTCTCAAGCAAGTTTCAAGCTGTATTACTCAGGGTCCCTCAAAAAACAGATCACACACACAAAGTAAGATAATTTGAGTAGGGTTTATTTATTTAGTGACTATTTACAAAGATGTGTGTATAGGTAAGGGATAAAGGATTGTGAAATAACCTAGAGATATTATCAGTAAGCTAAAACCTTCCTTAAGCAAGAAGACATAGTTGGGGAGTAAATACCAGAACTCAAAGGGAGAGATAGTAACTCATAGTCAGTTAACTGCCTTGAGAAAAGCTGTGACCATTGGTTGAGAGGGGCAGTCAACCTTGTAAGTGACCTTGAAAGGAAATAAATATGTTGGTCTCGCTCTGGTTGGTGTTCTCACTGAAGAATTCAATCAGAATCATAAGGCAAGGTTGTCCTGTTAATGTAGTCCATGTAGTTCAGCCTCCAGGGACAAAGAAACGGGTGAAAAATATTGGAGGATTGGATTAGTAGAGGCAAACAGAATAAGGGCTTCAGTATCATTCAAAATATTCATAGGTCCTTCAGGAATACATATACACTTCACAAGTACTTGTTAAATGTATTTAGTTTAATACAAGAAATAGAAGCTATGTGATTACATTATTTAATTAAATAAATATTTATTAAATAGTTACCATCTAATAGGCACTCTTCTTCAAGTCTTGAGGATACAGTGGTAAACACAACAAAACAACAAAAAAAACTATTTCATAGAGATTTCACATGTCTTATACAAAGTACATATGAAAGAGCTGTAAAATACTATGCTATATGCTAAAGATGTAATTAAATAGATTTCAAATCTCATAACCAAAACCTTCATCTAAATAGTTTACTGATTTACAAAAGGTTACTCATGAGACAAAACAGATAGTAGATTAATTTCATTATAAAAATAGGTATATGTGGAAATTTTAAAATTTTAATGTTGAAAACTTTATAGTTAATCATTTTTTAATTTTATTGTTTGTATAAATCCCCATTGAGTTTACTTAGTACTAGATGAACATGTATAGATTTTATCTGCAGCTTAGAGCCATTAACCCTAAAGCTTAAGTGAATGTGAGTATATTCTGATACAAATAAATCCCACAGATGCAGTGTTCCAACTTTCAGCTAAACCTGAGCCGAACTTCAGCTTACCTTAGCCCTATGCATTACTTTAATAAAGGTTTTTTTTTTTTCTGGAGAAATTAGATATTAAATCCTTCAATTTGAGTGCTCGACATAGTCTTCTTAGGTAGTCCCAAGATAGACCAATGGCTCACACAGGAGTTGCAAAGTTTTCAAATGTTAATATTAAAGTTGCATTTAGTTACCATTTTAAAGCATTAATTTTGGTGGTCTTATGAATATCTATCTCCTTTTATCATCTGATTAACTCTCCAATTCTCTGTAACTTTCCCCAAACTCTCTTTATCAAGTTATTCAAGGTCAGTAAATATTTATCCATCACAATGGCCAACATTCAGAAGAAAAACATACTGAAGGACTTAGCATGAATTTTCATGGACAGCACCTTAGACACAGGAATTCATTATCAATTATTTTCAGACTGTCAGCCCTATTATTATTATTGTACAGCAACTATGTAAAAAGCAACTATGTTAGGTACTGTGGGCTGAAAATATTTATAAAAAATAAAAAAAATGTTCTTAAGAAGTTTCTAACCTCTTTCTAGAGAAAATATGGGGGAAAGAACTGTAACTCAAGGCGAAATGTACTTCTGACATTTCTACACACTGGAATTTAAGAAGATATCAACTGTAATAAACAAGAAATACTTCAGGAGAAATAACAAACATTTGAATTGATCCCTGCAGAATGAAATTGTGGGGTTTTTTTTGTTTGTTTGTTTTTGTTTATGTTTGTCTAAGATAGGAGAAGATAAAATTCCAGGAAGAGAAATGACACAACAGAAAAGCAGATATTAGAGAATATAGGGGCCTTTGGTTACCCAGGTTTTTACTTTGACAAAAAAAAATCGGAGTTTGTCCTTGGAAAGAGACTGTGAGGGAAATTTCCAAGACTACTTTCTTCTGGAGGTATTTATATTATTTGCAGCCAGCATAATTATATTCGATTGCTCCTTCTTAAAAGCAGATAATAGGTTACAAGATCAATGGTTTAAAACAATTTAATGTAATTGATAACATATCTGATGAAATATGAAATGTTAGCTAATCAATTATAAAAACCTTCCCCATCTCTACTCATCAAAAATTCTATTAATCCTTTAAAGACTTATTTCCTATCCTCAGACCAGAATTTCTCTCCTTATTTTATATTTTTATAGTCTTTTGTATATGTTTCTGTGACAAATAACATGATAGATTAATTTTAGAGTTTATACTCAATTAATATCAGTTTACATTAAAATATTAAATTATTTATCAAACAATAAAATTACATGACAGATCACACTTGCCTATTCATCCATGAAAGCCCAAAAATGTAAAGCTAACTTTGATACTTGGTTGTAGAAAACTACATGAAGCTAAATAATTGGGGTATTTTTTTCTTCTTTTATTTAAATGTATATTTGTAAACTGTAAAGATGTTAAGATATGTACTTAAATATAGTATATATTTTAATGCTGTTACTTTATTTTTAATGTAGTCTTTATGGAACATTTGAGAACATATAAATAATAAATTACTTTAAATTTTATTTATATTTTGTAATATACTGATGTATGTCGAATGTCCTAAGTACCAGGATGTCTCTCATATATAACTTCTGCATTTAGAACTACTCTTTTTCAAGTAATGTAGTTAAGACATAGTTGAGAGTCATAACTACTAAATAAACTATAAAAACAAAGAGGTAGAAGCAGAAAAAACTATTTGTTAGAACATATTATTGTATAAAAATTCTAACTTAAATTAACTCATATATTCTCTCTGTACAACTCACTGTAGGAAATTACAAATAGGTTTAATAACTTTAGTTGAATTTTTATTTACTGCAAAAGGGATGGCTCTTAACCCTTTTCCCATTTTCCTTGAGAATACTCTCTGGCAGCACTTGCAGCTACAGCATTTACCCTGAGATAACTGACAGGTTACAGTCCTAACCTTATTCTCAAAGTTTTACACGAAATATCTCGATTTTATTATTATTTTATTAATTAAATTATTGCATTTATTAATATTATTACATTGCTCTAGTATATTAATAGTCTTTGGAAACAAATGACATCCTTCTATCTATAGCATTCTGTTTTTAGTAGTTCAATCATTGAAAATGTCACACCTTAGAAAATATAGCATTCCTACAAATAATGTTAAATGAACACTGGCAGTAAGCTGCACCTATTTTTTTCTAAATGGAAGAAGAGTTAAAACTATACAGGTTAACAACCAAACAGGCTTATGTACAATTATAGATGGTCAAAAAATGTTTATTAGCAGAAATGTTGTATTCTCCAACTATGTACAACCATGTTCAATTTGTAGCCTCAAGAATACTGGTCATATCAGTTTAATCATGATGTGGTTGACCCTTGGATGATTAGCTTTCGAATTGAGTTTTGGTGAGAATAGTAGAAAATCATTATTCTACTCTAATATAACAGACAGAATGAAAGAAAGTGAAACTGAAAATAATTAGTTCTGAGTGTGTGTGTGTGTGTGTGTGTGTGTGTGTGTTTGTGTTTGGGTATCTGTTAATGTGATTTGAGCCTTAAGATAACAAGATTTGTGGGACATTTGAAAGATAAAATTCTCTTCGAATAACTTCCTATTGTATTCTTAAAATTTTGCTTTTAATATTTAAGTTTTTAATTTAAATTTTGGCAATCAATACACTTCTGAAATGTATAAGGTCACTAAACATCTTATAAAAATGTGTTTGTCAGAATATTTTCTTTGGGGAATTATGTGAAGAAGAGTATAGAATGAAGGTGTTACGTAACCTAAGCATGTATATTTTCTTGGGGACTTCGCATTTGACAGAGGGGATAAAACTGGGAGAAATATCAGATACCAAACACAACTTGCGGAATATTTCTAGTCGTATTCCACTTGAGGGTGGTCGTGATGCTTAGTCCTGCTCAAGGGATAGTTTGATCGGTTAAAATTCTGAGACTATGAAGCCTTTTTAAATTTAAAAAAGGAGATGGAAATTCAGTTGATACACCATTTTTTGCCCTTTTTGGCACTTTTTTCTTCTTGCCCTAACTCATCTTTCCTGTAAAACTGATTAGAGGCAACTTTTAGAGGCCTCTATTATATTTATTGGAGAAATAAATATAAGAAAAATAGTAAAGCATAAGATGGGATAAATCTGTGCCTCTAATGGCATTTGCTTGAGCTCTCTTGCCCAGGACTCCCTAACAAGAACTTTTTAAGGTATAAGACTGATAGACTTTTACCTGCGTCAAGCACACAGGTACAGAGTTTTCTATTGTTGTCAGTCAAGTGCAGTTCTAACAAACGTACTTTCAATCACACCATGCAGAGAACTGCCTTCTCCATCACTTACTAATTTTATTATAATGCCATCGTCAGTGAGATAACTTCTTCAGGAGAATGCCAATATCACATTGCTTAATGCTCACACCAATGTTAGAAAATCTTTGTAAAGATCAAGGATTCTAAAACTATCCTGAATTATTATTATTATGGAAACTTACTCAACATAGAAAATGCCACACATTGACAAAATGATGTCCAAAGTGGTTTCTTTCATGGATCTTTTAAATAATCATTTACAGAAAGAATTCCCATCTGTATAATACCTTTTTTCTCCTAGCTTTATTTTTAGTATATCTAGTAATGTAATGTCTGCCAGGGTGAGGTAGAAGAAACCTATTTTGGACTATACATTACAAAATATCATGCATTACAAAATATCATGAAACAAAATTAAAAATGATTGAAAAACATTTTTTTCACCTGAATTAATTCTTTAGATTATAATTGACAGCAGAATGAGAAATGACCTGCTAGGGAAAATGATCCACTAGTATTTGCTGCTATGTGGCATTATGCTATGAATTAATTCAGATAAAAGATGGTAAGAAATTAAATCTTTAAAAATACAGTAAGAAGAATGTATGTAGTGGATAAGAATAACTTCCAATGCTTAATTCTATATAGGGCTAACAATGTTAATGACTAATTCAATGGAATTACAGTTTTGTTAATTAGATTAACTTCCTATATGAATACATTAACAGTATTCAGGAAAAAATAATATAGAAAGTTTGAAATAAAATATTAGTGTATACTAATATTTTGGACAAAATAGAATTATATTATATAATAAATTAATTTTAAATTAATTATGTAATAAAAGTAATTATATTTCATCCAAAAAGAGACAGAATATTCAGCCAGATCAAATTAGAGAAAAATAAATGGAAATTTGTCTAAAAAGATTGTATGTGTCCACATTGGGTAAAAGTATCTCAAGAATTTCAAGATCCAGAGTGCTGTAAAACATTACTAAAATGTGCTTGAAAGTGCAGTATGGCTCAGATATGCAGTGTTGGTTTAAAAGAAATATTCAAATTAGTTATCAAGTTTAGAAATTTAACAGATTTGGAAGAGGGAGTCTGTTTTAGCAGTTAGTAAGGACATGAGATTCTTGTATTAGTTACACGGCTGGGAAATGAACTGAGCTGAACTCATATTGTGACCTAAAGCAAATCTTTTTTTTATCTCAATTTCCTTAGCTGTAAAACAGCTGAGAGAGACAGCAGTCCTTGTTCCCTTACCTGCCTCACTCTATGAACAAGAAGTTCATTTTGAAATCAGTGCATAGAAGATTGAATCAGTGCATAGAAGAGGAGAGGGCACTAAAATCAAACAATGCACATGCAAATGTATGTATAAGCCCTAGATTTTACTGTTATAATAACAATCACTTGCAACTATGATTATCTTTGATTTATAGTCAAACACAGCTATTGAATTATAAATATATTTTTTCATTTAGCAGTTTCAAGGTGGAATTGATTTTATATTGCCAATAGATATTTTACTTTACTTATGCACATGCTTATTCTTCTTTATAATGTCATTAAAATAGATGTCAGTTTGTAGTAAATTACTTCTAGACACCTTTATAGTACAAAGCATATGATGTAACTGTATATCAACCTGAATGAAACGTGTCTATGCTTATTTAGAAATAGAATCATATTGATACTTGGAAATAAGATAGTTATTTCATGTCAGGTAGGATGAGACGGTTGGTGTGAATTTTTGGTTATGTTGTTTTAAATGGCTATTGAATTTTATAGAAGTAGGAATGGTCATCTTTCAGAAAAGTTATGGTAGGCTAGTGATTAGCTTTATTCTTTCCTTCTCTCTCTTCCCTTCCTTCCTTCCTTCCTTCCTTCCTTCCTTCCTTCCTTCCTTCCTTCCTTCCTTCCTTTCCTTCCTTCTCCTCTTTCCATCTTGTCACTATTCCTTTTCTTTCCACTCCTCTTTCTTTCTATTTCCCCCTCATATAGTTTTCCTTTCTCTTTCTTTCTCTCCCCTTGTATTGATGTCTACCTCTCTTCTTCCATCCCTTCCTTCTCCTTCATCTTTTCTCCTTCCTATCCCCCTTTTCTATTTTGTTCTGACTCAATTTAAATCATTTATTCTGCTTGCTTTTCTTTTCTGTCATGCATCCTGCCTCCCTTCCATACATTTATTCATTCACTTATCCTGTATGTTTTCCTTTCTTCTTTCTTATAACAAACATGTATTGCATATTTCCTGTGTGCCAGATGGCATGTCAATATTAGGAATCTTGAAATAAATAACACATGATCTCCAAGGAACTGAATGTGTATCTATAAAGAGAAAAGATAAATTTCAACCTTACTAAAATTATATAGAGGACTATGGAAAAAAAGGTATGGGTTAGAAAAATGAGGCTTGTACATAATATTCCACTTCTATCCCCCATCCCTACTTTCACAGACCACTTGTAGATACCTAGCATAGCCAATGAGCACCACTCTCCACCATAATACACTATTAGACATTATCACAACTGTTAAGAATTACTCACCCTGCAGATCAGTTCTTTCTTTCAATAGTCATCACATTGTCATAAGAAAGTTTATTCTGAAGCACCTTGGATTAGTTGAGCACCAGAGATCACCTACTTGGGATCTCATACTCTGCACATTCCCAAAAAAGTCCATCTTCAAGACTGGACCTTGGTGCAGTTCCTGGAAATTGACCTGTGACCCCTTGGAATATCTTACTTATTAAGATTATTATTTTTTGCCCGAGGCCTTGGGCCATACTGTATCCGTTTGATATCTGGGGGTAGGGGGCTTGAGATTGAGTAGCTGAGGTCAGTTACACAGTATTGCATGCCTATATGACTGATCTTTAATAAAAATTTTGGATACCAAGTCTCAGATAAATTGGCCTGGTTGGAGACACTTCATATGTAGTCACATGTTTCTGATAAAATTAAACCTGTTTCCATGTGGATCCACTGGGGGATACTGAGCATCTAGAAGTTTGTACCTGGTTCTTCTGAACTTCACCCATGTGCCTATTCTCATTCCTGATTTGAACCTGTATGCACTTATTGTACTAAACCATAACAATGAGTATAACAACTATATGAGTCCTATTAGTTCTGCTAGTGAACCATGTAGCCTGAGGGAAGTCTTGGTGACCTCTAACACACCAAGAAATACCTTCCCCCTTTAATGCAGCTGTCCCCAACTTTTTTGGCACCAGTGATCAGTGCTCCTATGAAAATCTAATGCCTGAGCATCTGAGGTGGAGCTGAGGCAGGGATGCTGGCATTGAAGAGCGGCTGCAAATACAGATGAAGCTTTGCTTGCTCACCAACAGGCCACGGACTTGTACTGATCCACAGCCTGGGAGTTGGGGATCTGTACTCTCTACAGACCATACTTTGTACTTTAGTTATCCAATATGATACCACTGGGAGCAGCTGGGTGAAAGCATATAGGTTTACTATGTTTGTGAATTTGCATGTACAATGATCTCAAAATAATTTTTTTTTAAAAAAAACAACTTTTCGAATTGTATCCTTAATATAAATACATTTTATTTTATGTCAATTATAGTTCAAAAACATTGATTTTAAAATTTCTGTAATCTAAAAACTAGGGGAACATGCCACAACTATCAGTAAGAGGCTAAGACTGAACAAAGTTCTAAATAGTTTTATTACAAGATCCTGATCCTTGCCCTTTATATAGTAGCCAGAAACATTAATGCATTTCTTTGGTGTTGGTTTTAATTTCTAAATCAACTTTTTATGCTTTTCCACTTAGGTCTAATTTTTCTCAAGAGGCTCCTTAATCCCTCCCACGAATAGGGTTCTTAGTTAGGGCAGACCCTTGTTTTGCCAGAAGTATTTAAACATGCTGTAAAACCAGTAGGCACAAACTAAAGGCCTTCTCTCAAAATAAAGACAAATTTAATAATCCTACTAAATCAACACAAAATATATTTTACGAATGCTTATTTAATACTGATGCTGAACCAGGAATTGCAAAAAGTTATCAAATTATCATAAGATCCATACCTTCATGGACATTATGACTCAGCTACTTGCTAGCTATGTGAACTTCATTATTAATCTAACTTCTTTAAACTTTAGTTTTCTCAACTGTAAAAGTTAATATGAGTATTTATTTCACAAGTCATAAGAATTAGATGTGTTTCAAAGTACTACATAACAATGCAAAGGAAGTACACTGGTGGGTGGCAAAGAGTAAACAATCCTTGAGCTTCAGAAAAAGTGAGTAAAATAATATTGAGTAGTCAGAGAATTATAAAGATAGTGTGATTGAAGTAACCTGGGAGAAATTAGGTGGAGGTAGAAGAAACATAAAACACTAATAAAAAGAAAAAGTTTTGACATTACGCTAAATCATAGTGAATCCGTAGGGTTATGGAGGAAGATCAAGTAAAGAGAAGGAAGGGTACAATTATTAGAGAGCTTTGCATTAAAATAGAACTTATTTTTATCGAAGAGTAATAAAATACTATTAAATGTTTCTTATATGGGTACAATAAAAAGTTGATTTCAAAGAATATGAATGTGATATTAATTAGTAGGAAGTTTTCCAATTATAATAGATAGAAACCAAAGAAACAATTTAGGAAACTACTTTAATGATCCAGAAATGAAGTGAGAAAAGTCTGAAATCTTAAAGTTTGGACCCAAAAATAGAATGAAGGAAATTAAACTAAATACAGCACTTTGTTATGATAATTTAACTCAATACATTATTGAATAGCAATAATATTTATGTGCTTTTTGCTTAAATAGATATTTATTTAATGATAGTTAATAGTCTATAACTATATACATATTGTTATTTCCTCTCAATGGGAATTTTGCTTTCACAGATGGATAAACACTCATTATTGTTGACAATATATAAAATATATACTATGAATTTTATGCTAAATTTTTACACAGTGATCTTCAGGTTAGTCATTCATTCAACAAATAATTGGTTTCTATACACTACATACTGTATTAGGTATAAAAGACATATAATATTTTATTTATAAGATAATTTATGAGTTGTTAAGCTTGAAATTCTCCTTTTTTTCATTTTCATTTCTACAACTGGAAAAATGTACCCACCACAATCCTAACATAAAACACTTCCATCATTTCAAAAATGGTCCCTCTGTCCCTTCTATAGTCAATCTTTTTTCATTCTCTACCCTTTGACAACCATTCGTCTATTTTTATTAGCAAAGTTTTGCCCTTTTAAAATAAATTTTATTTAAATAGAATCACACAGTTTGTATTCTTTTGTGACTGGCTTCTTTCATTTAGCATAAGCTGTAGAGATTCATGCATATTATTAAGTGTAACAGTATACATTTTTTCATTTTATTCCTGAGTAGTATTAATTTGTGTGAAAAAAAATAAAACCACAATTATTTTATCCATTCACTAGTTGTTGGAAATTTGTATGTACTATGAATAAAGATGCTATGAACATTTACATGTGATTTTGTTTGGACTCATGTTGGGTTTATAATAAAACATATACTTAATTTTATACAAAAGTATTTGTAAGAAACTTTGTAACTTTTGTAAGAAACATTTCAATAGTGGCTTACTATTTTTATTGCTATGGGCAATATATGAGAGTTTCAGCTGTTGCACATCCTCATCAATATTTGGTATTGACCAACAATTTTTGTTATGTTTTGTTTTGCTTTGTTTTGGTTTTGGTTTTAATTTTAGCTATTCATTTGGAGTGAAGTGCTAGTGTATTTTGGTTTTGGTCTTTATTTATCTAATGATTAATGATGTTGACCATATTTTCAAGTGTTCATTGCTGTCTTTACATATTCTTTAGCATGTATCTACTCAACTATGTTGCCCATTTTTATTGATTTTGTCCTCTTATTATTGACTTTTAAGAAGGATTTGTATATTCTGGATACAGGTACTTTATATATGCATTAAATTTTCTTCAATCTTTGGCTTTCCCTTTCATTTTCTTAACAGAGTATATGTTTTTAATTTATTCCAATTAATCATTTTTCCTTTTTTAACGTGAAATTTTTGTATCCTGTTTAAGAAATTTTGCCTAAGCCAAAATTAAGATATTTTACTATATATTCTTCTAGAAATTGTGTGTCTAGTTTTTATATTTAGATTTATGTACTATTTGAGTATATATATATATATATATATATATATATATATATATATATATATAGTGTGATAAGAATTAAAGACTTCTTTTTTAAATGCAGCTTCCAATTATTTAAGCACCAATTATTAAAAGACTATCTTTTCTATGTTTGGGTCTATTTCCAAACTCTCCCTTTGGTTCCATTAATCTATGTGTCTATTTTTATACAAGCAACATGTCCTTATAATGTAGCTTTATAGTGAGGACTGAAATCAGATAATGTAAGTCCTCTCGCTTAGTTCTTTACATATAGAATTGTTTTGGATATTTTATGTATTCAAAGTGTTAATAAATTTTAGAATTAGCTTCTTAAATTCTGTAAAACTCTGTTGAGATTTTTATTGTGATTGTATTAAATCTATAGATTAATTTAATGAGAATTGGCATTTAAACAATAGTAAGTCTTTTGATCTATGAAGATTGTATGTCTTTCCATTTATTTATGTCTTCTTTAATTTCTCTTAGGAATGTTTAGTAGTCTTTGGTGTATAAGTTTAATCTATATTTTTAAATGTATCCCTCTATGTATTCCATAATCTTCAGGTTATTTTAAATTGTGTTGTATTTGAATTTGAATTTCCAAATATTCATTGCTAACAAAAGAAAATGTAACTGATTATTAAATTTCTACTTGTATATTGCAAGCTTTCTAAACCCAGTTATTAGTTCTAAAACTTATTTATAAACTACTTAGAATTTCATGTGAAAACAATCATATAGTATGTGAGTAAAGGCGGCTTTACTTTTTCTTTTTAATTTGCATGTTTTTTCTTTATTTTCCTGCCTTTTTGCAGCAGCCACAATCTTTAATGAAATGTTGAATAAAAAAAGCTGTGAGTGAACACCTTTTCTTGTTCCTGATCTTAAGGGGAAAATAATTTAGTTTGTTACCACTAAGTATAATATTTGAAAGACACTTTTATAGATGTGTTTTGTCATGTTGAGATAATTACTTGGTATTCCCAACTTAATTAGATTTTTTAAGTATTAAATAGATATTTGATATTGCTAATTTTTCTACATCTATTAAGAGATCACTTTTTTCTTTTATATCAATATTGTGAATTACATTGATTTTTTTATATTTTTAATTTTTAAAATTAAGTTTATTAGGGTAACATTGATTAATATAATTATAATTTTCAGGTGTACATTATAATTTTACATCTGTATACTCTATTGTGCATTTACCACCCAAAGTCCAATTTCTTTCAGCTACCATATATTTGATCCTCTTTAGCTACTTCACTCTCCCCCTCATCCCCTATATTTGTCCCCCTTGAGTTACATTAATTTTTTAAATATCAAATCAGCTTTAAATTCTTGAGTGACACTGCACTTAGTTTTCTAAAATTTAGCGTAGAGAAGGTTTGCATTTATGTTCATAAAAAATAGTACTCTGAGATTTCTTGTAATTTTTAAATCTGGTTGTAGTATCTCATTGCTCTTTTCATGATTTGGGAAATTTTCCTCCTCTACATCTGGTATAAGTTTCAAATGAAGCCATTTGAAACCAATATTTTTAGGGAAGTTTTATCTACCAATTCAATTTTCCTTTAATAATTATTGATTTATTCAGGTTATTATTTATTTCTGAGTGTTTTTTCTTAATTTACATCACTTAAGAATGTATATATTTTATATAATTTGACAAATTTATAGCCATAAATTTTTGTAATTTTAAAAATTATTTTCACACGTCTGTAGAATCTGAAGCATTGATTTCTCTTTTATTTCTGATATTGGTAGTTTGTGTTTCCTTTTTTTCTTCCTGATCCTTTTGTCTAGAGGTTTGTCATTTTATTGACCTTTTCAATAATCAACTTTTTATTTTCATTGATTTTCTCTATAGTTTTCTATTTTCTATTTTATTACTTCTGCTCTTCATTTTTCCTACCTTATGCACAATTTGTAAGTCTTTTGTTTTGTTTTGTTTCTTCATTTCCCAAGAGGGAAGCTTAGATTATTGATTTGATAACCTTGTGTAAAAATAATGAACACTATAATTTTATAAATTTTCTTTTCTTCTCTGCCTTATTTGCGTGTCATAAATTTTGATATGTCATTTTTCTTTTTTTAGATCAGTTCAAATTATCTTCTAATTTTACTTGTGATTTCTTCTTGATTCTATCAGTCAGGGTACTGACCAAAAATAGATAGATAATATCATCTATTAATAGATGACAGATGATAGATACATACATACATACATACAACATACATACACACATACATTTCTTGGAAGCAAAATGAATTAGTTTATGTGACTTGATGGCTTGCTAGGGAATTCCTACATAATTCCTACATCTGTAGGACAGGCCATCAGGAAGGGCAAGCTGGAACTCTTGAGCACCAGCTAAAGCTGCAGTACATAGGCAGAATCCTACTTATTTAGGAAAGCCACAATTCTGCTTTTACAGTTTTAACTAATTGGATCAAGCCCACTCTTGCTATATATAATGATCTTCCTTACCTAAAGCAAACTAATTATAGACTTCAGTTATACCTATAAAATGTCTACAGTAACAATTAGTTTTGTTGAAGCACTCAGAACTAGAACCTACCCAAGTCGACACATAAAATGATGATCACATTGATTCAACAGTAAAAGTAGTATATTTAAAAATTTTTAAATATTGGGGGATTTTTATATCTCTTTCTTTTTTGCTTTCTAATTTAATTGTTTAGTCAGAAAATATACTTTGTATATAACTTAAATATTTTTACACTTGTAGAGCTTATCTTGGTGGTTGTTTATCTTGATGATTGTTTCATGAGTGTTTGCAGCAAATGTGATTTCTGTTATTCTCTGGTGAAGTGTTCAGTATATATCAAATAGCTTGTATTAGTTGATAAGCTTGTCCAAGTCTTCTATATCCTTACTGAAGTTTTGTCTTTTACTGAAAAATGCTTGTTAAATTTTTAAACTTTTTCTTCTACCAATTTTTGTTTAAAATTTTGTAATAAGAGTTTTAATGAGATTTAATTCACATACCATAAGATTCATCCATTTAAAGTTTATATTTCAGTGCATGTATTTTAGTAGTATATTCACAGAGTTGTTTAACTATTGCCACGATCTAATTTTAGAACATTTTCATCACTCCAGAAATAAACCCTATACCCATTAGAGATTATGCCCCTCCTTCCTCCACTAGCTCCTAGAACCACTAATCTATTTTATGACTAGAGATTTTGCAAGTATTATAAGAAACTTGCAAGAATATACTTTCATTATCCCCTTTTGCTTTTTGTTTCCTTGTTGTAATATTATGTACTTCGATATTGTTATAAACCTCACAATAAATTATTAGGTTTACTTTGAGCAGTCAATTGTTTTTTAAAAAAGTTTCAAAAATTGTGGGGAATGTCTTGTATTTTGCTGACAAATTTATCATTTCTTGTGATCTTCATTATATTATGTCAATGCGATTTTTCTTCTGATATGGTTTTTCTCCCTCTGGATTATTTTTTAACACTACTAATCTTACTGCAGATATGCTAGTAATGAATTCTCTTGGCTCTGCTTGTCTGAAAACATTTCTATTTAGCCTTAATTTATTAAAGAGAATTTTTACTGGATAGTGAATTCATAGTCAGTTTTTTGCTTTGTTTTATTTTTGTAGTCATTACAGTTGTTTTTTAGTTACTTTATGAGTGTTGCCACATTATATATTTACTAGCATAGATATTGATAAAAATTCATTTTTATGTGAAATTTAATTTTTTCTATCATTGTTTTTAAAATTAAAAAAATCTCTATCTCAAGTTATTCATTTGATTAAAATGTGTGATCTTGGTGTGGTTTTATTTATTTTCCTTTTTTTTGAGTTTTGGTGAATTTTGCGTATCTGTGGGTTCAAAAGTATAAAAATTATATTTAGAAAATATTTAGCTACTGCTTTTGAAACAATTTTCTTGTCCTGACTCCTCTCACCCCTTAACTCTAAATATGTGCATGTTAGATCACTTGACATTGTCCCACAGGTCACAAATGCTGTTCTTTTTTAATCAGTTTTTTTTCTCTTTCTGCTTCATTTGAAGAGTTTTCATTGCTATGTCCTCAATTTAACTATTTTTTTTTTGGGTGGGGGGAAGGGTAATGTTGAACTGCTCTTAATTTCATACAATGTATTTTTTTTTCATTTTTGATGTTATATTTACATATCTACAATTTGATTTGGATCTTTGTTATATCTTGAGTTTCTTTCTTCATCAGGTTTATATTTTCCTTTAGTTTTTTAGACATAGGTGGTATATTTATAATAACTGTGCAATGTCGTTGTTTGCTAATTCAATCATTTGTATCCTTTCTGGTTGTTTCTATTGACTGATTTTTCTCCCACTTTTTTGCATGCCTTATAATGTTTGGTTAAATGCCGGACATTCATTTTGTGTCTCTGTGTTGGGTTTTGTTGTATTCCTTTATATGTAGGTGGCCTTTATTCTGAGAAATAATTAAAATATCAGTATAATTGTTTTGAGACTTGCTTCTGAGCTTAGTAGATCACTTTCTGCTTAAAGTCTAATTTTGCCCCTCTGTTAAGTCAATAACTTTTTGAAGAGTCTAAATAGTGTTCCATGCATTAGAAAGTTTTTCACTTTAGATAGTCACATAGTAACTATTTCCCGTCCTGTGTAAGCTTTGGTAATTATTTTGCTAAATTCTTTCTTTAGTTTTTCCCTCTGGTCTTGGGTAGTTTCCTCACACACTTGTGCAAAAACAGTACTCAGACAAAGGTTTGAGTGGAATCCTATAAAGCTATTTGGCTCTCTTTCTTTGCAACTCCCTCCTCTCCATGAATCTGCTCCATAAAGTTCAGCTGTCTTGATCTCCAAACTTGTCTCCTCAATTTAGTGCATTGTGCTCTGTTTGGTTTCCCACTCAATGCACTGTGGTCTGAAAATTCTCTTTAGCTGGTAAACTGAGATTATCATAGAGCTCACCTTGTTTTTTATACTTCTTATACTTGTAAAATTTCTGAAAACTGTTGTTTTCTAGTATTTTATCCAATAATATAGTAGTTAAAAATGAGAAGTTAAATCTCATCCCATTATTCCATCATGAATAGATGTGGAAGCCCAAATGATAGCTTCCAAAGTATTTGTTTAGGAAAAACCTGTTCCTAATGTACAGATTTGCTTAAATAATATAGAATCTTTATAGTAGAACAAATTTGTCCAAAGATATAGAGACAATTTTTTTAAATAACTAAGTGAATTTCTTCTAGAAATGAAGCAATGCAAATGTAGTGTAATTCTCAGAAACATATATTTATTTCCATATTGCAAAGACCAATCAAGTTAGGGCTTGGTGACTACAACAAATAATTCATAATAATAAAATAAATTTTAGATAATAATAAAAATACATTTATCAACTAAAAATAATTTTAAGGTCTACTGATAAAAAATACATTTCATACACTATCTCAGTCTTTTAAAAAGCTATAATATATTACAACTGGCTCATTTTTGGACCTCCATGCTAAATTATTTACAAATTAAGTAAAGACATCATCTTCTAAAATGACTTTATCAATGCACCCTATCAAATCTTCACCTAGAATATCTATGTATTTTGTTATTTTAACAAACATAGATTTCATAAATTATAAGAGATGAGTTATGTCACTAGCTATTTCATATGTCAATTATTGATAAATGTATTAACAATACATATATGAACTGTTCCCCCCCCCCGCCCCGGAGGAATAGGTGGCATGTTAAAGGCAAGTGTCTATGGACATCTTATTCTTCACAGATTAGACCTCACTCTTAAAGTAAGAGTCACATGTAATCAAAGAAATGAGCCAAATATTAACCATTTGAATAATAACTATAATGTGGAGTATGTTATCACAAAAGTATCTCAGGTGAAATGATAATAGCCATTTGGATTAAAATTAACATAAAATAAGTTATCAAAAAAAAAAAAACAACAACAATCAGAGGGAGTATTCAATTTTCTAAGTAGACATGCTTATGTTAACATATTAGGAACAGTCACTGTTAGTACTCCAAATCACTCAAACTAATGAGTATGAGTATGATTCACCTACTCTGTTCTATAGTTTATTTATCATGCCCCAAACACACGCGCACGCACACACACACACACACACACACACACACACACACACACCACACACACACCCCCCATTAGCACAACCTTAATCTAAATTAGTTAAATCCTATACATTAATGTTAATATCTTTAATTTACTAATTTTAAAAAATATAAAGTGATTAGATTGTAGAACAGCTGTTATTTAAATGTTCACTACCTGCCAGAGTACTAAGTGCTTTATACCCATTTTCCTAGTTATTCTTTACACAAAATTGTAACTTGGGGATCATTATAAAGATCGTTGTAGGGAAGCTATGAGTGAGAGAGCTTAAGTATTTTCATTAGTTTCTGTTATAAATGACAATTTCAGATTAGAACCCAATATTTTTTTGTCCTTTTTACTACTCCACACTGCACAGAAATATTGCTGTTTTAATAGATGACCTGAAATTTTCTGCCTCTTGTAATATGAGCCAAAATGTCTAACTCATAACTGTAAAGTCAAATGTATCTTAGGTGAAATGTGACCCAATTACCAGGGTAATAGCCAGGATCCCCATAGAAGGTCACATTAAAATAGCTGCATTGTAGTCATCAGATCATTAAACTAATTTTGCCAAATTGAGAAAAAACTTCACATTAATTTCATCAATTTATATTCTACATTATTTCAAAAATGTGAAACAAATTACATTGCTTATTTGATCTCAAAAGTTTTCATTCTCTTCAATATTAGAATGCTACTTAAATAGCCCATAACAGTTGCTACTATTTCTTTAAAGGTTCAAGCATTAATGTATGACATTTAAATAATTTAAAATGTAGTGTTCTTGAGTAGGGCTCCATTAATTTTGGGTGTTTATATACAGAATTTTGTGTATATAAAATTTACAGAGTACTTGCTATGTGGTAGGCATTGTTTCAACATTTTTAACATACTGTAAATACTAAGCTACTTAATTTTAAAGTAATAGGGATAATGAAATAATAATTTTAAGAATATATCTGAATCTGTCCTGTATCTTTGCCCATACATAAATTGTATTGAGTGTTAAATTGTACACTTGATAGATTTCAACAGTTGAACTTATGTGCTTTATTTGATATTTGGAATTCTAAAAAAAAAAAGTCTTGAAATACTAAAAGCTTAAGAAATCTGGCCTCAACACAAAAATCTAAAGTTTGCTTTTTTAGAGGGAAGGGGTAATTTTCCAGCTAGCAAGCAGCCATGATTAAATCCTCTGGTTTGATTCTATTATTGGCTGAATATAGATTGATGTACTTGTCTCCACTGTACCAATGTATAATGCATGAACATGATTACTGATGTAATTTAGAAACAGGATGCCTTTAATCTTTTGCTCAGATTAATCAATTACAATACATAGGTTATAGACTGTCCTATGATCTTACTCTAAATCCTTAATAGAACTAATCTTAGAACTAAATGAGGTCGGGAAATATGTAAAGCCCACAGAGATTGCTCATATGAAACAGACAATGAACTTTAACCATCATGTGTTTAATTTCCCAGAACAAACAAACAGAGACCACTCTGAAGGTTGCAGAGAGAGAGAAAAAAGAATACTTCAAGGGGCAAAATGCCACTTTTCCTTTTGAAGAAGCCACTTTTCTACATTTAAAGTGAAATCCAAGGGTTTCCAGACTCAATAATCTGCCGAAGTTAGTATCAGACTAGAGACATTATGCACTGTTACTTTCTGCAAGTCAGTGCATCTTGTCATATGGCAAATAAATGTGTTTTAAACTGCATTTGGAAATGCCTATTTCTCTGTAAAGCAATATTCATTCATTCGATTTACATGTGATTTGAAAAAAAAGTATTTTCAATATGACTTTGACATTACTTACTGTTTTTTATAATGACTTTTTTAGTGTATATGAAAATTTAATTACAACTCACACAATAAGTAGTTTGCTCAGTTTTCTCTGGAGTCCTTGATGCATTTTGGAAGGAGTGCACTTGAGCTTGGATTTAACTAAGAAGCTAAGCAGAAAAGGAAGGTGTTTTAGATATGAGATGCAAATAACACTGTGTTTCTGTGGGTATCCAATGAAAACAAATATTGTATGTGAATATATCGGGGCCATTTGCCTGAGTTTGCAGTTCTATTGTCTGTTGTTGGGTGTAGGCAGACAGCAGTTGCTAACGACAGAGTCAGAGTCAGCACCATGGATAGCTTCACACGTTTAGCACCTGGGAGAGGAACTCTGTGTTTCACAAGCCCAGCTGCTGCTAGTGAACAGAATGACAGAATGGTGTATTTATACTGAAAAAGGGAAGACAATATAGCCAGACAATGGAGCGTCTTTTATATTCCAAGAGAGAGAACTGTACAGATTCAGAAAAGCTCAAGCTACCATAAGAGACTAAAGGTTGTCATATATTCCTTCTTTTTAAATAAAGCTAATTAACTGGAAAATTCAACATTCCCAGGCAATATCTTGTGTTTCTGATTCATTTTCATTACTCCGATATGAAAGAGTAAAAATTACTTAGGTTTTTGTTTGATATTTTTATCCCTCTTTGGCTTGTGTTTTCTGGAATGTAAAATAAGTCATTATGTTTATTTCTTTGTTATTTATTGCAATCCGCATGATTCACCTTCCTAATCTAACCTTCCCTTTTTGGCCCTTCTCAGTTCCATTCTCATTTTTTTTTTCTTCAGATTTTAGATTGAAATGAGAAAATATAAATCTGACTGATTCAAGGTACAGGAAAAGCAGGCTAATGGGCTGTAAGAACCCCAAAACTTTATCACTCAACTACATGTTTTGATAGGGAGCTGTGGACCCTTATTACCAACTGGAAACAAGAGGTTTGTCCGTGTTCTAGTTCTGTCCGTTGCAGTGGTGGCAAATTCCATTAGAGAAAAGGGCATGGATAGGGATTGACTATTAGGTTAAAGGAGGACATAACATAAAGGAAGGAAAAGGAAGCAAGAAAAACTAGAAAAACAACTTAGAAGACACCTTTTCCTGGCATGGTTTGTCACGATTGATTTTTCTAAGTCTCTAGGAGGACTATTTGGGCAGAAGTGTATGGACTCATACAGTGAGATTCCCGCGTTGGCGGGCTCTGAGAAGCAAAAACTAAGAGGACTCTCTATCTGCGCCTTGAACCATTTCCCATCCTAAATGAGATGATTCCTTAGAAATCGGCGAGGAGAATGAGGAACTGTGTGCTTAGTGTGTTCAGGAGATGAGTGGCATGGAAGGTCACACCAAGGCTGGTAACTCTTAGCCCCACCCACCTTTTGTTCCTTCCCGCTCTCCCAGACTCGCCCATTTCAAACTCTTCCTTTTGTACCAGTTGCTAGCACAGTCTTTGGCCTTCTCATCTTTCGCGCAGCCTTCAGCACCTAGAGTCCCAATCATCTCCAATCTTGCATCTCCTTAGGGGTTCGAGCAGTGAAACTGGGCATGCTCAGAGGCTGCGCCAGCAGCCTTCAGTCTTCGCGAGGCGCGGCTCAGAGCTGGGCAGGGACGCGAGTGACAATTCAGCCCGTGCTTCAGCGACTATCTCTGCCGAGCCCAGGGGCCCGAGTGTACCATGAGACTAAACCTGCACCCTTAACTGGCTTATGCTCAATCTTCAACCTCCTTAACGCCACCAGTTCAGAAATAGTCCTCACTGAAGGACTGTTTTCCCACCTGTCTTTTCTTTGCAGCTAAGGGTGTTTTAGCTACTGCGGCGTGAGAAGCTCAGGGATGAAGCCTGTGGCTGGCGACCGTGGAGATCATCTTCCTTAGAGTAGCTGTTTGTCACTGAGTTTTGGAGATTTCTTGGCAGGCTTCCGCTAAAGCACGCTTGAGTAATCCGAGCTGTGGCGGCGCCCAAGCTCGCAGGATAAAGGGAGCGTGCGTGTGTGAGTGAGTTGAGTGAGTGTGTGTGTGTGTGTGTGTGTGTGTGTGTGTGTGTGTAAGGGGAGAGGGCGGGGATAGAAACGTCAATTCTCCCCCTCCCGCCCCCAACAGGCTCCTTTCCTTCCTCCCTTTTCTGCAACAGCCGCACAAGTCTTCCATCCCCCTCAGCTATCCTCACAGCTCTGGGCAACCTCCAGGTTAAGCCCATTTGCACTGGGAAATTGGCGCTGTTTGGGAGAAGAGAAACAGATCGATTGCCCTTGTGACTCCCCGACCCCTCCCCCAACCCCACCCCCACCGCTCCCTCCTCCTTCCCTCCCCCGCCGCCTCCCCTCACCCCGCCTCCTTCCCTCTCCCCACCCCCAAACCCTCTCACCCGCAGCAGTCCGGAAGGTGAAGGGAACGGATTGGACTCCGGTGGGGAAAGCGGGTGTCTAGAAGTGGTGCTAATGGGAAGAGATTTCTGGTTTCAAAAGAGGATGCTCTGCTACAAAGAGCGGCTCGCGCGCGGGCCTGGGCTCTAGCGGAGGAGAGATCCCGGGAGAACTCCAGAGCTCGCGGGGAGCGCTCCTCGGAAGACCGGGGTCAACATGCCTGTTCGCAGGGGGCATGTGGCGCCACAAAACACATTTTTGGGGACCATCATACGGAAATTTGAAGGGCAAAGTAAGTTCATTTGTTCTCTTCTCTCTCCCTCGCTTTCTGCTTTGATAGTGCACTTGGCATCCGCTGCTGACTAGCTAGGAGCCGGCAACTCTGGGCTCTGTCAAGTTAGGAGGCTGTGAAACCGAGCCAGGGGGTTCGGATGGCAGCGAGAGTGTTCTCCCTATGATATTAATTTTGATTTACATTTTAGATTATGGTCTCCATTATAGGAGGCAATTTGATCCTCCTCTCCCACTGCTCTATTATCTGCCTCGCTACTTAATGTCCTACTCTTCTACTATCTTAAAGGGAACGTACTAGTATAACCCGGGTTTATATTTTGAGGCTGTTTTATTGTAGACTTTTTGAAAGTCAGAAGCAGAGCAGAGAATTCTGTTGGGACAAGAGAATGTAAATGGTAGCAGCGATGTAAATGGCTATGCAAACTATATTTTACCTTGGTTACATTACAAGACTGTAGTCTGACAGGGATGCTTGCTTGCTGCTAGTTTATAGAAGCTTAACTTTGCATTGAATCAATGCAAATATATCTCATGCAGGATAATTTGGAAAAAGTAATACTACTTTGTGCTGGTTTGCAGTGTAAACAGTTCATTACTCAAAAAAAAAAATTCTGTACCTTTATTACTCCTTTAAATTTCCACCTAGGAACAAAAATTGAAGTAAATCTCACAAAGATTGAATGCAGATAAATTTAATATTCTCATGTGGACTAGCTATAAGGAATAAATTATTCTAATATATTTGTTAATTTTAAATCCTGTACTTGTAATGGTTATTTGACATCTTCAAGTCAACACACATTTATGTTGTATATTTTGCAGTAATATTTTGGCACTGCCTTTAGTGTCATGAGTATATAGTACATTGTGCATAAAATAAACTTGTATATCCATAGCAAATATAATCTGTGATAAAAATTAATACATTCTTTATATTAAAATACCTACTACTACACAAAAATTCAAGGTTCTCCCAAAGTAAAAGTGAAAAAGTATTAACATATTATTTACTGTGTATATGGATGTGTTTGTGTAAATATTTTTATCTTGTGGAAAATATATATTATGAAAAAGTGAACCCTTTTACATTGTTGGACTACTAATTAATGTGAAATAGTTCTATTGCTAATAGTTTCATTTATTTTAACATGATGTATGCTGTGTGCCTTAGAGGGATAGAGAAAAGCCAAATCTAAGAATAACAACTACTTTGAAAAAGTTGTACTCTAAGGGCCAAGGTTGGAGTGAGAAATCTGAAAGGTACAAGATGTTTCACTGTTTTGGCTTTGAAAATATTCACCTTATAATTAGATGGCATCCTGGAGATATCAATGGGGCAGCTAATTGTCTGAGTGTGCATTAAGACCCCAGGGAGTTAGAAGGACTGAGAGCTAGGTTATTTGGGAAATTACATTCTCAAAATTTGAAAAATAGTTCCTTAATACATTTGTGTTAAAACTACTCAGGACCATTAATTTTAGATTTCAGGTGTTTCTTTTTCTTTTCTTTTTTTTCTTTTAAAAGTCT
This sequence comes from Eonycteris spelaea, assembly GCA_003508835.1. NCBI lineage: Eukaryota > Metazoa > Chordata > Mammalia > Chiroptera > Pteropodidae > Eonycteris > Eonycteris spelaea. The sequence continues at coordinate 1,304,910 of PUFA01000024.1, read as the reverse complement.
AGACCTTTAGGAATTTGGGAAGTACCTGCATTTCAAGTCTCCTTTTATGCAAAAAATTGTTCCAGTGTTTATGAGACTCTTGTAATGAAGCTTTTAAAAAGATACCTTACTATCTTTTTATTACAGATAAAAAATTTATCATTGCAAATGCCAGAGTGCAGAACTGTGCCATCATCTACTGCAATGATGGGTTCTGTGAGATGACTGGTTTCTCCAGGCCAGATGTCATGCAAAAGCCATGCACCTGCGACTTTCTCCATGGGCCTGAGACCAAGAGGCATGATATTGCCCAAATTGCCCAGGCATTGCTGGGATCAGAGGAGAGGAAAGTGGAGGTCACCTACTATCACAAAAATGGTAAAGTTTATGTATTTTGGATTTCTTGTATTTGATTCCATTGAAATGAAATTTTGACAACCGATTACTGAAAGTTCAGGTGCAGTGAAGCCCCAAATAATCAGGTGTAACTATATGCTTTCTTTATAGTGTTTTAGGAATCAAGAGCTATGACTATTCTCATTAGTGGACTAGTAGAAACAATTTCTTCTTTGTATAAGGATATACTCTGTACTCTTTAAAAGTGCAGTAACTTAATGTCACTGAGGGCAAAATGCCACAGATCAGTCTTTCTCTCTCCCCTGGATGGATAATAATAAAAAAGCCAATAATTTTACTGGTCGCATTGATATGTATTTGGTAGGAGAATACAGAGTTTTATTTGCTTGAACTTGAAAATATTTTATAAAGCAAAGTTTTGTTGAAAACTCTTTATCTGAAACCAAAACTATTAGTTATAAATATCTTGGCACTTCAGCTTTATTTGATAGGCAACACCTCTTTTCTCTTTTGCTCATTATTATACAAGATTAAGGATGATATATAGGATCTTCTAAAATTGGTCTAATAAACCTTTGTGTGTTCAAATAATAAAGACCATTCACTTATCCAATATTTGTCCCAAAAAACAAAATGGAGAAAAGGAATTTTGATATTGTTTTATTAGTATTCATTTTTACAGCTGCTGCAAAACAAGCATCTCCAATATAAGGTCATACCTTAACTTCAAGGACACTTTTTCTTTCAGGCTTGTTATGGTAGCATAAATATGTTAGACTTTTAAGGGTTCTCAAAAAATACACATTTAATGGACATGCATACATTAAATGCACTATATATATAAATATATATACACACACACATATATATATATACATACACACATGGATATGTGCAATGAATATTCAGATATACCCATTTTCAAATGTGCACACTTAATGATAGTTGACAATTTAGAGATAAAAATAAATAGATTAAAAATACATGTTATAGTTAGTTTTGTTGATATTGTAATTTTTTTTATTCCATTTACAGAAATTAGTGAAGTAGAAGAGTATCTAGTCAGATTTTTAGGTAACTCAAGTTTTGAAAATGAATACATGAATGATGTGTTATAGCTTATATCATATAATGACTTATCATTTGGTAAAATACAGAGAACAAATTTAGCAGGGAAAAGGCTTAACTCTTCCTCTAATTTTCTCATAATTAAATATCTCATAATAGAAAATACACAATTCTTAACTACTGGATTTTCCTTAACATTGACTTTCCTTAATGTCAGTATACATAACAAGGTATGATTGGAAGAACAGGCTTATATAACTTTGGATTAATCTGGAATGAAAACATATGATTATCAACCAACATAGAGATTGTTTTTAAAGTTCTCATTTTCTTCCCATTTTTCAATTAGTAGCATTACCATACCAGAAATAGCTTAATTGCTCTGTTGTCTTGAAAGCATTTCTTTGACTGAGGCTTTCACTACCCAAATGCAACTGGTTTTTTTTTTTTTTTTTTTGTATGTGTATCTGATGCCAACAATTTGACTTTTGTAATAATTTGAATGTTTGACATTCTTTTCTACCTAAATATTTATCATGATGTTGACATACTCTATATTGTGGTTAGTGCATGTTATCTTGGTTTACATTTGTTCATTGTGTTTCCTGGGACATTTCAGAATTAAAGTACAAAATTCATCTGGACTGTCCAGATTACTTAGATACTAACTATACTTTTCAGATACTGTTTTCAAATCAAAGTTGTTCTTTATTACTCTGCAATGGTGGAATGGTGATGTTCTAAAACCTAGTTTAATTTGTACAATGGAGTGTGTAAAATAATCTCAAAACACCTTTAAAAAGCAATTTAATATGGAATCACAAACTTGAATATAAAAATTTCTTCAGTGCAGAAGCTGGTAGGCACATTGACTAATGTAAACCTTCCTATCTGAGTGATTTGCTTGGTTATACAAATTAGAACTTCCCTGTTTTGGACAAAGAATTTTATTTGGAAGCTTGTTAAGGTATATAAATATCAGCCTTTGGAGATGATTTTGATTCTTTTGGCTTCGTTTCTAGATATGTCATGTCAGTCTGTAGGAACTTGTGTATCTTTAGAGTTAATGATAAATGCTGCCCATTTTGCTTTCAATGATATGAGAAACATGAGGTGATAGGTCAAGTTTCTCCTTTTTTTTTCCAAAGGAAAAGATTAATTTGAATGACTTTAGATTGTGAAGACTCAGTCAGGCTTGTTTTCTCTGAGGGTAATCAATTTGTGTTTTTGGTACTGGTTTATATACCTTGAATAGAATCTTTAGAGTGTATTGGTTTTACTCACATGGAAACTGCAAAATCAGTCAGAGTTTGTAAAGTTCAAATGCTTTAAAGTCTTACCACTAGACACCTGACAGCCGCTCTACATTTATAAAAGCTGAAAGGGACAAATTTGCCAACATTTTCATTGCTTTGTTTCTCAAAGTTTCCTTAGTTCTTTATTATTGAGGTTGCTTACTTTTGAGAGGTTCTTGGTTTCTTAAGTTTATACTGTAAATACTTACTTTACTTATTTATTCTTTATTTAGCATTTCAAAGGATATGAATGGTGATGTAATAAGCATGATGAGCAAATTAACAAAAAGTTGAGATATTCTATTTCCACTTTTTTCAATCACTCATATTGGAGTAGCAAAATTATGACTATGGCATTATTTAAGAAAGCTTGTTTTCCAGAGTTGCCAGAGGCTTTATAAGCAGTTTAAACCCCATGATTATGCAATGAGTTCACACTGATGTGGTACATGGTTAGCTGCACGATTACTACTGTGAACCCACACTTCCTACCATGCTACTTTCTGTGATTTTACTAGGTACAATTGGACTTGCTATTTACCAGAATATCAATTTTTTAAAACTTCGTTATTTGCAGTAGGAATATTTGACAGCCCTTCCTTTGAGGATTCTATTTTACAGTTTAAGTCATTATTACATAAATCATTCTTGGCAGCTGTGAAATATTGCTTGAGGTGATAAAGCTGTAAATCTTTTGACATAAAACTCTAATTATACAAAACTATAATTGTGCTAAAGTTTATATAAAGATGGGCATGTATTTTAATAAGGTAATACATTCACTTTAAAAACACTTTTTTTAGGAATAGTGATTGAGAAATAGCAAACACTGCAGTTGTTAACTAGCTTATAGTTTGCAGATGCTGTTAATTGTAAGAAAACAGAAAAGAATACTTTAGTTAGTCAACTGTCCCTTGGTTTATTGCTCATCTTGTTTGGGGTGTGTCATGGATTACAGCTAGCTAGTTGAAGTGGTAATTCACTTGAGCCATATTTAGATAGGATTTTTACCTTAAATTATCTCACAACTCTAAACATTTGGAAAATCAAAGTGAATTTCTGCAAGAGAAATCAAGGTCTTAACCCAGTTGGAAAATAAAACTTAAAATGCATTATTTTTAGAGGACTGAGTATTCCTATATTTTTGCCATTGTGCTTTTAAACATAGTACAATGGCAATTTTGCTAACAAAAAATGAAATATTTCTATCTTTGTGTTGCTTTTAAAGAACTGAAGGATGAAAAAGGGCTGAGGGAAGTTCTTTTCTGATCTACACAAGTACCAGGTCCAGACAGGGCACTGGTCATGCTAGGACTAGGACAGATTTCCCAAGGCAGTGATTGGTTCAACTAAACTGAAAAGAGGTTTTGGTTTGATAATTTGGAAAGACCTTACAGAGATTGTTATGTCGTTGTATGTGAAGGTGAAGATGCATACTGAGGACCACCTTTCTCTAAAGTAATGTTTTAGGCACTAGAACAACAATAGGAGATGAAAAGGAGGATACAAACTGATCTTTGCTTTCAGGATATTTGTATTATAGAGTAACTAATGTTCATTACTATCTTCTTCTCAAAATGTTTTCGTAAAATTGTTTTTGAAGAAAAAATTGTATATGGACTATGAATGAAGAAGCTTTTATATAAACGGAAAACAGAATTTAAGGTTAATTACCACTCTTCTCCCAACTCTAATATAAACTTGTTTTTTGTATATTTCCTGTCACCTTTTGTCATTTTTATATAATAATAACTTTTTAAGGAAACAATGTAGTTTACTAAAAATTTTAATGCCTCAAAAATAAGCTTTCTACTAGCTTTATATAAATTATATGACATGTAAAATATTCAGCTCTTCTAATTCTTAAATTGTATAGTAGATATATAGACAGTTTTTAGAATAGAAATATATTTATGTGTGTATAATTCAAACAATAAGAAAGATTTTCAGGGAATATCTTACTCAGAGTTTGTTTTGGTATTCATTTTATTTTTGTATTTATACATTTTTGTGTTCTACCTAGTAAAATATTACTGTAACAACAGTAGTCTTAAAATACATTTTCTTTTATATACCTAAACTTAAAATCTTGTGGACTTTGGATATTGCAGAGCATTTAAATTTAGTCAGCTGTATTTGTTGATAACAGAATTCTCAAGAAACTCTCCTCCTCACAATTTGTAAACTTTATTTCAGTATTGTCCCATGAAAAGAAAATGTCCTAAAACTGTGGTTGGGCTCTGTACATCAGTCCCTTTTCACCACCTACTGGACCATACCTCTAAGCAATTCTGGTGCTAAAGAGAAGCCTGTTGTTGTCTGTCGCTTGAGGGGTAACTGCTCAGTTATTTTCACACTCAAGGCTGTTTGAAATCAGGAGCAGTTTAGGGCTATTTGCATAGGCTAGACTTAGTGGGAGGAACTGGTTTCTCTGGCTTCTATTGGTGTCCAAGGTTGTTTTTATTTGTTTGTTTGTTTGTTCATTTGTTTTTGCTATAAATAATCACTAAATCAATTACTGACATTCAGCAGCCAGGAGAGTCCTGGGAGAGTTGAATCAAAGGAAAATAGCACTTGGAGTATTAAAAGTTAAGGCATCAACACTCATCTAGCTATCTAAACTTGAAACTTTAAGGTCATTTTCTGTTTTTTTTTTCTTTTTTTTTTTTCACTCTCTCCTCCCTAAACCCAATTGGTCACCAATTCCTTTCAGTCTTTACATCCGAAATATTTACCAGTGCTACCCCACTTCTCCAGCACTGCCAAGTTGAAACTCTCTTAATCTGTCTTCTGGAATATTAACTATTGAAGTTTTCCTCCCTTTCCAATTCCTTTTCCACAACATCATCAGAGAGCTACTTGTGAAATAAGAATTATACAACTTGATGACTTATTGGAGCCATGCATCATTGAATATCATGTATTAAATAATGGTTATAATAATACTGTAAATGCACATTCTTATTTTTCCCATTTTTGTGAGAAGAACACTGAGACCCAGAGAGAGTTGGCAAGAGTAACTTACGAAATCACACACAGCTCATAAAGTGGTGAATCCTGAACCCTTAACAACTTTGCCATATTTGCTGCTCAATGCAATTGTGTCTTAGCTTGGCTTAAAAACCTATCTTAATTCATTAAAACTCTCAGGATAAAGTTTTAGACTCTTCAGTAGGATGTTTAATGCCCTTCAAAGTTGAATTCACTTGACTTTTCAGTAGGGTATGTTTAGTGCAATCAGCTGGATTCTCAGCTCTGACAATAGCTAGGTGAACTTGACCAAGTCTACTTCTTGGTGCCTCAATTTCCTTTTCTGATCTATACTTGGAGAATAACATCTACTTTGTTAGGCTGAGTTAATATGTTGTGTACAATAAAGTACATAGCAGTATTTTGGGCATGGTTGCTTGCCCATAATATGTGCTCAGTAAATACCAACTTATTGAATATTATCCCAACTCTATTTCTCCCAAAAATCTTATGTTCTGATAACAGTTGACTGCTCAGATGTTCTCTAATGAGCGATGCACTTTAATGTCACCAAGTCTTTGCTTACCCTTCAGAAGTTTTTCTTTATTTTAATAAACAGAATGAATTGCCCTTCCCTCAGCTTCTTACCCTAAAAAAAATACTATCACCCTTCCAAAAACAGATTAAAAGACTTCTCTGTGAAGTCCTTCCTGATGCCCCCTGTGCTTGCTCTAGAACATTAATTAATATTTCTTTGTGTCTCTATAATATCTGGTTCTCAGCTCCAGTGTAGCATCTGGAGTGTGCTACATATCATTACATATCATTATAGTTAATGTTGTTTTTTTCTTAGCTCATTCAGTGAAAATGCCAAGTCTTATTAATTTCTATATCCAGAATGTATGGAAAGGAGCATAGTATGAAGTATGTACTTAAGTAGCACTTAATTAGTGTAAAAAATAAAGAGAGGATGAGAAATGGTACAGAAGAGTTTCAAAAAGAAGATTGAGATCAGGAGATCCTGAGAAAAGTGAGTTACAGGAAAGGTGTGCTGTTTTGATTTTCTTATTTTCTTAAGAACACTTCTAAAATGTTCTTAAGAACAATTTTCAACTTAATTTTATTAACGGACTTTTTTTTTTGCTTAATAAACTAAAATATTAAATCATCTTCATAACTTATATAAATAGTTAAAAATATTTAATAAAAAGTTAGAAAGAAGCCATTAACCAGGAATTATTAACTGGTTATCTAAATGTCACTCACTCAACACCAAATCAAAATGACTCTCACTAGTGTCTCCAACAATACTCTATGTAACAGCCAAACCCAAAGTTCTCTTCTGTTCTTTTCTGAATTTCATTCATTGCTGTCTTTGACACTGTTTACTACATAAGTTACACAGTATTGGCATTTTATATCTAGTAAAGCATTTTATCCCTCAGTGTTTTCTTGAAAATTCTTAAATGACAATGAAGCTGATTTCAGGGTCGCTCAATAATGAAAGTTTTGAATCTAAAATAATAAAGTTAGCTTATTAAAATAAAAAGTAATTATTAAACGCTATTATTGTCAGATGAATGTTTTTTTTTTTTTCTCTACATACTGTGCTGTCTGCATTTAACAAAAGTACTGAACTACTGAGAAGAAGTAGAATCAGGCAGCAGTTAGATGTGGATCACCATTGAGGAAATGTGCCCTATTACTGAATAGTTAAGAAGGTCAAATCGCCACTTGCCACAGGTAGATTATGAAAAAAACCCAGTACCAAGCTCTTATCTCCATGACTGAACATTTTATATCTTCCTTTTGTTCTTTTAATTTATATAAAATATCTAATTGAGAAAATCAAAGTAGTTTTTCTGTGGACATCTCAAATTGTGGCTGTGGTAACTCCCTGGGCCCTTCCCTCTCTTGAAGTAGGTCTGCATGCATACAAATGCTCCTGGTCACGGTTCCCACTGTTTCCACTGTTTTGCAGACTGCCTCACAATAATTTTTACTTTGGGCTGCTGCCTAGTGGGGAAGAATTGGGGGAAGAGTGAGAGAGGACTGTGGGTACATTTCTGCTTTTAGTTGGTTAGTTTTTTAAAATGATCTCAAACTGGACTGTGCTAAGCAGGGCCTGGCAAAGCTGCCCAAGCCTCACTGCTTTTGTTTACCTGCTTTTTCCTCTGAGATGACCAGTTAGAAGACGTGACTACAACAGGTGAAATCTCACCATTGTTGTTTTTATTGTTGCCTTTGCTGTTTTTATTCCTCCTTTCTTGAGGATTACTAGGAGTGTTTCTATTTGTTGTCCTTTGTTTTGATTGTATATTAATGCTTGCATGTTTAGAATATTGGTTTTAAGAAACATGTAGTAACTGAATGGGTTCAAGACAACTTAGAATGGTTGTCACTTTTCATACTGACTATTGACTTCTATGCTCAAAACACCCTTCTTAATTCTATTCAGTGAAATATTAATGACAATATTTTGGGCATGATGACAAAAATTAAAGCATAAAATTAATGGTGGTATCACAACCAATTTCTCAAAGATCAAGTGAAAAGATCTAGGACAAACTAAATAGGTATTTATATGTTAAAAATAATAAAAATCCATTTGTGTTAGAAAAGACCGCATATTAAAATCACAATCTTAAGGTTTTTGAATGTACTAATTAATCACATCAATTCAATAAAATGAATGTTGGAGCTATGAAATATTATATATTTTGTGAATAATGTTTAATCAAGTTCCCATTTACTTGGCAAAATTAGAATTTCTTATACTTTTACTAAAAATTTCTATATACACCATTCATTTTATTGAATAGTGTTAATTAGTTCATCTTTAGCTATACATTTATTTAGGTCTTTCACACACATACATGTGCTCCTCAGGTTCCAGTTCCCATGATCATATTTCATGGACTATAGCCTTCTACCTAATTTAGCTCTCCTCCCTAAGCACCAGTGTTAACTGAGTTCTATTTCTGTAACTGGTTCTTTCTGTGTTACTTTATCTGATTTTCATGATGTGACAGCTTTGGGAGTAGATATTATCCTATTTTTGAGATTAAATTGAAGTTCAAAGAAGTTAAGTACTGATAATCACAAGGCAAGGTGGAGATGAGATTTACAATCTCGATTTTTTGTGCTTGCAAACTTTATTGCCTCATCTTACGCCATTTGATATATCCTAATTCTAGTTCTAAATCATGGATTTATTGATTATCTGAGGCATAAATCTGATTGATTAAATTCACACCTAAAGGTAAATGAAGTCACTTTATCTTAGTTATTTTGTATTTTAAACAGAATTGTATCATTCAAAATGAATCTCCGTTGTGATGTTTGATTTCAGTAGAGTGAGAATAGCTAACATATGCCTGTAATTTTTGCATAATTATTAATGGAACTCCTCTTTTACTCTTAAAAGTGTTCCCATTTTGGACTGTAAATGATATGGTCAATTTATATTTGAAGGGTATTTTTAGTTAAGGTGCTTCTTGTCTGGTATTTGTGTAGTCCTTATGTAGGAAGTTTGGAAGAAAATTCATACAGTGGTGTGATTCAGTAGCAAAAGCTCTATTGTGTTCTTATCCTCTCCTTTCCCATAACAAAGTTTTATTTTCTGAAAAAAATCATGTGATTTGACCAAATTCGCCACTGGTATTTAGAAGGGAATCATAAATTCACTGGTGTGAAGAGTCTCTGACTTATTCGAAACACCTCCAATTTTCTTCATCTTGGGCCAAATGTCAGACTCAGTTCCTGGCACATACCATACTATCTTGGGCCTTGATCTTCTCCCAGAGGCCGCCCTCCTCTCTCCTTTGCATGATCTTCTCTACATCCCTCAGGCAACCTTGTCCACATTTTCTAACAGTCCCACTGCCCCTTGTCTCTATTAGAACACTTATGAAATTATCTTATAATATTTTATTTTTATGTCTGTTCCACTCAATGTTGAACTCTTTGAGGGGACTTATTAAGGCACTTATTTAAAAGAAAAAGAGGAAATGGAAGGAGAGCAGAAAATAAATTTAAAAGAACCCAGGAATATACCAGTTTACTAATGAACATATCAAGTGGCAGGTTCTAAAGAAGCCGCATTTATTCATACAACTTCCTGTGCCAGTCATTGTACTAAATTTGAGAATTGTAAAATTAACAACTTGAATCATTAATGAAATAATTTGAAAACTTGCTGCCATATAGTTTATATACTATGCAGCAATTTATTCTAATATTTAATAACCTGTAGCTCTTTCTAAAAAGTCACAACAACTAATCACCCTTCTTCAATTAGCTAGAAAGAGATAGTTGAATGGTCAGGATAGTCCAGATAGATCCTTAATGCCTACACAGTGAGCTGATTCAGATGGGGCATTTGCATGCCATTAAAAGAAAAAAAATATGTCTACATGTTCCTATAATAATCACTGCAATTTTACAAGCCATCCCGGCCTTCTCGGGAAATCTTTGGTTGAATACACATGATAAAACACTTATAAACCTTGTTATTATTCTGATTTCTTTCTCTGCTGTCTATCTCCACACACTGAAAACAACCTCATACTTACATTGGCTTTCCAACACATTTCATTATTTTTCTCAAACCCAGAGTCATGTGTTGAGATTATAAAGTCTGTACAGTGTCAGTAGACACTTCATCAGTCACATCCTGATACAGGATTTCACCACCTCAACAAAGTCTTAATATCTCTACTCTCTCTGAAAGTGATTTAACTCCACTGTCAAAAAAATTAGAAAACATAGAGGAGGAATTTTTAAAAAGCTATAATCTTGAAACTAAGACATAGTCACTTTTAAAATGATGGCATGCATTCTATTATTTTTCTATACACACACACACACACACACACAACAACCACAGTGGCACATTACATCCACTTTTTTTTTTTACAAGACCAGAATAGCACTATATATACCAAACTGTAGCCTGTTTTTCTTACTGAGAAATTTATCCCGAACATATATATGTTTTAATGATTATATAATACTTAACACATGGGCATTTTGAAAATTATTTTAATATTCACAGAGTATTACATTAAAGAAAATAACATATCACCAGCAATGCCTTATTATTGAACACTTTATTATTTTTACCTTTTCACAATTGTAAAAATATACAAAGAACCTGTACAATCATCCTGCACACCTGCACTATGTTTCTCCTTAGTGTATACTCTCAGAACTATAATTTCTGGGTCAAACAGTGTGTGTATCTTAAAGGTATTTGGTAACTCTTGTCAAATTAAACTCCAAAAGACAGTGCATTTAATTGCACATATACAGTGTGTAGTAAACCTTGGCATTCTTTTTAATATGTGTTGACCCAATAAAAACAGTATCTTATTGTCTAATTATTGAATTTAACTCATAATCTTTACTGAAAAAAACACATGTGGAACATATTTGGGGCAATTTATTTTCTTATTTAAAGAAAATTGTTCAGTATTGCCAAACCTAAGGACTGATGGGAATCTCTCTAATAGCTGATTGTTGGGAGTGAATGCCCCCACCTCACGCGCCACACCAGGGTCTTCCAAAAACTCCTCCAAAAACTCTTTACATTCACATCTTCATTTCAGTAATTCGTTAGCAGTCTTATAAGCCTCAGATTCAGAAACTAGGACCAGTTTTTGACCACTTAGTAGCATTTTGTGAACTTTTTCTCCTTTTTATTTTGAATAAGTTGGATTTTGTTATTTTTAATATTTCTTATTTATGTAGACTATGATGACAATCTTGATTAGTAAAAATTGTTTTTATTTTGTAGTTTGCATCTGAATATATATACCTATAATTGATAAATTTTATAGTTTTGCTTAGATTCAAAGTGACAGGCATGAAAGTAATACACTCGTTATAAATAAACATTAGGCTAGGATATCATGTAACAGAATAGAAATGTACTTGTAAGTCATAAATGTTATTGCTGAAAATAAAAATGTTATATGCTGAAAATAAAAAATAATTGTGAGGAAACATATAAGTGACAGAAACTTATCATACTGTTCGATAAACCACTAACTTTATCCCAATATAATGCTACCAAAATGACTGCAGGGAAAAATTGTTTTTTCCTTGGCTGCCTTACTTAACCAAGACATGCAGAGTGCAGGTAATCTGATCTCTCTCGCTGTGACTCAATTCTTGGGTCTTCCCTCCAGGTGTTCTTTATAATGAATGTCACTTAACCGAGGCTCAGTAGAATTTATGAATTCCCAGATTGCAGTTCTCGGAATTTGCTCCCCAAATGAAGGACCACACAAAAAATGCCTCTAATAATGTACAACCTCAACTGCCCTGTTAGCCAGCTTCTATTTAGTCCCTGCTCTGAAATTTCAAGACTTGATTTTTTTTTTTTGTACTTCATGTTTCTAGAGGAGCAGAAGGTGTCCTCCTGAAATTTTATACCCACCAACATTCATTATTTAAATATATTCACAATAATGTGAGTATAGTGTGAGTTACACAATATTTTATTTTAATTATTAACTCTTTAAAGGATTCCAATAACTTTGGTGATGAATTTCCCTCTGGAGAACACTTCATTTAAAAGAAATCTGTTAGTCCATTTTATTAATCTAAAGTTTTTGAAAATGTGAGGGATACTAATTATGTTCTGTAAGATCTTTACCAAATAAGGGTTTTATAATAGCATTCTTAATTTTTCTTCAATAACAGAAAAATAAAGCAAAATGTCTGGTTGAGCTACCACTCGGCTACAAAAATGAAAATGAATCTCAAGTATAAAAGAATAAGTGAGAGTATTTTTATAAATACTTCTTATATGACATTTGAAAAGTTGCTAGTAACATTGATTTTTTTTTCCCAGAAGAGAAGGCTTAGAAATTTTAGTTGAAATATCTGAGGTTACAGAATTTGAAAATTAAAAAAAATATAGGTATATATATAAAAAGATGAATCTTAACCTTTTAACTACTTTAGCTGTATATCAGAATATTTGGAAAAGACAAACAAAAGAAATCCCAGGCATTTTATTTTTATTTTAGCAGAAGTGTTATGTGCTACCTTCTGCTAAAGATTCCAAGAACCACAAAATACAGAAAACAGAAAACTTTTTTAAAAGTAATGACATCATAATATACTCAGGTAGAACCTTCTTGCTACCAATGTTACTGTTTCAGAACAGGTATAATCAATAACTCCCCATCTCCACACCTAATTTAAGCATAACTCATGTAAAAAATCAGACCATGGAATTGCTTCTTTTTGTTGATTTTATTTTATTTACATTGATGCACGCTGGTATCTTGCTAATGAGTTCAGAGACTGAGCTTGTTACATTATTTCTCAGTGGCAATTTATATGTTATTCTATAACTGGGATAAGTTAGATGATAGTGCTGTTTGAATACTTTAGATAATATTAATAATAACTATTATTTATTGAGCATTTACAGTATGATAGTACTCATAAAAATCTCATTTTTACCCCAGTCCTCATAACATCCTATAAAGTAGGTATTTGATTGTTCCCATTTTGAAGATTGAAAAGATGAAGTCAATAACTTTCTCAAGCTACACATGCAGTTTATAACAAGTGTTCATTGTCTTCTTTCGAGTACACCTCAAAATTCTACTGTAGCACCTCAGCACACTTCCTGTCCATGTAAAGTTCCTGACACATACAGTGTACATATATGTAGAGTCAGGCTCATCTTGACAGAAAAGTGTAAATTATAAATCGATTTTACATATTAAATGTTTTAAATTTGGAGGATTCAAATCTTCTCTTAAGTACAATTAGACAATCACTTACCTACCTCTGGTGTTTTAGAAACAAGTTAAATTAATCTGTTTTCCCAGTGCCTAATTTAGTGCTTTGCAAAAAGCAGTTACAAATAGTTTCTTTAAATAAATTAATTTAATGAATTAAAACATAAGGCAAACTCTCAACCATTTGATATGTCAGTTATCTCTTCCATAAAGTGGAAGTCATCTCTTGCTTATTTGAAAAGGTTGATTACGAGGGAGCATAGCATACCGGCTAAGGTCATGGACTCTGGAGTCGAGTTGCCTGGGTCTAAATCCTGAACATATTCTCTGTGTGATCTTTGGCAAGTTACCCGACTAGCCTGTCATCAGCTTAATCATCAGTGAAATGGAGATTATGATAATAAGTGAATCTGACTTACAGGTTTTTAAGGACTATATTTTTAAAAGCACTTACAACAAGCTTTAGTACTCAGTAAGTGCAATATAAGTATAAACAAATAAAATAATTTTTTAAAATGTGAAAAAAATTGGGTTAAAAATTCATATCAAGTTGATATGCTCACTGAGCATTGTGCTCAAACGGAAATTTGGAGCAGCATGAGTGACTGAATAAAAAATATGTACCAAAATACGTGTATGAGGTTTTTGAAAATGTCTACCATCCCATAATACAGACTTTTCATGTACATTTTTTAGCCTCCTGAAACTGGCGAGTTTAAAAATGTATCCACTCATCCTTGTGATGTCTAAAATGCTTACTCTGTAGACAAAGACAGTAACTTGCAATTCGGAAGAAGTGAGTCAGAAATCTTCTAAAGAATACTGCACCTGCTGACCTCTTTGAAATAAAACTACAAATGAATCTCTTTGTAAGTACCATTTGAAGGTTAAACTAAAGTAAACTAATTAACCTCAACTGCTTTGTGAACCACAGTTAAGTCAGGAGAACAGAAAGGACTAAAGGTAGAGATTGAGTTCATTGTTAAATGCCAATGGTCTCTTATAGGGTATTCTTTACTTTCAAAGATCCCGTGAAGGATCTTTGTCTTAGAATCTGTTAATGCATGGGTGTGCACAGCTGTTGCACAGCCATCTTTTTTCCAACTTATGACTATCAGGCCTTAGTCATTTGTGTTAGTCTATTTGTAAACCTGTGATAAAATTAACCTGCCTTTGTGTATAAATTTTTTGTCTAAAGAATGTTTATTAAGTAGGAGGAGTTTATTGCAGCATTATTTATAATAGTCCAAGTCTGGAAACAAACCCAATGTTTATCAACAGGTGAATAGATAAATGCATTGTGTGGCTATCAATGTATATTGATCAGCAGAAAACAATAACAAACTATGGACATAAAAGAATAATATGAATGATTCTTCAAAAACATATTGAGCAAAAAATAAATTAAAAAAAGAATATATGTGATAGAAATCAAAACAGTTGTTGCTTGTGGGATGGGAAAGGAGTAGAGGGATTGACCAGAAGGGACTATGGGGGAGGAAGAAACTTTCTTCTACCCTCAAGTTTCTTTAGGTTGATCTACTAATTAAATAGACATAACAGGTTAATAAGAGAAAATAATCAAATTTAATTACATGCATATGTATGTGGACTCCACATACATGAAAGAGTAAAAGACCCCACATACATGAGAGATTCAGAGACAGAAAAGGAAATTGAGGTGTACAAAACATTCTGAGCTAAGGATGATGCAATTCACCTTGTGGCTTCAGAACATAATTGCAAGGAGAGTATATGTTCAGCAATTCTTAGTTTGCCCTGCCATATAGATAGGCAAAAAGTCATTTCTGGTAATAACTCATATCATGGGCCAAGCACAAGCTCCCAGTCTACATTTCTCCTAATAGTAAAGCAGGGGACAGAAATGTGTCTTGAGCCTGCAGGGTCTTGGTTGCCCCCAGCTTATAAGAATTTGCACACAACTGAGGTGTATCTTGTGGTGGCTTGTTCTGTCCTACAAGAGCACACAGGAAATTTTGGGAGTGATGGGCTTATTCTCTATCTTGATTGGGGTATTGATTATATGAATCTCAATATTGGTCCAAACTCAACAAATTGTATACCTAAATTTGCATTTCAATGTATACAATTTTTTTCTCAATTTAATAAATTACTATTTACTGTCAGAATCAGACTATTTTTTTTTCTTTTGATAAACATACAGAAATTATTTAAGACATAAATGTATCAAGGGAAAATACATTCTTTAAATTCTGGGCATTTACTTTCATGTGTAGGGGAATTAGAATTATATTTACTATTCTGCTGATTGGATATTCATCATAGCAGTACAAATCACAGTCCATAACTCATTTTCTATTTTTTTTCAAAGTTGAAAGATCTTGGTAATGTTCTAAAATACCAACCAGAATTTATTTTCATGATTTAGGAAATAAAGGCTGTGCATTTGATTAGCAACTATTTTTGTTTGTTTTCCCCAATTACTCTCAGATTTTAAGCAATGTCTCAAAGGAAATAAATTTATTATTTTATTACATATAGGTCTATTTTCTATTCACTTTCACCTCTTGTAACAGTGATAGTTCATTAATTTGAAATTGAATATTTTATCTTTTTAAAACTATATCTAAACCAACTACATTTAATCCTCTCTTACATTAGTAAATGATGTCTCTGTTTTTGTCTAAAGCATTATTTATTTTTAAGTGGCAAATAGGTATTCAATAATCTGTGAGCCCTTCATAGTAAGGTACCTTCTATTGATTTTCACTTGTAGTTTTCAAGATTTTATTATGAGAAAGGGCAGAAATGGCCATTTTAATTAGAGTCAGTTTTTCTCTGATGCAGATCCAAATTGTTCTACAAAAACAAAACATGAATCAGTAAAGGAAGGAAACTGGAATGGTAGGACAGTTTTTTTTTTTTTTTTTGGTAGGGCAGATTTCTAAGTGGTTTTTTTTTTTTTTTTTTTTTTTTTTCATCTGGAGGGATTATAAGAAAATTAATTGTATAATCCAAAAAATATATATATGCTACATGTGGTCAGATGCATCTGTTCTTTACCAAAATAGTGATCTAGAATGGTGAAGCATTCTCTGAAGATTGAAAAAAATCATGTTTAAATGTATAGTTATATTGGGATTAGTATGGCTGCACCCAAGTGATGGTAAAAATTAAATTATAAATATGGCTTAAAATAAAATTTTATTTGTGGCTGCTACAGCTGAGACAGATGTGCCTGAGATGCAAACGTAACATTTTATTGACTTTGAGGAGACTGACATAAAGGACAACCAGATTTTCTCAGTTGCCAATCCTTACTGCTCCTTTTGCTTTCCAGAGTGCATAATCTATCAAGACATTCTGACCCAAGTTTTATGTTTCTTACTTTCTTTTATTCTTTATATTTAATAGTCTAAAATCAATGCAAAACCATACTTAAAGCTTAATGTACATATGGTTGCACTATTTGATAAAGTTTTTCTAATAACAGAATGCTCATATTTATCATAATGAGAACTGAATTATATCATAATTATTTTGTCATGAAACTGACTACTTAAGATCATTGAACACATATTTGTATCTTTATAAAAGAATTATAAAAAATTTGTCTCATTTTTTAACATTATCATTCTGATTCTTTCTATCAGTTTAGAATCTTTAAAACTTCACTCATTTAAAAAGAGACTTCATTTTGATGATCCTGTTCCTCTAATTATAAAGTGAACCAGCATGTTTAGAATAAATTGAAAGGTTAGATATTTCTTTTCCTTTAATTGCAGTAAACATTAGATTATAATCTATGGTCTTTAAGAAGTATTTGGAGAGATTATTTTCTGTGAAAAAAAAATGTGATTTTCAGAGTATAAAGACGAAGTTATATTTACTACTTAGTTATTAGAAAGGACTAAAAGAAAATAAAGGAGGAAAGATTCCAATATAGGGAAACAAAACTGTGAAGTGAGAAGAAAACAGGTATTGGGCCTATAGAAGAGAGTGAGTAGGGCAGAAAAACTGCTTTAAGGCAACTGCTTCACACACACACACACACACACACACACACACACACACACACACACACACTCTCACAGAATGCTGTCTCCTTCCCTCAGAAGAAAACATGCCAGTGAAATCTCTGACAAGTACAAGTTCAACAGGGTTATCAGAGACTGGACACCTGGATCCTAGAAAGATGAATTCTTCAGTGTCAAGAATATTTATTCCTTAGCTCTGTTTACTGTTCTATTTGGAGCAAAGGCAATAGTGATGAATAATGGATAACAGGGCACCTTAATTGTCTCTGTAACAAAGGCAGCAGCACTGGAATTCACTTTATCTTGTTGTGTGAGAACCATATATTGACATTTACACAGATGAAAGAACTTCCCCTTTATTGATAGCAAGTCTTTGTTCCAAACAACAGATTTACTTTTCCAGAAGTAGAAGCTAATACTTGGCTCCCATTTTGCCTTCCACATCATCTCTCTGGTGAAGCTACTAGATTCAGACTCATGGAAAACAGAATAATGGTGATGACATTTCCACCTGTGAGTCAATTTAAAACTGTTATCTAGAGATGAAGTACTGCATAATCAAAAAATTTTAAGATGGTAAAAAACTGGGATCACAGATTATGCTTTCTGGGAAGTGCACCAATGGTTTTTGACCTAGGGTAGTTGTCCCCAAATGCTAACCAATTAACCAGCATCCTGCTTGCCTGCCTGCCTTCCTGCCTCTTTTCCTCCCCCTCTTTTTTTTTTTAACTTCTGCCCCTAATTTCTTTTAACAACCTTTATTTTATAAACTTAGAAACCAAGGGCAAGCAATTTGCCCAAGCTTACTTGACATCACGACTAGGGCCCATGTCTTCTAATTTCTAAAACAGAGCTTGATTTCCCATTATATGGTAAAAGCATTATCTTCCTGCTTATGCTCTCCAACAAGCAATTTTTTTTTACAAGTATCAATAAAGATTTAGTTTCCTTTTCTTGAAGATGAGGAGCACTGTGCCTGAATTTCAAATCAGCGTTTCTCATTGAGTTTGAGCAACATTATAGCTTCTTATTTCTTCATTGAGCATTTTATTTCCTCTTTTTGTGCTTTTTAAACCACGTTTTGTGACATCTTTTTCTCCCAATATAATACATGAAGTATATGAACCTATAAGCCTTTGAGAAGGTATGGCACAAATTTAACATAATAGTAGATGAAAAAATTTGTACCATATATTAAACTAGTAAAGCATCACTATTTGCCATAAAATAATATTGTAATATTCTAAGAGAACTCACGTCTCACGAAGCATCTTATAGGGACATTAGAAATAAAACTGGCATGCACATCTTTTGAAACTGGTGAATCTGATTTATTCTGCTTTATGAGCTCTCACAGGTAGTTTTGGGTAATGAGATGCTGCAAATCATTTTGGAGAATGTTTGTGTTTCTATCCAAAAGAAATGCTATCATCATCCAGACTTATCTATGCCATGAAGAGAATTCATGTCACTGTGGAGAAAAAAAAAATTAAATGAGGACAGCACATTCTAGTTATAGCTAGACTTCTGGAGTTTGTGTTTTTCTGAGTAGTTTCAGAAACTGAATATAATCCTTAGAGGTTACCACCTATTCAAAGCACCAGCATCCTGCAGGCTATGATTGCAGGATGTCCTTTTGGCTCCAGTTGTGCCTAAGAGGACACTGGGAGTAGGACAATGAAAGAATCCCCAGTGATGATGTTTTCTTTCTACATGCTCTTCCTTGACCACTGCGCTCTTAATTTGTCCAGTTGTGGAAAATAATGAAACATTCAATTTTTTAAGTCCCCATGTCTTGAGAGGATAAGTGTTTGGTCAGAGTTTTGAAAATATACAGTTCCATTTGCTGCTACCTTCCTTTGGTAATATCTTTGTTACTTTGACATTTTACTTATAAATATGTGATGTTGAAGTATTTATGTCTCAATTTTTAAAATAGAATAAATAATAGCATTAAGGGTCATGTTGACTATTTTATTCAAAGATTTAAGTGTCTGTGATCTATTTTTCCCCCAAATCATCTTTTTCTTTAATTATCAAATGGTAATTAGGTAAAAAAACTTTTCTAATATAGTATTTCAATAATATAGTCTTTTTTCATCCACTATTATGTTACATAGTACACGGTGTTTGAGAAATCTAAACATAGGAGAGCATCATTTTCGAAGTAGCTTTCAATATAAATCTTGTTACTCTTTTTCATTAGAAATAATCGAAACAGTATATTTGCCGCTAACAAACATGTATGGTTTTGAAGAAGAAAGAATTTTAAAGTTGAGGATTATAATGGCCTTTCTTTTCTTAACTTACACGAGGAGAGAGATGAAATATAATTTATCTGTAAAACATGGGCTTAGACTGAACAGACCACCAGCCAAAAAAGACTACTGCCAGAAAGGTAGGGAGTCAGCCAGGGCAGGCTGTAGTAGGTTCCTGGAGGTTACTGGATAATCCTGTAGTAAATGGGCTGTGTGGTTCCCACACTACCCTGGGTCTTAGTACAGTCAGGGTAGTGTGGGAAGCATTCCGAAGGTCATAATTAGTTGCTGTTTACAAAAGAATACAGTATTTGGAGGGTTTATTAACAGAAATGGCCATACTGGATACAATTACCAAATTGTACATATATGTATGACATATATATATGTCATACACATGTATATCACTATATGACTTCTTATTATATACTGTTTTTTACATATGTGAATTTTTTTGTTTAACATGAACAGTGCAACTAGGATGGTTGTTTGCTTTAAGTCTAGAATGAAAAAAAGAAACTATTATTATTAGGCAAATCCAACATTATTTCTTAATATTCATGAGGATTCTGGTATCACAGCATGTTTTTAAAATTATTTGTAAAGGATACTACTAGGGGCTGCATAGTGTTAAGTGATTTTCATTCTTGGTATAGTGATTTTCTCTCCTCCTGTAGAAGATTCACTAGAGTAGTTATGTGGGGGATGGATTTACTTATTGGGAGGAAATAGATTACTCCACCTATATATGGAAAAATAAGTTATCGTATTTACAATTATTAAAACGTATTGATGGAATGACTCACTATTTCTTTTACTGTAGCTGAATTGTTACAGCGCACCTGACTCTGTCTTGCTATCAGCTATTCAAAGAAAAAAGCTTAGGAATTTTTGTTAATTACTCTATTATGTCTGCTTTGAGGTTTCTTAATAAATGGAGCAGCCTTGAAAGAGACAATATTACTGATAAGACAATTTACTACTTGAAAGAGACAATATTACTGATAAGACAATTTACTCTACTTTCAAAGTTCTAAATAATACTAGGGCATGGCTTATTAAATACTTCTGTCATATATGGTATGTAAAAATGTAAAAGAATACTAATACTATCAAAATCAAATTTTTGTAATGACAAACTTTAGAGTAATTCAGGTGACTCATTAAATTTTTAAAGCTGTGTGAGCAGTGGTTGATATGAATAAGAAATAATTAAGCCTTTCAGTGCCTTTACAGCTCTTCCCATCAACAATGGGGAGAGAGTGAACGATGGACATAAAGTGCTGATCTAAAGGTTTTCAAAGTTTCACCAAGTTTTAATGAGCCTCACAAATCACTCCTGATGGCAGTCTGATATTTTACAGCCCCTCTAATAAAGTCTTCTTTCCTACTGTTCAGTGACACTATTGTGTACACAAGAGTAGAGGAACGCACCTGATGTACTGGTCTGGCAAAGTGAAAAGTGCAAATTTGGTAATTTTCATCTAAGGTTATCTTCCTTTTTTTGTGAATTGAAGGTTTGTATGTTTCAATTATTTCTGGGCCTGCTTGTGCTCCGGAGAGAAATGCGATCTAATGTTAAACACATAGGCCTCCATATCTTCTGATTTACCCTCTCACTTCCAACATTTCCAATCCCTTCTCTCCATAGTCCTTGTGCTGTCACTTCGAACATGCAAAGAGATGATTGCCTGTTGCAGAGGGAGCGTAGAGAAGATATCTATTATTTCCTCATTGGTTACTCTCTGATTTTTCTCCATTTCTTCCCATGAAAGATTTCCTAGATTTCTTCTTTCTGCACTGTCTCCGCATTTCCTTACCACTCTGTTCATCCTCAAGTCTCAGAAATCTTTGAATCCTAGACGTCCTAGTGAAACTGCACTCCCAAAGGTCACCAAGGATATTTGCCCTTCTTCATAATATACTCCAAACAACTCTTATTTCTCACATTGTAACAGAATGAAATGTTCCTTCTCTCTGACTCCATCTTATTCAAGCCTGCATCTTTCCGATGGCTTCCAGCTAAAAGCTCCTGCTTTGGACATGCTAATCAGTATAGAAATTCCGCTTGGAGCCTGAGTTTTTACAAAACAGCCCCTCCCATTTTCCCTTCCCCTGACATAAAAGAAGCCTGAACTCTATTTTCTTAAGATGGATTTGAGGAACCACTAGGACCTCCATCTTCTCAGTTGATGTCTTCTTTATCAATAAACCTTTCCTTAGGCCAAACTCTGATTTTTTTGATTTCTGGCCTTTTGAAGCATTGGACACATGAACTTTTGGGCAGGTAATTTTTCTTGATATTGCAATATCCTTCCCCTCTGACTATTTTTTTTTTTTTTTTGATTCTCATCTTCTATTATCTCTGGATCTTAATTCTTTATTATTATTGTTGAATGCTTATTGTTATTGTTGATTTCTTAACTGCAATTTGACTTCTCAACTCTAAGCTGTAGAACTGCTTCTTCACCCTTATTCAGTTATAATTTCCTAATGCCTAATGGTTATTTCACCTTCATTCCAATTATCTTTGTATTTCACTACCAGTCTAATCTCACTTTGGCCCTATTTTCAACTGTTTCTTTTTTCAGAATATTTAAAGGCATCCCATCCTCTTTCTGCTTCCTTTCTAAACTCTATGTTGATATTGCTAACTTTGAAGGTCTCCCAGAAACTAACTCTACTCTGCAGTCTACTTTTTATCAGATTTCTTAACCATGACAAAATAAAACACTATATTATAACATAGTACACGCACACGCATGCACTGATACACATGGCCTCTATACTGTATACTCACATAATTGAAACAATTATGTGAATTTCTTGAAAAGGTGTTTATATGGACTCTCATTTTCCTATTTTGTTTTCTGTAAAATCAGTAGTTTTTGAACCCCTAAGTTGACTTATTATGATCACGTTGACTTTTTGTACACATCCCACGAAGTGATCCGGCTCCTTTGACTTTTCACCTCTTCACACTCTCCTTATTTCAGAAGAGCCTATCCCCGCTCTGCAAGCATGCACACTCTGGTTTCTGAGTTTACATCCATGTTTTTCCAGTTTCAGGTACCTTCTTATTATGGAGACATCTTCTCCAACTTTAGATCTTGAAAATCTTCAGTTCCTCTCAAGGAAGGTGACCCATAATCTTAACTGATTTTATAAAACTTTTTTATAATAGTAAATTTTATCTTTCTGGCTATCTGGTTTATCAACTCATTAGTATAGCACTATGTTCCTTATAGCACTTTAAGTGGTCAAAACAAAGCTACTGTTGTTTTTAAAATCATAAGGCCATAGATAGCAATTAATTCATTTTAAAAATTGCTGGATTGATGTGATGATGTGAAAAGAACTTAGTTTCTGAGATTTAACTACAAATTTGTGCTCTACTGTTATAAGTCATGTGATCTTGGGCGAAATCTTTAGCACCTCCTTCTCCATTGTAAAACAGGAGCACTAGGACCTGACTTAGAAAATTGACAATGAGAATGCTTTGAAAACCCCTGGAATATACTAGATACCCAATGAATATATGTTGTTAAATGGGCTGTCCTGACACATAACCAGTTTACCACATTTCTTACTTAGTTTTCTATTTGTTTATATATTTTCGAATGCAATCTCTCTAGTATTCTTGTTATACTTTTCTAATTATGACAGTTACCTACTAGATACATTTTTCCAAATTTTATGCTTGATACAAAGTCTAAAAAACAATAAATGAGAAAATTATGCATGCCTTCGGGTTCTTGTTTTCCTTTGTAATACTCAGTACATGACTCTAATGTTCTAGAGAGCAAAGAGATACAAACAGCTTCAACATTATGTTTTCTTTGTAGAAAGCCTATAATTGTAAGATTTGCTACCATCAACTCTGAAGGTTCATTATACCAAATTAAGTTAATTTTAAAATGTTTTATTTAAAAATAAAACAGTTTCTTTAGAAAAAAAGAAATGTTTTAAGCTAATTTCTCATTTTGGGGGGAGGGCGGTTGTGTGGCCTTTAACATAACTCGTTACATGATTATATGTGATGCTTATTTTTTTTAATTTGTGAAAGGAAGGTTTTATATTTTAAGATCAACTAGGACACTAAGTTTTAGAGGCACATATTGCATCAGATTATGGAACTAAATTTAAATTCATTTTCAACTTTCTGTGCTATGATATATGCAGATTGAGAGAAAAGTGACACACATAAAATTATGTCTGTTAAGCTTTTTAAATTAAAAGGATAGAGTTTTACTCACCAAGTCTCCCAAGAGTAGAACTTGCTGGCATAAATTATCGGGCATCAGTTAGATCACATAAAGTAAGAGTCTGACAACAGATATAAAAGGTAAAGATGGGTGAGATAAACAAACAAATATAAACCTGACTTTTCTATTCATATTAGTTTACTTATACCCTCAAACTAAATTCTGTATACAACATCTTTCCTGTTTCATTTGATTTTTATAGGTGGTAAACATGTAATCTCTGAAGTGATGACAAATTTCGGACAGACTTTCTTCCAACACCCACTTTGTATCTTGAATTCCTAACCCATTTTTCTCTCTACTTAAGAGACATGTTCCAAGCATAATAAATTTATTTTGTATCAAACTATTAAAAACATAGCCTTTTTTGTTTTCAGTTTATTCAACTACAATACGGATATTATAGTAGATGTATTATAGACATTGTTATTAGGTTATAGATGTATATTTTATTAAGAATAGGTAAGAATGCATATTCTATAAAATAAATCTGAAACCCATGAGTCCATGTCAATCAAAAATTATAAAACTTTTATAGAATTAAATTAATATTATTCTACTTTCAGATTACTTCTGCTTCTTGATTAATATGGAAAATTTAAAAACTATCTTTTGCTCATATATATATATCTAGAAATGTTTATATAAAATGAAAGAAAGAATTAGCCCTGGGTTATCCTTGTCCAAAAAAAAAAAAAAAAGACACTTTTGTACAGCTTTAATTCTTATAAGATTCATTGGTCTTAGTATGCTCCTCAAAATATTTCTAGCAAAATTTGCTTTTAATATACAAGTCTGACATTTGTTTCTTAGTAAAATGAACAATGATAGTTATAGGAGTCATAAGTACCAAATAAAGCTTTACTTTCAATTTAGGTAAGTTATATGTCAATAAAGCTTTGACCTATTCTTGGAAGAGGAAGAAGAAGAACTTCTAAAATGTCATTTCAGTATTTCTTAGCATTGTAAGTTAAAGGACTAACATTTTCTGAAAAATTTAATTCTTAATAAATTCTTATCACAAGAAACATGAAGCTAAAGAATGTCAAAAGACCTGTCTTAAGCCGATATAAAATTTTTAATTCCTTTTTGGATTGCTTCAAAAGGGTAGAGACAGTTGCCAGGTAATTTTTTTTCTTTGAGTGTTCTCTCTCTTATAACATAGGGCTTAATAATAATTTAGTTCCACATCACTATATAGTCAATGATAATAATCATCTTTATGTTAAACCATCTCTTATTTGATGGATCTCAAAAATAACTCCATCTAAATTTTGACTGACATTTGTGTGTAAAATTTAATTGTTAGCGGGTTAGAAAAATCCATCAGGAGATACTGGCTAATCACTAATGTGTATAGAATAGCCTTCGCCCTCCCAAGTACTGAGCTTCACAAAACAAACACTAGACTGTGCAAGTTGTCACTAATGTGATGCCTTATCTCAGGCAAAATTTAACCATCAGTTGCCTTTATTTCACCACCCAGAACCCTTCTTCCTGTTATTTTCTGTTGTATAGCTGCTTGTCCTAAGAGACTGGAAACAAATTTCAAAATTACTTTATGAAAAATATAATTAGGATTTTTTATTTCATATGTATGTGTGTACATTTATATATATGCATATGTGCATGTACATATATTTGTGCATGTATATTAATGGTGCATTTAATAATGGATGTAAACTATGTAAAGAAATAGTAGAAGTGTGTGGGTCACATTTTCAAAATCTGTTAAAATGTGTACTCCATTGTTACATTTTTTTTTAACCTGATCTTTACATGGGGAGTGATAGCTTCTAAATTAACAAAGTAAATATTTTTAAAATTAAAGCGTAGTTTAAAAAAGTCCAAGAAGACAGTGTAGTATAAAGAAAAAAGTTAGAGTCTTTCTCATGTCCTTGTAAAACCAACCTTCTTCCTCAGAGACCAACTCCTTTCAGCCAACTCCTTGTGAATTCCTTTCATTCTAAAAGTTCTGTGGAATAAAGAGTATCACCATAGATCCAAAGCTTCACACAGTGCTTGGCATATTTTAGACATTCACTGATTTTGTTGAAGAAAAAGAATGGTCAAAGAAGAACTAAATAAATGAGGAGATATTCCATGTTCATGGATAGGAAACTCAATATTGTCAAGATGTCAATATTCCAAACATGGTCTATAGATTTAATTTAATCCCAATCAAAATCCCAGCAAGTTATTTTGTGGTTATCAGCACACTGATCTAAACATTATATGGAGAGTAAAAAACCTATAATAGCTAACACACTATTGATGAAGAAGAACAAAGCTAGAGGATTGAGAATTGACAATACCCAATTTCATGACTTATTATGAAGCTTATTATTATTATTGTCTTATTACCCAGACAGGGTGGTATTGGCAAAAGACTAGACAAATAGGTCAATGAAACAGAATAGAAAGCCCAGAAATAGACTCACTTGAGTATATTTAATTAATTTTTTTTTTACAAAGAAGAAAAACAATTCAGTGAAACAACGATAGTTTTTTCAATAAATGGTTCTGGAACAACTGGACATCTACCTGCAATTAAATGAATCTAGACACACCTTACACCTGTCACATACACTCTCAAATTTAATCACAGACTTAAGTGTAAATGAAAATCTATAAAGCTCCTAGAAAATATTGTAGGAGAAAAAGCAAGTGATGTTAAGATTGGCACTGACTTTTTATATAAAACACCAAAGGCATGATCCATGAGGGGAAGAATGATAAGCTGGACTTCATTAACATTGAAAATTTTTGTTCTGCAAAAGAAACAGTCAAGAGAATGAAAAGATAAGCAACAAACTGGGAGAAAATATTTGCAAAAAAAGAAAAAAAAATCCGATAAGGGGCTCTTTTACAAAATATACAAAGAACTCTTAAAGTTCAACAAATAAGAACACACACACACACACACACACACACACACACACACAAAACAATTTATAAAGGGCCAAAGTCCTTAATGGACACCTTGCCAAAGATATACAGATGGCAAATAAAGAAAATGCAAATTAAACAATGAGATACCACTATACACTTATTAGAATGGCCAAAATCTGCAACAATTACAAATATAAATGTGGGGAGAATGTGGAGCAATGGGAGCTCTCATTCATTGCTGATAGGAGGAAAGAATTGTATAGCCACTTTGGAAGGCAGTTTGGCAGTTTCTTACAAAACTAAACATAGTATTGCCTATGATCTAGTAATCGTACTTCATGGTATTTGCCGAAAGGAGTTGAAAATTTATGTCCACAGAAAAACCTGCACATGGATATTTATATCAGCTTTACTCATAATTACCAAAAGTTGGAAGCAAACAAGATGTCTTTTAGTAGGTGGATGGATAAATACACTGTGGTGCATCCAGACAATGAAATATTATTCAGTATTAAAAATAAATGAGCTATCAAACCATGAAAAGACACAGAGAACCCAAAAATGCATGTTGCTAAGTGAAAGAAGCCAATCTGAGAAGGCTACAGACTGTTTGATTCCAACTATGTGAAATTCTGGAAAGGCAAAACTATGAAGACAGTAGAAAAGATCAGCAGTGCCAAGAGTTAGTGGGAAGGGAGAGATAAATAAGCAGGACACAGAAGATTTTTAGGGTAATGTAAAATACTCTGCATGACACTACAAGGCTGAATCCATGTCATTAATATGTTTATCTGAACCCATAGAATATACAATAAGAGTGAGCCCTAATGTAACTATGGACTGATAATGATGTATTAATGTAGGTTTGGCAATTATAACAACTGTACTACTTGGTGGTGAAGTTGATAGGGAGGTTATGCGGGTATGGAAGCAGAAGATATAGGAAATCGGTGCCTCCCACTCACTTTTGCTGTGGGCCTAAAATTGCTCTAAAATAGTTTATTTAAATAAATAAGTAGGAAAAAGAATGGAAGAATGAATGCAAATTCATTAATATAAATATATAAATATTGAAGTCCACGGTATATAAATTATTGAAAATCACTTTCTACTTCATGTCTTCTTTATTTTCAATTTTCAGAGGGAAATTAACTATAGGTTTGACAAATAAAATAAGCCACAAACTTGTTTTTATAATCTCCACCTCCTAATAAAATTAACACTTGAACTTAAATATTTTGTTATGTTTTTCATTTTTTTTTTTTTGCCTGAGAGCATTTAGTGTTTGTCCATTACATTTCTATTACCATAGGTTTTTATTTTCTATTCATATTTCTATGAAATTCTATTTCTATTACTGTACTTCCTATTTCTATGCTATAATTTCTATTGCTAATTCTACAGTTGCTCATTTTAATGATTTCCTGTATAATAGTTTTATTATTATTATTAAAAATTATGGGGGTGACATTAATCAACAAAATCCAATAAATTTCTAGTGTACAATTCAATAGTATCTCATATATATATATACATTGCATTATGTACAATACTTTTAAACAAATAGATTATATGCTAATCTCTATTATGGTCAATACCAGCAAGTTTAGGTAGTACTTTTAGTTTATTTTAAGTGTTAATCTAGTTATTAATTATAATTTATTAATTTCTGGTTTGTTCACATTAAAACTTGTAATCCTTCCCACAAATTCAATTTTACTAAAACTTCAAATTCCATTCAAACATCTATTGTTTGACAAACATAGTATTGTCAGTGATATGAATGCCTAAGGGAATACCAAGTGTCATTGCTTTATTAGGACAATATATATTGTCTCAGGCTGCCAATATTTCTTTCATTGATGACTTGAAGAGAATGCCCTAAGTACAATGCAAATTGTAACACTGAATAACAGAATTTGCAGACTAGAAAGCCAGACCATTTTATTTTATTAACAGCAATGACAGTTATTGGTAATTGCCTATGCTCTACTCATGAATTACTGAGGTAAGAAATTCCATAAAGTACAGTAACAGTTCATGCCAGTGAAAATTCAAAGGCATTTACTATTTTCTGGTATCACAGAACAGAGCACATAGTAAGAACTCAAGTTGCGGGTTATAAGTAGCATTTTACTATCTTTATCTTTATAAAAGCCTCTCCATTCAAGATGATGTATGGAGCGACAAGCTGTTATTCCTAAAATTAAATTACCTAAACTTACAGTTAATTTAGAATAATTTTATAAATCTGCATAATTCTTTAAGGCAGTGATATTAGAAAATTTCATCTCTGTGACGTTAGGTATTCCCATTCTCATATTCATGGAAACAGTATAACTGAGGATAAGGGAGATGAAAATGAATTGAAGTTACATTGATTTCCAAATATTTTTGGAGGAAAATTTCTCGATTTTTTGTTGTTGTTGTTATTGTTGGGAGGAGATAATTAGAGACATCTTAGCATGTCGACCTACTGAATATATAATTGCCATGGGTCCTGTAACTAAGGAATGAAGACAAGGAACACAGGGAAAGAGGTGCTCTTTCCTCACAGTGACCTCAAGTGCAGTTTCAGCTTAGGTCCAAGATCCAGTAATTTCCATTGTTTCTTTATTGCCCTAAGTATTGCTCTGAGAATTATATAGCAAAGTAAAGAACTGTTCTCTTCAGGCACTAGGATTCCAGAGGTGGTTTTTGTGATTAGAATGAAATATATGCCAATAATTTTGGTCCCCAGCTTATAGGACTATGAATAATGGTCTTTGCAAAGTGAAATTCTGTATTATCTCACACTTCTTAAGTCTTATAGTAGAGGACTTACACTTCTCTTCACAGCCAGAAAAGGATCATTTACTAGCTATGTGATCTTGAGAAAATTATATAGTCTAAGTGTCACTTTTCTCATCTGTAAAACAGGGATAATAATTTTCTATATGAGTAGGGAGTAAAATTCAATATTACAATATAATTAAAATACCTCAGAGGCAGGTCAATAAAAATGCCTTAAATTTATTGTAAACATAAGTTTATCAACAGCAGCTATTCCCGAATTATTTACATACCTACTCTGCTTTTACCTATTTTTAAAAATTAGTTTAATTGAAGTAAATTATTCATTTATGGAAATTGATCTAAAATTGAAATACATTTTAAATAATCCAACAATTCCTTTAGAAGAAGCCTGTATAAAAGTTGAGAATAATTTTATTTGTAAACGAATTAACTATCTCACTAGCGACATTTGTATTTTAAAAATTATTTATTTTAGAGTTACAATAGCATTTAGCTCTCAAAATAGAAATCTTTAGGATATTAAGAATAATAAATACATTAAATAATAAATACATTAGTAATTTATATGGGATCATTAAATATGCTGCTTTCAGCTGTGTTTATTATTTGAACAAGGCATCATTAGTGAAGATGGAGTCCTTCTTTTCCGGCTTGGTGACATCATATCACTGAAGTTTACTCCTCTTCAAGCTTTTTAGTTCTTCATCTGCTGTATTTAGTAGAACTTGAGGGCTATTTTGGAGGCTTAAAATTTTCCTGATACAATCACCTGTCCCTAGGCTTCCCCAGGTTTCCTACCAAAAGAACTGGATTTATGCTCTTGTTGAATCTGTAAATGCGTGCTCTTTTAATGGTAGCTACTTACCTGTATGTAGCTGGCAGAAACTTGAAATGAATATCAAACTAGTATAAATGAGAAAATTAAATCTTTATTTTGTTTTTTAATTAAATTTAAATTAAAAACCTGAAGCAGTCTAAATATTTTTTTGTTAATCAAAACTATTGTCTTTTAAACTACACTTCAATTTAAACCACCTAAAATTTGGCATCTGAATTGACATATGCTGTAAGCATAAAATGGATTTCAAATTTCAAATATCTAATACAAAAATGTAAAATATTACATTAGCAACTTTTGTATGCTGTCATATGTTACAATAATTTTATTTTTTATGTATTGAGTTAAATAAAATATATTGCTAAAATTTATTTATTTCTTTTTTCTTTTTTTCTGTGGCTAAAAGATTTAAAATTATGCTTGTGGCATTCATTCTATTTCTGTTGGACAATGCTGGTATAGAGAGATGTCTGAAGTAAAAATACCCAGCTGAGAATTAAATGCAGGCCTCTGAAAAGTGAAATCAGGCTTAGAATGTAGCAGAAGGACACAAAAGTTGTTTTTTTTTTTTCTGAAAAATTCAATTCAGAAGCTGCTGTAGAGTTTAGTCTTTGCAACTAGTACATAAATCTGTTCTTTAGCTGGAGTTACTGATAGCATTACCTAATCTGTAATAGCTGAGATTTTTCCAGTTCTCTTGTGTATGGGGGAAGTCTGATGCAATGTGTCTCTCATTCTTTAGAAAAGAAACTAGAAAGTTGTTTAACCAGAAAAGTAGTTCTAAACGTAGTCCTAGAACCAGTAACATTAGCATCACTTGGCAATCTTATTTCAAAAATGCAAATTCTCTACCTCTACCCTAAATCTACTGAATGTGAAAATTTGGGGATGGGGGTCCAGAAATCTCTGATTTAAGTCCCCCAGATGATTCTATGCACACTAAAGTTTACGAACCATTGGAATATAATATTCTTGTACTGATATATAATATTCTTGCTAACTAGTAAATAAAATTCATTAATAGGCTGGATGTCACTAAGTCAACAGGTATTTAGTTAATAACTAAGTATTACAGGGTCATAATTAAATGTCGAGGCTGTAAGGAACTCATTAAAGCACTATTACGGCTCCCTTTTCAACAACTTCTGGCGTTAAATTATTAGTTTCAGGAAGACCTCTAGTAGGGATTTTCCTGGTTTAGTGTTTAATTATTGTTATCAATTGTCTTAAGAGAGTTTGCTGCTTAACATTCTCAAAGAACTCCTAGTTTATTGTAATACAAGGGAATCTAATCTACCACAATGCTTTTATTTTCATGATGTGCACAGAAGAATTGCTGAATGGGATAATATTGCTAGTTTTAAGGCATCCTATTGTGCTTCTCCCATTTTGATGAAAAAATGATAGTGTTGCCTTTTGAGAATGTCAGAATGATTATGTAACTTTTATAGTGCTAGATTATTTTGGATATAAAATCCTTGATAAGGGGAAAAGGGTGCTTCAAGAAATTATTTAAGAATCTTACTAATTTTTTTTCAATTCCAATTTTGCTTATGTAAATTAGGAATGATTTTTAAATTTCTTAGTTTAGAATTCTTATCCCTGCTGTTAACTTTAGTACCTTCAATGCTTAAGTTTAAATGTTATTTAAGTTAAGATGGGCAATCTTGTCTTTTTTTGTATTTTAAATGCCCAATAATACATTTTCTTTTTTATTATTCATTGATCTTTTATGATTTTTTTCAAGTTTGTTAAGTTTTGTGCATTTGATCTCTAAACATATCTACCTCCTTCAAGTTAGTTTCAAATATAGCAGAACGAATTTTTTCTTTTAAAAATGGACAATCCTTGTCTGTCTCTATCCTCACATACACCTAAATATGTATTTAAAGATATTAAACATGAATTTGATATTAAAATGAAATAAAAAGTCAATATATGCATGTACTATTTGAGTACATTTTCCCTTTCTTACGAGGGAAAAGCCAGCAAGAAATCTCTGTTAACAATGTTATCTTAAAGCCTGCATTTCCAAAAAATAGCCCAACATACAAGACAAAATATTTAAATGAGCAGGCCTAGCCTACGAGGACACAAGATTAATTATTTTTACTTCACTAAAGCTAGGAGCTCTTCAAAGAACTTTAGACATCATAAAGGTATCCAAGGCCTAGCACTTTGCCATGCAACATCATTGTCAACACTGATGATCATTGTATTTTATAATCTAAAGTAAAATGAATACTAAAAACCATTGCCATTTTTCTCTTTGTAAGTGCTAACAAATGCTATTCTTGTTTATGTGCATGACTAATGCCCTCTTAATATGTTGTAATTTGACCCAATAGTGCTCTATTCCATTATGAGTGGGTAATAAAGAAATAATATTCTTTACTGTGTCAGGTAGGCTAAACGCTTCAAAGGGCAGGCATTTAATGGGGTGTTTTGAATTAGGCCTTGATGTATCCTGCAGTTAAACTGTTGTAATCAGAATTTTAAGTTGGAGATGATGAATGAAAGAAACAAACGAATTAACATAGATAATAATAGCATGCTCAATAAAAATTAAAAAATACTAATGCTGTACATAACTTTCAGTAAAACAACCTGGCAAAAGCCTTAGGCAAACTAATTACTTTCATTTTCCACAATGCTGCACCTGGTCATTTTTCTAAACGGTTTAAGTTCTTTCACCAGCAGTCCTTCTTTCTTCTTTTCAGAGGATTCAGTGTATGCCTCCAGGCTCTAGCCATTGTTTGTTGTGGTGATGGGTGGATAAGAGATTTATTTATCGTATAAAAGATAAAATATTATATATATACACACATATATATACACACACACACACACATATATATATATATATATATATATATTATATATATATATATATATTATTGAATTCTAAGGCTTTGAGCTTGTTCCTCCTATTCTGAAAAGTTATAAATAGTGTTTGGTACATACATGTAGAGATATGTGTATAAATGCAAAACAAAGTATTTTATGTTTATAATACTTAGCTCCCCTCTTACACTTAGATAAGCACCTGTAGTACAGAAATATAGAATACAAATGTATAATTGATGATGCCCTGGACTGTCTAATGCTTTGATTATTTTACCGAAAATGAAAATGTCTTCTTGTATGATAGCAATTTTTTTGAAATTTCTCTCTGGATATCCCTTAGCCTCAAAATATATAAGTATTCAATAATCATTTAAATACTCTTACATTTGATTTTAAATAAATTTTACTTCTATAAATATAATACTTTTTGTGTAGAACTATTTAAGAAAATAGAAAAGATGACTTATAACTACTTACAATGACACACAAGACAGGCTTCTAAAAATTTAAGATCTGTGTTATAATGATTGATATTATTGATGTTCACCTAATCTTTAAAAAATATTAAATACTTGATTATTGCCTGTGCTCCAGATGTATGAAATTAAATAATATTTTTCCCCAAAAACTAAATGGAAATTTTATGGGAAAAAGTAATAATATATAGATCGTTCAGACTTCATAGTTGCTATATTTGAGCATCGAATTTGGCACTGAATTTCTTGACAGCCTAAGGAAAATGTAGATAGGGCCAGTTAAAATGGATAAAACATCTGTTTCTCAGAAGAAGCAAAGCTCTTCCTAGTATTTAAAAAACAAAAGATTTTTCTTCAATGGGTCTTTACCCAGAAGGTCTTTGGAGATAGATATATGACTAACTCTGGTCAGATAGCACCCAATAGCAAACCTCGTAAGAGAGCTCATTTTTTATAGGGTCCATTGATGAAAGCAATCAACAAGAGTTAAAAAGCAACTGATTGTTTTTTGTTTTTTGTTTTTTCCAAGAAGAAAACTGAGAATTTCTAGCAAGAATATCTTTTCAAAAAGCTTCTTATTCCTATTTCTTTCAGTTGTATTTTTGCTGAATTAGGGACAGTTGGAAATTCTTTTATCTGGCCAGAATTTGAGATATAAGAATACTTAGTCATTGGTTAGGAACCATATATATATTTTTTTTTTTCTTAAATAAGAAATGCAAACCAAGAATATTGACCGTTATCAAAGACAAGTATTGGCAAAGCTGTAGAGAAATTGGAACCCTTGTGACTGTTGGTGGGAAAGTAAAAATGTGCAGCTGCTGTGGAAAACAGTATGGAGTTTCTTCAAAGGACTGAAAATAGAACTATATATGATCCAACAATCTCACTTCTGGGTATTTATCCAAAATAATTAAAATCGAGATCTCAAAGAGATACTTGCATTCTCATGTCCATTGCAGTATTATTCACAATAGCCAAAATGTGGAGAAAACTAAATATCCATCAACAGACAAATGGATAAAGAAAATATGGTCTATACATTAAACGGAATATTATTCATCCTTTAAAAAGAAGGAAGTACTGCAATGAATGTAGGGCAACATGAACTAAGATTAAGTTAATTATATTAAGTGAAATAAGCTAGTCACAGAAAGACAAATACCGTATAATTCTACTACGAGATATCCAGAATAATCCAACTCATAGAAAGAACAGAATGATGGTTGCCAAGGGTTGAGGGTAGAGGGAAATGAAAAGACCCTATTTGGTGGGCATAAAGTTTCAGTTATGCAAGATGAAAAGTTTTAGAGATCTGCTGTATGAATTACACCTGTAGTTAATTATTGTACACTTAAATGTTTTTAATAGGGTAATGTTCTCACTATAATCTAAACAAGGAATAATATATCAGTATTAATCCTAAATGGCCACTCAGAGTTTGTCTGTCAGAGTTGCACAGTAAGTCGCAGATCCAAGATGCACAGCCTGTTAGATGAAATAGGATGTCTGAACTCCCACAGCAATTTTATAATAACTGTTTATACGTCTATCTCCATTATTGAATTTTGAGCTTCTTATGGTTGGGACCATTTTTTAGTCACAGTGTATCACTTGGCACATATAGTGCAAAGATTGTTATAGCTCTTCCATCAGCACATTTTATGGGACTTTTTTAATTCTTTCAATCTTAAAAATGATATTGTTTTAAGACAATATTGACAAAAACATTTTGAAAGAAGGATTTATTCATACTGCCTATTATTTTCAGAAAGTGACAAAATCAAATACAGAAATAAGGGTTCAATGTATATTATTGATTATTTTAGTTTGAGCCAAAATTTCAACTATTATGTATTTGGACGAGATCTGTTATTGTACTCCTATGCTAGGACAACAAAAAATTCTTAGAAAAATGAATCTTAGAAGATTGAACAAGATTCTATCACACAATATATAGAATGTTCAATGAAGACTTGAAAATATTTGGGTATAATTTTCTAAAACTCGTGTATCTCTTTAAGAATCTATATTTATATTTATACCAATTATAATGTAAATGAAAGCTCTGAAAAAAATTACCTTCTTTGGATTTTTTTCCCCAAAAGTGTTAGCTCCACAATACTTCCTTTAGCAATTTCTCTAGGACAGCAAATTTGCAAAGGGAAAATGTAAATTTTAAAAAGCCTCAGGGCCAATGATTTTTATTTTCTTTTAAAAATACTGTTTCTAAAAAGGAAGTTCGTACTATGGAAAATGGTATATATTCTATAAACTATATCTATATCTGTATATAGTGTATATGTAACACAAGGGGACAAAGCTTTCTACCTATGTTTTCATTTACTAAAAGCAGATAAATGTATTTTTTTAAAGGTTGCTAGAACTCACATTATAAATAGTATTATTATAATTAGTCACAGTTTTCTTTATCAAGTAGGAAAAAAGATTAGAATTAGTTCTCTTTTAATTCAGAAATGAGTCACTATAGACAGCTAATGCAACAATTCAAACTTCTATGCATAATGTTATACATTTAATTTCCATAAATTCATACTATCTTCCTCTAACCTTTGCTGAATGTCCAGAGATGTAATTTGCCCTGCACATCTAGTTAACAGCCTTAGGGTAATTAGGCTCTGCTTGCTTCTGGTGCACATGGCTCTCCTAAGCATGTCCCATGGGTCAGAACTGCCTACTGTGCTCTTACGTTTGAAGATCTTCATTGACAGCCTCATCCTTGTTCTTTTAATATTTATGGCACAGATCAGGGATGTGTGAACAATGGCCCAGAATCCAAAGATTCTTTAAGTTTGCTTTCATTTTGTTCTTGATAATGTTTCATTTGAATGCCTTTGTGTCTGCTCTGCTATAGCCCTAGTCCAAGCCATCCTTGTTTTCACTTCCAGCTTATTAGACTTATTTCTAATAAGCATTTGTCCTTTGAAGATATGTTAGTTCTTCATTCTTATGAATGCTTTTGTTTTCTGCTGAGTAATAATAGACTTTTCTATTCAAATAAGAAATGTTAAGTTCCTGGTAACTGCTAATGGATCCATTCTCTTTGGTAACTTGTGTATTTTTCAGCAAGAATCACCAACACCATATTCTAGGGTACTAATAGATAAATATTGACTTTCATCAAATATTGTTGGCTTGACAGAGCATTCTGTTGGAAAGATTTCTGAGACCGAATTCAAATTTATAGTGAAAGACCGCGGTTATTGGTGGCCACAGGCTGTGAGTGATTCGGATTTATCAAACTTTTGTAGTTGCAGTAGAAGAGAATTTTCTACATTATGCCTTATAATTATGTACTTGCTGTATTGCCCCACTATCCTTCAACTAGGTGACTAGGTGAGCAATGTATCCTAAATTTGTGTGCATTCTTGTGGTAGGCCTCTCAGACCTTCGCACAAAGAAAACTACATATATAATTAGAATAAACTTAAGCCAGGTCAGAGAAGGAGACGTTAATGTTGCAACTTTACATTGAAGTGATTCAAAATTTAAAACTAAAGCATGATTAAGCAAAAACAGGTTTTCAAAAAAGTTTTAAGTGATGACTATCAAGCAAACATGAACACAGCTTATTTTATTGAAGCTACAGCTCTCCTACAGACACCCTGCAGTTGCTCATCATAGGAACTGCGGCTTGTTAAAATGTTCACATATGTGGCATGCTAAACACAATACAAACTATGCTATACAAAGCTGTTAACACTAGGGAACCACGGGTAGTACCTGTCCTCAGAAATGTTTTCCTGATAATAAGAGCTGCGAAATAACTATCATGTATTTTACATTGTCTAATTTAAACTGGGTAGTATATGACTGTAGATCAGTTGTGTTACCTAGATTGCTTGAGAAGTATACCTCTAAACTTACTATCATTAGGAAGTACTTGACCCCACTAAGCTCACCTGAGGCATGGGTGAACATCTCACTGCACAAAAACTATTGCAATCCCACTGGATTCTGGTTTACTCAATATCTATAGGCAGTTCTCTTTGTCAAACAGTGTTGGCTTGCTGCCTGTTATGTGCTGGGCTGTGTCTTGGCACCTTACATCATAGATCATATATTATCACATTTGATCCTCTCACTGTTTTAATAGTCTAGGTTCCTCATAATTGTCTCTGACCTCTTCTTTTATGTTTTTCTCTCTCCCCCTTTACCACCAAACTCTCCTGAAAGTATGAAGTTTTGAACAATTTTATTCCAATTTATCCTCTACATTTTGTAAAGATGAGATTTTAATAGAAAGTGATTGTATTATCTAATTACTGAACCATATAGCGTTAAACCATTGATAATATGCAAGGCAAACATTAATCTACAACTAATTAATGAGTCTTTTGGTATCATGGAATGAGTCAAATGTTCACGAATATAGATTTTTTTGGTTACTTATTCTTTTTAATGATATTAAAAACTAAAGCATGTTCTTAATTACTAACTAGGCAAAATAGTTAAGAGTGCAATGAATAGCTTAAAAATTTTAAAAAAAAAACATAGTTTGATTTTACTAACTCTAATATGTAGACTCAAGGTCATTAGTCAGAATTTTTAAAACTATAAAAACTGCAGGATATAAAATTAATGTGTTTCTATGCATATTAATAAGGTCTTTTTTCCATGTCAAATTCTTCTAGGACGTAAACCATATTATAAAACTTAGGCTTTTTTGGAAGGCACTATCTTGTATTAATAATAGGAGCACATAAAAGGTACAATAAAATTAGTTTGGTAAGCCTAATTAGTAGGAAAACCAGGCAATTCATTCAAGTAAACCCGTCTGAGCTCTCTTCTCATATCAATAGAAGTTGACTTAAGAATGTAAGTGTATTAAAGAACATATTTATGAGAAAAAAGAAGACTGAGTAAATTATAAGGATAGTAGTTGTTAAAAACTTGTGAAAGTTATTCTAGCAGTTAATGTCTGAGTATTGCAGCAAATGTACATAAAGAAAATCACTGCTCTAATATTTTCTCCTGTTTTCTCAGAATCTTTTTCTAGTCCAGCACTGAGTGGAGTTGTGTTTTAAGAAGAGGAAGGTGGTACTAACTGCAGTGTACATATTGCTTATGGGAAAGAACAGGGAGTAATTTTGCATGTATAGACATTAGGTATATGATATGTCTGAATTAGTCCCGGGCACAAAACTAATCAATCCATCTATCCTTCTTCTCCTCTCTCTCTCTCTCTTTCTTCCTTTTTTTCTGTCTTTCTACTAGCTATCTATTCATCCATCTATCTTTATTTCTTTATTTTACCATAGAATTTTCTATCTAGTGTGAAGACTAATTTTTTTTTTAATTTCTGAAAATATTTCTGCAAAAATCTGAGATAAAATACAAGTAATTTTTAAAAAGCATTCATCTTTAAAATTTAAACATCTAGATAATTCTCAAAATTAACATCCTGTTTTATAAATTTAAGTACACTTATGTTGGACAGTAGCTCATATTCAAAACATTTGCTTAAAATGAAAACTTAATTTAAAAATATTTATTGTAAGTAAACTTAAATTTGAAAGCATTTTCAAAGGCATCATAACAATATTTATTCACTCTCTAAAATCATGTGGGTTTTTAAATGTTTTGTCTTTAATACAAGCATGAGGGCTCTGTAGTCACACTCGCAGGGTCCAAATCCTGACTTGTGACTTCTTTATTTGTGCCCCAGGACAGGTGACTTAGCTCTGTGACTGTTCCCTTATCTATAGAATGGGGTAATTATACCTACTTAGTTGTAGTGAGGAGGGGTTGATATATGTCAAGCTCCTAGAACAGTGCTCAGCGCATAATAAGTACATTGTGAATGTTTGCTTATATTACTTGTTTTAATAGAGGTTTTTAGAACCATTAAAAGGGAAGTTTATTACATAATTAGAAAATTAATAGCCCAATGAAAGTGGTGCAGTCACAATTCAGTGCTCATTCTCAGAGGGTTCAAAGTAGAACTGGTCTCAGACTCTTTCCTGAGAAAGTTATCCTAAAAAACCCAAACAACCCAAAAAACTAACATGCAAAAACAACAAAAATCCCATTCACTTATCACCCACACAAAACCAAAACCAAAACAAAACTACACATGCACCCTGAATAGGGAGTAGTAACTTACTCACTTGAATGTCTAAAGCAGGTTATGTTTAAGTGACTTCAAAAAACTCCAATTAAGTCAGGATCCCCAACTAATAGCAAATTATGATCATGAATCGATAAATCAGTGAAATGTTGAAAAAGGTTTGATTGTAATATACTAGGTGGTGGTGATATACTAAAAATCACCACCCATACTAAGCAAGAACTATAATGATAAAATAATAAGTTAATGGAAAAGTAAAGGTTTTATAAAATGTTATTTTTAAGACCATCAATCTTAAGAACAGACATTGCTAAATGGTATATTTATCTCTAGCTAAATACGATTCGTAACAGTTAAAAAGACTGATGTTTCTTGACTCATGCTGTTTTATGACAAGTTAATATTTTCTTTCAAAAGCGAAGTATGTGTATAGATGACAAGATTTTAGGTAGATTTTGAAGAATACACTTAGGAAGTAGTACAGACTCTTTACACAGCAGGGTCTGCCCTTATTAGCCCATGTCAGCTGTTACTGCAGATTGAGAGCACCAGTTGAATGAGATCTAGGAAACTATGACACCCTCCAAAACAACCTCACCACTTCCCCCTGTGCCCCATTCCTCCCCTTGTGGGCTCATCATAATGGCATGGTGATTAACCAGCAATTAAAAACCATAGTACTACACTGGTGCAGACTTGACTGGATGCGAAATTAAAAGCTTCTGAAATATTACTGTGGGTAACATGGAACAATTTTGTCAAATACTTCTTTTTCCCTTAATTAGTTGCTGAAATTATGCATAACAATACTGCATCCCAACTTGTGCTTCCTTCTGAGATATTTAGGAAAAGAAGAGAATCTAATGTTTATTGAATATCTGACTATATTTGACCCTCACTGCAATCCTGGGGAAAGGTGATCTGGCTGCTATTTTTGTGGATGAGGACAACGAAGCTCGGAGAGTCATTTGCCTGATGTTGCCAAGTTTGCAAGGGAGAGGTAAAGTCCTCTGGCTGTAGCTCTTTCCAATATTTGATGGAATTAGAAAGAAAACTTAAATAAAATTTTGCATAAAGCCACTCAATTAGAAGTTAATTTTCCAGTGTTCCTATCAGTGACTGTATAATTGATGACAGGAGACATCAATTAACACATCCCTGGTAAGGGTTAAATAATAAATGAAATATTTGGCTCAGTATTATTACTTCCATACTAATATTACAGGCATTGAAGAGAGGAGTGCTAATTTGTAGTCACTATGCCAGAGTCCACACAGTAGCTCTGCCACTTACTAATACTAAGAATATGGGCAAACTTTTTTACCTCTGGAGCCTCTCTATATTCTGTAAAACCACATCCAGAATGGTTAGGAGGATGAAATAAAAACAATGTAATAAAGGATCTCAAACAGGTATTAGAGATTCTCGATAAATCGTTCATTTGGATCAGTAGTATTGAGTAACGTCTTTTTTTTTTTTACATTTTTAATTTGCTGCAGATTTCTATTGCTCTTCTATAAGCAGCCTGCATTTCACAAATCAAAATAGTAGATTACAGAAACAATGTACATTCAGATTAAACTGGACTTTTGCTTGAATAAAAACGAAGAGAATGCCTCACAACTTGCCCCCCCCCAAGGGATATCTACAAATTTTTACTCAGACATACCAGCTATTAGCTCTTTTGAGTTGCAACTAGAATGCACTCAGTGCATTTAGAAAGGAGAAGCTCTGAAGTCTGGAATCACTAATGAATAAATCAGACATTCATTTACATTTCAAACTGAAGCAGGCAGAAAGATTCTCTTTAATGTTGGTATCTTATGTTCGAAGTGATATTAAAGTACGGAAACTTTGCTGAGTTTTAATGACAATACTCTTTTTTATTCATCATTTTAGAGATGTCATCTTTAGAGGATACAGCCAAAAGAAATGGTAAAATAAATTTAAAAGAGAAGATTTATTCAATCTAGTTTCACATTTTTCCTTTAGAGTGTGTGTTGAGGCATCAGACTGGCAATTACATCTCTGTCAACATCTGCTCTCATTTTCCAAATTGACAGCTTTCGGAAGCAGAAGTTGGGATTAGATGTTATTCTTAAACCTTGGATCAGTCTATAAAAGCACATTTTTTTCTGCTGCAGAAAAGCCTTCCTGAAACATCTCAAAACATTGGCCTGAGCCAACCGTGTCCTGCAAAGGACTTAAGTTTCTTTTATAATTTCTATAACTTGTCAATATTTGCTGAGTTTACCAAATATTGAAGCAAATGGACAGTTTTCTGTAAATGGACTAAATCAGGCAAATCTAGCCACTGTAGCAGAGTCACTAATGATTGTTATGGGATAAGAAATTTATCAAACAAATTAGACATTACACAATTGTGGAAGTAGCCATGCAAGTAAGTGAAGGTCAGAAATGATAGTTGAATCATCAGAGAAGCAATCAATCTGAGAAACCAAAAATTTCCAGCTACCAGGATGAACTGCCAAAGGGAAGCTTGTATAGGAGTCTGCAGGCAACTATTGCTTCTGGTAAGTTATTACCATTATGGTTCTACAGTGATGTGCCTGGTGGTGGCCCTGGCCATTGTTGGATAACAGGGTCAGCAGCCAGGAGGATGGTGGGTGCAGAGTGGAGGAGAGTCAGGACGGGCTAGAACACACCAGGTATCTCTGCACTTGTCTATCACAGCATCTGAAGATGATAACACTCACTGAGTCAGGGCGGCTGGACTGTTCCACTTTCAGCTTGCAAATCTTACCTATGCTCCCGTTTTAATCAATTGTATTTGGCAATCATACCGGAAGAGGTTTGGGAAACAGTTTCCAGCTTAACCAGCTACGTAGTACAAACCACCACATGCTCCATAATTCATGCTGTGAATGCCCATTCCATTGCTGGCCTTGGTCAGGGTCTTTCAGTTTTCTTTTGAAGCTATTTGTCTTTATTCTGTTGAATAATTTAATAGAAATGGAATCACTCATAATCATTGCTTTTCTTACTATGTGGATGTTCTCTTCATAAACCTCTCAAGGCTTTCTCTTTTGTTTGTTTGTTTGTTTGTTTTTCCACAGTATTGAAGCCAAAATCCTTACAATGACCTAAAAGATTTTAAAGATTGGACTCCCAATATCCTCTCTGATCTTATTTCTCAGCCTTCTATCACCCCTTTTCTTCAGTTCTAACCACGTTGGCTCCCTCTTGTTTCTTTGAAAATGTCACACATACTCCTACCTTAGTGCCTGTGCATTTGCTGTTCTGGGAATGCTTTTTTTTTTTTTTTTTTTTTTTGAAATATCTACATGACCATTCTATCACCACTTTCTGGTTTTTCTCCCAATACCAACGTCTACAAATAAATAAATAAATAAATAGCCTTTTGTAATTATTTTATTTAAAGCTGTTCTAATGACTCCCTATTTATCTTTCCTGAATTATTTGTCCCTATTATACTTTTCATTAACTAACAGACTTTTTATGTATTTTGTGTGCTATCTTTTCTCCAACACTAAAATGTAAGTCCTATGAGGGCAGGAACTTTTATGTGTTTTATTTACTACTATCTACTGGCATGTGATGGGTAGTAACCTTACAAATACTTGTCAAATCTAATCAATGAAATGATTCACAAAATTGTTTGGTCTATCCATAAGAGTTTGTTTTTTCTTTTTTTTTTTCTGCCCATAGCATCTGGTCTTCCCAGATGGTCTCCCATTCAAGTACTAACCAGGCCCACACCTGCTTAGTTTCTGAGATCAGACAAGATCAGGCATGTTCAGAGTGGCATGGCCATAAACTATTCATAAGAGTTTTGCAAGGGTTTTGTGTCATGAATGTAAGGAATAATTTTAAATGCCATATTTCAAAGTAACACTAGAAAAATCGAACTTCCAGTTAATTTTAATATTGAGTTTCGCCTCACTGATGATGAAACTCGCAACATGAGTATTTGTTGAATTTATCTAGCTGTCTAAATTTCTACCTTTCCGGGTTTTGAAACAGCCAATCACGAAAGGAATTGTCTCAGCCCTGATAAAACATTTGCTGTCCTCTCGAAGCCCTGAATTAGTCACATTTTTAGCAGATCCCATTGAGATCTTAAAGATTTATCTGAGCAATTCAAGGGAAGGACAGTTAAAAACTAAGTGTCTAGATTTGCCTGTTGATTTCTTACATTTGACTTTTTTTTTGTTGTTCCTTATCAAAATGAATTAATAAACACATAGTTTAGCTTCATATTTTTCATCCCCTTGGATATATTTATACCAGATGTACTCTTGATATACTTATTGACCATTTACCAGAAGGTTTTTGTTAAAACTCACAATTGCAACAGAGGGAAGGAGAAAACAGACATATACCTTGAGGAAATGGGTGCAAATGAGAGGGAAAGAGGAAGATGGTTTAAAAGGACGCTTAAGTATATTGAGAATGAGATATCGAAGGTGTAATTAACTGAGATGTAGACAGGAAGGAAAGAGGAAACCAGTG
The DNA here is from genome assembly GCA_003508835.1 of Eonycteris spelaea. Classification (NCBI taxonomy): domain Eukaryota; kingdom Metazoa; phylum Chordata; class Mammalia; order Chiroptera; family Pteropodidae; genus Eonycteris; species Eonycteris spelaea. Next base: position 1,260,502 of record PUFA01000024.1, on the reverse strand, counting down.
ATACTGGATGGTGCAGAATTTCTCTGAGAAGGAAAAAGATCTTGGGGGAACATATTAGTTAAGACATTTTTCTGCCACTAGGTGGCATCATCAACCCAAGACAGTTTGGATGCTATAGGTTGGATCGGGTATATTATGGGTTAGTAGATTAGTGGAGGAAGGATAACAATAAAATGGCTTTTGGATTAAGAAGTGGAGAACAGTGTGTGGTCAATTGTTCAAAAGCTACTGTAGCAATAAATTCACATGTAACAACTCAGTTCTTATATTGATAGTGCTTTTGAGGAAAACTTATGCTCAGTTCTTATATTGATAGTGCTTTTGAGGAAAAACTTATGCTATTGTGTATGTGTATCTAAAACTCATTTAAGCCTTGCTAAAAAGATGTTAAATTTCATGTTACGGCATTTGAAAAAAATATTCTTTGTTAATTTTGTAAGCAAAATTAAAAAAGTGAATTATATGTTAAAGCAGAGTTGATATAAGTAATGAAGTTTGCAACAGAGTTTTTAAGTTACACAGGAATTTAATTGAATGACCTAGGAAGCTTAACCCTCTAGAAAAAAAAAAAAAGTCTTCTCTCTGATAAGATATCAAGCTCATTGAGTCAATAATTGACCAAGTAGTAAATGTACATATTTCTATGGATAAATTTTCTATAATAGATGCACGAGTCATGCTTATCTCAAAATATCATGTTAAGTAGTGATGTCCAATAGCATATATATTATTTTAAAATGTGTTATCTAAAATATCAGTTTTACATGATGTAAATAAATGCAATTCTATCTATTCTCTATCAACTTCATTTACATTATTAAAAATGTTGAAAGAAGTATTTTAGATTATGTTTTAAAATATATTTTATATCCATTTTATATAGGGCAGAACCTTGTGAGATTATATATTTAAGAATATTTTTTGATTACTCTGTGTCAAGTTCAGTGCATGCAGTGATAACAAGATGATGAAAAAATATACACAGTCCCAACCCTCATAGTGTAAGATTATAAAAAAGTAAAGGAGTTGGAATTACATCTGACTGGAATCTCTAACATGTTGCTTGCTGATTTTGTAACACTGAAAAATTCATTAGCTTCTTTAATTCTTTATTCAAAAATTGTGGAGAAGCTCCCATGTGTCTACTACAGTTTAAGGTGCTGGGCAAACAGGACTTAATAAAACAGATAAAAATCTTTGACCTTAAGGAACTTACGTATCACTTTCTTCATTAGATAGATATATAATGACAATCTTATTGCAATAGAGATTGAATGAATAAAATAAACATATAGAGTACTGAGATCAGTTCTTAGAAACAAACTGGCTCCCAATAAAGAGCAGTTCTCTTTGATTTATGGATTTTTAGGTATTTGTTTTCTACAAAGCCATCTTTTGTAGAAAGGGAAGGTCTCTCTATCCTGTCTTTGTATTCTCTATAGAAACTCAATCAAAGTTTATCTAACTGTTATTATTTTTATTTTGAGAAGTAAGAAATAACACTAGAAAATTAGACAAGAAGCAAAACTTGTCCGACCAACTAAAGAGTCTAAATTCTGTTCTGTAAGCAGTGAGGAACCACTGAAGAGTTTTGATCCAGGATCTTAGGAATTCAGATATGCAGTTTAGAAAAAAATAACTGCCAGCAATTAAATCTAGAGAGAAAAGGGAGAGGGCTGGGAAGAAAGGGGAGGACTAACATTTATTTTCTCCTGCAATGCACATATAGCAATGTTATTTTATATTTTATATAACAGTTTATTTCAGTCTTCAAGATAACAATAATATCAATGTACTCATTTACAGTTGGAAAGATCTGAAATCAATGGTGTAAAATATATTACCCAAGGTCAAACAGCTAATACAATTAATAAGCTGGTATATGAACCCAGTTCTAACTATAAAACTCACAGTGTCTCCAACATTAATGGCAGCAAGAGGAAGATTGCAGAATGTGATCTGGAGGAGTAGGGATCAGGATAAAAGTGGACACTTTGTGTACATAATTATTTCATGAAATTTGACCCTGAAATAAAAGCTATGGAGTAGAGGCAATGAGCTATCTGATTGCAGAATTAAATGTTTCATTAACAACTTTTATTTTATGAATTAATGTATAAAGGGCCTTGAAAAACAAATGAAAGTTCTTATTTTTATTTTATTCTACACCAGGATTCACAAACTAACCTGTGGGCTAAATTCAGCCTACCCTCTATCTTTCTGAGTAAAATTTTATTGGAACATGACCACACTCCCTTATGTGAGTCTGTGGTTCACATTTACATGCTATCTGTGGCTGCTTTTGCACCACCTTGACTGAGTTAAAAGGTTACATTAGAGACTGTGTGGCCCATACCACCTAAACTATTTCCTATCCAGCCCTTTAAAGGAAACAGTTTATCTACCCCTTCTTGTTTTATAAGAAAAAAAGAGAGCTGTTGAAAGTTTTTAGCAAAATTAAGTGGATTGTGTGGAACATAAAATATGGTATATACGTATACAAGATTAATATGGATGTTCGTGCAGAGTGAATTTTTAGGGAACTATGCTGCTGTTACAGGAGAGAAGTAATGGGAACCTCACCACAGTGAGAACAGACAGGGAAGGATAGATGTGGATTTGGGAACTGAAGGAACATTGGGGTTGTGGGAGATCATCAAGGGCTGATCCAAAGGACCTGGGTGAGTGAACAAGTGTGGAAGTAGGGAAGTCAAGAAAGGAAATGAGTATAGGAGAAGATGGAGAAATTTATTTTAGAACTGTGTTATATGTTAAATGTGACATAGTGAAAGAACGTAGACTTCAGATTCGAAAGACCTGGGTTTGAGTCCCAGCTCTCCTAATTGTGCACGTGAGACATTGATAAAATACCCTTTTCTTGCCTGTTTACTTATCTGTAAAGATAATGATGTCTGCCCTCAAGAGTTTTGGTGAAGTCAAGTGATATGCTAACTACTTACAACTGTGCTTGTAACATAATAGGTAATTGTACTATAATAAGCTATTGTTATTATTGCCTGTAAAGTTATTATATTTTAAAATACTATAGAGATTGGGATATCATTTTAAGCATTATATGACATCAAAGTAGATTTCATTTTTATTGGTGTCAAGAATGAAACCTTAGCTTGATTTAGGACTATTTCTTATTATAATTCCATTATCTTTCTTTATACTTCCTTAATGGACAGTCAGACAATTTGTCATGAACGTGCCCAAGTAGGAAACTTTCTAAAGTAACATCAATTTCCTTGGCATTGAAGAATAAATTAAAATGATTCATTAGCATTACAGAATTATTTGCTGTAATTGGTATAATTTTAATGGAATTATCGGATGTGATCAGATTAATATCTTCTAAAAATTTAGTATTCCAAATTCACACTTATTTTTATTTTTAATAAATGCTTCAACTTCACTATTTCTTTTTCCACAACTACCCAGTGCATAATTACTTGGTCATAGCTACCTACCTACTCACCCAAGAATTCCTCCAGATGAACATTTTTGCTATTTGCTGTTCTATTCCTTATTAATCATTCTATATTGTTTCCCCATATTACACATGAATCAAATACCAAAGTCAAAATGGAATAAAGAAAAAAAAACAACTTCTTTTTAATGTAAATGTCAATGAAGAGGTCTTATGCTTACATGAATGATCATACAGTTTAACAACTTGTAACATATCACACACGCGCGCGCGCGCGCGCGCGCACACACACACACACACACACACACACACACACACATCCCAAAGCATATAATCAGTCTTGGCTATTAAGTGTTTAGAAAGTAAAAAATAATACCTTTTCCTTCTACCTCATTTGGAAACTAATTGAGAATTAGATGCAGGAGTCAAATAGCTGTGTCAGCTTTACTATTGATGAAAACTAGGTGTGGAAAGTTTGGCTTAAATCCAAGTAAGTGGACCTTATGATACATCAGTCTCCCCTAATCCACTGGAGATGTGTTCTAAGACCCCCAGTGGATGCCTGCATAGTACCAAAACCTATATAAATACTATGTGTTTTCCTATACATACATACCTATGATAAAGTTTAATTTATAAATTAGGCAAAGTAAGAAATTAATGATAATAACTAATAATAAAATAGAACAATTATAACAATATACTTATAAAAATAATTGCAACAATAATAAAAGTTATGTGAATATAATCTCTTGCCAATAACTGATCTAACAACTGAGATGGCTACTAAATGACTAATGGGTGGTGAATACGCTGGACAAAGAAGTGAGTTAGATCCTGAGTGAGATGGGACGTGATGGCATGAGATTTCACCACGCTACTCAGAACAACATGCAATTTAAAACTTATGAATTGTTTATTTTTGAAAATTTACATTTAATGTTTTTGGACTACAGTTGACAGTGGGTAACTGAAACCACAGAAAGCTAAACCATGGATAAAGGGGACAGCTGTACTTCTTGTTAAATTGAACTTTAAGCTTTGCCACTTCAGAGAGGAGTAGAAGTCCAAGTATTAACCTAGCAAAAGTTTCTCCATGAAAACATTAAGAGTAGGGAGTAAAAGTTTATCCATAACATCAGATTATTCTTACAGCTCTTTCTTACAATTGGACATATGTAGATAGAAGAATAAGGCTAAATGCACACAGGTTATTCTGAAGCAGAGGAATGCAGCAATATTTATCCCAATCCACTTTGCTATCCTTTCCCTCAAACTCTTAGTTTTTTTCTCCAAACCTTTAACTGTGTCTCCATTGATTTGTATCCTCTTATGCTTCAAGTATTTTCAATTGTCCTGAATTCTGATGTTATACCACATCACTGACATTGGTATTTATTTAATTGCTAATATTGTATCCCTTATACAAACATGATTTAATTTACAGCATGATTTCACCTTGATGGGTACTCTGTGGCTCACTGAACATTCACAATCTTGCTGTACATATACACTGCTGTCTTTACTACATTTTATCTCTTTAAGCAATTGTCAGTGAGTTCAAGCTTAGGGCTGAACTCGTTAAGTTTAAATCTTTCTTATTGTATACATTCAGTTTATATTTAATAATTAATTTACCTAACACATACCAAAACGGATCATTATATAGGCCAAAATTATAGGTTATTTTTTAAAATTTTAACAAATAACAATAACCAGTCTTCGAAAAATGGTACTTGTGTTTTAAAAGCTGCTTCAACTTAGTATTATATGCACTAGATAATGCAATCAATGTTAACTCAATTTACAGCAAGGGAGCAAAGCTTCTTATTGTATTTACAGCCACTCCTCAGCACTAGCATCACTAGCATCACTGCCTCAGCTCCAGCTCAGATCATCAGGCATTAAATTCTCATAGGACCACCCATACCTGATGCCAAAAAGGTTGGGCACTGCCAATAAAGTACCTGGTACTGTCTTCTTTATAGCTCCTGTTGTGAATTTACTCAGAGCCATGTATTTTAGCTCTGGTTAAGATCTCGGCTCTGCTAGTGGCCTTAAGGCCATTCGTAAGTTGCTTTCGTTTACTAAGTCTGTCAGTTTTCATCTTTAGAAAATTAGAATGATACAAACCTGACAAGGTTGCTGGAGAATAAAATGAAATAATATAGTTAGTATATAGAGAGTACTTAGCATAGCGCTTAGCTTATAAGACATGCTCAACACATATTAGTCTACTTAACTTCAATATTTACTCTCCCGTTTTAATGCCACTAGAAGACAGTACTATACTGGTCATATTAGTGAATAGCAGAATGATTCCAGGAAGCCCTTGGATGATAAATCACTCAGCCTGTATGTATGGAACCTGGGATGGTAAGTGGACACTGTATGAACTCCAACAATAGAGGATGGAGAATAGGGAAAGTGAGAGAGAAAAACAAACAAACAATAGTTTCTGGAGGATTTAATATAGAAAAATTCTTGCAGAAAAAAACTGGTCCTATACCCATACTCTACTTAAACCAGGAGTTATTTTATGTTTGTCTGCTGTGCATTGCTTTACTTAAAGCTCTTTGAGGAAGGAGACACAAACTACACCTGATATATCAAGTAAAATTGAGAGTGGAACAGTAGCATAACAGATATAAGAATATGAGAGTAAATACCATTGTTGTCCAAGATTATAAAGTACAGCCATACACCATGAGAGAGGAATTATTAAGTCCTAAACTGAGCTTCTTTTCTCTCTTTCTCTCTCTTTCTCACAGTCTCAGAGGCTACAAGATCTCAAGTTTCTGTCCCTCTTCTTCTTTCTCTTCTCTCTCTTAGTCCACCCTCTTCAACCTTTCTCTCTTTCTTTTCTCTCATCCTCTTTCTCTCTCATTTTCTTTTTCTCTCCTGTGTCTCTCCTTCCTACCCACTCACCTCCTTTCTTTTTCCTCTCTCTCTCTCTCTCTCTCTCTCTCACTCACGTCATCTTTCCTCTCTCTCTCCCCCACCACCATTTTTACTTGTACATAGGGTGAAATGCCATCTTCAAATCTATATATTCTTTTAGTTCATAGCCCAAGGATAACTGGCTAAGTCTTTTACTATTTTAATTACACTTCCCAGAGAGGAGCTGGTTTGACCAGATTATGTGTATTAGCCAATGGATTGGTCTCTTTAGATGTGCAATTGAGGACTTTGGTTTGTGCCATGTGATATCGATATTAAGCCTGTCCTCCAGAGGCTATAGGAACAAGTTCATTAGGAAGGTATGTTTTCCCAGCACTTCATATAAGATCTGGAATGTAGCATGTGCTCAATAAATGTCTGCTGAATAAATTAATGATAACACTAATTGCATAGCTTCTTTTAGTAAGAATCTCAGCTTTACTAATAATTGCCAGTCAATATGTGTCAACTATTTATGATTAGCTAAGTATTTATCATTTTGCACATTTTATGTGTTCATTCTATAATCCTCACAACAGTCCTACTAGAAAATCAGTCACAGAGAGGTTAATTTGTCCAAGAAGACAAGTTACTGAGCTAGTGGAGAGCAGAGCCGAGTCTATATTTATCTGGACACATGGGCTTAAGCATCCACACTCTTGACTCTGATTCTAAACTGTCTTTAATCTTGTGCTTTATTGCAGACAATATAAAGTAAGTCTTATTAACTTATACAACTCCTGATATTTTAGTAGTTTTTAGTAGTAGTCAAAAAAAAAAATAAGAGAATGGAGTTCTATAGCAACAAATTAATAGATACCAAGGACTGAGTGTCCTGGTATGCAATGCAAACAGATGGCTAGAAAGTATAAAAATTTTGTTCCTAAAAATCTGTTTTTTCCCTTTTCTCCCCTTTCCCTGGTTATACATATTTTCTTTTTTATTATTCAGCTTTTTTGTTTTAATATCCGTTTCAATCAGGTCCATATGATTATTCAATGTGGTGGTTACTCTTATTGTAGGATCATTTATACTCAATTTCTATTCTATAGCCTGAAACCACAGAATTCAATGTTCTCTAAAAGGATAATGTGTGAGTGGAAAGGAAAACACAGTAGACAATACGTGGAAAGCCTTTGTGTAACAAAGAACAAGTCCCAGTGACGATGTAATCTCAAAAATTCAAAAACACTCTGTAAAATACAAAGACAATGAAATGAAATTAACAGTACAGTATAGTTCAAATTGAAATTAGACTCACTATTAATCAAATAAAAGCAAACATATTTTTTAAAACTAACCTAGTGCTATTTTTAAAATAGTAATATTCTCTGATGTAGAGGAGGCATAAAGTAGGAAAGGAGTGTATTTCTAGAAAATAATATGATATACATTAAGAACTTTAAAATATTCTTTCATTATTCCTCAAAAATTATATTCTAAGGACATTATTTCAAGAGTGGAATAAATTTGTGTACAATGCATTGTTACATTTATACAAATTAAGCCTGATGATAATTTAAATGTTCAACAATGAGGAAATCTTAGAGATCATGTGTATAAAATATTATACTACTATTGAAATGATGTTCACAAAAATAATATTGTTAAATATCATTGAAGTGATGTTTATAAAAATTATTCTAAAGCTCTATATAAATGCAGATACATACATGTTCATGAACAAGAGGAACCTCTAAATAAATATACTAAAACTTTGCAGTATTTATCTCAGAGTGGTAGAATTATACATATTTTTAAAATATATTTTGGTATTCCAAATTTTCTACAATAAGCAGGTTAGTATGAGGACAATATCCTTCCACTGGGTTTGTGTTTAAAGCAGTATCCTTAATCTCTGTCTTCTCACTACAGATAAGCATAGAGCATCCATTTGCTAATCCTTTTGGGAAGATGCTTCCTCTTGGTATTTGGCTCCAAGTCTAATAGCTCTAAGTTAAAAGAACCCAAGACTGTCATCCTACATGTTGGAAAAGAGTTGTAAAATAACAACAAATACCACCAACTCAGTCAGATAAACCCTTTCCCAAAATGAAATTATTAGAGTAGGCAGCTGTTTAGGAAAAACCTTGGCTTTTTTCCTTTCTATGTAGGGTAAAACCCAGTTAGTTCTTCTCTGTTGTGTTTCTCTTTCCTGTGTGTTTTTTTAGTACTCATACAGAGCAGTTCACTTCTGACACTTCTGGTCACCAAGTATATGGAGGTTTTTCCCCACAATAAGCAATTCTCTGTGACACCAGCAGAGCGCTCTACAGTTTAACTCAGTTCTGACACCATCTACCCAGAGATTGTGTCAGATCCTACAGGTTAAAGGCTCAGTCCTGCAAGGCTGTTCCCCACCCCGCTATGTTCACTCTTAAGAAGCCAGTCACAAGCTCATGTTATCACTTCTGACCTACAGACTGTGCACTGGACCAACTAGGGCTACAGACTGGAAGTTCCAGCGACCCACTCCGTGTGTTTATTGATTAATTTGCTAGAACAGCTCACAGAACTCAGGGAAACAAATTTACTAATTTTAAAAAAGATATGATAAAGGATACATTACAGATGAATGGCCTAATGAAGGGATACATAGGGTAAAATCTGGGAAGGTCTTGAACACAGGGGCTTCTGTCCTACCCATTTGGATGTGTTCATCAACCTGGGAGCTCTCTGAACCTCCTACTGTTGGGCTTTTATGAAGTTCCTGACAGGAATGATCAATTAACATTGTTTCTAGTTCCTCTCTCCTCTGAGAGGATGAGGGGTCAGGCTGAAAATTTCAAGCTTCTTCTAATCATGGCTTGGTCTGTGACCAGCTCCCATCCAAGAGCTATCTAGAAGAGCCACCTCATTGAAACAAAGATGCTCCTAGTACTCTTACCATTTAGGAATTTATAAGGGTTTAGGAGCACCACATCAGGATAGGGGGCAGAGACAAATATATTTTCTATTATCTCACAGCACATAGAGACAAATGTTTCAATCCAACTCCTCCCCTCTGCCCCTTTTCTGTTGAGGGTAAGAAATCTCCTATTTCTGATGCTTGTTTTGCTGATCATTATAAAAGCAAAATAAAATCAGTGTAATATAAGAGAATAAAAAGAGACAACACAAAATTGACATGTTTAAAATAAACTTAAAGGAAGTGAATATAAAATAAAAATGTATTTTAAAAATGATTTAAAATAGGGGAATTAAAAAGAAGAGTAGGAAGTTCCTCTTCTTTACCTAAAAGGCTGTACACTAATATTTTTAGATTTGTATGTCATGGTAAATTCCCTGAATTTCCTCTCAAAAAAGGAAATCACTAAACCATGACATAGGAACTATGAAGTTCAACTAAAGTAGCACCTCAAATTATTTTTAACACAAATGATATATAACCAGAAAAAAATGCTTAGAAATATTAAAGTTTTGAAAATAAATTATCAGAGCGTGTGGAAGCAGTTATAAGTATTTTTTTATATTTGTATTTTTTAAAGAAAATCTATTGTTTATGACATCATTTTATTATTATTCAAAGCAGAATAGATAATAATAGGGTTTTAAACATTTATAAAATGCTGATACTTCTCAGAACTGGTTTATCTTAAGTATTGTTTTGTGATGACACTGACTCTGATAAGTAGAATTTTGATTCTAGATACAAAATGAAGGGTTATTTCATAGGTATAAAAAGATTGATTTTTACTTGTTTTTATTCTTGTTTTAGCAATAGAAGGTTTTTATTTATTTTTGTCAATGTGCTTTCTGTTTTGTTTTACGTGTGAGTCTTACATGAACACAATTCTAACTCCATCTTTTTCACTGTCATTTGCCAACACCTTCAGTTGAAGCTGGTGAGACACAAGTTCCTAAAAACATTACTGATCCTTATAAGAATACATTGGAATTAGTTAGAGTGACTTTTTTTATGACAGCAATATTCAAAGGGCTTTTGGTTTGATAGTCAGTGAACTATATTTAGTCTGCAATTTTCTTTGTTATATATAGTTTTTGTGACCACTGAAAACTGTCAGTCAAATTAAATTTGCCCTTGTCAGTTACTAATAATGAGACCCAGAGAAAACAGTAGCTAAAGCATACACTAAGAGTTTATTTAGAAATCGTCCCTTGATATGAGAGGAATTATTTGTTCTGCAAGTTTATAAATTTCTGGAAGCCTAGTACTCATTTCTTGTCTCTATATCCACGATGCCTATTTAATAAATGTATATTAAATAAATTAATGAAATTCCAGGGAGACATTTCTATGAATTTTTGTCAAATTTGTATTATACTCTCAGAAATTCCCAGTTTAGGATATGAAAAATACTTACCTGAGATACATTTTTAACAAGACCTGTTATTTATATCCCTTCGAGGACTCTCTTCCTTTGACATTGGAGGACAGATAGCCTCTATCACTTGATTATTATAAAGTACCATTTAAGTTAATGAAATGTAGTAATGCTTTGCTGTAGGAAGAATTCCAATAGCATAGAAAAATTGACAAATGCAGTTATATATAAATGTATTTTAAAGGTGACTATATAATAAGACAAACTGATCCAATTGAAATGTAACTTGATAACAGTTGGCTACTTGGAAAAAAAAATAAGTACAAAGCTTCAGGGAGAGTGATTAGACCAGCCGTACGTAGCGCTCAATTTTCCCTTTTATGGCAGGAGTGCCAATTGGTGCTCTTTGCTTTTCTTCTCTGAGTTATATACATATCACTTTCCTCTACATAGAAGCTTTTCAAATATAAAGTTGGTATCTTTCACTCTGGCACACACTAAATGAATATTTAATACATAGAATTTGTTGAAGTAGGAGAAAGAAAGGTGAGGCAGAATGCTAGAGATGTAAAAGTGAAGGTGAGCTGGCTGTTCTGATACTTGCTTGACCTTGACAACACTAGCAGCCAATAGAAAGTGGGGGAAAAGGAAAATGGAAGTAATAAATACCCCAAGAGAAGATACTATACTATAATGAATAAACTGGGACAAAAAAAGATAAAGAATTTAAAAGGATTTTATTTTTATGAAGATAAAGAGGCCATATGAATAATGTTATGGAGAAGTTGGAAATAAAAGACTATAGTAAGGCAATAAAATGAATGCAATGAGAATGACATAGTATGGTGAAAAAGGACAGCATTTCTAGTCAGAAAATCTGGGCCTGAGTTCTAATTTTTCTCTGGTTAGTGACTATGACCTTTACGACCCTTAGTTTTCTCATCTCTGAAAAGGAGAAAATATTAATATTTTACTTACAGAGTTATTGTCATGATAATTGAATGTGATATATTTTCTTTTTGAATGATTGTTTGGAATCAAGACCCTGAAATTTATTTACTAGCTCAAAATAGGGATATATTTTAAATGGTACAAGGAAATTAAAGTCTAAGCTAGAGACATATAGCCTAGCTCATAAAAATTTGAAAGGCTCTGTTCCCTCTCCCTCTTCATCTCCCTCACCCTCTTTCTCTCTATCCATCCCTCCCTCCCTTGGATTTCAACGTCTATCATCAGTTTATTTCTCTGAATTCCTATGTCATTTTTATTATGTTTTTGGCAAAGAGAAACAGAAAACCTAATCATAAGAGTATTATGTAATGAGGGAATAATTATCTTGTATAACAAAAGGTTTGGGGTAGAACAGATCCAGGATTTGTAATTCAACAGCTCAATTATATCATCATGGATCCAGGTTCTTATTTTTATGCTTCTCTACTTCAGCCTGCAGGCTTATCTTCTTAAGCTGGCCAATTTCAAGTCCCCAGATACATACGTCAGTCTCAATCATCAGCAGTCTTCAAGAAGGAAAAGGGCTATTCTTTCTTGCGCAATTCTTTTTAAGAGCAATGACAACTCATTAGTTAGATCCGGCAATAATTTTATTTGTCAACTGCATAGCATTATACAAATACTTTAAAAACTATTCATGAAATATTCAAATATAACTATACTGAAGATACAAAAGTATGAAATCAGACTAAAGGTTATAAAAAATGGAGTATAACTCAAGGATGTACTTTACTGATAGATCAGAAATTATACAGTTATGCGTAAATCACTTAAATTTTTAGAAATTGTATTCATTTAAATAGCTTTTATATTAAAGTTTATTATAATAGCTGCTATCGTAAACACTAAATAAACAATACAGCTAGAAGTCTCACAAGGCAATCAGAAATAAAAATAATAATGATACAAAGCCGAATATAAGTGCCAGTGGAAGAACCTACAATGTCTACCTTAAAAGAGGGAGGATATTGAGGAAAATCTCATAAAAAGTGACATTTAACCTCTCCAAGGTGGGATAGAGGAAGGCTACACATGCAAGGGAAACAGAATAAGCACTGGCTTGCAAAAAGCAGCGTTGTAAATATATGGATAATGTCAGGAGATTATGAGAAGTTTCATTTTACAAGAGCAATAAAAATAACGATAAAGTTTGGGCTGAATTTTGGTTATGGAATGCCCTGAGAATTGGGCTAAGAAGTTTCAACTGTATGGTTGGAAGCCAGAAACCGTCACTTCTTTGAGGAAGACAGTTCTTTGGAAAAAGGAGTTGGTCATTAGTCTGTCAGGGAACTTGGAGCTGTGGAGACTCTCTGAAATAGTCTGAGCAAATTAATAAACCCAGCCAGACTTGAACAGGAATAGAAATGTGAGCTCGTATACATGAGACAGCTCTAAGTTGTGAAGGTATAATTTTTAGTCTTCTGGATGTAAGGAAAACATAACTGAAAAATTTAAACCTTAGGAACCAGAAGAAATGTAATGCCTTTACGAGAAATATGATAGGAGGAAAAATTTGTTTGGAAGATGCAATGAGCTGTATAGACTTGGATTCAATTAATTTGAGGTAACCACAGGACTTCAGTTGCAAACATTTAGGAAATTCATGTCTGAAGTTTAGAAGATAATTTGACTAAATTAAGAGATTTGGATGTAATCATTTTGACAACATATAAATATAAAAAGAAGATAAAAGTGAAGATCAAAATAATTATGAGATAAAAAATGAAAACTGGTTACTTTCTCACAGTATATATTATTGTAACACCATCCTATGAGATTTACAGTTTCTGCATGAATTTACATGTCTTGTCTTAATTGATTTAATCAGAAACATGTCCTAAAGGCATTAGTGTCATTGTTTCATAGTTTGTGAGACTGATGCTCACAGAGGTTAGACAACTTGCCCCGAATCGAGCAGTTAGAAAGCAGAGAAATTAGAATATTTGTGCTGTCTTTAGACTAAAAATTTCACCTTTAGTAATTTATAATTAACTGAAGTTAGCACAAAATCATTAGATTCTAAAATACCATTATTAAATGTTGAATGATTATGCATATAGATGACGTCCACTAGTAATGTTTAGGAATTCTATAATTAATTAAATAATATAAACATCTCTATTGTCTCTAGATTCCTTCAAATTTTGAACTAAAGTTTGTTCTTTCAGATTTAATGTAATATCAGGACAATATGAGTGCTTTGTTATGAGAATTCTCAGGCAAATATGTATCAAATTGCCATAAACTGAAGCCTAAGATGTAGAAGCTGTGAAGATCAGCAGTTGGCAAATTAAACCAACCAAATATTTCATAGATTTTACTAAAAATGTCAAGTTTAAAAGCCCTTCATTAGGCAAATGATGAAAAAATGTTAATTAAAAATCAAGAGCATCACTTTGAGTTCAGATTTCACATTTCCAAAATCCCAAAGGGTTAAAACATGATAGTACACCTGTGTTTTATATGAATTTGTTTATGAGGATATCTGTACTTCCTGTTTTGCTTATTTACATCTTAAATTTGTATTTATACAATTTGAATACTCAATCCGTAGATGCCATTTTTAATGTTTTGCTTCAATATTTTTAACTGTCATTTCTACTTTATGCCATGTACATACACACACACACATATGACATATGTTGATAAGGTATTTGTTTTTTAAGCATATTTTTCCACGTTATTTACATATCTGTATGTAAGTCTATGGCATTTGTTTCTTAAAATGAAACCATAATTTTTTCTAACTTTCCCTTAGAGATGACTCTTCTTTACTATGATCTATAGAAGGCTTTGATTGTATGATTGTAATATCGGTATTGGGCAAGAGGACTGTTAATTTAGCAAATATTATTAGTTTATAAATATTCGTTACATTTGTTTTTAATCAGCAACTCAATTTTGCAAATGGTTGCAGCCAGAAAAAGCTCTGATTAGAGGAATTAACTAGGACTTGGAAAGGTGAACAGAGATTTGTAGGCATTTGGAAGAGGGAGAGAAATGTCTCCTGGGGAGTTGTAGTGCAGTTTACATGTATGCCATGCAGAAAGAGGAAGGATGGTTTTAAGTCTTAAGAGCACATGTGAGTGGAGGTCTATTATTCAAGTTAGCACAAGACATCTTGTAGGTCACAGCACAGTTAGGTCTTTCCTTGGTGAAATTTATCTTTTAAAAGATCTTGTTATCAGCAGTCAAAACCCACATTTAACCCTAATATAAAGTTAAACCCACTTAAAGAAGAATAATCTGGCTATGGAAACAATGTTCCATGGTCAGAGTGGTACTTCTTTTCCCCTTGATTACCTCTGTAATATCCCTACTACCAGAAACCCAAAGGAAGCAGCTATTCTGAATATATACAAACAAAAGGAGCTGTTGCTATAGGAACCATAGAACTCTGATAAATCTCTCCCTTTAACACTAACTACTCCCTCCTCTTCACCCCTCCCTCTGTTACTTTGGTGCACCAGTTAGACTGCTAGTGGATGGAAATGAGGATTGGTAATTTGACTACACATAGGGGTTTGGTGGAGGAGGGAGGGCAGAGTGAACATCACAGCTTAAATTTACACTTTGTAAGAGTTGGAAGACTTACTCTTGGCCAAAACAGAAGAAATTGACACGTGGAGCACCTGATTGCTTGATTCCCTAACTTTTCTTTATCCTCCTTAAAAAAACAAAAAGGAAAAAAGAAAAAAAGGAACTACTGGCTTTTCTCATTCTCTACCTAACGTAGTAATGATATCTCTTTCACTTCTGTCTTTTGCTTAAGTTTTCCTCTCTAGACCACTCATATCCATGTCCATGAGCCAAACATGGTGGCTGAGTGGAATTGGTGGACTGCTGTTACCACAGTAGCTACTCAATTGGAGGAAATATAGGACGGTTTTTACTTCAGAGGTAAATGAGTGCCTCATGCTCAAGGTTGTTGTTGTGTTTCTCCATATGGTGGAAAATACAGACATGGTTTACCAGAATTAAACCCGGCCTCAGAAAATCTGTTCCAAATAATTAAACTTCCAGTCATTTCATCTCAATTTTTATGTTCCACAATGTTTTGTTTTGATTAATCTATCAATAAAATCTTTCATTTACTTTTATATCTTTTTTTGGTATTCGGCCTTTACTAATTGCTTGTACTCCCAGTTTAGTTTTGAAATCAGTAATTTAAGTATTTGAAATTAGTTTTAAGTCAATAATTTAAAACTTGGAAATATTTTCATGTGGATACTATCTGCTAACTAAATTGCTAACATAAATAACGGCTCTCTTGCTAACACAAAGCTCTTTATCCCTAATGTCACTTAAATATTTTATCTTGGTAAGGAAATGTTGAAGAATACTATTCTATATTTAAAGGTACAACATGGCCCTTTATAAATAAAACTTGAGAACAACTCCTGGAAGTAAACTTTCTTACTAGGGATAACTCTGCTAAAATATGTTCATGTGAACAATTAGGATCCTCAGTTTAACAAGTAATGCTTGGGAATACTCTTATCAGTTATTAAGACATATTTTAGTATGCTGTGAGTAAAACTATGAAGACAAGTCAATGAGACGAGATAAAAGCTCAGAAGAAGACCTAATTAGTTATGAGGTTTTAGTATATAATAAAGGCAGCTTTCTAAGTCTTGACTGTGTTCCTTATGCTGTACTTTCATCCCTGTGATTATTTTTATAATGGGCAATTTGTACTTTTTAATCCTTTTTGCCTTTTTCACCCAGCCCCCAGACTCCCTCACATCTGTTGATCACCAATTTGCTTTCTCACCATGTTTTTTTTTTGTTCTACTGTCATTGATCTTGAGGGCAAGGACAGAAAAATAAATAACATTGGTTAATTATGAAAATCTTTTCCAGATTTCCTTAAGACAATTTGAGACTATGCTAGATCAGATAACATATTTGTATAATCTGTAAGGACTCCCTCTGCAGATGAATTTGTGACAATATGTATGATGTCTTCATTCATGAGCGGAAAGATGTAAAATTTGTTAAAGGCTACCACACATGTAAGCAGGCATTGATGTGCTCACCTGAAACTGCCAAATATCATCTAGTACAGCTATGTATTTAGTAGTAACTCAACAAATACTCACTGATGTTAAAAATCAGAAATAAACCCATTGTGCAACCAGCTTGACTCAGATCTGTATCATATATGCCAGTTGTTATTTTGAGGGGCTTTTTCTCAAAAAGAAATAACTGATTAAACTTTTTAAAAGTTAATAGATAACAGAATCAATCATAGTATATCATTATGTGCCATAATTTTTTGGTGCTTTCAAGAAAGAACACAACGTTTGGAAACTCTTCTCTTTTGATGAGATTAATATGGACAGTTAACCACACAATATTTCTAAAAACAATAAAAATTCTGTAATATCATGGATGTGATGAAGAATAAAGCCAACTAAAATGTATAAATAGGAGCCAAACTTAAAAACAGATCTCTACTAATCAAGCCTTTTGTTGCATTGTTGAGGAAATCATTAACTTTATGATAAGTTTTGGAACTTGGTCTTATGAACAAATATTTGACAATAAAGAGTAGTAGACAGATTTTAAAATTTAGTATAAGGACTTCATTTCCATATTCTAGACCTTCCTTTTACTAATAATCAAGACTTTCATAAATTCATTTTCTTATATCTGGATTTTTGTTTTGTTTGTTTTTTCATTAACTTTAGTAGTTACATGTGTACGCACAAGGGACCTTGACTGTTGCCAAAAGTGGACTTTTCCAATCAATAATGGGCATTGGTAATTTCAAGCCTTCTGTTATTTTGTGTCATACACACATATAAACACACATACAAATACTTTTTTCTTATATTTATAAACACCTAGTGTTAGGAAAACAGGGCAGTATTAACAAAGTAGGACATGTCACTTCCAGCCCCTATAAAGATGACCCTCAAACACATAGCAAAGAACCTACCATGTGGTAGAAGCGACATAGAATTGAAAAAATTGAATCTCATGAAGAGGAATTGTTAACATCATGACATTTTAATATTTTTTGAATTTCTTTTTATGGTTCTATTTGATGTTTATATGGTTATATATGCCTAATAATTTTATATATATACATATAATTTGTGTGTGTGTGTGTGCGTGTATATTATATATATATATATATATATATATATATATATATATATAAACAGCTTTATTTAGCTACTCAAAATATGTTAGCTAGGCTCTCTATGTCTCTTTAACATAAATTTATTTTTGTTGGAGTAAACCTACATATGGTGCTTCATTAGATGCTAAAATATCATGAATTTGGGAAAATAAATTTAAAGTTGAAACTGCATCTGCTTAGAGATATTTATGTTTACATTGAGTAATGCCTTTAGTTTTTGAAAAACAATTCATAAATTGATTTTTAGGTATCTATATCCAAGCCTACATTGTTTACAGTTTTGTTCTAGCTTTTGTACTCAGTAATTTGTAAATGGAGTGATTCTTTCCTTTCTTCCTTCTCCCTTACTTTTGGTCCTTAATCCAATCAAACTTGGCTTCTGCTTCTTTCCACCCATGTCAGTGATAAGTCCAAGAGCAATCATTTTCATGCACACTTACTCTTGGGTTATAAGGCTCTAGGGCTTACGTAGTCCAAGTAAATGTGTTGAGAAGACTTAATTGGTTAATCTATTATGGTTGCCACTTAAGGTAGACTTTGCCTTATCCTGGGTATGTACTTGAAAGATGACATTTCTGCTGTCAAGTTCTCGTCCTCATTTCTGTGTTGGATAATTCTCTCCAAATTTTGAAATATTTATGCACCTACCCTTACTCAGGATTTGTGCCACTTCCCCAGAACTGTGTATGAGGCTAGGTTGCAGATCACCATTAACAGAAAGGCAATCCAGCTCAATTCTCTGTCTTGAGCAACTTTTGTTTATATGCAGGAGTCCCAAAGCCTCTACTCACTTTCTTATATAGGTAAATACAGTTGAATAACCCCTTCAGAGCTCTCAAATTTCAAAAACAAAGGATCGTTAATCCTAGAGGTAAAAGAAGCCAGACCAATCCTTACCCACCTATCTGAGAAAGGTTGGGGATATATCTCTCCCTCATTCTTGAAGAGGTAAAAAATTTCTTTGGTCATTTGACAAGAACTTTTCATTGTATCAGCCTATTATACTTTATTTGAATATAATTTGTGTTATCCTTTGCTTCCTTAAATCAATACTCAGTTTTATTTATATTTCTTTGGCCTCAAAATGAGTCCATAATGGTATCCTTAAATTTCCTTGTGTACATAGCAAAACATGATAGTTCAAAGCTTAGCTAAAAGGCAATAAAGTTTTTACTGTTGTTTGCTTTCAATTTTTATTGAAACTTCTGTAAATTGACTCATTTTAATGTAAAGGATGAATCTGTAAGAGGATTCAATGGTAAATCCTTTGGTATAGGAACTAATTTCTTGTAAATTTAATGCTTTATCAGAGTTGCTTGAACATATTTTGGTGTAAAGCATTAATACAACTATAGAAAAAATTTTAAGCAAATACAATTAAGTCACTGCTTAAAGCTAAAGTATTTCTTCAATATTTTTCAATATTTTGGGCCTGCTCTTTATATCAAAAATATATATTTTTTCAGTTTGACTAAACAACATACCTTTCAATACCAACATAACTTTGCTACTTATCCTAGATCCTGCCCAATCTTTAATGCCTGCCCAGGAGCTCAGGCTGTCTACCCTTCTAGGTATAAAAGTGCAGTCATAAGCACACTACTGACAAAACGAGATACCTTTATTGCAAGAATTTAAATCTCATAAGAATTTGCTTGATTTTCCTGACTTTCCCTTACTTTAAGGTGTATGTCCCATGTTTTCTAGAATACCCATTCATTTGTTTATTCAACAAATATATTCTCAGCTCTTACTATGATGTTCCAAGCTCAATGTGTCTCATGGAAATAATAGAGAAAGAATAGATTATTGTCCTTTTCTTCTGTAGTTAACAGACGAGATCTGTATATAAAACTTCTAGTTTTACTCATTGAACCTGACTCTAGCTTTGGTCTACTTAAGTATAGTGAACTCATTGACAATATGGACATGTCAAGTGCATGATACAAACTCACATGGACTGAATGGTTGAATTGAAAACATAGCACTCAATGGCAGTGTGTCTGATGAGTGCTAAATTATTGGAGAAACTCTATAACTTGATAGTCGCCCCCAAGAAACATGTTCTTTGGCTGCTATTTAACTTGTTTTAGTAATGCATATCCTTGTGAGAAATCCAGGATCTGATATGTGCTCCCAGGACACAGTAGAGAAAAAATCTTTTGACATAATTTTTTGTAACATGTTTGTGAGCACTAACAAAATAATTGCCTCTTCACTACAGTTCCATTAATTAGAAATTATGGTAACTTAGATACTTTTGTGGTCAAAAGCTTCTAGGAATATACATTTCCATAAGTAGTGAGTTGTGGCTAACTCTATAGTCATTTCAGGGGGATATCATTTTGTTTTGTATTTCTTGCCAGATTTGAATTCTAGCAATAAAACTATATCATTTTGTCAGTAGTCTGTCTGAAACTACACTTTTAGAAAGAGAAGGATGCATTAAATAGACTAATTGGAGAACGAAGGGTAGTCATTAAAATTAGCTGCCTTTTCAATACATGTTGAGATTTGTCTGGGAGCTTTTCTTTCAAATGATACTATTTCAATCATGCCTAACATTTAAATCTCTAAACACTGATATTCCCATTTTAAATTTAGCTGGCACCAGAAGGAAATGGTAAAACAGCAGATGATTACCTCAGTAATTTATTCCACATTTTCTAACAGCTTTACAGATTCAAATGAAAAATAATAGTCTAAAAATGAAAAACATGCAACTAAAATTAAACAGAGAAAAATATTCTTAAACCAAGAGATGTTTTTCCTTATACTTTCCCAAATGGTGAAAAATAAATTCCACAGTGAAGTATAAACAGGACCTAATTTTACTACTGGTTATGTATTGATGACTAACTTGGACTTTTTAAATGTTGTGATTATTTACCTGAAAGACTAGTTGATGTTTGTTTTTGAATTTGCATTATCTAAGAGCAAATCTCATCTTAAAAACATCCTATATATAAATTAAATTGTTCTTTAAAACAAGTCCTCTGAGTGTTTTGATTTAGTTTTATTTAACAGTTTCAACAGAAAGTAACAGAGAGGAAATTTTCCTCTGATGTTACAGAAAGGAGACTGAAGTGGGAGAAGTGTTACTGCAACAGTAGTATTTATTGAGTGTCTAATATATGCCAGGATTTGTCCTAGATATTGTGACAGCAACAAACAAAAATGCAAGGCCATTGTTCTCACATAGTTTACATTCAAAGCTATGACTTGTATTAAAATTGGAACTTTGATAACTTATTCTATCTCATGTGGTTGTTTTTATAAATCAGATTGGCTTCTCATTTAGTTCATACTGTTGAAATTTTGATTTATTTTGAAAGATATACAAAATCTTATCGATCTCAAAGTCTATCAAATAACAAAATAAGTATTTCTTTTTATGCTTATTTTATAACTCATTTATGATGATTAACTTATGAAAACTCAGAATTCTTTAGTCAACATAATTACAATAGAACCTATTCCTTAAAATTCAGTGTGAAACATTGAATTTAAAAATGTCACTTGCTTCTCTTAACTACTTCTCTTAACTTAGTATTTTGTTACTACTAGGATCTTAATTTACTTAATTCAGCAATAATAAAGCAGCTATAAATAGGACACTGCTCTGATCATAGTATACACTAATTCTAAATGTTTTAAAAGATTATCATTTGGATTTACCAAGTATATGCTGATGATATTAATTCCCCCAAACCAAGTAGATTACATTTCATGATTAGTATTTCATATCATAATATAAATAGTATGGTAAAATTTTTGTAAGTCAATAATAAAATGATAATGTTTGTTTGGATGTGTCTAAGTGGATTGAAATTTCTGTCACTACATCTTAAGGTAGATATACTATAGTTCCTTCACCTGTGTTAAGCTGGGAACTGCTCATTGAGATTATCTTTACATTAAAAACTACATTCACACAACATCATGCAAGGATTATAGCTAAACACTCCTGAGAAAAACTGCATCAAATTACATTAAATAAAGCAGACTGGTAATTTTTTTTTATTATGTAGGAACTGTATATTTAAACATTAACCATATAGGAAATGTCCTCTGTTCAAAAGAAAATTGATTCTTTTGGAAAAAAATTAATTCCATTGCTCTTTTTTCTAGAGAAGAAATAATGGCAAAGAATGTTAAACATGAAAAGGAAGAATTTTGTACAGTAAGAAATCTCATATTTCTGTTCAGACAGCCAGCCATTGGATGCACAGTGGAGCAGATTTCCCAATGTAGAACTTGGTAGCCAGGAAATTCATGTTTATTTTGGGCCCAAATGAATTCCTTGCAAAGTGACTCCTGTTCTTAGCTCTCTACCAAAGCTGCTTTCCCAAATTTCCAAAAGCTTGCTAGGGGCTGAATCCAATGACTTCTTCATAGCTTCAGTTTTTTCTTTGCATTTTATTCATTTGGATTTGAATGATTTATATTCTCTTGGTTTGACTGTTCTGAATATCTTCTCATAGTGTCCTTTCTTTTTTCAGCTGTTCTTTGTCTATTCCTCTCTTAAATCTCCTAAACTCTTAAAAATAAAAGTAAAAATAAATGTAAAATTTTAAGATTCTGTCCCTGGACTGACTTTTCTGATCTCATCATTTCAACAATTACATCTGTTATATAATTTATCATTTTATATAACCATCCCTGATCTCTTACCTGTTACTTGGATATCTCCACATGGAAAGCTTGCTAGCACCTCAATCTCTTTTCTTGCTGAATTTTGCACTAATTATTTTAACCATTTTCTCCTAAGTCCTTTTCTTTTCTATCCATTAATTTCATTTTTACTAGAACTCTTAATTTTTTAAAATACTTCACATACCCTCCCTACCTTTTTCTTATGAAACCTGTTGCCAAAGTTGTTGATTCACTCTCTGAAATGTCTCTTTTCCCTCTCCTTTCCTTTTTTGTCTTTTCTCATTTTTACTGCTTTCATCCACTTTAAGACTTATTTCATGGTCTATTGCAAAAATTTCTTCTTTTCCATCTCTTTTTATTTTTCATTTTTTAACACCTACGGCACCTGGTGTTTCTAGGTGGTCTCCCATCCAAGTACTAACCAGGCCCGACCCTGCTTAGCTTCTGATATCAGCAGGATCAGGCATGTTCAGGGTGGCATGACCATAAATTCTGTTTTTAATTTCTACCTTCTTGAATTTACCTTTTATTATTATGACAATCATCGTGCTGGTTTTTGTTATGCACTCTGCGAAATGAAAGGCTATTTCTAAGGGTATTGTAGTGAAATAATAATATCATTGTCATTTAATAATTAAATAAATTATCAATATTATTCTCTTATATTAGTGTCTTATCCTGTTGAAAATGCTTTTATATACATTATATATATTAAAAGCAAGTAATGTTATTTAACATACTATTCAAGCTAAGTTGAAATTCATGAGGAAAATATAAGTGATTAACTCATAAGCTATTATTCTTGTGGGGAAGGAAAAATATTTTTTTCTCTACCCTGTTAAGTTTTTGACTGAGACCCTCCACTGTGATAAAAGACAAATTAACAAAACAAAAACAAAAACAAAGACAAAACAAACAAACAAGCAAAACAGAAGTTAATAACATGCAAATCTACCGTATACATGGGAGAGACCCAGGAAAACTGAGTAGTAACTCCCCACAATGTCCCAAGCCACCACGTTAAATATCATCCCCAGCTGAAGACAAAAGGAGATATAGGGATTAAGGGGAGTCAATTATGGGGTGTTATCAGCCAAAGCACAGTAAACAAGGGTAAAGTCCTTATGCAGATTTAAGTCAATGCTTTCTTCCTTAATAAATTTCTAGAGAGTGAGTCATCCAGGTAGAGAGAGGGAGAAATGTAAGGGAGAAACAAAGGGAAGTTTCCCTCATAAATGGAAATTTCTATTATAAAAGAGTACATTCCACTGTTTTCAGAGCTTTTCCATTGACTGCAGTTTCTTAAAAATAACCAGCTTAATATAATACTTATGCCAAAGAAGCATATTTTTAGGTGACAAATCCTGTTTCCCTTCACTCTGCAAATAGGACTTTTACAACTTAACTATGTACCAACTATGAGTTTGTTAAACTGTTAGCAAGGAAGAGGGAATAAAAAAAGAACCTAAACGAGAATGAGAAATAACTCTTAAACTCAAGTCATTCATGCAGGAAATCTTATTAGCAAAGAAAAGTGAGCAGCTTTTTCAAACTAATTTAAAAATAATAAGATGGAATAGTCCTATCTGCAGCAATTCCTCTAGGATGCCAACTGAGAGATTATATAGTTTTGAGTTTCAAAAGAATCAACTCCAACTAACATAAATGAGAAGAAGTTTACTGAAATAGTATTATGATTTTGCCAACTCAACCCAAAGTTGAATTCACTAACACTATTTGGATAGACTAGAAAATTCACATTTTTCAGTCTCTTTGCCCCTTTGCTCATGATTCAGATTTTAGGGAAGGAGCATCTTCATGGCATGGTTTGAATCATACTTCCTAATCTTTTTTTATGAGCATCTGTGAAATTACAAGGTACATTTCAAATGTAGGAAATAACTATGAAAGAAAACTGTATTGAAGGAAACCGTATGTACACATTTGTCACATCAAAGCAGGCCAAACTAAACATATATATGTGTGTGTATACACACACACACACACACACACATACACACACACAATATATATAAACATATATATATAAACATATATATGTATAAAATGTTTGATATGATGCAGAGAACAAATGGTAGAACATCTCAACAACACATGCTATGCATCCTCATGAGGAACAAAGAAGGAAGAGAGAAACAAAGATCAGAACCTAACTATATGAATTTGTAAAATTTAGGGCAATCTTTTAATGATTAAATGTATTTTTGATAAATTTAAAAGATTTATTTTATAAATCAAACTAGAATGGACTATATTGGTCAGAATTTCTTAATTTTCCATTGTGCTATGTGCCCCTTTAACGTTTCGGTGAAGTGTATGAAATGCAACTTGAAACAATGCTTCAAATTAAAAAAAAGAAAGAAAAGAAAGAAAAAGGAAAAAAACCTCAGAGGAAATTATTATTATCTTATTATTTAGATGGTTTTAAAAATATGAAATTTATTATACATAAATATTTTTCTATAATAACATATTAAATAAGAAGACCAAAAGTGATGAGTGTAATAGTTTGGAATAGTTACAACATTGTTGTTGATATGAAACCGTAATATCATTTGTAATGTCAGGGTGAGGAAGAATTCACTTCACTATGCTTTAGTTCTTACAGCTAGACAATGAAAATAAAATTGACACAAGACTAGTTGTAGGAGGAAAACAATACAAGCACACAGTAGGTCATGCTATGATGCTCAGATCATAAAATGAGGCTCAAAGAAATGATTGAAACAGGCACCTCTTTATGCTTTTTAAACAAAGAAACAATAAATTTGTGAGAAATTGACAGGACAAAGGAGCATAGTTGTTGGGGTATATAGTTAGTAAGGAATTTAAATAGAATATAGGCTTAAGGCAGTAAATTAGTAAAATTACCAAAGATTTGTTTACATAGGCTTTTCAGCTCTAGGTTCTCTATCTCTGACTATAAAGCTGTCTCTGTTAATCTGATTGCTTGTTAGCCCTTTTATAGTAGATAGGACACCTTCCACGTGAGATTTATTTCATTTCCAGAATTTAGAGAGACAGAAGCTCTTCCTATTCTTGCTGCTTCTCAAGTGATTTCAATTCAAAATAATATGCTATTGTGTGATATTTTGGGGTTGCCTACTCTAGACCCCAACAGTAACAAAGATAAAGAAATTTTTAATGCCATTGTGGTGAAAATTTTCCCTTTCTAACTGAATGGACTCCTCTATCACAGATAAAATCCCTGGGTAATTTCAAAATATAGTCCTGCCTAAATACAGAAATTATTTAGGAAACTTCTGCTTAGTTATTTTAACTCTAGACTTTCAGCTGAAAAATGACTTATTTAAACAATGATAACGAAAAACCATTAGACAAAGATAGATAGGACATTAACTGGCTTTTATTTTTTTTAATGCAAGGTATACACTAGAAAGCTAGCAAACAAATACTTGAAAAAAAAGTTGTATTTTCTTCTTGAAAATCCTTCTCTGTGTTCTCCATAATTATGTGTAGTTAGACATTGCTTAGTTAGTCCTTAAGTGATATTTTTCATTTTAATTTAGCATTGAAAAATATAGTTTCTGCTGAAAATTCAATTGGTTATAGAAATGCATTCCTTTTAATATTTTTGAAGTAATATTTTAATAATGGAGACACAGTCAGCCTCTATCTTAGGTGAATATAACGATCAGTTAAATAAAAAAAGTCTGACTGACAAGTAGAAATATAAATTACGGCAAGAAAAAGACAGCAGAAGTAAAGCTAATCTGCTGGGATTTAATATAAATAGAAAAAAGTAAATTACTTCTCTATTTTGCTTACCTCTTTTATACATCATTCTCCTTACAGAACATAAAATGCTAATATGCTATATTGGTGGAAAATAGTTTAGCTGTGGAAAGGGTATCATAAATTTCCATTTCCATTTTAATTTGTTCTTTGGAAATCATGAATGCCTTCCTCTTAAGAAGAAGGTTAAATGTAATGTTACATAGGATAAGCAACACATGACATTTAGAAATCAGGAGGGCCAGAGTATCACATCAATGACTCTTGTTCTGAGACCATATCACACTTGTAGTAGAAGAGTCTTGGAGTATGAATCATCTTAGAAAATAATTCATTGGTGATGCTGTTGTTGCATTGGTTTTTTTTTGTTTGTTTGTTTGTTTTTGTTTTTAACTTGGCCTGGTAGTTGAATATAAGGGAACTAATTCTCGGCAAGTTCAAACAAACAAACAAAAGCAAAAATAATCAGTTAATTTTTTTAAGTGAAGATTTAAAAATACATATTTATTATAGCATGTTTTCCATGAAAATATTGAGAGGTATAAATTTTTTTCTTGTTGTTTCCATGCATTGGAACTTGAGCAAAAATAATTCAAAGGTGACACATTCTTTTATATACCCTTCAAAACATAAACCAAACAAAATTTAAATGCTGATAAAAATTATGCAAATCAAACTGTGTGACAATGTTAAATATATTTGTTAACCTACCTTTAAATTTATATAAGGGGTTTAATGTACTTATTTAATTATCCCTCCAAATTATCTCTAGTCTAGATATATCATACAAGTTCATTCGCTAAATATAATCTCAACTTGGAAAACATTTTATAATTATATTAATTCTTCTTCATAGACTTTAAGGGTTATATTAATTCTTGAATTCTATAACCACTGTATTCATTCTAGCATGAAATTTATCCAAGATGTAAGCAAAAGTCCAGAGATACCTTTTTAAAAATAAATTTAAGGTTTAATCAGATAATGATGTGCAAATTGGGAAATAGCCTTTGGTATGAACTGATGATACTTTGTAAAGTGAAGGGAATAGGGCAGGGTTTATAAAAGCAAAAGTTGAAAATTGCTGTTGATCAAAGAGATGGGTTGCTAGAAGAAACAAGAACATAAACTTAACATTGTTTGTTTTCTGATTGGTGGTGGCAACTGGTCTTTGAATGATTGCTGACTCAGTGATCAAGGAAGTAGGGTTGTGAGGTGAGAACAATATATGATTAAGCATTTATCAGGTCCTAGTTTCAGCCCTGGCTTGTAGTACAAAAAGGCTGTTTTTGATCACACAATCATATCGCAAGGAGTATTGACAACGATGCAAGGGATTCATTTATTAAACAGTACAGTCGCAGAGACGGGTTGCTGGCTCTGCAGGTAGTTCCTGAGCCCAAATGGAAAAAGTTATGCTCTGCAAGTAGCTTTAGAGCTCAAGCTATAAAAATTCAAATATTGAGCACAAATTATGAAATTAGGTTTTATGTCTTTAAATACTAATAACATTTTATTTTTAAGCCTGTCAAGAATTATTGTCTTCTTTTACTGCATAAAGTTTATCAATCATTCTTTGCTTGCTCAAATGATATGTATATTTTTTTCCTTTGTGAGATTAAAAGTTAAGTTCAAAGACATTCTCTGCTTTCTCTGTATTTCCATCCAGAATACAGCAATGCTTGTGGTTCTGTCTTTGTATCCTCTCCTATTGTCGCCTTCTTCCTGCAGCACTGCTGCCTTGAAACCAGTGCCCTGGTGTGTTCTGTTGACTCCTGACTCTGCAAAGCCTGATTTGTTGTCACTAATAATTTTAAAGTTTTCATCTTTTACTCCTTTATGTCAATGGGTTGAATCCAGATTTGCCATTCATTTTAATTAATCTGATTAACCTTCCTAAGTCCCCAGGATATGTTTCATGTTCAAAAGCAGAGAAGGCCCACTTCGAAGGTCTTTCTAGGTCATCAGTAGGATAAAACAAAGTTTACTCATTAAAAAGATTTACTCATTCCTATCACAGCATTTATTTCTACCTTTAAACTTTACTTCACTCTCAGCAGAAAAGTTCTCTTCCCTTCATTCAATCCTTACTATCATCATTAAACTATAATCATTTCTGTGCTGTGCATTCCTTCAATACCCACAGAGACCTACTATGTTCTTTTAATTTGTTTTTTGAGATGTATTGCTTTTTGGTACTTTCTGTCATGGCTAGTCTATCTGTGTACTTCCTGCTCAATTATATAATTCAAGTGTCTTGGAGATCTTCTAAGGATTGGTTTTAATGCTTTTAGATCTGCACAAATTTCAGCTTTTTAAACAGACTTACTGTTTAAAATTGCTCTTTGCTGCTCATCCTTCTCCTTACATTTGCCATCCCCAGATTCTTGAAACCCTTAACCTGCTAGATTTTTTACACATTACTTGTCACATTTCACAACACATAATATAAATTTTACTTATATATTAATTTTATAATGTTGTTGTTAATCTGTCTTTATCACTAGAAAATAAACCTTAAGGACAGATGTTTTTGTTTATTTTGATCACTAATATATTCTATGAAACTAGAGGAGCATCTTACATACCTACTCCAGAAATAGTTATTGAATGAATAGTATTTGTCTTCTGCATTGTGTCCCATTTCTGCACCCCTTAGTTCTCAGTACAATATATTTCAGAAATCCAAATTGGGTAGGTATCTAGTACAAGAAGAAAGAAGGAAGAA
Organism: Eonycteris spelaea; assembly: GCA_003508835.1. Classification (NCBI taxonomy): domain Eukaryota; kingdom Metazoa; phylum Chordata; class Mammalia; order Chiroptera; family Pteropodidae; genus Eonycteris; species Eonycteris spelaea. The sequence continues at coordinate 1,231,520 of PUFA01000024.1, read as the reverse complement.
GGAAAGAAAAAGAAAGAAGATAAAGATTAAATAGATGCCTATTAACGTTGTTAAGAATTGCTTTGTTGCTTTAGTGCCATATCGCCTTTTCTCATAGTTATATCACTATAATTTTTAGGACTCTTTTGAAAGTTATTGGGTAAAGAATGTGGCCACTTGTATACTAGTATCAGAGGGATTCTACTCTGAAGATCAACTTTGGAAAGAAAAATGCAGAATTATGAGAAAGGAAAGGGTGACTGCCTAGCTAGCCAGATCAGCTAAATCATTGAGACTATTAACTTCTAGACACCAGTCATACATGAAAAGTCTATTTTCCTTAGGTCATCAACACCTTGATATAAGTATTCAATATTTCACATGTACATAATCTGATTATCCACTAAGCAGTTCAACTAAGCTGCCAAATGAGGAGTTAAATTAATCTGGGAAAAGCATAAAAACCTAGTATATCTTATCTCAGCAAAATCAAAAGACTATTATTCTAGCTGAAAAATCCAATCTGAATATCACTGGGAAGCATATGGAATTTTAAAACTACACTGATGACACTTAAGACACATAACAAAACTCTATGGTTTGAGGCATCCTGTAATGTGTTCTGTGCAGTGTTGTCCCACAGGGTTTTCCTGAGGGTTACGAAATAACAAAGCCATGAGAGCATTTGCATTTCCTTTGTGCGAGTCCACACACACCAAGTTTAGTGCCTTTTAAGACTTTTAACAGGAAATTTTTTTTTATTAATATCTAAAATTTTTATTTCAAGTACCACTATTTGCTTTGATTCCCAGGCAACCACTCCAACTACAGTATCTTTAAATTATAGAGCTGTCAAGAAAGATAAGAATGAAAAATCCTAATGAGTGTTTAGAGGAAATATAGACACATGATATAAATTACATCACCCTTTTTCTGATCCACCTTAAGCACTCTAAGTAACTCTTAAGAGTTACTAGGTCATGATATAAAACATTACCCCTTTCAAAAAATAAATTATGTGAATAGCGAGTGCATTTGAAAATCAAGAATCCAATTATACACTAGAAATTCTAAACATCGAACTACTGGTTAGTTTGGTAGCTCTTCATCATCCCAGTATGCTCCGTTCTGTGAGAAGTGTTTAAATTCAGTTCAACTGGTAGAACAATTTCAATTAGCAAGCCACCCTACCATCTTGAACTAGCCTACTCGGTAGGATATTGAGTTCAGTTCTGCCCACACATTTGCTGTCACTCCACAAAATCCCAGCTGCTCAACCGACACCAAGCTAGAATGTACAAACAATACTTTTTAAATATATCAACAAAAAGCAATAAAAACACAAGCACTTTGTTCTCATCCATGAAAAGTAAAGAATATATACTTGCTTTTGAAAACTCTTGGGAATAATTCCCAGAACTTAGATATTGGCTTTTGTCCTCATTCGTGCTAATAGATCAGAGACCTTGATGGTTTCTTTTATTATTTTTAACTCATTGCTGTTAAACCCTCAGACTCTAACCCTCATTTAAAAAAAACTCCCCCCCCTTTTTTTTTAAGATTCACAGTTTCCTTACTCATTCAATTGCTGTTCGCACCAGATGGCATTTTTGCTACCTTATTTTTAAAACTTTTTTCTTATCACACCATCTAGCTACTCCTCCATGCAATAGAATACTCAGTCAGCTACGTTCTGGAGTTAAAATTTAAAACTCTGAAAATAAATGCATTAAGAATATTTTTATAGGCAGTTTTCATATCTTCATTCAAACAAAATTATTAATAATTTTTATACTGCTTTTTGCTACTTTGGCTTTATTATCACTTCCATATGAACAGAAAACCCTAAATTTTTAATTAATGGCTGATGACAGGATTATTTTGAACTTCATGGTAATCCAAGACAGATAAAGAAGAGTCTTTACTTTGTTTTCCTATTTTTTTTATTCTGTCCCAACTATTTTGAGAAGCTTCATAGAAAACTTTAAGTTATTAATATTTAAAATTATCTTATCTTATCTATTCTATATGCAATCTGCAGAAATTATGATGAGTAAATATGATTTACCAATAGATTAATCCATTTTTTACTTTGTGTATTTACTGATATTTTACCTAATTTTTTATTTACATACTTTCTTTAGGTTTATAGCAAGTTTTATTAAAATTTCAGGAACTTGATTTCATGAAATAGGAGTTTTGAACAAATCTTGGCTGCATTTCAAGTTTGATTTATTTCCAGCAGAAAGCATGTAAAGTTTGGCAATATAAGATGAGTTTTGAGTTTAAGTTTTCTGGTTCATTTAAACCTGGATCTCAAAGGAATCCTCAAGGGATAAGAACCCACAGAAAATGAAGCCAGATTCACTATAAATATTTTCAAGAGAAAAATACTTTCTGACCTCTAACTCCAGTTCCTTTTTATATATTAACATTCATAACATGTCATCTTTTTATAAGCTAAGATGACAAGTTACTATTTGAAGACTATACATTTTACTGTAATATTATTTCAAATGATTAAGCTGAAATGCAAAATTACTGAGAGTTTTGTAACTGCTAAACCTATTTTCTAGTACCATTGATTTCTATATTTATGTTATAATACTAGTTTGAAAAGATGAAAATTAAAATATCATAGAAAAGAGATTGAAGGGAAATAATTATTATGTCCTTTTAAAAAAGATATCCAGATACGGTAAAATCCAACCCTTTACCTCACAATACAGCAAGCTCATGAGGTTCATTTCGCAAATTCTATGTATGTAAAAACAGTCTTTATAAAGTTATATCAGCTCTAAGTATCAGTGGGTTAACTGAGCTGGGAGGCAGCAGACTTTGGCTTATAAGAAAAAAAATGACAACACACTTAAGTGCTTTTTAATGCCTTTTTTATATAAATAAAGAAATATATAAGCAGAAAGCTTTTTTTTTTTAAGAAATAAAAACTGACAGTTGTAATGATGTTTTATGTAGTGCATGCTTAGTGTAACTTAAGGTACTTATTACCTATTTTTTGTTTAGTCTTCTTGAATTGTGATTAAAAATGCATACTTCAGAAGTAAGAAGCGGTATTCTGTTATATAATATTAAATTCTACTAAAGTTAATATCCAATTAGTCCCATTAGAAAATATCTTCTCTGGGAAATATTGCTTTTTCAAGAAATATTCTGGTCAGGTAATAGAAGTTATACTTTTTCTTGTTTAAGGTGACTTTTTGTTGAAATTACTTGGTAAGATTCTTATATTCAAACTAAAAGAAAATCTCGATTAGGGGATTTAACCTATGTTACTTCCTAGATATCCCTTCTAATAATCTTGGTCACTTATTCACTTGAAATAATGGGCTTGTTAGTAAAAAGCTTTTAGGTAGTGACACTTTTTTGTTGAACTGCAGTTATAAAAGGTAGATCAAATATGGTGATTGAATAGAAGTGAGTGAGCTACGTTAAGGTAAATGAAGCTTAAAGCAGAGTTGGAATCGAATTGGCAAATGATTATCAAATCGCTTCATATTTTGATTGTTGACAAGAACCTTATATGGCATGTCTGTCTATAGAAAGTCTAAAAGCTCTACTGAGCAAGTTCATATAAAGTCAAGGAGTCATACAGGATTATTCTCAAATTTCAATGTTTTAATGTCTTCCAGAGACAAAGCATCTTTGAGCATCTGGCTGCCCGAATATCAAAAAATAGATAGGAAAAAACCGATGAGTAGTAAAGTGGGGTTTAAATATCAGCAGGACTGCCACACTAGTCTTGTTTCTGAAATCACAAATTATTGTGGTAATTAAAAGTTCCATAAATTAGAATATAACTATATGCGTAGAATTAAAACTGCCAGGACAGAGCTAGTGAGAATGTTATTATTAAAGCTAGGAGGAATTGGAAATACCTTCCTAGTAGGAAGCTTGTTTGCCTGGGAAGAACTTAGTTACACAGACTACAAAGGAAAATACCAGAATCATGGGGGAAGAAAGAGACTGTTGCTTAATCTTAGGTTGTAATATTAGGTTGTATCTTAGAGAAAATATTTTTAAAAGTTATTTGTTTAATACAAAAAAATTATATCACGTTTCTTCACAATTTGTATTTTGGGATTATTTATAATGCATTTACTAAAGAAGACTTTTATGACCTTTTAAATCCTCTGTGATTTGGGGTACCAGTAGTCAGGCGGGTTTGTCTGTTTTTTCATAATCTGACAAATGGCTGTGTTTGTAGGGATGAATTCTCTCTTGTTTCTCCTTCCATAGCTCTATCTCCCTAATGATTTCTAGGTCATAGGTATTTTAGGAATATGATAAACCCCAGCATTAGGTGGCATTTGAAATGGAAAAGGGTTCTTCCTTGTGTCTGTAAAATATCTTGAAATAAATTCATTTTACCAGAACTAAGATGAATGTATTTATTATATAATTTTGTGACAGTGGATCATCTTTCTTACTGACTAATATATATATAGAAAATGTTATAAGATGTTATTTCTCTTAAGATGCAGTTTATGATAATATGTCTAATTCTTGTTTTATGAGTAAGGTTTTTATGAATGACCCAGGCATTGACATTCAAGAGTGTCATACTATAGAGTCTAAGGCCTGCTTTATAGTAAGTCTTTTTAAATTTTTTTTTTTGTTGTCATTATTATCAACTTGCTCTAGACTACAGAAATTGTGACCTGTAGTAATGTCCTTTTGCTCACAGAGCCACTGCATTAAAACATTCTGCATACTTTAATTTTTAATACCAGAAATATAATAAGTCTGGTATTCCAGTCAATGAGTCTGAGCTCTGGTTCCAGTTCTTAATCAAGTTTTACTTATTTTAGTAAATTAGCATGTTGTTATTTTCCCATTTTTTACCTTTGTTAACATTCATATTACATAATATCATTTTGATTTTGAAAATAACCTCTAGATTGTTTTCCTTTTAAATCTTAGATTTATCCTTATTTTTTCTTCTTTTTCCTCTTTTTTATCATGATGTTATCACTTAGGCATTGCTCTCTTTAGAGCAATTATTAATATAGCATTATTAATTATCGATATCATTTTAATATATAATATTGATATTGATGCTGTTGTTGCTATTAATTATTGTTTAACATTAATATCAATATATTAATATTATTAATATATTAATTTTAAAATAAATACATAAAGTACAAAATTCAAAATGCTAGAAATAGTATGCAAAAAAGCCCCCACCTCTGGCCCCTAACCGTCCTATTCTACTTGCAAGCAATTACCACCTGTAACCAGCTAGAGAGATGTATATGACAGACTCTATCCTATAGTGATGTAGTAAGTAAGAGAAGGGGTGGAGGGGAAGCATAAATCATGGAGGTTGATAGGAATAATCAATGAAATAGGAAGAAGCGGAAACTAGTGAGAGAATCAGATAAGGAAAATTTGAACTTTAAATATTCAGATACCTAGAGTTTCTTCTGGGCCATCAGAACCCGTGACAAATTACCAAAAGTGAATAACATTTCAGTTCACCTAAAACCTGAATGCGTTACTTCAGAGACTTTTCGTACTCTTGTACATCGTAACCTGAGAATAAACTTCTACCTGAGGTAATGGGAACATACCTCTAATTCTTATTGCAAGAAACATTACCATATTTCACAAATAACAGATGTGACTTTGCTAAATTTCAAGAATACTGTCTCTCAATCTCTCTGCTATTTTTTTTTTAGTAGTAGCAAGTTACGTTATACCAGCATGCACTATGATGATAGGAATTAGGCCTAAAATGAAACACCTCTACTGTTTTAATCATGTACTTAGTTGAACTGCAGATAATTTGCCTAAAATGTTATTCTGATCTCTTTGAAGAAATATGTTTAAAACTTTTAGTTCTCAAAGGAAAAAGGAAAAACAGAAAAATAAAGCATCTCATTCTTAGCAAGGAATGAAATACAAAAGTGCAATATGTAAAATAATAGATAAATGACAAAATGGATTAAATATACAAACTGCTATTTATATAATCAATAGACTCATGTTAACGTTTAACTTGTTAAAACAAGAAAGATGTTTTTCTATTTTTATACCTAGTAATGAAACAAGGGGAAAATTTTATATGACCTATTAAAATATAGAAATGAAGTAAGAGGAAGCCCATTTTATTACCATTGCATTGACAAATACAGAATCAAAATTAAAGTTAAAAGATAAATTAAACCAATTCCTCCTATCCCTATTATTAAACACATTGCTTTGAACCATTTTCAAGTCACCTTAAACTTATACCACTCCTAGTTCTGGGTTCTTTCCTTCCTTGAAACTGTGTCTCTACAATACAAATATCTGGAGGTGTGGCTTTCAGGCTTAGAACTTCTGTCACAATTTGTACTTGGAGTCACCTCTTGATCTTAATGAAAACATTTGGAATTCTTCATACAATCATTTTGAGCATTGATTATCCCAAACGATAAAAGAAATATAGTTTCAAAACAGAGCATGAAGATAAATCCAACCATTCTTTTCATCCATAAATCTGTTCCCAGGCAACTTGATTGCTTCAAAGAAAATAAATTATCTTAACTCTAAGAAACCAAGATTTTTTACCTTTAAACTGAGTTTTTAAATCTTATACATATTTCACATTGCTTCATAAAAATTGGAGGATACTTTGTAAAGGGAGCTAAAGTATGAAAGCGCTTTGAGAAATACAAAGTATTTTGTAAATCTCTAAATAAATATGAACACCATTATTTTTTATGGTATGGATTGCTAGTTATCTATATTTCTTAAGAAGGGCACAGTAGAGATTACAAAAGTTGAGATTTTCATACTTAAAACTTGAAACTTAAAACTGAACTCAAGACTGTTGAGCAACTTGGAATTACAATTAGCTGTGGGCCTATTGGTAGTGATAGATGAATAAAACATATATAACATCTAATATATAATATAGAGGATATGATATACAGCATAATATATTATAATATAAAATATAAATATATAATATATAATATAGAAGATATGATATACAGCATAATATAATATAATAATATAAAATATATAACAACGCTATTACAAAATAAATGCTTTTGCTTTTATTTATTTGACTTAATATGAAGATAACATGTTAATATGAATAGTGCTAGCATAACAGTATGCCATTGTGTAATACCAAACCTCTCCCTGAAACACTGGTTGTCTAAGTTAACTTGTGTCTAGTCAATCATCAAATATTTCTGAAGACTATATCATGATTTAGATCAAGGTTTTGAATTAAGATTTTGAGAGAACTAAGAAATTGTAAGAAAAAAATTCATGTCCTTGAGATGATTTCAATCCCTTTTATATAGCAAACTAACAATTCCAGAAAGTTCAGAAGAATACTTTCTGAATAGCCCCTGACCAAAAGAGCTACAGCATTTTTGATGATTTGGCAGGCATTGGGAAGGTAACAGAAAGAGGAAAGGGAATCGAAGATGATGGACTAGTGCAAAGTCATGAGGCAAAGACAGTAGAAAATTTGAGGGGCTGTACAAGACGCCATGATGTGGAGCAGGAAGGTCACTACTGAAGATCTGGCCAGGAATCTAGAGGACTGAGACGTTCCATATGATTGATAGGCTGAAGATACCAGTTTGAGGTTTCAAATTTGATCCTCATTGAGGCATCATGAAAGATGTTGAGCAGGGGTGTGACTGTAATAACATATTGTGTATCCTGTGCCTTTGTGACTATGATAACCTTTTCTGTATCCTGTGGCTTTCTCTTTAATTGGATGTATTTGTGAATTGTAACTTCAGACCCAGACTCACTTCCCTGTGGTCAGGGAGGAAGATCAGCATCCCCACTCTCTCTATCTGGAGCTGATTGGCATCCAGCTGCACTACTAACAGTGACAGTGCCTGATGTGCCTGAGAAAAGCCTTGGGAATCACTTCGCCTTTCATTCACAAAGCTTCCTAACTCCTGTTCGTCTGCTGTGTTAGCTGCCTTCAGGCCTAATACTGAGACATAGCTCCAAATCCATTTTTATAATAAGTCTTTGCCTCATCTGAGTATTTGGCTTCTATGTTCTCTGAATTCCCTCTCACTGACATACACACACCTGCTGTTCAGCTCCTGGTTGGGATCCTGACACAAAGGGATAGATCTCTGTGAGCAATGATGACTTGATATTACTGTTTGTCATTGAATTATCACTGCTTTTGTGTATCATCCACTGAACTGGAATCAATCACCCTTCATCTCAGGTACTAACATCCCAAAACCTGTTGGAACATTTCTGACATAGTGGCTTCTTGGGACACTGGCTTTGGACATTGACTGCTTGGGTCCCTTTGTCTAGATTTGTTTTTACTGTACAGCTAATCTTCTTCATGTGCAGCGCTTTAATGAATATGCACTTCTGGGACTCAGATCAATCCCCAGCCTTCTATACCCATGCACTGTCACCCTAATATGTCATACCTTATAGCTGTGTCTATTCTTGCTATGTCTGAGTGATGATATCTTTAGATGTGGCTACTGACCTCAGATTATTTACAGTAGAATGGGAAAGGAAAGAATAATTTTGGATCTAAGACTCTAACCACCCCCTGAAGCCAGACCAATCTACATGGAAAAATATCAAGGCCTGCGGTACCCTCAGTGTTGGTCCTAGACAGCAAAGAAAGAATCAGAAAATTAGATAGGCTCACCTGATAACTGGGCTCCATGCAGGACCTGGGGCACAATATCTCAATTGCCTGCAATAGCCTAGGAAGATCCCCACTGGTACAGCTGCATATACAGTTAGGAAAAATTTAACTAGCAGCTAAATAAAACATGGTGCCTTGGGGAACAAGGCAAAATTAAAGAGCATGCAAGTACCTGGCAATTAAGATGTTCAAGAAAAAGTAAAAGTGTCTCAGAATGTGGTAATGATGCATCTAAAGATCTATGGTGACAGCACTCAGAAATAGTAGTAGACAGTTGGCATTAGGGACAAATAAGCTGAGAGGTAGACTTTAACCATTTAACAGGAATTTGAAGCATAGCCCTTGAGACAGGATGTTGGGGTATGTATGGAGTGAGGGTAAGGGAGCCAAGAGCAGGAAAGGCATGCTAAGTTGGTTTTAAAAAGAGGATTTAAAAATAGACATTAGGGCAATCATAAATTTATGAGAACTGAAGTACACAGGAGCTGAGAGGTCTGAAGCTTCCAAATAAAATGGACATCTGTATTTCAGAAGGGCCTGAATGCCAGCAGGTATGGGGAATTCAAGGAAGGTTGAGCTCCTGCACAGATGTAGCTTAACATCCAAAAGCAGAGGTAGAAGTAGGTTTCTCAGAGTAGTAATCTACTGGGGAGGGATTATAGACTAGAAATTAGGCTGGGACTAAGTTAGACACAATGAAAGTGGTGTTCAGCTTCTACCAAATTTATGTTGCAATGGAGTTCAGCATAGATGGAATGAAGGCATGTAGACAACTTGGTTGTCTTAGTCTCAAAATAGGGAGATGGCAATTAAGATACATTAAATGCTCCTTTATATTATTTATTTTGTTCTTCTAGGAGCCCACATGTAGTGGATGTTACCCTCATTTTATGGATTAGTCTCAGTAAGGTTTAACCATTGCTTTTAACAGCCAGACAGATATCATAACACAGGGCAAACAGGGCTCTTAGCTTTGTTTTTGAACATTTGTCCAATGTTATATGTAGGCATAGACTCAGTTCCAGTGTTTCCTTTAGGATTTTTGTCCCCTGGGAAGAACTGGGTCAGATAGGCAACATTCAGCATGAAGATACAGAGTTCAGAGACTTCCTGACTGAGTTGGAAAGCCTTCATCGGCAAGTTCTACAGAACCATGATTAAATGAAAACTGCCAGGACTAACCTGTTCTTTCAAAAGTCGACTTAGGACACTGATCTTCTTAATATAAGCTGTGCTTCTCTGTGATAAAGAACTCTAGGCAGGATGACTTTGATGGATCATCGAGAACTCACTAAACAAGAGGTTACCCACAGAGGGAGTAGGGCCTTTACAAATGAGTACTAACAGCACATTTGTGTGTAGATATGTGTATAGATACATACACATATACACATGCACACATACCCACAACCATATGTCACTATAATTGACTATTGACTTGGCTACCAGACTTTAAGTTTAGAACTTTTAAAAAGGAGGCATTATAGAAATATTCTCTCATTGTAGCAAGGATGGAATAGAGCTGTTCTCTTCTTGCAACTATTTTCAAAGGCCAAACAGTATTATCTTGTGTTCAAAACCTTCTTGACCTTATAGAAGGAAAGTGCTATAATGGTCAAGCCAGCAAAATATTTTAGATTAAGCCAGTAAACTTCCAGAGTGCATTTGTGATTGACTTGGAGTATTATAGTTTTTGTCTTTGATGTTATTTTTTGAAGGCCTTATTTTCAAATGTGACTTTATTTAGCCTTTTTTTTTTGTGCATATTTAATGTATATTTCCCAAATGCCTATATTTTATCTCATCACGTGAATGACAGCAGAACCTTGGCACTGACCTCAAATATTTTTGAGATTCCTTGGAGTACTCACACTTTCACTATGCCCTTGTGGCCATGTCTCATTTCCTTTGCCTGCTTGGATGATCTCATTTTGCCTTGTGCTAGTCACAAGGTTGCATTTTCTCACTGCTGTGATCCATGAGTGTGAACAGGGTCCTCTCCAAATCTATTAGCAGCTGCTCCTCTTGAAGCTGTCACCCACTGCTCTGGGTCCTCATGTCACTCAGAAGCCAATGCCTGTAGAACAGTGTGACAATCTATAGCCCAAGGATGCTTAGGATTGATTACCCTGTCCTTCCCAGATCCCTTTAATGGACTCAAGAAAGACATAAATGTCCAATTTGAAGTATGTGTCTTTAGCTCACTTCACCAATAATGTAGAGATATTTGCTGTCTAAATTTTGGCAACCCAAAACAAAAACCAAGTTCTCCAAAACACTACATTTTTTTTTTTTGTCAGAAACCATAAAAGCAGTTTTCTTATCAAAAGATGTCAAAGTTTCATCTCCCTGGGCACTCCATGTCAAGATATAAATCTATAGGAAGGCAGAAATTGGCTTTATGCTTCAGTGGGAGGTTGGATATATCATTGCCATACTATTAAGTAGACCAGATTCTAACTACAGTCTGGAGCATCTTCTTTCAGAAATATATATATATATTATTTCTCTCTCTCCTATATATATATATATTTTTAGATGTCTGAATGATAAAAAATATATATAAATATATCTATAAAATATATCTATAAAATATATATATACATATATATACATATATACATATATACATATACACATATGTATATATATATATTTTAGATGTCTGAATGATCTATGAATATAATGGGATCATGAAAAAACTGTATCTCCCCATCAAAGCTACTTTAATTGCTAAATCCTCAAAATAAGAGCATGAGATTTGTTTGTTTTTTTAAAGTATTTAATTACCAGTTACTATGAGGAAACACAATAAAGATAATAAGACATGTGAAAGTAACAAAACTCCTACAAAGTCTTCTAGCAGTGGCCCTTACCCTTTGTTTTTTTCTTCAGTAAGCCCCTATGCCTCTAGCTGCCATTCTTTAAATTCTAAGGTTACTTCTTGATGCTTCCTACCTTCTCTGACTAGCTACCACTGCCCAACACACCCATTTCTCCTTTTGTGACTTTGGTCACCTCAGAAATTACAGCAGTTCTGCTACTGGAGAATAGTATATCATTAAGGACAGATGAGCTGTTTAAAGTTCCCTAACCACAAATGGATCACTTACCTTCTGAGTAACTACCAATTGGCAACTCTCTTTTCAACCTTTAACCTCTCACCTTTGCTTTATAAGGGCAGGTCAAGTAGAGTCATTTATTATACAGGATACTATACCCTAAAAGCTTCTATTTTTATGTAAATCATATCTGATAGATACCACAAAGAAACATATCAAAAGCCATCAGTTTCCAGCTTTGGGGGGCGGGAGGGGGGGAGGACGAGGGTTCATATTGTGGGCAAAAGTTTAGATTTTTTAAAATGATACATGTAAAAAGTAACAGCTTCTTTTTCTATAAATGAAATTAATTTTGATCATAGGCCTTCATTCTACAGAATTAGCAACTCACTGCATTTAGGGTTTTCTTGGTTCCACTTAAGATTTTTAGTCAAAGTGGGATTCCCTTTCCTGGGGCTGTGCCAATGGGACTGGGGGCGGGAGACCTGGTCCTGAGTCTTAGCCCCTCCTCAGGTTGGTTTCAGTTAACAGATAGAGTCTGCACTGGTTTTGTTTTTGATTTTTATCAGCATTAATCCCAATAGGCATCCTCTTAAAATGTTCATTTCTCCCATGGTTAAGCCATTGGCCCACACAGGCTTCTCCGCATCTCCCTTATCCTGACCACAAATCCCTTCAGACCCACTGGCTTTCTCTCACTAAGTCCCAGCCCTTCTCAAGGAAGGTTCTGTCAGCTGTGAAATGATTAGTGGGGTGTTCTATCAAGACTGGTCTGCCTATATGTGTCACAGCCATTTCTTGCTATTTCTCCCAGGGACTGAGACACAGGTTTTGTTAGCTTTAAGATCTAAAAAATAATCTGTTGACTTTTAGACCTCCAAATACCAGGCTTGAAAACAAGGCAATAAATATAAGAAACAGAGTTTAAATCTCCTTTCAAAGACTCACATCAACCTCTAAATCTTTTGCTTTGGTTTTGTGACTTCTTTCCTTTAATGCTACTCACTCCTGTCCCTATTTTTGTTAATTAAAAAAAAAAGATTGGAAAGAAAAATTGATTCCAACCAATCATAGGTTTTTAAGTGACTATAGCTTATGACACAAACTTGATATCTTGAGCTCTACTGAGCTCTGGCTTTTGATATTTAAAACCATGATTTTTGAAGTTAAAAAAAATTGCTCTTAAATAACCTATGCCTTGAGTTTTAAATATTCATTTTGAATTTCAGAACTTCTTATTTCTCTTTAAACATTCTTTACTGATGCAAGGAGTAGCTCAGAATTTCATAGGGGGAAAGAATTTCATGTTAAAAAGGGTCACAGAAAAACAAGTTTTTTCAAGTTCCCACCACACAAAGGCAGTAATAACAGAAAGTAAGGGCTGACATTGTGTTGTCTTAATATTTCCAGATAAAACATTACGCAAAGCCAACATCTTTACCATTATCATTTCTCATAGGAGAACATATTTTGTCATAAAAACACAAAAGATCATAATCTAAAAATAAAAGACCACTCTTTATGGATGATATGAAACATTATTTTTAAAAACTATATTTTTCTATTTATACAATTTATACATCTTGGGGTGGTGGAGGGTCAGAGATAAAACTTTATCATGAGATGTCACAGATCCATGAAGGAACCTTATCTCCACTCAAAAGCCAGGTAAAACTTAAATGCTGCCATGTTGCTGAGTTGATCTTTTTTGAGTAAGACTTCCTGGAATCTACACCTTCAAGAATGAAGTGGGCTTAGAAAAAATGAATGTAAGCTCAGGATTACAAACACATCTAAATTTCTGAAGCTAAATTTACTTGAAGACTGGGAAGAACAGTGATTAGACATTAAATAATGTTAATCATTTAAAATGAGGTAGAGTATGAAAAAATACCCAGTACATGGAACTTCAGTTAATATTTGATTTAAATCAATGTTATTCTAAATTATAAAACTAAGGAGGAAACATATATGCCATTTTATATAACAACCAGATACTTTTACCATGTCTATAGACTCCCTTTTCTCAAAAAAATCAAATTTAGTTCGCTGGATCAAATGCCTCTTCATTTTAGGCAGGCAAGAGATGGCTGCTGATGTTAGAATAAATGGCTACAGGAGCTACAGTGATGTATGAGTTAGTGTAGGCTAAACTCTGCTGTCATAGAAAGTGACACCAGAATCTTAGAGACTCACAATAACAATCACTGATTTTTTCACAATCCATGCACATCATGAGCTTGCTGCCATGCTGCTCTGTATCATCTTCATTCTGGGCCTAGACTAAAGGAATAGCTGCCATCTGGGGAAATCTTGATCTCTTGGCAGAGAGAAAAATGCAGCCACATGATGGCTCTTAAAACTTCTGTTTATATGTGGCATATATCCCAATTCGTTGGCCAAAGTAAGTTACACTGCCAAGCCCGATGTTGAAATAATCCTGAGATAGAAAGAGGTAGCAAATATTTTGACAATAATACAATTTAACAAAGTAAGTAAAAGTAAATGAGTTTAAAGAAGACAAGATATGAACAATATAGAATGGTGGGCACTACTGACAGCTAACTACTAACTCTAGTTTATTTGATGCTGTGAAGGATTGTGGACCTAGTGCTGCCAGACCTAGTTTTTCAAAAGAAGCTGAGTCTAGTGACTATGTCTATTTGTAGTTCTCTGTGCCAAACCTAGCTCTGGGATAATTCCTGCCCCCCTACAGCTCTAACACCAGGTGTAATATAAGATTATATCAGGGCTGGAAGGAATGGATGCCCTGTTGCTAAACATGCCAAATTTTCAAGACAGGGAATCTGAAATGTTACATAAAATCTTTATGCTTTTTTATATCATCAATGAATTCAAGTAGTTTAAATACACAATACCAGACTAACAAAACATAGTTGGAGCAAAACTGGCCCACGGTTTCTGAATAATAATGGTGGTATCGCTAGAGATCCCTCCACCTTCCTGAACTAACAACTTCTGAGAGGGAGTAATCAAGCAAATTGTCAGATTGCTACATGGTAAATAAGTAAGCTATTTTCCTTTTTTATATTCTAGGAATGCCAACTTCTAGGAACCCCATTTTTGTGTAACTGACATGTCTAGAATATTTACATGGAAAGTGAAGAATTTGTTCTATCACATAAAACACTTACAGTGATGGATTAGTTATTCTATAATAAAAGTGAACAATGGTCAATGATTATTTAATTATTTTCTGCGTTTGAATTTGTTCATAAAGCTATCATGCAATGGAAATCTTTAAAATTTTGAAAAAAGAAGATGGCTGGCATCATTGTGATACAATTAAAAATTCCCAGCAAAATAGCGTATTATCTGGATATAAAACTAAGACTATAGAACAATTAAGTAGAGGCTGATAGCCATATTAGAATATTACTCACAATAAATTAAAATAAGCTAAGTCTATGACCATGCCACCCTGAATGTGCCTGATCTCATCTGATCTATGAAGCTAAGCTGGATCAGGCCTGGTTAGTACTTGGATGGGAGACCGCCTAGGAAGACAAAGTGCTGTAGGCATTTAAAATAAATAAAATAAAATACTAAGATAAGCTAATTGAACTTCATTTTTTCTTTTATATTTAAAAGGTCTTTGCATTCTCTTGGGCACGTGGAGGTGAAGACTACCTGCTTCCCTCCATCTGTCTGTGCAATACCTAACCCTCCCCATGGTCTAAAATTAGATCACAAAGCCCACATTTGAGGTTAATGAGCATTTAGGTAAAGGAAGGATACTACGTTTATGTCTTATCTCTTTGTATATTTATCACCTAGTAGAATGTATGGCACGAAAATAGGTGTTCAATATCATAGTAAATGAATGAATATTCATGATAATATAATCTATCAAAACAGATGATTTCCCTATTTAATATATATTTTAATTATTTAACAGCATAGATGCTTGAGATCAAGAATACAGATTTATTTTTCTTTACCCTATTTTACTAATATTACATTTGAGTCAATTGGCCAGCATGAGTTATTTTAGCAGTCTCCAAGCTTGTTGACTGGTGCTGCTATGAGAATCTAATGCCTGATGATCCGAGGTGGAGCTGAAATGGTGATGCTGGTGCTGGAGAGTGGCTACAAGACAGATGAAGCTCCTGCTGTGTGGTCTGGTTCTTAAAAGGCCAGAGACCAGTGCTGGTCCATGGCCCTGGGCTTGGGGACCTGTGAATTACTGGATTAACTAGACAGAAGGATTTTAGCCACACTTCAGGATGTCTGTCTATTTGTCTATCTATTTATTATCTATCTATCTATCATCTATCTATCTGTCATCAATCATTCTGTTTATCTATCTGTATCCCTGTATATAATAAGGATAAACAAGTACCAAATACCTGTACAAAGTTCTTTCTCTACCTTATCATTTTCAAGCTTCACGGTAATCCTTTGAGGTGGATATTAACAATAATAATTTTACTGTTACAAATCTGGATATTAAGTTTGAGAGAAGCAAAGTCGCTTATTGAAATGAACACATAATTAGAAATACTTTCAGATTCCCAATTCTGTTTTTCTTCCAATATACGTTATATTCAGTTTAGTTCTACCTACAGTATCCTTAATATATGATTTTAAACGTATTAACTCTTTAACCAGTAACTGAATAAATATGAAGCACTACTAATCCATGTGAACATTTAAGTACTAAAGGAATATATCCTCTGAAGAAAAGTATAAGAATAGAATATCTGTATATAGCAGATACCTATTTAACTTTTGGTTTTCTTTTTTTGTACATAGAACCTATTGGTCCCAAAGGTCCTGGTTGCTTGTTGGCATTCCCTGACACAGCTTGCATCAGAGGCTGTCACATAATGAGTCTAATGTCACTTTAACTTTCAGTATCAGCTCCGGAGAACAGTGTGCTGCAGAAACAGAAGAAAAAGACCTCTGCCTTCCTCACACACAGTCCCTCTCAGTGGCCTGTAATCTGCCTGCTCCCGGGTGTCTTGCCTGCAACCCCACCACGATGGTAGTGGTGTTCCTCTCCTTGCAGAGGAGAGCAGGGGTTCAGGTCACCCTCCTCAGCATCTGTCTCCTGTCTGTAGCTGCTTAGCTTGAGCTTATGCTGCCATTAAGCAGGAAACTCAAGCACTTTAATTTTGCCAACTTTGTCTGCCAGCTCTCTTCAGTTCGGGTTTTTAAGCTAATAAGCTTCTTTTTATATTTATATTTTTCTAATTATGAAATATTTCAAATATAAGCAAAATAAAAATAATATTCCTGACATCCCTATACCCCCTACCCAGCTTTACCAAATTTAATTTTTGCCAGAATTATTTTAGTTAAAAAAAAAAAACTTTTAAAATGTATTTCCCAGAGCTAAACTATCCTGAGTTTGATATAAATCATTTCCATATTTATATATCTTCATTTATAGCAGATATCCATAAAAACAGTAAAGCACTGCTTTGCACATTTTATAAATTATAAATATTTTATAAATTATTTTAAAATGTTTCAATCTTCGTGTACATTTTGTTCAATGTTATGATTATTCACATGACTACAGGTGTCATAAGTTCATTTATTCTAATTCACATATAGGATTCACTAGAATGAATTTACAAGAATATCTTAATATTCTCTTTATGGGCATTTAGGTTTTCCTTCCCTTCTCTCCCCTCCCCTTCCCTCTTCTCCCCATTCCCTTCCCTTTCCGTTTCCCTTTCCTTTTTTCTTTCTTTTAAATCACTATTCCAAACTAATTTACAGGAGCAGCTCTTCGTGAACACGTGCAAGAATTTTATAGCGTATATAAATTAGAAGTAGAGTTAGCGTATTAAAAATATACACACATTCAACTTTCCTCAATATCACCAAACTACTCTCCAAATGAGTGCAAGAGATTTACCTGTGTCCCAACAGTGTATAAAATAACCCATTGCTTCGCAGCGCAGAAATATTTGTTATTATCAAAACTTTTTAGTTCGTTCAGTATGATGATGCACAATTATATCTCATTGGTCAACGTGAACATATCTTGTGTGTATTTGCCATTTAGGTTTCCTCTCTTGAGAATTGTTTTTTCATTCCTTTACCCAGTTTTGGGGAAAATAATCTCTCATTGATTTTATGGGCTCATCATACATGTGTAGGACATAAAGTCTTTAAGAGTTAATGTGCACTATCAATTGTCTTCTCAGGCTTTGACTTTTTTCTTATGTTGTTTATGGTAGATTTTTTTTTTCTTTTTCTATGAGAGTAGTTTCTAATTCTAATGCTGGCAGTTCTTACCAATTGTTTATTCTTTATATTTGCATTTCATTTTAGAATTCCTCTTTGCTCTGAAGTAATATTTTTCTTTCATTCTTTATTGTATGTTTTATTTTTCACAATTTGTCAGTGATTCACTATATTCAATTTTGTGTGTAGTATAAGGACAGATGCACTTTTGGTTTTGCCTGTCTTCCTCCCTTCTCCCTCCCTCCCTCCCTTCTATCTTTCCTTCCTTCTTTATTTCTCCCTCCTCCCTCCTTCGTTTCTCTTCTTTCCTTGTTTTGAAAACCAATTGTTCCAGCCCCTTTAATATGGTTTAGAAATTTAATATCTGAATTCATGAATGGTATTGGAACCTATTTCCTTCTCTCCTGGGATTACGCATTGACCCTCTTTTATTCTATTACCTTTTGCCTTAAAACAAATTTTGTCTGTTATTATTGCTCTTACCATTATTCATTTTTCTGCATACACACATACACACACACACACACACACACACACACACTCATATATATATATGGCTGATATATAGTTTTCCATTCATTTACTTTTGATTTTTATGATTCTTAAGTCATTTATTTGCCTTTTCTAAATAGCATATAGGTCAACTATACTGTTGTGTAGGTAAGGTAAGCTTTGTTGTGGTGCTTTTTAAGTAAGCTTATTTCATATACATGTACTATAATCTCTCATGTATTTGGATTAATTTCAACTACCTTATTTTGAGTTTTTTTTTCTTTTTAAAAAATCCACTTTTCCTACCTTTTTATATGCATGAAATCATTTTCTTTAATTCCATTTAGGGAATAAAATTTTATAACAAAGTACCTAGGTATATTTTAAATATTACTTATAACTTATTGTACTGTTATGACCTAAGAATTCATATTTTACACAAAATGTGAGAAACTCTCAACTTAAACCGTTTCTAATATTGATGCATTACCCATTCTTTATTCTTTCTTTCTAGAAATATTATTAGATATTATTTGGATAGATTTTTTTTTAATTTTGCTTTCATATTTTTCATTTCTTTTCAAACTTTTCTAGTTTCCTAATTCAGCTGTGTCTAATAAGATGTTTAAATAATACTTTATGTTTTTTATTTTAGGAATTGTAATACAATTAAAATCAACCTCTTATGTTCAAATTGTCTTGCTCTTTTCTTATATTTTTAATACATTATATCTAATACATTTAAATATACTTCTTTTTCATTTAATTGACCTTATTGCTAAAAAAGAAAAAAGTGATCATCTGAATAGATGCAGAAAAACATTTAACAAAATAATTTACCCACCCAAGATAAAAACAACAGAAAACGATCAATAGAATAGTTTTTTTTTTTTC
Source organism: Eonycteris spelaea (assembly GCA_003508835.1). Lineage (NCBI taxonomy): Eukaryota > Metazoa > Chordata > Mammalia > Chiroptera > Pteropodidae > Eonycteris > Eonycteris spelaea. Next base: position 1,212,203 of record PUFA01000024.1, on the reverse strand, counting down.
TCTCAAACTTTATGGCTCCAAAGGGGGGAAAAAAACCAGCTATAAATAGCAGTGTACTAATGATGAAGGCTTGATATTGCCTCCAATTGAAAACAAGGTAAGGATACCCACTTTCATTACTTATATTCAACGTTGTACTGAGGTATTATCTAGTTCTAAAGTATAGAAAAGAAATAAAAAGTATGCAAATTGGAAAAGAAGAACTAAGACTGTCTACAAATAAAGATGGCAAAATTGTTCCTAGAACTAAAACTGAGATTAGCAAATTGTTGAATATAAGATCAATTTCCAAAAATCAACTGCACTTCTTACTACTAGAAATAAACAATTAAAAAATGAAATGATAGTTTCAAATGCATGAATTATTTTGGGCTAAATTTAGCAAAATATGTACACAAAATGTTCATTGAAAACTACAAAAGATTGAATGATGAAATATTGTTAATATTCTTCCCAAATTGAGCTCTAGAGTCTGGGTAATCCCAATAGGCAATTTCAAAGAAATTGAAAAGCTGTTTCTAAGATCTATATAGAATTGCAAAGGGCTTAAAATAGCCAAAACAACTTTGGGGAAAAAATCAGAGGACTTAGAAATTTATTCATCAAGATAGGAAGAAATATTGATATAGGGAATATATGATAGTCATATAGAGCAATAGAACAGTATGAAGTTGAGAAATAGACCTACATATATATATGGTTGATTGATTTTTGACGAACGTGCCAAGGTAATTTAAGAAAGGGAGGAAGGAGAGTCTTTTAAACCAATGGTACTGTAATAGATATCCTTTGAAAATAAAGCAAAACAAATTAGTCTCGAACTTTAATTCACAGTATATAAAAAAAAATCTGACTTGAAATAGATCATTGACCAAAATTTATAGGAAATCATGTGACAGAGGTGCATTAAAACAGTATCCTGAAGATATAATCAACAAAATCCAAACTCTGGAAACTATACACAACAAAAGACCCAGTTTTGTTTTGTTCTAATTATAAAAAAAAAATTTAAATAGAAGGAGACTAGTGTATAGATTTACAATTTATAGGTTAAAACTTAGAGATAAAAAGAGAAGATATATATCTACTAAATGCAATGAATGGACTTTATTGTATCTCCATTTAAATTTTTTAAAAATCAGTAAAATTCATATATTGATTGGATATTTAATAATATTAAGGAATATTGCTAATTTTTAAAGCATCATAATAGCATCATCTTATGTGTGACTTTAAAGAAAATATTATTTTAGAAACAATGTTGAAATATGTGCAGATGAAATGATATGATATCTCAACTGAAATTCACTATAAAATAATCTGATTTGGTTGATATGGAAATGGATATAAATGAAACATTACCGAAGAGTTGATAATTATTTGAGTATTGAATACATCAGATATTTTAACTCTATTATCTCTAATGGTGAATGTATTTTAAATTTTCCATTATAAAAAAAGAAGGTAATAAATATCTATCTGGAAAAAAAATCACCCATACTTTATATACATAGTGTAAAAGAAACTGGACAAGACCTAAAAGTGACCACAGAAAAAAAAGAAAGAAAAAGAAAACTTAGCCTTTTTCCTTTTGGCGATCTTCTGCCTGAAAAACGTAAGTGCTTTTAATATAGTGACATGAGATGCAGTAGGACAAGGTAATTAAGCCTCAGTTGCTGTTGGGTGCCTTTTGTAAAAATTTAGACTACCAAAAGTTATATAAATATATTCCGAATGTATCTTCCAGAGTGCTTGTGATTACCCTATGATTAAGGATCTTTTGTTTATAATTATGTTTTTTTAAAGAATATTCATTATAAAAATGTAAGTAAAGATGCTAACAAATGCTTTTTCTCTAAATTTAAACATAATTTTGAAAAATGTTAAGGAAGACTTTCATGTCAATGTAATTTCACTAATACTATATGTTAAATTATTGCAGTAGGGAGCAATAATCAGTATGAATGTAAAGTATAGATGTGAATATTACCAATAACAAATTTGTATTTGCATTATCAATGTTGTAACTCAACCTTATTGTGTTATCATAAACACTTGAAACAATCTTCTTCTAATCTAAATACAACAGAATTGAGAAAACTACAGTCATGGCCAAAATTAGGTTTGCGAACTGTCTTTTTCAAATTACAGAAATGTTCATCAGCAAGCTGTTGGCTGATGTGACCTTAGCTTTTCAGAAGACATTCCAAAAATATAACACTTTTAGTGAGTCATGAAATAAAAAAAAGTATTTTCCAGGGATGTTGCATGAGATTTAAGAGAAGTAATACTTTACTTTGATGCAATTTCATTTTATCTATTTGACCCCATTCATATTTAATGCTATCTTATATACACACACATCATGTACATACAGTAGATTTAAACACTATATTAACAAGTCTAATGAATCAACTATTTTTCTTAGCTAGAAAAATATTAGGCAGAATTTACAATACTTTATCATCACTTATTATTCCAAAGTTGTTGATTTCCTTTATCTTATTTTCTGTCCATAATTTAAACTAGATTTATTAGAAAACTTTTCTTTCCAATTATGTTAACTGAAATTTTATCAAAGACATTTTTCAGTAAAACTTGTTAAGAATCTGTATTTGAAATCGTGTAGATTGTTCCTTCATTACGATCATAGTATTCATGATTCTAGTCTCAGAACTAAGATATTAATGTGCTTTTATGTACTATATACTTTTTTTAAAAAAGTCCTTCTCCACCCCTGGGTCACAAGATATCCTTCTATATTATTATCTTTTCAGAATTTTACTTTTACTTCTTATATCAAGTTTTAAAAATCTATTGGAGAACCCCTCCTGCCTATGTAGTAAGCAGGAATTTTGTTTTTCCCTATAAAGTGAGCTAATTTTAACAGGACCATCTACTAAACAATCTGTTTTCTCCCCACTGATCTGTGAAGATTCTATTGTAAATTAAGTCCTCATTTATACATGAGTCTCTCTATGTAGTCTGTTGTTTTTAATCGATCTATTTGTTTATTTATGTGTTATTATAACACTTTTTATTACTATGGTTTGGGCATCTTTTTTTACAATCTAATAGAGCAAGACTCCTCGTTGTTCTTTTTCAGAGATAACATAGCCATTCATGGACTTTTATTCTTCTGTATAAATTTTTAAATATAATTGTCATAACCTTTTTAAAATCCACCTGGAATTTCAGATTGAGATTTAAAATTGCCTTTTATGTATAGATTAATTGGGTTAGAATTTATATTGGTCTTTTATTACAGGTGCCTCAATCAAAAGCATAGATTGTTTCTTCATTTTTTGAAATTTCTATTATAAAGTTTTAATGTTCTCTATAAATAGTTTTGAGCATCCTTTGTTAAAACTAGTTTCTACGTATATTAAAAGATTTTTTAAAACCAATTTTGAATGCCATCTTTTTTTTTTTAATACATACCCCTGGGAAGAGATATATTATTTTTGTCAAGTTTAACTTAATCTAGCAATTTTGCTAACCTATCTTACAAACTCTCATTGTTAATTCTATTTTTTTACATAATCGTGCCATTTACAAATCCTAATTTTAATCTCCTTTCAATTTTGCGACTTCTATTTCTTTATTTTTTCTTTTGACATTGTCTTGGACTTTTATATGTTAAATGGTAGTAGAATTTTGTTTTGTATTTTTCTTAAAGTAACAGATTGCCCTTTTTATAATGGTAAAAAGGTTTTATTTCCTTTTATACTTATAAATGTTGAACTGTGTTAGATCTTGGTTCATTATTGGATTCAGTTAGCTAATATTTTATTTAAGATTTTTACGTATATAACCATGAATGAATTAACTTATGGTATTCTTCCATTTTATTGTTATCCAGTTTTGCAATTAGGATTACACAGCCTTCATGAAATGAGCCATTGCTTTTATTCATTTCCTGTGTTTTAGAACTAGTGGAAATAAAGATTAAGCACTGAGTTTTAACTCCCTTATATGATCTTAGATTATAAGAAAGGAAGTCTTTACCATTTCTGTTTTTAATAATGATGATCTGTTTAAATTTTCTATTTCTACTTATACCACTTTGTACATTTTAAAGATTTTAACATACAGAACATTTCTTATAGGTTTTGAAGTTTATTAGAGTTTATATGTTTAGACTACCTGGAAAAAATTCTAGGTGTATAATGCTTTTTTATAATTCTTTATGAATGTTGTTTGTTTGTATCTACTCTTTTTCTCTTTGTCATACTTGCCAGAGGTTCGTTTTATTAATATGTTTTAAGAACAGTCATTTGTTTTGTTTTACTGCTTTTTGTTTCAGTAATTTTCACCCCCCCCCTTTTTTTTTTTTACAGTGATTCTTCTTGTTTGGGTTTGCTCTGTTGCCTTCTTTTCAATTCCTTGATTTGAAAACTTAGTTAATTTTAATTTCAATGTATATTTTTTCCTGATAAAGATACTTAAAGCTATATTTAAGTACTGTGCACACTCTCTTCCCACCTCTGTTTTTAAATAGTGTTCTATATTTATCTTATAATTTAAACTTCTGTTATATTACTTAAATTACTTATACTTCTATTTATTTGTGTTTGTTATTAAGAGAATTATTAAAACTTTACACTATACTTGATGATTTGTCTATTTTTCTTACACTGTTGTTTATTGCATTATATACTTAAATTTCATACTTAGTTTTATATACATTTATATTTATATATTCTGCTCTATTTCCTTTTCTGTTCATTTCTTTTTTTCCCTTATGTCTTTTTGCTTTAAATTCTGCTTTAAATTTGATTTAAATTTGTCAGCTATTAAAATTGCTATTTCAACTTTATTTTGGTTCATTTTTGCCTGGTTTATCTTTTCTGTTCTTTTATTTTAACCTTTCTATATCATAATGTTTTAAGTGTATCTCTATTAACCAATATGTTGTTAAATATTTCTTATCCAATCTGAAATATTTATCTTTTCATTAATAAATTAAAAATTATTTACATTTATTTTAATAATTCTTATTTCTGCTATATTTTTATATATTATATTTCCTTCCTTTCATTACCATATCTATCTTCTTTTCTGTTTTTATGGAGGTTATTCTTAAGACCCATATTGATATTAAGCCTTGTAAACTGTACGTTTTATCACTATCCATGTTTTCTTCCAAAAAACACATACTTTAGTATCTTTAACATCTCTCTTGTCCTCTCCTCCCTAGCCCCTATTTAGACAACGTTTATATTGCCTAGAATTAAAGTTTGGGGAGTTTATTAATATATTTTTGAAATATTATTTCTTTGCTGCTATTTCAGAAAATAATAAGTTCTCTTTACTTCTTCTACTTCCAGTGCCTTCCCATAGTTACTACCTTTCTCATTTGGATACTTATTACAAGAGAGATTTAAAAATTAATTATGTAGCAAACTTTCTGAGGCTTTGTAACATGAAAATGTCTTTATTATGCCATCTCATTTATATGTCTTCTCAATTATTACTACAAATAATTAATTTATTATTTAAATTATTAAATCTCCTTTTTGGATTTATATTATCTGAATATTGACATTTCCCATCCAGTCCGATTCTCTTAGCGTTTCTTTTAAATCTATTTCCTTATTATCTCCTTCTGTCTTCTGTTATAGTAATATCTCAATTTGATCTTACAGCTCACTAATGTATTCTTTGGTTTTCTCTGTCCTGCACTTTTCTGATCTACTTTATTATGCATTTTAACTATCTTATTTTTTTATTCCTAAAATTATTCTTGAATTTTTTTGTGACTTCTTGTTTCTGTTTCATAATTATTTTTCACATACTACTTGAGTATATATACTATATTTATTTTAAAGTCCTAGTTTCTCTTTCCCAGTAATTCTGCTTCATTTAGTAATAAAAAATCCTTTTATGCAATTATTTGGACCTATATGTTCATGTTCCCTAACAGTATCAGCTATGATATCAGTAATATGTATTGGCAAAAAGTTGAATGCTGGGCTCCAGAGTTATCATAAAGAAGAATGCTGTGGCTAGAAAAATACATGTATATATATGACAAAAATGGAAAAAACTTAAAAATTACTGTTTATTTTTTCTGTAAAAATTTTAATGTAGTCGAGTTCAGTTTTCCTTAGATTTTAATTATGTATATTTAGCTATAAGATATAAAGTTATCCAGTCATCAATTTTCTTTCACTGAAACATTAAATATTGCTATGATTTTGTTTTTTAAATAAAGAAAACCAAGTACTTAATCATTTGAAAATTCTTAATTATTCTTCTTTGTAATATTTGGAATTTAACTTCCATAAATGATACTGTGGTCCTTCTAGTATCTTTGGATTTAGTGTGAAATGTTTTCTCAGAACATTTGAGTGTAAAATAATTAAAGCATATTAATTACATGTTATAAAATTTAGCCAGTAAGAAAGAAGTGGTAAGGTAACTAAAAGGCTAATCCAAGCATAACTGGGCATGATTTTATTCTGTTTTTCTCACTTTCTCTACTGGGTTGTGAGATCAAGTAGTATAGAACTATAAAAGTAGATTATTATTTTTAAAACATAAATCAAACATATTGTAATTCAAACATCAAAATAAGTGTTTCTCCATCCAATGTAGTGACTCAGGGGATCAATATCATGGTTCCTGTTATGCTATGACATTCAAAATGAGTCTCACAATCCAATTTTGGAATTTCTTCCAGAGAGCCTTTTTATGAGCTGAGCAATAAATGAAAAGGAGAGTCTCATTATGTTCTAGTCACATTACTTTTGATGAAAATTCTTAAGGTTTGCTTGTTCATATCATTTTCTTCCCTAGTGGGCTTTAAATGACTTATGGCTATTTCTAAGGCCAAGTGCACTCTCAGTAGATAAAAATATTCATTATTGAGTATTAAAGTTAAGTTTTCACAATTTTGAAGGTATGACTAAGACTTGTTGCAAGAAACATATTTGAATAATGGTAGAGTCCTTGGAGTGAGTGCACTGCCTGCCATGGAGTAGATTTTGAGATTAAAGCACTACTTATAATTGTATACCCTGGTATATTTCATTCAACAAGTTACAGGGCTTCACAGACACACAGTAGATAAGGTTAATTGTGGCATAGGTCTTAAAAGCCAATATTGGTGTCCAGAGTGTCTAGAATTTCTAGATGTCAGCTAAGAAATTTTATTTTTTTAGGGATCATTTTTATAATTATTGTCCTTTTCAGATACTGCTGAATTTATTTTCTATAAGCAGCTAATATCTCATTCATCTATTCATTTGGGTGCTGGAAATATAGCAATGAACAAAACAGGCACTTTTAGTGGTAGAAACTGACAATGAATTCCCAACTGACTAATACAAGGCTAGGTAGTGAGTAGAGGAATGCAGGACTATTAAGCCAAATAAGGGTGTGTTTGGGGTTACCTTAAGTCGTGATCAAAAAGGCCTCTTTGAAAGGTTGACAAATGATCACATAACAATGTATATAGTTGGAATGTTTTTCTACCAGAGGAAACAAGTACAAAGGTCCTAAGGACTTTGAGGAACAACAAGGTGCCAGTGAGGCTGAGCAGGAGCTGCTAGTAAGAGAGGTGGACCCTTCCTCAGAATGTTGTATAGGAAAACATGTAATGTTTTGGGGCTTCATGTTAGCTTCATCAGTTATTATCTGCATGCAATTTACTCACTTCTTCATGTTTTGGATCTCCAACTGCCAAATTAGAATAACTGCAGTACTATCTCACAGGTGTAGCAGTTAAAGAAGAGAATATATATATACAGTACTTGCCATAATGCTATCAACAATAAAATATTAGATGAAGGGAAAACAGACATGAAGTTGTATCTTTCCGAAAAAGAAAGAGTTAAATATCTGTTCACAAATTAAGAGTGGAAACCTTTAAAAAAAAAAAAGTTAATTTTCTAGCTCTAGCTAATGATTAGGAGTTTCCATGTAGTTATTTTTTTCAACACCTCCTTGTAAGCTGCCATGTATTTAGATGTAGGTTTAGCTCCTTTGAAGCAGAACTTCTCAAGATCTTTATAGAAACACAACTTAACTTTTTTATGCCTTTTTTTCATGATCCCCAAAGCATTACATTTGTTAAAGGATCTTTTAAAGTACAAATACATAAATATAGGAAAAATAATATACATCATGGCTGTAATTAGAGGCTATCTTTCCACATGATTAGTAAATCATGTAAATATTAATAAATTGAATCACTTTCAGTAATTAAATATTGCAGTAAATTCTGAACATGTTTCATGACTTCATTTTTATTTTGAATTTTATAATTCATCTAGAATGCTGTATGAAATAAAGGGGGCTTTAATTTGTCTCTCAAAAGCAACATATGTCATTACTAAATTGAAGTACAATCTTTCCCAAATACTAATTGGAAGAAAAAATTGGTTGTGTATCTTTTTGGACTTTCATTCTATTTCCGTCAACTATCTATTGCTGAGCCAGTATGACAATATTTTAATAATTTTACATTTGTCTATGGCCACGCCACCCTGAACGTGCCCAATCTCATCTGATCTTGGAAGCTAAGCAGGGTCAGGTCTGGTTAGTACTTGGATGGGAGACTACCTAGGAATACCAAGTGCTGTAGACATTAAAAAAATAACAATAATCATAATTTTACATCAATATTAAATAAATATATATAATATATAAAATATATATAAACATTAAATATATGAAAGTTTAGTATTCATTACTGTTTTTTAACAATTTTTTCTTTTGTACTCTTGTTTTATTAACCTCCAGATAAAGTTTATATTATTTTAATAAGGTAAAAAAAGTATTGGGAGTTTAATTGGAATTGTGTTAAATTTATAGATGAATTTTGGAAATTTGATATTTCTACATTTTAATTATTTTAGCTTGGAATATTTATGTCTCTCTGCCTCTGTATGAGTGTGTGTTTGTGTGTTTTTTTTGTTTTTTTACCAAAACCAAATTTAAAGGGAATTCTTTATTCTTTACCTTCCTTCCTTCATTTCAACATCATTAGCTGTTAGGGAAATGCAGTTTAAAACGACAATTAGTTATCACTATACTTATATCAGACAGACTAATAAAAACAAACAAACAAAAATATAACACTATGAAATGTTAACAAGAATTTCATCAAGAAACTGGATCATACATACATCGCTGGTGTGAATAAAATGGTACAGCCATTGGAAAATGGTTTGCCAGTTTCTTTTAAAAACTAAACATGAAACTACCATATAACCTGGTAATTGAATTCCTGGGCATTTTTTTTTCCAGAGAAATAAAAACTTATGTTCACACAAAAACATATACATACAAGAATTTTATAGAAGTTTTATCCGTTATAGCTAAACACTGGAAACAATCAGTTGTCTGTCAAAAGATAAGTAGAGAAACAGATTGAAGTTTGTCTACAAGACGGAATACTACCCAGCAATAGAAAGGAATTAATAGTTTATTGATACATGCAACAATTTGGATAAAGCTTCAGAGAATTTAATTGAGTAAAAAAGTCAGTCCAAAAAGGTTATACACCACTTGATTCCATTTATATAACATTCCTGAAATGACAAAATTATAGAAATGGAAAACATATTAGTCTCTGTAGGATTAATGATGGGGTATGGATAGAAATAAGTAAAGGTGGCTTAAAGGACAACATGAAAGATTCCCTGGTGATAAAAATGTTCTTTGCTTTTCATATCATTGTCAATATCCTATTTGTGAAGATGTACTATGGTTTTGTAAGTTGTTAACTTTGGGGGAAATTAGGTAAGGGCTATTATTTTTTACAACTGTATTTGACACTACAATTATCTCAAAATAACACATTTAAAAGTAAAACTAAATACATGAGTAGGGTCTTTTAAAATGTAATTCAGCAATCTGGCATTTTGTAATATAAATCCTTTCATCTAGAGTCTCTCAGTCTCTCTCTCTCTCTCTCTCTCTCTCTCTCTCTCTCTCTCTCTCTCTCTCTCTCCCCCCTCTTGTGTTCCTTTAACAAATGTTAGCAATTTTTAAAACAAATTTAAAGCAATTTCATTATTTTCACTTTTTTTATGAATCTTCTTAAAGTTCTGATTGGCCATGGCCTAACCGAAACAAGGTTTTTGTAGTCCATAGCTACTGGTGAGTATACAAAGTGAACCTCAGCCAAAAGTCAGTGGCCCATTTGAAGTCCAATCAAGTGATTGGTATTTATTCTATTAAAAAATGTATTTTTTTTCCTCAAAAATAAAAAAAGCTCTGGATTGGGTTTCAGATTTGTGCATATTCTGTAACATTTTAACAGGTGACATATTTTCAGATTCCAGTTTTCTTGTCTCTATAATGGAAGATAATTTCTATGCATTCTTTTATCTCTAGTTTTCCTAACTTGCTGAATGTTTTACATTTCTATAGTCCTGTAATAAAACTCTAACCAGACAACATAGTACTGTAACTACATGTTACATTTAAGCATCTTTCAAAAAAATTATTGAATTAATTGGGGTGATATTGGTTAATAAGATTTTCTAAATTTCAAATGTACAGTTCTATAACACATCATCTGTATATTGCGTTGTGTGTTGACCATCTAAAGTCATATCATTGACTTAAAATATTTTAAATTATTAGGGCTTCTCGATAAGTGAAGAAATCATTGACAATTAAGTCTTTACAACAGCTCTTTGACATTCTAATATCCAGACCATTTTATGCTGTAAATTCATATAGAAGAAGGGGCATAGCTTTGAAAGTTACCAGTATAATTCAAACTATGGCTTCACTATTTCCTGATACTACTAAAGGTCATGAACTTTTCCAAACTTCAGGTTCTTCATCTGAAAAATATAGATATGAGGGTTACAGATACATCTATACATTTTACAAAAGGCAGTTCTTCATAAATTATTAATTACTATTGATAATGATGATGTTTATTCTTTAGAGTAAACTAGGTATTGTCCCAAAAGAAGGACGTCTTATGTAGTTTCCTTATAATCTGAAAATGAACTGTAGGCCCTAGTCACTTTCTAAAACACCCATGTGATCTCACACGAAGTTATAAAACTATTTCTAACTTTATATTCAAAATGAATTCACATTAGCACTTGACATACATTATATTCACTAAGAGTAACTCAGTTGTTTTAGATAATTTTCTGTACCCAAGACCACTTAGATATCTATTATCAGTTCTTTGATGAGAGGCAGTATTCAGTCTAAAAAGGCAAAGAAGTAAACCTTGTTCAATGCTATTTGTAGACTTTAATTTTTATACAATGCAATTTGTAAAAAACATTTACCTAAAACAATATTTGAGATAACATTTTATAATATGTCACTTTTGGGCATAGACAATACAATAGAATTAATTATAAAATTTAAACCTCTACAATCTAAGCAGAAGTTATTCGAAAGACCAAAAGGTTTAAATAAGATCTCATTTTAAAATTTTAAGATTAAGACTCATTTCTGAGTCTTTTAACACATTCTCCTTTACTCTAGGGGAATAATCAATTAAGTTATTTCTTATACTAGAGTATGAATAGATAAATAAATATATACATTTTGCTTTGAAAAATACTTGTAAGTTTGTTAAATGCAAACAGATCTTTATTTAAGGAATAATCTTAGATTTCTTAAATTGCCTCATTATACATTCTTCTAAATAGTCAGCATGCTTGTCTCTTGCATCTTATTAAGTTTCTACGTTTCTTTGAATTCAGATTTCAATTAAAGAACCAAAGTCCTGAGTGTAGCTGTACCAATTACTAACCACACGATAAGGAGTGTCTTTTCACATATTTACTTGCCATCTGTATATCTTCTTTGGGGAGGTGTTTGGTAAAGCCTTTGGCCCATTTTTTAACTGAGTTATTTATTTTCTTTGGAAAATTCAGAAATTTATGTTTTGAAAGAATTCTTCTCAGAAATTTATCTGGATTTCAAAATTTTAGAATTTTCACAAATCCTACTCAGAACCTGGCTAAATTTTATTCTTTGTAAAACAGATAAAAATATCTACTCTGCTACCTCAGTTATGTGTTGCCACTGTAATGTTACTTAATAAACAGCCACAGAATTTAATTTGCATATAATTATAAATGTTTATTTAGCTCACAAATAAGCAAGGGTCAGCTTATCTTGATTGGTTTACTCATGTTTCTGAGATCAGCTATGCATTTGCAAGGTGATTCTGCTGATCTTGGCTGTGCTTTCTCACTTTTTTATGTTGC